>JALMGF010000136.1:1287500-1887500 GCA_023333645.1 Sceloporus occidentalis | reverse complement strand
AGATACAAACCCTAAAATGTAATCAGTTACCGTTTTAAAGCCCATTTGGTGATGAGCCATGAAGACTCTAATTGTCATCCCAAGAAAAAGCACCATGCAAAAACAATAAATCAAAAAAAGCTCCCAAAAAAACATTAATCCAGCTTTCCCTGGTGGCAGGAGATTAGAAAATTGCTACAGTTTGCATGTGAGAATGCATAAATATACCTCTCTGCACCAGTGACCCCCAGTGTTTGGAAGCTGAATTGCATGCTCATAGACTAGAATAAGCCCCACAGACATCAACGGTGTCCATAGACTTAAAAGGGGGCTCCCACAGAATAGCGAACAGATCCAAACATTGTGACCATAAGGGCTGTAGATACACTCATACCCAGCAAAGATTCTGAGCTCATAGAAAATCATCAGGGGAGGAAAGAGGGAGATATGGATTTGGGTCCAAAAGACTGCTAAATAGACGCTTTGGAAATTAGCACATGGTATTTGTAAAACAAATAAGACACATTTAGATTTTGGAGGCTATATTTGGTTTAGAAAAATAAATTTAACAAGACAAAACTGTGAAAGGTAACAGATCAGCTTTCCTATAGAAATAAACCAGGACCAACTCAGTAACGTATGCAGAACCATCCTTACCGATCACGGCAAGAATTAGCGACCTCCCGAGACTCACCAATCACAGTAATGGGTGTAAGCCTTTGATTTGTTTTCCTTCCAAGACAGAAAACCAAAGGGGTCTATTTTCAGAATGTCAATTTCCAGATCAATAAACTATCCTCCTTTTCCAGCGCACAATGGTTTCAATACCATTATTCCTCGCATTCTATCATCACTTTGTCACAATATCGCAGTGGTACCAAAGCTCCACTCACCTTTATCTTGCAGCAGCAAGGTGGGATAATTGCATCTCTGACATTTCTAATTTAACATACAAATCTTCAAAGACATTTAAAGTTGCTTTTTCTAAGAATTGATTTTTTTCCATTTTTTTTTTTTTTTGGACTCATGTATTATAGTGTTAAAGACCAAAGAGAAACATGCGGTTAACTGAGACAAACAATGTCCAGATGACAGAAGGACTGCAGGATTCCAGCTAATGAAAGAGAATTCTATGTGTTTTGCTTTGTGGTCTACAGAACTCCCACCAGCTTATTGCGCTTAACAGAGGCAGATAATGGGCGAGCACTGATCGCTCGGATACTCTTAGAACTTCTCCCAGGCTGACCACGTTTACTTTCCATTAACCTTCTTGTTTGTCTTCCCTTGAGCCTTTTTTTCTCATCACCTCTCAGTGTTTTTCTCTTCTCTTCAACATTATAAAAGAGGGGACTCCATCTGACAATCCAATGTCAAGTTGGAGGCAGAGCCAGTAATTAGTTGGCAGGAAGAAAGCAACTAAGCTGAAGTCCACGTTCCACCAAGAGACCAAAAAACAGTTACTCAAAAGCAGCAATCTCCAGCTATACCTAATCGGTAAAAATAAAGCCAACTGACAGTTATCTTTTTTTTTTTTCTTTCATTCGATACATTATTACTTTGCTACATTTGTTTTCCTTTTTTAAGCAAAGTAACATTTTTACTCAGTAATATTATTATTTTTATCTAAGTATTCGACGCGCCTGCGACATTTTAGTGTCCCTTCTGTGCGTTTCTAAGAGGAGGTTCTGTAACCGGCTTTTATACATCAATAAAATTAAATGTCAGGTTTAACGGGATAATTGTTTCACTTTAAACTGCAGATTCCTCTTACGAGGGCGTATTCAACCTTGGCTTACAGACTACAGGCATTCAAGTTCCATAATGGAAAACAGGCTGAGGGTGATGAGAGTTACTATACGAAGAACAATTTCCGACGCGCTTCTCATCAATGCCAAAATCTGGCCGACGGTTATCTATCGCTAGTCCTTGCATGTCATTGAGTGATTAAGCCCGGGAAACAATTCTGCCGCCATCATATAGAATCCATGATAAAAATCAGTTTTCCAATTTAATCAGAGTTGCTCTGCATAATATTTGTACACCCATTATTACAATTACCATTAAAAAATATTTTGACAATATGTTTCAATATACAAATGGTACAACATCCCCTATACCACATGAAAAACCATACTATAAGACATTATACGCAGGGCATTGATAGAGAGCGGCCATATAATGTTACTGATAACTGTAGGAACGCACGTTGAGCAGTGAATGCCAGACATTAAACTTGTCACGAACCGAGGACACAGGTTGATAAGGAGCCCAGGTGCAGGGGATACGAGGGGCTCTGTCTGTACCCCATGATGCATTATGGTCTGGGGTTGTTACAGACAGGCGCAGGAATAAACCACAGACAACAGATCTGGATTAAGAGTTGTATTAAATGCGGTGGTACAACAATATATACAAAGAGTCACTCGACTTGGCAGGAAGCCCACTTGCGGGGCACACGGCTGGAAGCCCACTTGCGGGGCACACGGCTGGAAGCCCACTTGCGGGGCACACGGCTGGAAGCCCACTTGCGGGGCACACGGCTGGAAGCCCACTTGCGGGGCACACGGCTGGAAGCCCTCTTCCGGGGCACACGGCAGGTTGCCCACTTGCAGGGCACACGGCAGGTTGCCCACTTGCAGGGCACTCAACCAGGGTAGTCCGCTAGTGGGCAGTCATCCTGGGAGTCGCGATGCAGGGCACTCCTCTTGGGAGTCCACTTAGTGGGGCGCAGGCCGCAACTCAGGAACACGGCAGGTAATGGAACAAGGCAGGTACTGGAACAAGGCACATGGCAGATAAGCCCACTTGCGGGGCACACGGCTTGTAGCCCTCTTCCAGGGCACACGGCAGGTTGCCCACTTGCAGGGCACACGGCAGGTTGCCCACTTGCAGGGCACTCAACCAGGGTAGTCCGCTAGTGGGCAGTCATCCTGGGAGTCGCGATGCAGGGCACTCCTATTGGGAGTCCACTTAGTGGGGCGCTGGCCGCAACTCAGGAACACGGCAGGTACTGGAACAAGGCAAGTACTGGAACAAGGCAGGTACTGGAACAAGGCAGGTACTGGAACAAGGCAGGTACTGGAACAAGGCAGGTACTGGAACAAGCAGGGCCGGCCCTATAATGGGGCAGACTGGGGCAATTGCCCCAGGCGGCACTTTAGAAGGGGCGGCACTTTGCCGCCCCAAGCGCTTTTTTTTTTTTTTTTTTTTTGAAGCGGAGGAGAGAGAGAGGGGCACCGAGTGGTTTTCGCTTACCCGCTCGGCGCCCCTCTCTCTCTCTCCTCTGCGGCGAGTCTCCCTGTTCGGTCCCGGTGCCGGCTTGTAATGCAGAGCGCCGGAAGTGACGTCAATTTCCGGCGCTCAGCATTACAAGCCGGCACCGTGGCAGCGCAGGGAGACTCGCCGCAGGACTGTTTAAAGGTAAGTACCGGGGGGGGGGGAGACCGTAGATTATGGCGTCGGCGAAGTTTAAAATGCCGCCCCCCCCCCCCGGCGTCGGCGGGGGGGGCGGCGTTTTAAACTTCGCCCCAGGCGGCGTTAAGTTTTCGGCCGGCCCTGGGAACAAGGCAGGTACTGGAACAAGGCAGGTTCTGGAACAAGGCAGGTTCTGGAACAAGGCAGGTTCTGGAACAAGGCAGGTACTGGAACAAGGCAGGTACTGGAACAAGGCAGGTACTGGAACAAGGCAGGTACAGGAACAAGGCAGGTACAGGAACAAGGCAGGTACAGGAACAAATCAGGAACCAAACAGGTAGTCCTCCAACTTCAATGTCAAGGCCCAGACTGCAGGGCTGGGCAGGTTTATCAAGGCTGACTTGATCAGGTAAGCCACTGCAGCTGGACCTGATAATTGGTCTGAGATGTCCTGATTGGCCAGGGCGGCCACTAGTGGCAGGAAACATGAAATGAAAATGGAAAGTTTGAACAAGTCCAGCTAGCGCATGGTGAAACGTGACAAAACTACACAGAATAAGAGGCATGGCCCAGCCGTCTTCAAGACTGGATGCTCCTTCGCTTTATTTATTTGCTGGTTTAGGCCATCTTTATTATTCAGTGCTTAAAAAATGAAGTATTCTTAACGCTGTTGTCTTACAAACACAGACAGCGCAGGAATATCATGTTGCGTTATTTTCCACCCAAAGCAATATCCTATCTATCTTTCCAGCAGCGGCCTGACATTGAGCACTCAAGCCAGCCAAGCGTGCAATAACTTAATAATAATCCTCACCTCTGTTTATGCCAATGAACAATAAAACGATTTCTGCCGTATATCACACGGAATGAAGAGCCACAAGCTGTGATGAAACAACAACAACGACCGCTGGAGATTAAAGTACTTCTATAAACGCTCTTTGGTAATGATTATGGAAACAGAGGGTGATGTATCGGCGCCTTCTACGTGCGTCTTCTAAATTTAAGCTCTTTAAGTCAAGACGAAAATCCATATTCATCCAACGCTTCTCCAAATTAGCTTTGTTGGCTAAAGAGTTTGTAGTTTAATAAATGGAAAGAAATAAGTATGTCCCTTTATAATTCATGTTTAGACATTTTCACCCCTTTGTTCCTAATGAAAAAAAGCAATGAACCAAAAACAGTAATAAATAATTCATCAATGGGACAAAACAATAAAATATATTAAACAAAAAAAGAAAAATACTCTTATGCTTGTTGAAAATGACAGAGATAACATTGTTACTTAACAATAATTTTAGGAAGTTTGGGATTTTAATAAGATCCCAGTGGCCTTTCACATTTTAGTATTTTATAAAGTATTCAATGTCAAATATTTCAGATTTCGATTTAAAGATTTATACTTTGTCTTTATGATAAAATTTTCCAACCTGACATTATATGACATTTTAGATCATTGAGTAATTCTCAGCTGTGTTACTCTAGAAATGTACTCTATGTCGGCTACGATGAAGCGATAAAACTGTGAAAGTTCATTGCTTGGTCTTCTCAAGATTTAAAAGTATTTTCATATAATAATCTGGATTGGCATCGTATATATATATATATATATATTTATATATATATAAAATAATATATAATAATATATAATATAAAATAATATATAATAATATATATATATATAAAATAATAATATATAATAATACATATTATAAAAAAAAATATATATATATATATAATACAATTAGTTGATTCTATTTATAAAGGGGGTACTGGTGTTGTATTAATTAATTAATTATTGTTAATATATGAATTAGTTATTTTAGACAATAATATTTACCATCCACCCCCAGAAATATCCAATGTAAATATGTCCAGTTTTTTTTTTTAAATGTTTCTGCTCTACAGCTGGTTTGGGAGTTAAATATTATAAAATCATTATTTTCAAAATCAAATTTTAACCGGGTTGTCCATAATACAAACCCAGCGTGGAATCTTCATTTATTTCAAGTTTTATTAAACCTCAAAAATATGAAGAAGAAAAAAAAAAGGGAGCCGGGATGTGAGTGTCACCCTCTGCCTCCAATTTAGCTGCGGCGATGCCTCCCACTAGCTGAGAGGGTCGCGTCCTGCTGGATAATTTAGCCGTTCTAGGCTTTGTTGAGCTAACTGGCGTATTCCTTTTTACTGGGAACACAAATGTGAATCTCTTCGGTGCATTGCAATTACAATGTAATGTGATGTTGGCTCCTCTGGTAAAGTGATTAATCACTCTCGAAAAATGAAATGTCAGGTTTGGAGCTAACGCATTGACACAACTGGGAGCAGTTAAAGAGAAGCGGCGTATCAAACTTGGAAACTTATGACTCGCGGTGTTAAATTGGATCTTTTAAAGCTACTCAAGGTGTTTTCTTTTGACCAAAAGAAAGCAAATTTAGTTACCATTGAAGTGGAATGTAAAGATAACTACTCTACCCTACTAATGGTCAAGAAAAAGGTGGGGGGTAGACTTCAATATATAAAACGAATGAATGAAAGGAATGAAAGGAATGAGAGATGGAAAACACAGCCATTGTCTGTAAACTATTGGCTGAGAATCTGGTATCTTCTTAGGTGCCTTTCATTGGGTGGAAGATTTGACATTAAAGTCAGGAGTAACTTTTCAGCCTCTTGATCCTTTCATTGGCATTGGCAACCAGACATCAATATGAGCTCCCGAGAAACTTGGTAAATGTAGAGTTTATCATCAATTTTAAAACTCAATTTTCCCATAAATTGGTGCTATATGTATAGGAAAATTTCTACATTCACCAAGTTTCCCAGGAGTTCATATTGATGTCTGGTTGCCAATGACTCTCCGTCCCTTTCAACTTACCCTTAGTCATTTATTCAACTCAATCAACACAAGAGTTACAATGTTCTGCCAGAAAATAGCCCCCGTGCTAGGGTTATTTAGTTCAAACAATCCAATAATAAACTGGTTCTGGATCTTTTGGAAGGAGCATCGCGAGTCATGTGTCAACTGGAGTCATGTGTATGGCGATTCGGAAACAGCCTTGATGAAGAAATAAAACAGAAGACGTGAATTTCTCCAGATGGCACCATTTTATTCCATTGCTGGTTGAGAATATAGTACAGAAAATGAAAAGATCTTTATAAGGGGAAGGTCAGTCTCTACAGGGTGTGGACATCCAAGGTTTAATGGCAACATGCCCACCACAGGCCCACCAGTGACTCTCCTCGCATGGAACAGAACAAGAACCCTTAACCCCAAAGCATTCACCGCCACCATCAATGTGCATTGGAACTCCTACAGCTTTTCTTCATATTCATAACTGTTGGAAGTCACAGACAATGCGATCCATTACTGAGACAAAGCACTAGAGGTAGAATACAATTAGAGACGCTCTCATGAATTTCTCATAATACATGGTTGGATATTGCTTCTATGTTTTCTCCCATCGCATCTCCTTTCACTATCTCATCGATCTTTATTGGGCAGCCAGTATGATAGTTAAACTTCTCAAGGGTCGGAAACAGAGCATTAAAACTATGAATCTGCGAGACACTATTTCCGTGCCATCTCCAGAACACGTGCAAAACGCATTGATACAATGTATCCATTAGATAATATAATAAACTCATTTAAATCCCAATTCAATAGAATTTAAGAGATCTCACTTTTTTGTGGGTTGTTGCAAAAGCGATAAACAGCGAGTTTCACGGTTAAGACTTTATTTCACAAAACCTCATCTTTGGCTTTCTTATAAAACATGGATACGCCGAGACCAAGCTGTAAATAATTTAGATACTTGAGTATAAAGTAAACTTCAGATCTAAAACATCTGCCCAAAGCCATATGAACAAAGCTTTACCAGCACATGCAGAAAAAAGGGAACTGAAATGCCCTACATACTCCGAACGCGCGCCAATCTCTCTGAGATAATTGTTGTGTTTTGCTGAGTATAGAGATGCGTTCCTGGAAAAAGAACACTGAAGTATTTAACCTTGCAAAGAATTTACATTATATATATATATATATATATATATATATATATAAAAAAGTAAAATTAAATAGTTTGTTTGGCCAGATAATTGTCTATTTGCAGTGGCTGGAAGAGTACCATGTGAGTTACTTGGGGGAATAACTTCTAATGTTCTTAAACCTTATTAGTATAAAACTTTAAGTACTTGGCATCGTATCGTTTTGCTCTTTTTCTTCCTAAATTTATCATTAGTCGTTAAGGAGATATCAGTTTCAAGTAACACATGCACTGAGGATGTACATATAGTTTTAAGGGTTAAATCCACCCTAGGTGGGCTTAGGTGACACAATCAATCATTTCTAGATTTTGATATTTATTTACAAGTTTTTTCCTTGAGAAGAAAAGTAAAAAAAATCCCCACTATGGAAATGTCATAATTTTACCCCATATTCCTTTGAGTCTTATATATAGAAAGTGTGACTCCAAGTCCCAAGTTCGGAAGCTGTAATAGCAAACAAAACCCGGTGAAAATCCCCCAAAAAGCGTTAACAAATCCAATGTCTTGGAGAGAAATAATTTAGGGGCCTGGAGAGGTTTTCTGTAATCAAAACGCTAAATGAAAGAGATTCTGTAAAAGTCACAATTATTCATTACAATTGCTTTTGAAGGGCAGCTCAGGTTATCTGTGGAGGAAGGCGCTTTGGCCTTGGAAATCTTTTATTTTGCCCATTTAAGAGTTTATATATCTGCCAATTTATATTTAGCCAGACATTTTCTCTCGCGGAGAAAAATGGCCGTACAGAAAATGTCTGGCCGAAAACGGCTATTTTAACCTTGCAAAAAAAATGTTAAATATTTTCGAAAGCTTCGGTTTTTATCTTCCTTTGAAGGTAAATTGTTTGGTGTAGACATTACAAGTGGGACGGTGACAGCTACGTGAGATTGAAGTCAGGTTCCCATTTCATTGAACGCCGGTGGTTATGCTCGCCGAGCAATTTCCCTGATCCCCCAAGTTTAAATTCAAGGATCCGTCAATGATATCGCACTCAATCAAAGGCGACAGGTTATTTCTATTAAAGTTTGGGGTTGAATGGAGACTAACTACAATGCTTGTTTTATTGCTAATATTTCACCCGGCTGTTCGAATGCAATGCTTTGGCGGATTTGTAAAGATAAAATTTATAATGTTATAGAAATCGAAAATAAAACTGCTTGTATAAATTAGAAATCTTCAATTTCCGGTGATACATTTGACTTTGATTAAAAACCCCTTTAATTTTCCGACCATCGAATTAAAAGATCCCTATCTGAGATTTTTTTTTTAATTTCATACCCCAAATTTTTGAATTTCTTGTAATCTCCCATTTATCACAGTTGATAAATTTTAAAATTGAAATAATTACGCGGGGCGATGGTTTGTCTGCTGATATTTTACAATGAAAGTTAAAATTCGCTATTGATAAAATCTGATACATTTCACCAAAGTTAAGATGACCAAATATTGATGTTTCCTGATGGAGGCTTTTGTCTCTGTTTTTTATTTATCCATGAAAAGGTCATAAAAATCATTGTAAAAGTACATTTTATTTTATATTTTATATTGAATATGATTAAATGTATCTGTTACAATAACATCTCAGACAAAATGGGGTCATTTCTGGGGTCAATACTTCAGAATGTGGAATCCGCTCCCCAGAGAGGCTCCGCTGTCAGATCCAATAGATTCCTTTACATATCGGAGTATATAATATATAATATGAGGAATATACAGGGATATAACGGGTTATAAGGACGGGATTAGTTATACGGCCGGAGAGTATATAATATATAATATGAGGAATATACAGGGATATAACGGGTTATAAGGACGGGATTAGTTATACGGCCGGAGAGTATATAATATATAATATGAGGAATATACAGGGATATAACGGGTTATAAGGATGGGATTAGTTATACGGCCGGAGAGTATATAATATGAGGAATATACAGGGATATAACGGGTTATAAGGACGGGATTAGTTATACGGGCCGGAGAGTATATAATATATAATATGAGGAATATACAGGGATATAACGGGTTATAAGGACAGGATTAGTTATACGGCCGGAGAGTATATAATATATAATATGAGGAATATACAGGATATAACGGGTTATAAGGACGGGATTAGTTATACGGCCGGAGAGTATATAATATATAATATGAGGAATATACAGGATATAACGGGTTATAAGGACGGGATTAGTTATACGGCCGGAGAGTATAAAATATATAATATGAGGAATATACAGGGATATAACGGGTTATAAGGACAGGATTAGTTATACGGCCGGAGAGTATATAATATATAATATGAGGAATATACAGGATATAACGGGTTATAAGGACGGGATTAGTTATACGGCCGGAGAGTATATAATATATAATATGAGGAATATACAGGATATAACGGGTTATAGGGACGGGATTAGTTATACGGGGGGGGTATATAATATATAATATGAGGAATATACAGGATATAATGGGTTATAGGGACGGGATTAGTTTGTTGATTTGGTGAGAAATCAGAGGCCCTTCGGAAATCAGGAAGAATTTTTTTCCCCTCTTTGAGGCAAATTGTAAATCTCTTCAATGTGGGTTTTTTGCTTTCTCTGGATCAGCAGCGGGGGGAGGGGGGCATGATGGACTCGGGTCTTGTTTTCAATCTAAATTACTATATAATTATTAAAAACACTGACTGAGACTTCATTTTAAAAATCTGGTCATCTTAATCCAATATGCAGCCAATGTACAGTTTCATCGGGAATCAATAAATCTTTGAAGCATTATAGGCCATATTCATCACGGAGCAAAACTGGAGCAATTTCCAGATATATTCCATTTGTTTATATCCAACATTTCTGCTGATTACTCCAAATTTGACAGCGGACTTGCTCTCGCCTCTCTTGATAAATTTGGCCCTACGTTCAAAAGACATCATTTAAAGGAAAAAAATATATACAATATTAAAAAGATGTCACCCTGTATCGAAAATTTACATTTTTCATACGGCATTAAATAAGATATGCGACTAGATTTCCCGTAGAAATATTAGGCTTGGAATCGTTTTACGTAGAGATAAGCATGATATTGGTGAAATAAATCAGTTTGATCTTTGTAAGATAAAGAATAATGAGAAATTCTTTTGCTAGAGGGGGTGCTGGGTAAATTCCAGCTTACAATATATCGACAAAGCGGTTCTCTACTTTGTGAGGGTCTTGGGAGAGGAGAAAAAAAAACGCGAAAAAAACGATGAAATCATTCCAAGAGAACAATTAGTTCTGCTCTGAATATCACGGTTATTAATTAAAGGAGCGAGGAACGTCTCTTACCGGCCAAAACTTCCATTCTCGGAATGGCAAAAAAAAAAAATGAATGTCTGGGTTGCTAATTGGTTATTATCAAAAAGAGAAAGCATGGAAAAAGTAAAAAAAACGAACGGAGAAAAATAACACATTTTGTTAAATCTATATAACGACCGGCGATGGTAATGACAGGTTAAATGACACTTTGGATTTATGGTTCATAAGGTTCTCTTTATCAGGTGGTGAAATTAATCATTGTTGGCACGAAATTGGTGTTAAATGTGTAATTTGACATCATTCTGAGTCCCAGAAATGGTAAGTTTATTATAGCCTTTGAGTTGCTAAGACCACCCTGATAATAATAAGTCTGTTTAAGGGAACGGGCCGTGTCGGGTTGGACCGCACAGTAAATGAATACTTATAACGGCATTTCCGCGCGATTACAATGTGATTCACCGGGGAGGGAAGGGTGATTAGAGGTGATTTTATTAACGCAGTGCTATGATTTCTGAGAAAAGTGATTTTCAATAGAAATAGAAAAATATTTGCCGCATGGACAATGCAGTGGTTTAGATTTTGTACCGTAATGTAGTAGTCAGACCAGGACCGTCCACCCTACTCATAATTACTCATAATGCTGCTCTATGAGGCAGATCAGGTCCTGCCGTCTACATACAAAGACGCCTGTAATGTGTTCTATCTGCGTGTGGCAGATCAGGTAAGAATGAGGCGCTCTCAACGTAACCTTTAATCCATTATTAAAAAAGCCACAAAATGCCAACCGTTTACATGATCTTACAAATCACCTAACACGTTTCGTCTGTTGACTTAGTCAATACCCTAACACAATACATTGACATATACACAAATACACACACTCTAATACCATAAATAACATAGACATAAGCTGTATGCTATCGCCAAATGCTGACACACAAACTCATGCTAACACCATACGCTAACATACACACACACACGCTAACATCATAAATAACATAGACACACAGTCTACTACCATAAATAACATAGACAGTTATACACACACCCTAACACCATAAATAACATAGACACACAGTCTACTCAGAGCCGGCCTCAGGCGTTGTGGCGCCCTGTGCGGACTACTCCTCTGGCGCCCCCCCTCACTACCCCCCCTCTCTGCCCCTTCAAACTACCCGCCCTCTCTGCCCCTTCAAACTACCCCCCATGCCCCTTCAAACTACTGCCCCTCAAACTACCCCTCCCCTCTGCCCCTTCAAACTACCCCCCCCTGCCCATTCAAACTACACCCCCACCTGTCCCTTCAAACTACACCCCCCCTGTCCCTTCAAACTACACCCCCCCTCTGCCCCTTCAAACTACACCCCCCCTCTGCCCCTTCAAACTACACCCCCCCTCTGCCCCTTCAAACTACACCCCCCCTCTGCCCCTTCAAACTACACCCCCCCGCCCCTTCAAACTACATCCCCCCTCTGCCCCTTCAAACTACACCCCCCCCTCTGCCCCTTCAAACTACACCCCCCCCTGCCCCTTCAAACTACACCCCCCACACACTTACCTTGTTGCCGGAGTCTTGCGGTGAGAGCGGGAGGCATACTGACATACACATACTCTAACACCATCCACTGACATACACATACTAACACCATACACTGACATACACATACTAACACCATATACTGACATACACATACTCTAACACCATCCACTGACATACACATACTAACACCATACACTGACATACACATACTAACACCATATACTGACATACACATACTCTAACACCATACACTGACATACACATACTAACACCATACACTGACATACACATACTAACACCATATACTGACATACACATACTCTAACCATCCACTGACATACACATACTCTAACACCATACAGTGACATACACATACTCTAACACCATCCACTGACATACACGTACTCTAACACCATACACTGACATACACATACTCTAACACCATACACTGACATACACGTACTCTAACACCATACACTGACATACACATACTCTAACACCATCCACTGACATACACATACTCTAACACCATACACTGACATACACGTACTCTAACACCATACACTGACATACACGTACTCTAACACCATACACTGACATACACATACTCTAACACCATACACTGACATACACATACTCTAACACCATACACTGACATACACATACTAACACACGCTACTGCCACCCTACTACTAAGGGATCACGTGTGTTACACGACCCAGCTGGGAGCCTCAGGAACCGAGGGGTCTGTGTTAGGTGCACCCGCACCACGCACCTTCGGACACCTCTGGTTTCCCCTTCAAATATGGCCCATTCCCGTGAAGCCTCTGTCTTCTCATGCCATGCACACCCCAGACAAATCAATTTCTAAACCATTTTTTTATCTCCCATCTTGTTTATTAGTTTTAATTACTTCAATGACGCATCTGCTTTTATTCCATAAAATCCAATTTTATATTCAATGATCTTACCTCGAAAAAATAAAAAAAATAAAAAAAACGCAAAACAAAAAAAAAATCCAGCCTTTATTCAAATTTGCAAATCTTGACTGTGAATGTGTTTTGGTTTAATTCGCACATCTTTAATTTAAACGTTTAAAAAAGTACTTATCACACCTTGCATTTTTAGCTTTGCATGCAAATGAACATTTTAATGTTTCAGCGGTTGAATGAAACATTGTGCTTAATGTAACATCGTTTCTTTATTGCCCCGCTTCACTTCAAGCCTCCTCAGCAGCGAAATATAGATTGTGTTGAGGTTTCAGGTATATTACGGCAGACAATAAACACCAAAGCAATTTAATATTCTTATTGTGGAGACAACACGGAGAAAACAGCCAGACTAGCAACTTTCCGGGGCCCGGTTACAGAAAATGTAATCTGTTCGCACTTTAAGGATATTACATTTTACTAATTATATGGCGTCTCCACGCTGGGGGTTCGTGTCAAGGAGCCGCTTTACGTACTTAACTTAATTAAACACTTTTATAACCGAATTCAGCATCGGAAATATCATTTCGAGCCCTCACGAATGTCCAAAACCTTTCCAAGAAATAATTATTTAATGATGTAAATTTTGTCCAATTCCTATTTTTTTCAGGGAAGATTTAATAGTCATGTGACAAAAAAAGCAGGCACTGATAGGTCATTACCAAAGATTCTTTATATGATTAAACTCTAAAACAGATTTGTCCTGTATCACGTATAGTTAAATCAGCGAGCCGGGCCCTGTATAATGTATAGTTAAATCAGCGAGCGGGCCCCTGTATAATGTATCGATAAACCAGTGAGATGCCCTGTACCATGTATAGTTAAATCAGTGAGGTGCCCTGTATAATGTATAGATAAATCAGTGAGATGCATGGATTGCACGCTCCCCTCCACATGGGAAAGAAAATATAACAGAAATACGTTAACTTTGTGCATGTTTTCTCCTTGTGTAAAATTAATTAAGTTTTCTAATTACAATAACCCCCAGGCATCCCTGCCACGCGGAGCAGCGGGGGGTGGGGGGAGTTTAGGGGCGCCAGCTGCCATCCTATTCCTAATTATAGGTTGACTAACAAACTATTTATT
Source organism: Sceloporus occidentalis (assembly GCA_023333645.1). NCBI lineage: Eukaryota > Metazoa > Chordata > Lepidosauria > Squamata > Phrynosomatidae > Sceloporus > Sceloporus occidentalis. Next base: position 1,873,164 of record JALMGF010000136.1, on the reverse strand, counting down.
GTAACCCGTAGGTGACAAAAGAACCGTTAAATACAGAAAGGACGTCGCGCAGGTAACTGGCAGCTCGGCAGCAGAGAATCGAGTGGCGGGACTGGGGACCGGCGCAGGGGCATTCGGCATTAATAACTTCGACTGCCTCCGTGCTGCACTGTTAACTCTTTCACTGCCAGAGGGAAGCTGCAGAAGCGAATCGCCCCGCTGTGCAGAGATGTCAAGGTCTCAGGCAGATACAAAGTTGGGTTCAACAGCAAAGATAAAAAGACACCCCCCCCCCCAAAAAAATATATTATCAGTCTTAAGTGAAAAGTTCAGCATATAAAGAGTTAATGGGGCTGCCAATAAGTATCAGGAAAGTGGGGCACTTTCTGTGCATGCACACAAGGGGGGGTCTCGTCACCCCCCCTGAACCCCTCTTTATTATACTACGTGGGCTCCGACGATGTGTTCAGACCCCTTTATATCAGCTGTCACCAGACAGGACAGTAACCTAATGGGGAGGAATAACCTGCTTCAGCACTGGATAGGGGAGCACCAATATCAGTGTATTTAGCAAATTACAAATTATTTTATTATTTTTGATACATTTTACCTACAAATATACATTTTTAGTCCCTAAGGTGAAGGGTTAAAAGCGGAGTAACGCACTTTTTTATATATATTCTGCGTTTAGTGTTGTTACTCTACAGACAAATGAAGGATATTACGGAGTTCTCATGATGTCATCTCGATACATTTCCAACGTGGATACATTAAGTAAAAACTAACCTTTTTTATATTCACAATAAAGCTTTTGTCTCTCAGGCCGGGTCGGCCGTCCAGCCCTTACAATCATGTAAAAATAATAATAATAATAATAATAATAATAATAATCGCCACCCAGGTAGATGCTTTAAATTGGCTTCTGCACAACATAAACTGGTTTAAGTGCTAGTTTTCATCCTTTTAAGCCTTTTGAGAACCTTTGATACATCAGCGAATGTGAAGACAGTCAATATTCCTTACAGAAGGAGATGGATTTAATAACACAGAAGAGCGACGTGGCCTTCAGTATAAATGCCAAGCGTCTGGCATTAAACAATCCCCGCCAAGTGTTCGATAGCGGCCCGCTGATTGTGCCCTATTCAGCGCTAGCCATTAAGTGATAACGCCGTTCTTCCAAGCGGTCGGGGCGCTGGCATCATCCAAACATTCCATTTCTTGTGACAATGGCCACGTTTTTATCCGAGACAAACAACGGGAGAAGAGAGAGAGAGAGAAGGGATAAGTACGACTCGACTGAGCGGAGGCTTAAAATAGGGGCAGCGCAGACCAGAGTGGAAGCAGAACAGATGGAGTAAAGGGGTAATAAAAATAATGTGAAGGGTAGGTATCGGTGGTATGATGGGCAGTACAGATAGGTTGGGGGTCAGTATATAGAAGGGAGTGGGGAAGTTACTCATTACTTACTACCCCTACTCTCAGGGGATACCTGCCCTCAGGACCACATGAGAAGTCCCCACTTGACACACCCTAATACCCACTCATTTCCCCCTTAAACATCAGCGCGTCTCACAACATTAACGGGAACGCCCACCACCATCAGCTGGAACGCCCATCACCGTCAGCGGGAACGCCCACCACCATCAGCAGGAATGCCCATCACTGTCAGCGGGAACGCCCATCACCATCAGCGGGAACGCCCACCACCGTCAGCGGGACTTCCTGTCTGCATCCCGCAAGGGGGGCTCCAGGTAGCCAGAGCCATAGAGTTCCCAGATATGATTATTGCCCTTAATAGGACTGCCCTGCTAGGGGTACAGCCAGTGCAGCTGTCAGGGGCTAAGCCTACAGAGGGACTCTGGGCCCCCCACAATCCCATAGTCGTATCTACCCTCCACATTCCTACCCTGAACATTGGGGCCAGGAGGGACTGCACTTCGGTGACATAAGGGTGTCTCAAGGAAGAGAGGAGTGGGCTTTTTTTTAACATGGAGGCACCTTGAGGGATTAACATGCTGGGATGTTTGCAATCTCCTTTCAAGGGGTAAAATTACAGTAAGGACCCCATATTTTAGGACAAGATATTCAGTACACCATATTTCAAGCAAAATGATACATTTGAAACAATAAAATGTTACTCTTTATTTATAAACGTTTATCGATCTATTCTGTTTAACATCTCAGGTGTTGGATAAACCGTTTTCAATACGTTATTCCTTCGATACAGGGCTCCTCTTTAAAGGACATATCGCTACCGAAATCATTGAATGTCCGTGTGTTATTTCACATGCGCCTAAACATTCTGACGTTATCTCTTTCCCGATATTATCTAGAATGTCACGTTTATTTTGGCTTCTGCCACGGACTGTCATTTGCAACTTGCAAGCGCGGAGACGCGGAGCAGGGTACATGCTCGAGAGGAGAATCTCAGTGCGTCTCATTAACGATTCTCCGGGTCCCGGAACCCTTTATGTTGAACTAAAACATGAATTCAGAAATAGAGATTCTTGAAAGCAGACATATGCTGTAAAAATTCATGAGCTCGGAGACCAAACCGTCGTAAAACATTTCAACAATTCACTTAAATTGCATAGAATTTAATCCATCATAAATCTTTACGGTTTCTGCGTTGTAGATAAGGGAATTTATGGAGAATGAGAAGTGGGTGCATATAGAGTGTTAGGTTACTCATTTACTGGTAAATAACGCCCTCTCTCCAATCCATTCCCAGTAAGAGGGGGTAGAGGTACCCTCTCATTATCTTTAGGAATTCTCTGATACTTTAATCTTCTCCCACGCCACGCTGAGCTCGTACACCCTGTTGCTATCATAGAAGGGTCTCATTTATTCCGACATCCTTCATGTTTTAAATTAGGTGGTTTTCATTTATATCACTTTATATTTGTTTGTCAGATGGTCTTTAAACCCATGAAGTGAGTTTGTTTTATTTTAAGTTACACAGTTTTATGAGTTATGGGAAAGTGACCTAGCATGACCTCGCCTGCAACTCACTAATTGCAAACCCACATGGCACTCGCATCTAACTGCAAGCAGTACATATATTATTACTGATATATATCTTAATAATAATACACGTAGTAGATATTATTATTAGCGTGTGAGGGCATAAGGTCAGTCAAGTTAACCCTTTACCAAGGCCGCACTGGAAGATTATTAGGGGGCAACTGATACTTTAAGGCCAGCAACCACCAAATGATGTATCCAACCGGCATTCACACACTCTAGAACCCACTGGAGAGGCAGATCGATAAGTAAGGGGCTCTATCAGACAGCGGCCTGCCCCTCGCTCAACTTAATGGTTTTAGTGAATTAACCCACACAGAACTCCATTTCATTTTGGTTGGTCTTATTGACGAAACGGGCACATTATTAGTTTTTGATTATACACACAATTCTAGCAAAAAGAGTTCTTATTCATTAGCTTGACTGAGAGGGCCATTTGGGTTGGATCCTGATCCTTATGTAGAGTAATAACCCATTTCAAACTGCACCTATTTATCACTTTTCTTACATATTCAAATAATTTTCAATTAGCAATAATCACGCCTCGGTTTCCCCATCATCAGCCATGACACGGCCGCCATTTTTTATATTATTTAGAGTTATATTTCTCAGCTCTGACATTCACAGGCAAAAGGCAGAGGTTTTTTTATGCAAATTACTCCACATTTCCCATGATCCCTCAGTGCAGGCGGCATCTGGATCCTCCCATCAGCCCAAGCAGGAAGTTGGAAGCCGCTTCCTGTTCTCTCCCCGCGTTGTTTTAGGGGACAGCACATGAGCCTCTAGCGCTAGCGATTGTTTCCTCCGTAATGCTATTATCACAAATATCTTAAGGCGAGGCCGGAAATAGCAGAAGGACATTTTATATATAAAAGTGTGACATTTTCTATTTTAATTTTCTGTAAAATAATCTGATATTAAGCGGCGTCGGCCTCTCACATAGCTGGACTCATAATATTAAATATGCAATTGATGTCCTGTTATTCCCTGGGATTTATAGCCATGGGTCAGCGGCTCTCATTTAATTAAATTACACAGAATATTTAAACGGCGTCCGAGCGCACCGTGGAAATTCACATTTCTGACCGATTTCTCTATGGGCGGAATAGATTATTCACACATTTACTGTATCGTATATTGTGGAACCATTATTTTCATTTTAAATGAACGGAACCGGAGGGTTTTAACAGGGCCCGACGTAGAAAAAGGGGCGCTATTTTATCTCTTGAAGAAAATTAAAATTATTAATATTTGTATTAATTGTATTATGTATTATATAAAAATAAATAAATTATATATATATATATATATATATATATATATATATATATATAGTTATAAATTCTATATATAGATGTAAAAACATAGATTCTTAAATTACAGGTTAAAATGCAAAAAAAGCAAACGTTTATAATTAATTTATTAATTTAACTCTTTTGTCGCTGGGAGTCTGCAAAGGTTAAAACCGTACCGGTTGCGGCGATTATAAGAGAGCTGGAAAGATTCCAGAAAAGTTGAGCGATATATATTATACAAAATCTTCACAAAACTAAACAAAATCAATAAATATGTAAATTGCAGCAAAAATTGTTGGCAAATACTAAATTCTTGGAGTGTGAAGTAATTTTCACCTTCTTTGCACTTAGCACGTATAATATTTTTTGCTTTATAAGGTGTATAGAATTATATACGGTAAATAGATGGAAATTTTTATTCCAAAATTCTGCTTTTTTTCCCCTAAAGTTAGTTTTTAATCAATAGTCAACTAATTAATGCAGAGAATATATTTAGGCACATAATGGATTTTTACAATGTAAAAAATATTATTTTTTCTTTTAATGCGATTTTAATTATAAACCGTCACGTTTACAGCTTTTCCCTAAATCCATTCATTAAAAAAAAACTTATATTGTGGTGCTTTTGTTTTGTCCAAAAGTGTATTTTTTTAGATATTTCAAAGCCAGGGACAATTTTACCTCAAGGTAGCGAGAATCTGAGTCTAATAGGGGTGTGGCTAGAGGCGGGGAAGGGAGGGTCTAGGCAAGATGTGGGAGGGTCAGGGACAGGGTGGAGCTGCGTACCTCACTCAAAGCATCATCTACAGAGCGTTATGAGGAGGCCATATAAGCAGGGTGGTCATCGCTTATACAGCTTCCTGGGCCAGTCAGGCCCCACTGCCAACCAAAGCAGAGCCATGGGGCAGCTACATGTGGGCAGCAGGACAGTCCCGTGAAAAACGTGATACTTGGGAGCTATGTTAAATCAATTCCCTGTCAACAACAATCATCAACTTAACAATAGGGAGATATAACTTAATGGGGAGGAATAATCATGCAGATCCTGAGAACAGTGTGTTCAAATGACTGCTTCGTGGGATAAACAGTGAGGTATCCCCCCCTTGTATAAAACCGGAGGGGCAGTTTTTTTGTTTTTTCTCATTTTGTTTTCTCCGGTCGTCGTTTCTCAGTCACCTTCAGACGCTGACGCTGCGCGTAATGAGGTCTCATCTCTGGCAATTACTGAGATCATAAAACCATACGTTTTGGGGTGATCTCTCCGACCCCGTCTGAAACCCTATAGAGGTAGGAATGCCTCGATTTGCTGCAGGGCGGGGCTTAAATATACCCCAAACCTAAGCAAAAATGTACACGGTCCTCCAATACATATATTTTTGATTTATTTATGCATGGATCAGTTTTATTGCCATGCTGGGGCAGATATAGAGGTGCGATATACGGGTCTCAATGCCCGGGTATCACTCTTCGACGCATCATCCAAGAGAATGTTCTAGACATTTACCGAAAATAAACACCTACTATATATCCACAGAGATATTTAATACACACGACTAATGCATTGTCTTATTGATTCCAAAAGCTGCTTTATGGGCCATGCATCAAATTTATGCAAATAGCCTCTAAAGTGACACATATGGACAATAAATAATGTATATGATCTCAAACCATATCACAATCTCGTACCCTCGTTCATCTTTTTTAATATGATAGCTATTAAATATTCTAAACACACTCAAACTTCCGTCGTCATTATCAGTATAATATATATATGGCATCAAGCAGAATCCCTATAAACAGAAGCTGCATGAAAGGGTTAATTATTTAAGGAAATACTGATTTTAAACATATTTTTATAATCGTACTTTTTTTTTTTTTATGTCCGTGTCAATGTGAGACGCGGTTAAATTGTTGCTTATTGATCATATTTTTTTAATGAAAAATAATCAAATCACACTTTTATTAAAATTTGGTACTTTCATTGATTTTGTAATCAAAATGAAATTTGATAAAGGGGCAGGGGGGTCAATGTCTGTCTGGCATTTGGGAGCCAAAAACCTTTTTTTCCAAGATGGATCCAAGTCTTTCATCAATAAAAAGACTCGGGGTGGTTGGAGAGGCAGTGGTGGCTCCTGGCTCCCACCTCTCATTAAAGACTTCAGCGGCCCCCTTACGGCCCTTCTTCAGTGGGTCCTGGAAGATCTGGCCTTATATTCCTTTGGGAAGTGCCTCCTTGGGAGCTTTCAGGGTCTGGTTTCTTCTTCTTTGAGAACTTTTGGGCACTCTCTACTCGACTTATACCATATCAGGTGCCTGCTACCTCTACTGCCCCATTTGCCCCAGCTATCCCCCTGGGGTCCAGGGGACATCTCTATCCCTTCTTTTAGCATCTGCCACCCATTTTGTCATAGCGGGCATCCAGACCATACTTCACTCCATTGGCCTCTGGAATTTTTTTTCTTTTTTTTAACTTTTTTAAAATATTTTTTTAAGAATTGGATAAAATAGGGGAGTCGTGAGCATTGAGCAGATCATGGAGAAGGTTTACCGAATGTTGGCGGGGTTCGGAGAGGGGTACCAATTAGACCCTCTCCGAAACTCATTGTTGCCCTAAAGAAGCACAAGTTTTTAAAAAAAATAATCACAGGTTTAAGATTAAATTAAATAGGGGAGAGAAAAGGCCAATTCCGATTGTTCCGTGGCTCTCAAAGGGTTAATGACGTAATTTCACAGAAAAGGGAAAGCGTTTGATCCTTAATGGCTCCAGCGATATCCTATAATTAAGGAGCGTGGCTCGGCCATTTCCATATCACATAAAGCGCTACATTTCCAATTAAATCCCATGACCTTAGCCGCAGTTCTGTGTTTACTAATGAGCTGCGGAGCGTAAATAAACCGAACGCATCTCTCCTCTCCAACGGGATCAGAGCCGGCCCGGAGTCAAGGTTAACTGGAGGTCAAACGCGCTTCACGGGGAACAACCGTATTACAACAACCAGGATACATTGTAACAGGCGCTAAATGGAAGCTGCAGCCTCAACAGCGTCCGGAAGCATTAAATCCAGCTATTAAAAAAATACAAGGGCCGGTCACTGATTTATCTATACATTATAGAGGGGGGCCGGGCACTGATTTATCTATACATTATACAGGGGCCGGTCACTGATTTATCTATACATTATAGAGGGGGCCGGGCATTGATTTATCTATACATTATACAGGGGCCGGTTACTGATTTAACTATATATTATACAGGGGGCCGGTCACTGATTTAACTATACAGGGGGCCATTCACTGATTTATCTATACATTATACAGGGGGCCGGCTCACTGATTTATCTATACATTATACAGGGCCGGCTCACAGAATTAACTATACATTATACAGGGCTAGCTCAGCCCTTGCTGCAGGAAAAGCTCCCTGGGGTCGGCCTTTATCATGTAAACTCACAGATTAGCGAAAACATCTCCTAAAATGTTATTTTTTTTAAATATATAAAAATGAATGTGTTTTTATTCAAACCCTTCAGTAGAGATAGAACATCTGTAATATTTATGCCTTGGGCGCCCCAAATAAATGTAAAATTCCCTGTTTGGAGGACGGTTACCGGCACAGAGATATATATATTAAAAAAAATACATAAAAAACATAAAAAAACCAAGACTAGTTATTATCCAAGATTTCACAAGAAACCAATGGTGCATAAACACCCTGTGATTGAATCTCATCGTGTAATTCACTCAATTGGTTTTGCTGCCATTCTCAATTACCCGACACAGCCAGATGAAATCGCATTAAAACGTGAAGCGGCCCCCAAAACCTGGCGGCCGCCGCTCCCGGCCCACATGACCTCTGCCGTCCGATATCATATCCCGTCAATGTCCGCCGAGAGCTGGGACTTTCTGATGTAAGCCATTTCTCGCTCCTGGGAAAACATTTAGACGTCTCTTCTCAGACGGGGAACGGCATTTCTTCCTCGTGTGTCTCAAGAGGAGTTTAATTATTAAATAAAAGGGGGGAAAAAACACATTACTGAGAGAATTAAAAAGTGAAAATCATCATCTGAGCCGCATTAGTATCTCATTTTCTAAACCGCGAACGCATTCCTACAATATGCCGGCCATCGTTGTAACATCCGTTAAAGTTTAATGTCCCCGGCTGGCATTTTAAAGACACCGGCGCTGACACTTCTGAAGGGATTTGTACAACGTACGCCGACACATTCCCTGAGTTATCTTCTTGCGATGAACTCTTACATCTATTCCAGGCCGTCTCGCGGAATCTTTTCGGATTCTTTCTTTTCTGCGGTGATATTTAGCGTGTGGGTTTTTACCTAACCTACTTTTTTTATATATATTAATTCTCTTTTTCATTAAAAAAAAAGTAACTTTGAAAACTATGTAGCAGACGACTGTAATTCGTATGTATCGGCCGGTTACAGACGGGAGATGAGCTTCTATGGAATAATTCCGACCGGCACGGAATTCCATGCATAGATCCCTGATACGGGTTAATGAACAAGCTGACCGAGACGTTTTTCAGAGATTGATTCGCTTTTGTCGTTTACTTGTTGGGGCTGGTTAGCTAAATGATGTATTTTTAAACATGGTTTGGATACCCTATATCTTCTACAGGTTCTGTGGTTCCATGGGAGGTTCTATGATTCTTAGTTACATACGCAATGAGCGAACCCCTCCAGTCACAAGTGGGCAACCTGATAATGGGGTTCATTGGAGTCACCCAACCTTCTGTCGTCATGTAAGCCAATGAAACAGGCCCAGGATTCTATCTCAGGTCACGGCTCTTTCGTAACATTTATCAGAGAAAATAAAGGGTTAAAGCTGCAGGGTCCTATCACAGAAGACACAGAAGGTAGAGCTGCCTATACATTTTGCACGTCGCATCTCATTGGTTGAATGCCTTGTCCAGTCTTGGAATCCATGGAATGTCTTTTGGGTTCTTTTGGGTTCTATTGCTTGTTTTTTGCCTGCGAGATCCTTATTCTTTTTTTTAAAAGCTCTTTGTTATTCCACTCTTCTCCAGCAGGTGGCGATCAGTATATTTCTCATCTAGTATTACACTATATGGTTCTTGTGCCTTAATGTAAATTTGTATTCAGATTTCCAGAGATTGGAGAAAATGTTTCTAGGAGCAGCAAAACCAAATGTGAATTTAGTCTGCTCACAGAAAAGTCACATTGTAGATCATTTTTAGAGAAAGGTTAGTAAACTGCAAGTAACCGAGCAACCGAGGTTTTCATTGAGTGATCCATCTAAGATCGAGGGGGAATAATCTACTTCCCAACACAGGGAAAGCCTGAATTTCGGCCAACTCTTTGCAAGCAACTCTCTGCAGTAATTCCCCCGATGCAATTCTCAATATTAAAAAGTTATTAGAGGGTGGTAGGTAAATGGAACAGCCTCCCAGCAGAAGTGGTAGAGGATAATATAACTCTGTAAACATAAGACCAACTTTTTAGCCAGAACTGCTTGGGGCTTGGTTATGCACAAAATGCAAAAATACATTTCTCTGTTGGTTTGGCATGGAAAGGGTGCAATTTGCAAAAGGGTCTTTCAGTGATCACAAGATAAAAAAAAGGGATAAAGTCAAGGAAATATTTAGGGGCAAAAATACTTTCTATTATTTTGAAAACATAAGAGAACATTAATAAAACGACATTTAGTTCTATTTATTTGTTATTATTTACCATCCTTATAGCCAGTACATTTTTAGCTCATTCCGTACCATTATCTCCCATATATTATTTTTAAGAAGCTTTACTGTCCCTTTAAGAAGGTGCCTTATTACCTAGTGTTCCATTTCTAAAAGCCATTGTGTACATTTCCAGGTTAACAGAGGATGACACTAAAAATGCTCAACCAGCAGCATGCGAAAATATGAAAGAGTGCGCGAGACCGCAATGAAAAAAAATCAAAAGATACCCTCGCACATTCTACTGTCATTGAATAAATTAGCATATATGAACAGCAAAAAACAGGGGGTACGCAACGAGCTGACATAACACAGTCCCACCAAACTGCATGAAAAGATGCTTTCACTTCAGTGAATATTCCCAACGGAGGTAATTTTCCAAATGATACTCGTGACAAGGGCTAACTCTACTGTCCTGTTATGTAAATTCTCCATTTCATGGTAAATTATATTTTTTCAGCTGCTTTGTACTCTTATTATCTCGGCTGCCTCTTCCAATCATTACAGCCCCCGTTCTTGCCTAACACTTTGTGCAAATATTTAAAGTGTCACATTGCACAATGAGCCTCCGTCGCCAATGCTGCGCTGGATGGTTCTACTTTGACTCACGCGTTGGTGTTGTGAAATGGAAAAAAATGTGCTACATGAATGTACGGATCAAAAGAAAGAAAAGAAAAAGAAGCAGGGTGTTATTGCCCACTATTCAGCTGCTGTTTGGAGATCTATAGGCGATAAAAGAAGGTTGTGTATTATCAGAATGTGTTTGCAAATTATCTCTTCTAACATGTGTTTTATATATATATATATATATATATATATATATATATATACATATATATATATAGGACAGAGGTCCAACTCTCTAATTCACTAAACCCAAATCCCCCCCCATAAAGACGCATGCACTCACATGCCCTCGCATGTAACGTGCAAACTCGGAGACAGTTTTTGTTTTTTGTATTTGCAGCCTGCTCACACCTATGAGCCTCATTTTACTTATTTGTATTATTTGAGCCTGGCACTAGCTTAGCGCACCGACATTTTTCTTACCCCTGTGTGCAAAATTTTAAGTTAACCACAATGAAGAGTATTAAAAGGAATTAATAGTATGTAAAAACATATAAAACATGATATGAGACCAGGCCGGATCCTCCATACCCCTGTGAAAGATCAAAAACTTAAAATGTGCTCATGTGGTATTGTTGTGATAACTTTACAAATGCCCAGGAGTACTCAGGATCTACCCCAGAGGTGTCAGGTTTGGCCGCCGGTTACTGGACCTCCAGGGCAACCTTTCGATCTCTGGACAAGATTCCCATCTCCTACATTTCCTCCTAGTTTTGTCCATTTATTTTTCTTGAGCCTCCTCGTTCAATATTCATGCACCTTGTCCAGCTCTAAGTAAAGATTGCGTGCTAGAGATGTTCCAATGTATGACAGCTAGGGGGCAGTGGTTAGCAGATATTCAATATTTGTTTGCGCCAACAATAATTGCAGATCTGCGCCATATTGTACGTCGAAGGACAACAGGAAGTCAGTTTCCAATGTGACTACACCTAAAAATCTCAAAGCATATAATAACATTTGTTAGAAGTGTACTAATGTTTGTCTAATTTGGGTTTTTCCCTTTAAAGTTAAAATCCATCTTTATTTATTTTTTTTTTTATTTTATTTTTTTTTTTCCGCTAACAAATAATTTTTTGGAACATTAAGAGGAAACGGCAACTAAAACAAGTTTTTTTCAGTTTAACAAAACCTAAACTTTGCATAGCCCTCCGTGTATCTTTTTACATTACGTGTTGCAGTCGCATTACCGACGGCACCAAATGGGAACAATTTATTTGATGTATGATTTAAATACTGGTGGGTTATTGCTAATGTAAATAGGTTTATAACCTTTCAACAGGAAATAAAGACAGCTGCTCCCTCCAGATATAAACATCTGCTTATTTCAACAAAGCGTATAATTATATTTAATAGATGAGGAGTGTTTGATGGATTACAGCCAAAGAGAGGAATTAGACAATTGCATAGAAATGGACCAAATGCTTAAAATGTTCCCAAAGGAAGCCAAAAAAAAGGGAACTGCAGACACAAAAATGGTCCAAAATAATGCATTAGCTTATTTGGAGTCATTTAAATTCAAAACAAATATAAATATTACTACAATTTTACGTTTAAATGTCTTTGCAATAAAATTAATTTGTTTTAAAATAAACCAAGTTGCGAAATAAATGTATTTAGAAGGAAAATGGAAAGACAAACTGACCCTGGACAGACACACAGATCACTATGCGCAGTTCTTGTAGGGGTCAAGGTCTCAAAATTAGGGATTGGTGAAATCTGAAATTTCAGTTGGAGGATTTTTTTGGTAAGCAGCAGCAAAAACAACAAAAAAAATGACACAATTTAAAATGTTTATAGAGAAAAATGCAATTTTCCCAGATAAATTCTAGTTTTTTTATTTTATTTCTTAGAATTTGTGGCCCAGTTTAGCTGTAGATCGAAGGCATTGTGGGTAAATAGGAAAACAGTTTTAGTTGTGATGAAAAAATCTCCCTAAAACAAAGTTTACTATTCCAACCAAAATGAACCACTTGGTGCCATGTTGTTTAAGTGGGTCAACAAGTTGGTCATATGTGGTCCCTAATGATGTCATCATTCCAGGATGTTAAAAAATCCCCAAATAAAATATGTACCGGGGTACCGAGATATTAGTTAATAGTCGGTAGATCAGGACACGTTCTTTTTCTGAGCTCACTGGTAGTTGGCACCATATACTCTCCCCTCCATCACTATTCCCATGGAGCTATGTGACCCCTGATGCGTTAATGCCATCTCTTAGTGGATCACCAGAGACTATCCCCCCTAACTACTGGAGTTGATATGGAAATAAAGGAGTATGAAGTTACCAGAGATGGGGTAGTGACTGTAATGATGCCTCCTAGCACTAGAAGCTTTATTCCAAATTAACCCCTAATGTAATACTTTAAAGTAGCCTTGCTCTTACATTAATTAGTTGTATTTGCTGTTAGGATGAATGGTGGCCTACAGAAGTGGAGTAGAACCAATGGCTCATCCATCCCTTTTCCACCCAATGCTGACACCCCCTAGAGTCGCACTAAGTGTCACGTCCTCCATAATCACAAAAAGTTCAAGAAATCGTAACACTTACTACGAAGCCCAAACAACGATGAGCGGCCGTGCTGTCCATGGTCCTGAATCTCGTGTGGGTTTAGGTGCTTCACAATCTAATCAGTATTTGATGTCAGCCTCTACAGGGCATAGCGGGTTAAATGAAAAGACCTTCCGAGCCTCCCTTCCTCGACCGACGCTTGTGCACCATAGACACCAGTAAGAAAAACCACTAGTGCCTTTAATGTAGGGTTCAGCTCCTATGAAGCTTACGGTCCCTTTAACGGAAATAGTTCTGAATCTGGATCCACAGATTATTTCAGTTGCCATAAATATTGCAACCCCGGTGAATGTTACCAAGACGAGGAGAAACCCTTTTAGACGCACTTATAGGGGGGTGAAATCCGTTGACCTTTAGAGCTGATGTATGATGGGATGATGTTTCATACCAACGGCTCTCTAATAATGTCTTTCTTCTGTCTCTTAGTAACAAAGTGTTCATGTAAACAATTCCGGAATGAACTCTCCGTTCTCAAGTCCGATACGTCGGTTGAAGATAACGTAGGAGTCGAGATGAGCCGTGAGGGCGAATTCTCTGTCCTCCAGGCCCAAGGGGGCCACCATTAGAACCCGGATCATAATAAGCGTACATAGAATGTTCCGTGGGTGCGTTTTCTGTGCATGGTTATGATTCACCAAGCCGTGTCCATGCGCATTAAAGAGCCATTTATTAGAGTCGTGAAAGCAAATTCTACCTGAAATGCTGCCTTTATTTGTTCTTCTGCTGAAGACAGTTGTATTTTTTAATATATGTGCAAAATCTTAAATCATTAATATATTTAATTTAACATATTTAATAAGGGATTTGAATTACAGCGTAGTAAGCGTTACACTTATTATGAGAGTGTAGAAGATGTATAGAAGAAGTTACGTACCTAAAGAACCACCTGTTTATGTCACATCATATTCCCATCAGCCATGAGGTTATAGCTATCAGTTGATAATCCTCCTATGCAACCTCAAAATCTGCCTTATTGCCCTGAAAATCTGCCTATTCACCCCAGCATCAAAGTACATGGAATAGCATCAGTTACATAATATCAAAAAGCAGTGTTACCGATGACAACCCCATTATCTTCAATCCTTCTGTTTCTAGAACTCTACCGGCGCGTCCGTCACCACCGTATCTATCTGCGTAGTTACCGCAGAGGTAACGAAACGGTTCATATTCTCACTTTCATGCGATGCCGGGGATTCAGATACAATTTCTCCAGGACTGAACCCTGGAGTATTATTCGCACACACGGCTGACTTTCTCAAAGGGAGCCTTTTAATATGGTGAGAAACAGACCATCGCACCCGTAAACCATCGCATGCCCGCTCCCTGCGTGTCCTCGCTCTGCCGCGTCCCACCGGTTACATCTGATTCATCCTTCCGTAGCCGCGTCGAATCTCTGCCCTTCTGAAAGTTATTGTACGTCGTATCCTGAGGGTGGGATGGATTGGAAAATGTTATCAACAGGAACCAGACTATTTTCTGAAGGAAATCAAGGCATTTCCTGGAAGAAGATATCGGTAAAGTCAATAAAACACTTGTCTTGATCGTGAAATGCTGCGTTTTGGATTCTGCATTAGCCTTTCTCTTAAAGTTTCAAAGTTTTTAATTAAACTTTATTGCGTCATAAGGCTTTTGTGTCTTTTTCCGTACATGTGTTATATTTTACTCTTCCGGACCGTTCCGAGTTTACCACCCGACATAAATCTCATCAAAGAAAACAGTTGGCAACGGACACCAGGCCCGGGCTGGCCATCTGGCACAACGGGCAAATGGCTAGTGGGTCTCTGGCCGACAGCTCTCTCCACTCTCCAGATCAGTGCCGTAGTGTGCGGCCACCAAAAATTACATTTTAATATTAGTTTTATTAGGATATTCACGGGTACAATTGACAAATATATATATATTTTGTGACAATAATAATAATATAAAAAAATACACTCCATTAAATTTTACATTCTTCTTATTGTGTATTCAGCATTTTTAATAACGGGAAATGATTTTCACAATAAAATGAAATGTTCAAAGACTTCTTACAGAAAATTACTGCTAAAGGCAAGATCAGTTTAAGTCTCACGGAAGGATATGAGTTTCCGGAGTTCCTGGTCTAAGTTATTCTGATCTATTTCCATGTCACTGATAAGTAATATTTATAAGGAATTCAAGGCCAGGGTTCCTATTCTAGCTCATTTCTTTCCCACTCAGTTCTGGTTTGTAGATTCCAATAAAGAAAGTTAAAATGCAAAACAAGAGAATCATGGAGAAATTCTGATCACGATACAATAGATTTCTAGTTAAAATGCATGACCTCGAAATGTTTCAGTCGTTGAATTATATAGCAAACTGACTTCACAAGAATGGACATTTATTGTCCTTGTCTAAGATAATATCAAATCTATCCCTTAGTGTTTCCCCACCCAATTATTCTTAATCAAACATAAAAAATATATAGCATATATAAGCAAGATGTATATAAATATTTGGAATAAACATGGTTTATTTGGTTGTCTTTAGTTATACTTTCACATTCTTGGGGTCTATTCGCAAAGCATCAAGCTGGGAAGCGTTGGAGTTCAAGTCGAGTTTTGACTGTTTATTAAAGCTCCAACTTGGCAAAACCAGCCGGTTGATCCAATGTTCTATTAAACTCAAGAGTACAACTCAACATCAACTCAACTGAACAAGCAACTCAGGCCTTCTAACTCAACAGCAACTCAACTGAAAGAGCCATTCAGACCTTCTGACGCAACAGCAACTCAAACTGAACTAGGACTTTCTACCTCAGCATCAAATCAACTGAATAAGCAACTTTCTAATGCTACAGTGACATAACTTTTGTATTAGTAGATGAGTTGTTTAGTCGAGTTCTGTCAAGTGGTTTCAAGTAAGGACATTCAAGCAAACTCTGTTGGTCAATTGGGAACTCAATTCTTCACGGACAGACCTAAACAAGTTTGTTCAATAAACAAATTCAAGAAAAAAGAAGGTTAACAAACTAGAATTCACATATTTTTGTACTGCATTAAAATTACTTACTAATAAGATTCAAATTTGAATTTATTTAATAAATTTACATAAAAAACCAACTAACTGCAAATCTCTAGGTTTAATTTTTCTCCCTAAATTTAAGCAGCAGGGTTGACCTAAAAAGCTACTCCTCTAAAAGTGCCTGGCGTAGGTTTTTACCTCGAGGCTTCATCAGGAGCTTTTTAGTCCACCCTGTTGCTTAGAAGCCTACAAAATGTAGATTGCAGGGTTTAGACTGCTAGATATATCCAACAAAATATCAGGGGCCACATTTATGGTGACTCCAAAACAGGATTGTTATTGATTTAACACTTCACTATTAAATTTAACATCAGAAATGTTCCATGAATACAATGTATCGACAAAACATTTTATACAACATTTAGAATTTGTATGCTTTTTTTTTTTTTAGTATTTTTTTGTATTTTTTTTTAAATAAGCAGCAATCTCACAAAAGTAGGAACATTTTACAGATCTCACCGTGAAAATATCGTAACACAAAGGTTGCGGTAGTCAAGGTGAGAAATTACGAGGGCATATATCAAAAGTCCGTGACATAAGGAGAGAAGGAATCACAAAAGTGTGTTAAATTGGCTTTCAGTTCGGTTGCTGAATTGACCAATAAAAATGTTCCCTTCACCTTTCTTTGGTGACACATTTATGTTAGCGATGATAAAATGAAATGCTTTATTTCTGTGGATGTAGCGGAAGCCAAAATAAAAATACTTTCAATAGCCGCTCTAATTATTCCAACATTTTATTGCTTGAAAAGACCGAAGACAAAGAGGCATTGAAAAGGTTGGAAAACCCAAATTTAACTTTCAGCCTTTATCATTGGGAAACAGCTTATTCAGGGCTGAAAAGTGCAATTAGTCATTACAGGATTTAACGAATAGCACAATGATATTGTCAGCCGTACGACTGTTTGGTGAGGTTTTTTTTAAAAAAAAAACGGCTGAGAATAATGTCTGAGCATGAAAGAGTATTTCTTTAGAACTGAGAAATTGGCTTCAAAGTGCTTGTAGATGAAAAAAGCTCATGCTTGTTTTTAAGCTAAAATTGTTTATTTAGAAATGAAATAGTAGATAGTATTTTGCACCCTAAAATTTGTTTAGAATATTGGATTCATTCTTTTTTTGGCAAAATAATACATTAGATGGGTTTTTTTATCTGCTTTTAATTATTGTACAATTATTTTGTTAATTTATTTTTTGCCGTCGCAATTTGGAAAGTGTGCTGAAAAAAACTACAATAACATATGGCACCTCGAAAACCGCAGAACTGTTTCATTTCAAGTGTCTGTCTCTTTTAACAACTACAAGTGGACGGAGATACAATTATTCAAACAACTTTCTTGTTGGCAGAAACTAATTTAGAGGGTGTGAAAATTTGCAGAATTTCAGGAAAAAGTGTGTTAAAAGAGATCCAGAAATCAGAGATATAAATAACTTTGCTATTTCAACTTTTCTGGCTAGAAACATGGTTCGAATGATAAAGTGACTTCATTTTATATAGTGAGACGGTGCTACAAAAAATACCTTTCCCCGCCCAAAGCTGGTTGTCTGCCCTTCTAATCAATCGCTTATATTATGATCAGTGAAGCCATCGATCCTCATTTTCACCCCAAGGCGAAATCCAAGGGGCTATCCAAAGAATGAAAGCATTGAAAAGAAACCCTGGCACAAAAAATTCAATCAATGAATAAAGGTAATTCATCTTTGCCCAATGGCAGCAAATTGAAAAATGGCTCCCGGTTGCGCAGGGGCGCGTTTACTTTACTTACTTTATTTGGAGGCTACATTGCCACCTCCGTTGACTTGAATGGGCTCCATGGACTTAATGATGTTAATATAAGTTGGCTTTAGGTAATTTGCAAGCTGGCCTTTTGTCTCAGTTAAACATTCAGCCAGTCTAGTCTGCCCGTCTCTCTTGATGGAAAGACTCAAACCTTAACCCCTTAATAACAAATAATAAATGCATTGTTTTCAATGGGATTAGGGACCGCCTATTGTCCTTAAGGGGTTAATCAGTCTTTGGTCTAGTCTTAGATTCAGGAGCCATATGTTAAAATTCCCTCACTATATTAGCCTCTGACAGTTCTGCTGAGAGGCTGTTCCTTTTTGACTCTCTAGTTTTTGACTATACCCTCTTGTACTAACATTTCTCCTCCCCTCGAAATTATCTTCCCACCTGTACTTTGCTAAATGCCTTTATGTGTTTAAATGTTTCCATTCCATCCCCTGCCTTCTTTTCTCTCCCCCAAGCCGGAAGTATTGAGATATTTTGCCCTCCTCTGAACTCTCTCCATAATCTCAATATCTTTCTATCCAGAGCTGTCTGCAATTCTCAAGGTCAGGACTGATCTACAAAGTGGCAGAACCACCTAATCCATAACGCCTTCTGCCACTTCCATCAGGAGACGAGTCCCAACAGCCTTTGTAACATTATATCTTTTTCTGCATTGGCCCAATATAAAGTATCAACTTCGACTAAAGACTCCAATCCCTCTACCGGCTATTAGGGCCAAATCACACGGCAGCTACATAATAACTGAAGACATTTCCACTTTGTAGATTCCGTGGGTTAAGTTCCAGCCACAGAATAAACGCACATGCTCAGGAGGATCCTTTCTTCCAGGGAATAGTTGTCTTATTCAGCTTCTTAAATAAAACCCAAACTCGCAGAGCCAGTTCTCCGACGCGCTCCCCTCGCGACTCGCGAATTAGATGTGTATACATTTGCTCTTTTCTTCTTTGCTGTAGGGAATGTGATTCTCTCTCGTTACTTTTGTATCCTCTTGGGTACGAGGAGCACGCAGATCCTGCGCCTGTCTCATTGTACAGTTTTTTGTACTTAAGAATTATCTTGGGAAATATAAGATAATATTAAAATTTGTTACAAAATAATCTTGAGAAAGGGATTTTGCATTTATTTTGCCTGCGCTATCCGCAGAGGACACCTACTTCTCATGATAACTGTTGAATAACCAAATTTTATTGAATCTTTTGAGATCTATTTCAGTTTTATAATAAATGACTTACTGTTAACTCTTTTAGTGAAAGATGGGGTGATGTGATGTCAGGACAAATATTTATTAAGGATCATTAGTGAATTTATGTGAAAATTATTTGTTGGGCTTTATTTCATCAGCCACCAGGGAATAAAAAAATATATGTAAGAATATGATGAGTTATTACAACAAAGATATTAGATTTCACAGACAGGGTGGAAAAAATAAAGTTTTAAAAAATATTGCGCTGTTTCCTTTTTTACCCCACATACCCCATATTATAATGTTTTAAGGCAACTGCATATTAGCGATTTGTATGATTCTCGCTCTGTTATCTGAGCCCCAATCTACTAAACCCCCCGACTCCTCATCATACTGCCTGTGGGGAACAATAGAATGACTCAGTCTTAACCTCCCAGTCAGACTCTCTGACTAATGAAAGTCTATGGAGGAACGGACTTCATTAACATTGCCATAAAGCATTAGCTCAGTGTGGTGAAAGTCATCAAAAAAACATTGACGATTTCGAACACCCCAGATAATTACGTACATCCTTAAAATGATTATATCATTCACAATCACATATTTATATAGATTTTGTATGTAGGGCGGCACATGGGATGGCAGAAAAAAAAATGTTTACTCTGTAAAATGTTTTCAATATAACAAAGTGTATTTACAGACCGATTCCATCTCGGCCTCATCTTCCGATTCCGTGACATACTGTTCAATTTCCCCCAACAATGAAAGTCCACAGTTTGGAAAAATTGCCGTAGTTTAAATCCGTCCACAAAGTACCTTCAGAGCCTTTTAATCCGGTAACAAGCAAACCGGCTATTTCAGCAGACGCCGAGAAGAACCCGCAAGAGGTGTCTTGGAAGTAAGAATTTTACACAATTCTTCAGCCCTTGGGGTAGCGGAACTATTCTCAGTAAGCAGATTAAACCCATTTGCCTCTGGTCTTAAAGGATACTCATTACATTTCAAAGAGTTATAGCAGATATACAAATGTAAAAGTCCATGCCTGGAGCTTTTTTACTGCGCCCTGGGGGCCCTTATTTGGTTTATAACCATCGTTCAAGCAGTATATTAGTGGTTAATCAATGTTTCATAAACCTTTTCGAGCCGAATTGCAGAACGGAATGGAATTGGACAACTGGAATCAGCCAGAGCCTTCGTGAAACGAGGCTGGAGACCCAAATATTCTTCTTTAACATGGACATTGCCAATTCCCAACACGCAGGGCGTATACTGGGTGTACACCTTTAAAAACAGCTTTATTGGTAAATATCGATACTTGTACATTCCTTAAATGGTCTAAATGTCTAATAACAAGAGAATTTCAAGACTAAATGACCACAAATCCTGATATAATTTGTCTCTTTGTAACACAACTATTGTTTCAGACATTGTTCAGGCCAATAGATCACGCTGCGGAATATGACGGCGATATATAAATGACTAATAATAATACATTGTACAGCGCTGCGGAATATGACGGCGATGTATAAATGACTAATAATAATACATTGTACAGCGCTGCGGAATATGACGGCGATGTATAAATGACTAATAATAATACATTGTACAGCGCTGCGGAATATGACGGCGATGTATAAATCACTAATAATAATACATTGTACAGCGCTGCGGAATATGACGGCGATGTATAAATCACTAATAATAATACATTGTACAGCGCTGCGGAATATGACGGCGATATATAAATCACTAATAATAATACATTGTACAGCGCTGCGGAATATGACGGCGATGTATAAATCACTAATAATAATACATTGTACAGCGCTGCGGAATATGACGGCGATATATAAATCACTAATAATAATAATACATTGTACAGCGCTGCAGAATATGACGGCGATATATAAATCACTAACAATAATAATACATTGTACAGCGCTGCGGAATATGACGACGATATACAAATCACTAATAATAATACATTGTACAGCGCTGCGGAATATGACGGCGATATATATAAATCACTAATAATAATACATTGTACAGCGCTGCGGAATATGATGGCGATATATAAATCACTAATAATAATACATTGTACAGCGCTGCGGAATATGACGGCGATATATAAATCACTAATAATAATAATACATTGTACAGCGCTGCGGAATATGACGGCGATATATAAATCACTAATAATAATAATCCATTGTACAGCGCTGTGGAATATGACGGCGATATATAAATCACTAATAATAATAATACATTGTACAGCGCTGCGGAATATGACGGCGATATATAAATCACTAATAATAATACATTGTACAGCGCTGCGGAATATGACGGCGATATATAAATCACTAATAATAATAATACATTGTACAGCGCTGCGGAATATGACGGCGATATATAAATCACTAATAATAATACATTGTACAGCGCTGCGGAATATGACGGCGATATATAAATCACTAATAATAATACATTGTACAGCGCTGCGGAATATGACGGCGATATATAAATCACTAATAATAATACATTGTACAGCGCTGCGGAATATGACGGCCATATGAAAATCAATAAATAATAATAATTTATAATTTTATCACAGTAAGTAGAAAGCGGTGAATCTTGAATTTTAAGACATTTTAAGGCAAGTTTCCATCTTCTAGGACATTTAGCAGCCTCTACAAGGTGGTTTACATTAATCATCCATCGCAGGGGTTGTTTTTTTCCCCGCCGTATTAGAAAAATGCCATTTTTTTCCACTTATTCCGATGCTCGTCTATGCAAAAATGATATTGAATATTTCTGAACTGTCACTCTGATTGATAAACCTTATCACTCGACCCCCTCCCCCCCATGATTTTTGCGGGTACCGCATCTCGCCTCCCAGTAACTGGAACGTCTTCATCGCTTTGCCGCAATGTATCAGTTAATGGAATCAAACCTTATATTTTTTACATTACTACCGGAATACGGTCTGCGTGTAAAGCCCGGGACGCTCGCAATTTATCTCCTACCGGATGAAACGGAGATTGTCTCTTACCAGAGAAATGCAGAATGATTAAAAAATAAAATAAAATATAAAAATACCACTCATTGATAAAACCACCCAAAAAACCTGCTTTTTTTCAGAATTTTCTTTCCAGTAAATATTGTAAACGGCTCGGAGGACCTGAAATGATTTCTCTAATTGTCTTCAGTAAAGGTTTGGTGAATGCTAGCGTGTTGTGCTTGGGAGGCGTGTTGATGTATATAACATGCACATATTATTTGTTGCGCATGCTCACTCTAATTAACATTGTATCTACGTGACCATGAACGTGACATTTATCGACCGTCTTAGATTATGGTCGAGGATGCGTCAGCCCGCTTATGATGGATTTTTTTTACCACTTTCATCATTAAAAGAGTTATTATACCGCCTGCCGGCCCCCGGAATAAAATGCTGTTATCGCTTCTTGTTTCATTTTAGGAGATTCTATGAAAAAAAAATAGATACAGAAGAGAAACCTGAGCATAAAATGGGGCTCTGTTCACCTAAACGCGCATCCCACCCATAACGGAGATGCCATGTCAGGACGGTAGTCATTTCACTCAGGGTGAATGGGCAGATTCTCAGGGTTTTTACCCCTCTCGTGTACACCGGCTCTAGTAGCTGACACTCTATTAAATAATACGACACCTTCAGAGCCCCTCGTTCTTTTGCCTTCGGAGCAGGTAGGATACAAAATGCAGTTCCGGAAACTTTGTTACAATCGTATAATAAGAAAAAACTCCAGCTCTCCCCCGAAACGATCGCTCGTCCTCCTCCTCTGTCTGACACGGGGCCCTCGGGGCTCTTCAAGAACTGGCAGACAGTTTGCTGCTACTTGGTTCCTGAAATGATTTTAAATCTCTTTGTATCTGAGTGTCGCTTCCCAGAGTCGGAGCTTCTGCTCATCAACCAGTGAAAAAATAACACCAGGCTGGGGAGGAAATTCTTTCATTTTAATTATGCTCATGTCGTATTTATTTTCTATATAGTTTAAATACAATGTAATTAGGTTAAATGCCGCTGAGCAGAGTTAATGGGTCTAATGTCCCTCCAGACCACTCGTTCCCTGGACTCGATTAAAAGGGGAGCTACCGCCATTTTCTATTTGTAGTATCAGATTAAAAATCAGAATTCTAAAATGTTTTGTTCTTTACCCCAATTGCAGTTTCTGCCCCATAATATAATGTTTTATACCAGCCATTTGTATGAGGTTCTCGCTCTGTTATCTAAGCCCCAATCTACTAGACAAACACCCCGACTCCTTATCATACTGCCTGTGGGGAGCAATAGAATGGCTTGGTCCTAATCATCCAGTTATACACTCTGATGAAAGTCTTTGGAGGAACGGACTTCATTAACATTGCCATAAAGCATTAGCTCATTTTGACATTGTCCTATGAACCAAAAACCCAAGATGTACATTCCATCATGAGCCATGCCAGTGGAGTCCAGTTGGTTCTCCTTTAGACTCAAGAGAGCAAGGAGAGCCATGTCTGGACTCACCTTTTGAGGGGAGCCCCGCGAGATCCTTCAAAGATGAAATTCCACAGGACGGACAGCTGCTTCATAACCCGCCCTACGGTGTGTGTCCCGCTCAGAAGCGTCTCAAATTTTTATCCGTCTTGTGCCATTATAGAGAAAAAATTGACAAATCAGTCTGGTCCTTCTCGACCTTCATGGGCCTCGTCAGTGGAGTTGGTATAATTCAAGACACAAGAGAGCAAAGAGGTCCACGTCTGGACTCCTTCGGGGATCCTTCGGGGATCTCTTGGGTCCCACCCCAAGTAAAAAAGTCCAGACATGGACCTTCTTGGCCTCCAGGCCTACAGATAAAGGGAGTTTCCTGGGGAAAAATGGGATAAAACAATGTGTTTTTGTAAAAAAAGGTAAGGTCTTCAAAATACCTTAAAATGTATTTGATGCGGTAAGCAAAATGTTTCTAACACAATCTAAATTGTATTAAACATGCAAAAAAAAAAAAAAGGAAAAAATAGCAAATTCCACATATTTTTCCACATTTTGATCTCCCGTGTTGTAAACAAAATATGGGTGTCTCTGAAGAAGTGGAAGAAATGCCCCAAAATGTGCCTCCTTAGAATGTTGTAAAGAAAAAAGGAAACATTCCGTGACTACGTGCAGCTCCTACAGAAACGCATCATGTTTTTCATGTCCCATAACTCCAGAAAGTGATATCGTATTCATGTCGCCCTGACATTTACAGGCTCTATCTTGAATAATACAGTAGCTATGACAACTAGGCCATTTTCTTATTTTAAATGCGTTTATTTCTTAATGCTACCTGCCATACAGGAGCGTGTTTGTGTGCGCACTTAAACTACAGAAAATTGCTCCCGGACGGTGAGCATCCATTATCTCATAATCCGTGGAACTCCACATTTTTCACGGCGAGTCGTTTGTTGCCCTTTCTAATAAAATATATAGAAAAAATATTGACAGAACAAATATTAAAGGCGAGTTGAAAGGCGTCATAAACCCGGAATTTTTCATAATATTACTGAAAAGGTCATTTTTATTTATTTATTTATTTATTTCAAGACAATTTGAATTTATTTATTTATTTTTAAATAAAATGACATTTCTTGGAGGTTTCCGAGTTTCTTTTTGAATATTTAGCAATTTTAGGTTTGCTTAATAGTCTCATTAGAAGATTTCAGATGCCAACGGTCCCGAGTCTCCCAAAAGACCACCTAGCTCAGGAAATAAGAAAATAAAGATTCGCTCCACGGCTCCGTATTGTCTCGTTAACGAGAGTCAGCGGAGTCTGAAGGATGCGAGAGTAAATAAATCTGTACAAACCAATTATACGATGCGCCATATTTATTTTTACTACAGAACGGTGACCCACTTTCCGCGGGTTTGAGTTTTAACGCGACGTTTATCCCAAATTTGTTTTCTGAAACCTGAGACATTAGCAAGGGTTTTCTAGCAGGGGTAAATATGGGGTTAACGCTGTAAGAGTTAGCAGCAGTTTGGAGCCCGGATTTTAAAGGTCCGTAACAGTGAATCTATTGGTCGCCGGCAGGGGCATCCTTTGGTATCAACTAATGAAGGGCAGCTGGTCTTCATTGGTTGATGCCAGACGAGCCCCCTGCCAGCGACCAATAGAGTCGCAATTACGGACCTTTAACTCCTGGCGGCAAAGTGATTGGTCTCCCCAGGCCAAGCTGCTCAGAGAAGTTTCTCAGACTCAGACAACGGCTCTGAGCAACTTGGCCTTGGAGGAACGGGGATTTGAGCCTCCCTGGAAGGTAGGCCAAGGTACACCTCAGAGCAACTTGGCCTGAGAAGACCAATGGCTTTGGCACAAGGATTTAAATTTTAAAGGTCCGTAAGAGAGACTATATTGGTCGCCAGCAATAATAAGAAGAGCCCAGCTGCCCTTCATTGGTTGATGCCAGAGAAGCCCCCTTACGGCAACGAATAGAGTCACTCTTACGGACCTTTAAAATTTAAATGCTTACGGCCACCAGTATAGTCAATCTTAGGGACCTTTAACTCCTACGGATTCCCGTTAACTCCTGCGATGCTACAAAGACTTAAGGTAGGCTGGAGGCAGTGACTTGTATGGGGGGAAGGGACCAGGGAGACGAACATGAAGATTCTTCGTGTACGTTTATCCGCTGCCATATTAGTTTATTCGATATGCAGTTTGAACAACGAAAATGCACCATTCGTGTTCGTTTTCATTTTCTCCGAAATACGGATGCACAAGTCTACTTTTAATCCAGTTTAAATACACAATTATTCTCAGGTCATGAATGTAATAATTGTAGAAATATTTTATTTAAATTTTTTAGACTTTAACCTTTTTTTCTGTCTTTATTGGAACGAATTATTTGAAGCTCATATGCATCCGACGTCTCGGTTTTTTGTTGCGGCTCTTTTTAAACCACCGACATTAATCTGCTTCACATTATACACTGAATTACCCACACGCCATTAGAGGCAATCATGTCATCACTAACACGGATGAAGATAATCTGCCATTTTAATTCCAAATCCTAATTAAGACTAATTTGCATCACTTCCCAAAACATCTTCACAATAAAAAGACTAAAAAAAACAAAAACAAAACCCATAATAAGTATTTACAGCATGTCTGGGGGCGACAAACAAACCCAAAAATGTAAAAAAAAAACACGGAAAGTTATACACTTTTACATTTATTTAAGTTTTATATAATATGTCTCAGTAGTTAACATAGAAGAATAAAACCGGCCGGCAGATTGGCCCCATTCGGCCCCCGTCAAGTCGCCCGTTTCTCCTGCTGTAAAGACTCAAACCTTAATCAGTCGTTGGTCTCGTCTTAGATTCAGGAGCCGTATGTCTATCCCGCGCATGTTTAATACCCTCACTGTATTACCCTCTACCACTTCTAGGGTGCCTTTAGGGGAACCTTCTGACCTAGACTGCTCTACTCCAGGTCGGAAGGGCCCTTTTTAAACTATGTTGAACCGCCACGGGGACACAGGAGCATATTGGGTCATGTGACCCCCGCAAGCTGAAGGAGCTGTGAGAGGTAAGCGGGGGCGGGAGGTAGCTTGTTTGCATGTATGAATGAATGTATGTTTGTGTGTGAGCATGTAAGTAGGGTGAGAATGTGTACGTGTTAGAATGAATGTGTACGTGTTTGTCAGAGTGTATGTTGGAAGGGGAGGCAAAGGACAAGGAAGGCACAGACAAGTTGTTTGGGACAATGATGGCACAGACCAGCTGTTGGGAACCCCATGCGGCAATTTTCGCACCAGGGCCCTGTGGTTTCTAGCTACCCTCCTGGGAAGGGGTAATCCTGCAGATCCCAAGAGGGACGTTAACACTTAAGATGGCTTCCTAACACAAATACATTGCTTATATAGAGCTGTAAACACCCCCTCCTGACAGAACCATAGAATGTAGGACTTGGGGAAAGTTCCGTTTTTTCTTTATGTTGCAGCTTAGTTACTGCTATAAAATATTGTTTTTCTAGAAAAAAAGAACTCTTTAGAAGAGCCCGGATAGGGTTCCACATCCGGCTCCACCAGCAGCCCCGTCCTCTTCATTGTTCTTTCCGACCCGTTCAGTTCTTCTTCACTTCATAAGCAAAAGATCTAGTTTGAAAACAAAGAGAAAGCGAAGTCTCCCCGGAGATCCGCGAGCCGCTAATGAATAATTGATTTTAAAGCTCGGGGCAGAGTTTGCATCTCGTCTCCCCGAAGGTGACAGAACAGAACCAAACAAAAGGTTAACCCGTCGGAAGCTGACAGGACAGGTGCCGGCGATCGCGGGAACCGACGGGGATGGGAAGCCATTCGTGGAACTTCGGGTTTGGCTTTTTTGTTACTTTGTTTCTTCTCCTGCATGAGGTCGTTAGGAGAGTCACAAAGTTGTATATTTGAGGCTTCATTCATTATTTAAGCCTCTGCTGGTCATAACCCGATGATGGAAACTCTTACTATTCTACGTGCAAGAAGAGAGGTGGAATTACCCAAAAGAGCGCTTTTCGGAGGATAATTTTGTAGATTAATTGTATTGATTAACTAAAGCAAAATATTAAGTTTTCTCAATTTAGAGATACGGAATTATGTTTTTATTTACCCAGAAACACAGACCCTACCGGCAGATCAGCCCCTGTTGGCCCATCTAGTCGCCCGTTTCTCCTGCTGTAAATCCCCTCACTGTATTACCCTCTGCCACTTCTGCTGGGAGGCTGTTCCACTTATCTACCACCCTAAATATCCGAGATTTATAATAAAAGATGGCCAAACATTATTATTAAGAATAATTTCATCATTCCTGTTTTATTTTCAGACCGACAGGCTTTTCTTTTCCTGAATCCGGTTATTAGGGCTGGAATTACTGCACCTCATTCCCTTTCAGTCTGAACCGAACGCCTTTGATTCAGGTGACAAATCTCAATGTAAAAATAATATCGCGAATGAATAAAGGTATCCTTAGCTGTCAAGGGAGAGAATTAGTTTTACGGCCGCCTGGTTGACAAGCGCGTTGATTTTACTATCATTTTAAATGGCAATTAGTTAAAAGTTAATCAGAACAAAGGCTTTGCCAACCTCATTCATCACGCGGGGCTCACGTTGGGTGGCGAATGCCACTCGCTGCTCTTTAGTTAAACGATTGTACAGATAACAGGAGTTTCTTTACTTTTTTCTACATTAGAGGACGGTCCAAATCGCTGACTATATATATAAAGAGAGAGAGAGAGGAAAAAAAAAAGAGATATTACCGATTTTACAAAAACTTTACAAAAAAAAGCTCTTTGTAGTCAAAAAGTCTTTTAAGTATCTACAGAAAAAAAAATCAAAGACGTTTCCTGCAAAGGCCCAGGTCGGCTCGGGATAATAACCTGACAGATGTTTTTAATGAAAAGAAAAGATAAAAAAATATGTATATATATATATATATATATATATATATATATATGTATTATTATTTATTTCTATATATATATATATGTGTGTGGATATTTGGGATTTCCAGGAATTTTGCTGTTATAAGATACATAAGAACTTTTATTATATTTCAGAACATTT
This sequence comes from Sceloporus occidentalis, assembly GCA_023333645.1. Classification (NCBI taxonomy): domain Eukaryota; kingdom Metazoa; phylum Chordata; class Lepidosauria; order Squamata; family Phrynosomatidae; genus Sceloporus; species Sceloporus occidentalis. The sequence goes on along the minus strand of JALMGF010000136.1, from coordinate 1,844,356 downwards.
TCCTACCCGGTTGTGATAAAGTAACTCATGGAATAATTTTAATTCCGATCGATGGCAGCTTCTGCTTCTATTTTATTTTTTTGATTCTTTTATTTTTGTATTTTTCTTTGATTTCTGGATTGTACGCTCCAGTGCATTTTATGGTTTTTTTCTATATTTGAATACAAAAATAAGAAAAAAAAAACCCCACTAGGATTTTTTTTCTGTATATAACACCCAAATGGGTTAAACTTGCAATTGAACCCAGACCCTACCATCCTTTGCCATGGTATCAAAAAATAATAGTAACGTAAATGTGCCTTTCTTCTGGTATTTTATTCTCTGAATGTGTCGGAAGTACATATTTGTAACTGTTAATCCCAGAATAGGCATACTTTGTTAGCTGATGACTGCGGACAGTCTTAAATGAGACCACAGAAAAAGTCGCCACCATTGGGCAGAATTCCCCAAAAACCTGAGTTTTCAAGTTATAGTCCCATCCAGACAGAGATCAGGAAAGAAAGGTTCGCAAAATGTCCAGCAAATACAGAGTTTACATCATACTGTGCAAGATCGCCGGCAGAGAATCAGCCAAGGTCACCACTGGGGTTCAAGGTCATTCCACAAACCCAACAGGGGATCCCAAAGGGATAAATCGTCGGGTTATTGAAACCACATTGTGGCAGAGAGACAGCAATGAGTGGAATTGTCTAGAAGTAGAGATAAGGCTTCTCAGCCCCTAAAACATGAGATCTCTCAGTTGAATTCTTCTTTTATGGGACAATTTCTAAGACTTCTAACTCTGACCCAGTTCCGTTGCTCAGATAAATAATTTTATGACACCGCGTCGCTGCCGACGTAAAACCTGACAGGGCAGAAATGCGCTTCTTTGCCTAATGGGCTCCTTCTTGCTCGTAATTATGATGGTGACCAGCTGGGTTCCTCTGGGTTATTCAAGGAAAAAAAAAATCAAATTATTACAGCGAGAGAGAAGACAGCTGGGACGTTCAGCAAGTCATCTGTGATACAGTTTCTTATTTCCACAATAAACAGGATTATATCTATAATTAGCTTTATCAGAACTTGCTCTTTTGTTGCAGAATTCCCGTGACTTGGTTAAAATTCCACCAATATAATAAAGTTATAAAAACACATTAAGCATACGGTTCATTTTGCAGAAGTCAAAAGGCAGCTTTTATTTATGTACAGATTTTACCTATAAGGAAGATCTCCTGTCTCGCCCGCCGTTGGGTCCCCGAGGCTGATGGCGGGGCCCCTTCCCCCCCCCCCAGCGACATGGTCTCTGCCGGAGAGTCCTCTTCTCCTCTGACGGGCACAGGGGGGCCGCCTCCGCCACATGCTACTCAGCAAAGATTTAAAAGGCAACACACGCACAAGTTTTAATTGCTAGGTTAGTACTTCCTTCCCTTTGTAGGCCGTGCAACAGCTATTGTCTTATCCTGAGCCCTGCACCAGTTTCCAATTCGTTGCCTTGCCTCCGTGTTATCCTCTCCTGTTTTACAACCTCTCCGGTTGTCGCAATTGACTCCTAAACTGTGTACCAGAACTCTGCTTGACCTTAACCTTGGTTCCTGCCTTGTGTACTGACGCCTCGAGTCCTGCTCCAGTATACCCAACCGCGGTCTGCCTTGACTAAGATTCTTCTTTGTTCTTCCGTACCACGTTCCTGCTGTTCCTGCGCCATGTTTTGCCCATCAGGTGATACCAGCTCTGATTGCCGATCCTTATCCTGACACCTATACCTGGCGTGACATCTCTTTTCTCATAGGCTCCTTGCGACCGAGCTCCTGTCCAGTTTGTTGGACAAAAATAAGCCCACAAAAAAAAAGGATTTTCAGAACATTATTACGTTTGTAAAACCAAAATTCAAAAATTCCAGTCCACATGAAGAAAAGATGAATTTAAGCTGAAAAAACTCAGTCTAACTAAATTTAAATATTCAACCCCGGTAACTGTATTTTATGTACGATCCGTACATTAGACATGGAATTAAAATAACACAAATAAAAACTGATTTCATCTCCGAGAGCTGCCAAGGACAGAACGAACTTAAAGAACGGCGTTCGGGAGAAATGAATTCCAAATTAGGGGAAAAGAAGCCTTAGGAATAAGACTATCGACTCTGTGTAATGCAAATATTATTTAGAACTCTTGATGGTACTTTTTGAAAAGATAATGTTACAACTTTTCTAGCGCAACAGCTTTTTCTCGATGAAAGGAGGCAGCGGGGAAAAAGCTATTACCGCGGAAAAAAAGAAAAGGCTTTGTTGCTGGCTGCTCGCGGACAAAGGCAAAACAAATCAAAAGTGCGCGGGATTAAGTTTACAGCCATTCTTGTTAAAAGAACACAAGTTCCTTTGAAATGAAAGTCATGTAACAAGTTTTTTTTTTCTCCCGTAACATTTCTATGAGTTGGGAAATCTGCTCGGAGATTGTAATGTTCCTCGGTTGGGTTTTTGTAGAGAATTTCTTGGTCGGTGACTTACAGGGTCATACTTACCTTCAGTGCTAGCCTAGCTTCGCCTAGCCTGCCCTTGGATGAGGCTTCACCACCTAGGCCAACTAGGGTGGAAGGTCCAGCGGTCCTCCTGCTGCCATAGCGGGAGGGGGGATAGATTGCACCAGAAGATGCTGAGCATAGGACTTCATATCCCAGAATCCTTGTAGCAAAGATGGCAGCTGCAGATTGAGAGGCTGACCGCGCTGCCCTTGGCCTATAACAGCTTCACCGGTAAATGTGGATGTGTCCCAGTTTACATTTCCCAGTCTCTCTTTAGCTTCCCAAATGCCTGTGCTCCCCTTTCCTCCCCTTATGCTCCTCCTCCCTCCCCGGATGCCCCCTTTGCTCCCCTGTGCCCCTATCTCCTTCCCTGATGCCCCTCTCTCCTCTCCTCTCCCAATGCCTCTCTCCCTCCCCTGATGCCCCTCTCTCCTCTCCTCTCCTCTCCCAATGCCTCTCTCCCTCCCCTGATGCACCTCTCTCCCACCCTGATGCCCCTCTCTCCCCCCCTGATGCCCCTCTTTTCTAGGTCAGAATGTTTGCTGGGTATGAGGGGATCGCAGGGTTCTACAGCCCTAAAAGCCCCGATAATGTGTATAGAAACAGCAGGAAACGGCTTTATAAATGAAACGGCGTAAATAAAACCCCATGGCTCACAATAAATGAAAGCGTCCGCCTTCTGCCACCCGCCAGATATGAAATAATACGCACAAAGTACCGGGTATGCGGTGGACATTACCGCCGACGCACGCTATCTATTCATTTTTTAGCGCATGAGCTTTTACCGAACCCGGAATCCTTCCAGGAAACGAGAAGCAAACAGCTCCATCGGACGCGCTCCGTTCAGGTGAGGAGCTGGGAAAAGCCGAGCGGGGAAAAGTCTGCATTGAGAAGCACCCAGCTGGAACCCAAAGAAGATACGCGGGCGCCGTGGCAACGTCTCTGTGATATATCGCTCCAGGCTGTGACGAGACGCCTCTGTCAGGTTTTTACGCCAACGTCATGAAAGCCGGAAAACAATTCGCTTTTATATTTCATTCTCCACCACCCTTTCCTTCGTACCGGCAGGGGATGAAGCCCGACGGCTGCCATGGGCTCTTAAGGCATGCCTGGGCCCAGGACAGCTGCCTCTTATGCCCCACATTAAGGCAGCCACCAACATATTCTAAAAACAGTCCTATAAAGCGGTCTAGATATTCCACATGAAGTCACCTCTATTCAAGCAGGGATTTCCGTTTGTTTTTTTACATTATTTGAAATCCACCCCTTTTTGCAAGCGCATTAAATCTCATTAACATTTTTATATTCAACAAATTGTAATCAACATTAATATAAATTATTATTATTATTAATAAAATGATATGTTTCTAATCGATGTATCTGGGTATTTAGGGTATTAAGCACTTCTGTGTCCTTTGGCCGGATGACGTATGGAATGTTATAAACGTGTCGGGCGCTCTGTAGCTAGAATTATGTGGTTTCATCATTAGGCGAGGACATGCGCGCTTTCCATCCAGTCTGCTTGGATTCACAGTAGGATAGAAATGAAATGAATGCGTCCGGTTTAAGAGGACTCCGGCTTCCTCGTTATGTAGAAACATGGGGCTTTATTATCATATTATTAACAGAGTCTAACCGCAAACAACAAACCGCTGAGGGGCTGACACCTGCGTGGGCAGATCTCAAGGATACTAAATAATATTTTAAAATGCACTAGTTTTGTCTGCATTTTTAACTTTTATTATCAGTTTACAGGTCAACTCTACCGTACACGCCTAGCGTTGCCGTGATAACTAAACAAGAGGGTCCGTAAGTTTGAAGTTGCTGAAAGGTTGGTAGATAAGTGGAACAGCCTCCCAGCGGAGGTGGTAGAGGGTAATACAGTGAGGGTATTAAACATGCATGGGATAGACATACGGCTCCTGAATCTAAGACGAGACCAACGACTGATTAAGGTTTGAGTCTTTACAGCAGGAGATCCCTTTAGCCTAAGAAGTGTCTGACAACTCTACAGACAGGCGGACATCTCTCGGTGCACGAGGTCGCCACCATTGGTCGTCAATATCTGATAATGCTGACCCTGCCACAGGCTGCCACTGATCGCACCTTCTATGAGGTTAATGTTTAATCCAAACATCTCAGTGACTATTACAGTGGTTGCCAAACAAAACACGCGTCAGGCAGTTTTAATGAGTTAATTTAGCGGAGAGCCGGGACGGTAACAGTTCGTGCAGTAAGTAGGGCCTTCCTCGGGCCACGCGGTATTCATGAAGCCTAACGCGCCACGTCAAATGTGGTGCGCGTGGCAGAGATGCGATCATGTGACACGAATACCCGCGGAAACAAGACGGATCTACACTAGCACTTTGAAACAGTTGGACGGAGATACATAATGATACATTGTGACCAAATAATGGGGGCTTTCGTGTGACTCAAAATCGCAACTTTTATTAACCAATTCTAAAGCGTAATCCCACGAACCCAAAACACACGAGGCGCGAAACCACTTTTTTTTTTGAGAATCGCCATGGTTACCTAAAACCCTTTTTAGATGAAAACTGTGAATATTTGTAACTTTCCTGCGCAGTCAGGGAGGGCTGCGGTGCCTGCAGTGCCTATAGGGATGTGCCCACCACGAAGACCACCACTGCCTGCCCTGTGTCAGCCAGACATTAACCCCTAGAGGTTTGTGCAGCACACTCACTCTTGTGGCTTACAAAGTGTTAAAATTTAATTATTTACAGTACCTCTAACTCGTTCTTTCTCATGTTAACCCCCTAAAGGCCAGAGGACTTGATAACCAACTTTACAGTAAATGGCCCTAAGCAATTTTTGTGCAAAGGCCTATTTGCGGAACAATCTAGCGAAACATGTATTTTTAACCCATTGTATGCTGCATGGAGACAGCGGCCGAGGAGGTTAATCTTTCCTGAAGGGTTAAATAAATTGTAATTCGAGGAAGAGTGCGGTTGATGTGATATCTGGCCGAGGCTTTCATCTACATTACAAATCAGGTTAGATCTCCAACACTGGAATATAATAAACATCCGTGACCTGGAATTGTCTCCGAGTAAATATGTTTTCTGAAACTGTTTCTAATCTCACTTGTTGGAGAAATGAAAACTTAATGAATTTATCTTCAGGGGACCTCGGATACGGCGGCAAAAAAATAAGTCTGAATTAACCAGGAATACATTTTACACGCAAACATTACAAAATAACGCTATATATCACGTTACGCTTTATTCATATAGCGCCAGCACATACCGTAGCGCTGTTACAATAAGGGAGACCGAGAAAATGTAACAATAACATGAACGACATACAAAGGTGACACCAACAGTAACACACTTTCAGGAGGGCCCTGCTCCTAAGAGCTGACACTCTATAAGGAGAAGAAGAGGGGGTGCTGGGGTGATTGGATTGTGATTATGTGGATATTTTTTATTAGGATTTTAAGTTTTTAACCCTCATTATTTTTAATTGTGAAAAAAAACAGTGCATAGAAAATGGCTAAAAAGTGATTTTTCTTTTTAGTCACGTTCCTTGTGATTTTTCCCGCTAGAATTTTAGAAATGGCAATGAAACTTTAAAAATACGATTGCCATTTTATTTTCCTTTCCTAAATATCAAATTTTTTGGCATAGAGGGAATAATGTGTGTGACGCATCTGTCACAGAAACTCTAGAGAGAGACCGGAAATTTTCCATTTTCCATGAAATTTTCTGCAACCTCCACTGAGCTGCCGGTGGAAGGATATACCAACTGACAGCCTCCTAGGAGCTGCCGGCGGAAGGATATACCAACTGACAACCTCCACTGAGCTGCCGGTGGAAGAATATACCAACTGGCAGCCTCCTCTGAACTGCCGGCGGAAGGATATACCAACTGGCAGCCTCCTCTGAACTGCCGGCGGAAGGATACACCAACTGGCAACCTCCTAGGAGCTGCCGGCGGAAGGATATACCAACTAGCAACCTCCTAGGAGCTGCCGGCGGAAGGATATACCAAGTCACAACCTTAGGTGAGCTACTAGCGGAAGGATATACCAGTTGACAACCTCCTCTGAGCTGCCGGCGGAAGGATATACCACCTGACAACCTCCTGTGAGCTGCCGGCGGGACGATATACCAGTTAAAAATTTCTGCTTTAAACTGACAATAGAATTCTCGTGCCCAGGGTCGGTTTGTTCTGCTTTCGATAAACACTCTGCTTATCTCCGGAGTATTCGGACTAGACCCTCGTTATCCCGTTTCCTTGTTATGTTAAATGCTTTCTGTAGACAAATCATACATTCCAGACTCAAAGAGCTCGTAGCCCACAAATTCACTTTTAAAGATAATTCTCCTTACGCTACGTGGAGGTCAAGACAGTCCGTCCTCAACAGCAAACATATAAACTTAATACACAGATGAGTCTCGGTAAAAGCCAACAATAGTAATAAAAAAAGTATCTCAATAAAAAAAGGGAAGCAGCATCTGATATTCCGGACACCTTGTTCCGGCTTCTGGATTTCTGCTTAAAAAATTATGATTTCCTCCTAAATTCCTCCTAAAATCTGAATAAAAGTCCTGGGATCAGCTAAATAAAATCTCTCAAAAAGTCAAAAGAACTCCTTGAAGGTTTGCGTAACTTTTCCCCGAGCCGTGTAATAGTCGGGCGTCACGAGAGGAACGCAGACATTGGAAATTCTTCACAAATCAAGCTGGAGATGCTCACCAAGAACAGACAGCAGCTTCACAGCCCGTCCTACGGTGCGCCCCCCACTTGGGAGCATCTCCAGTTTTAGTCTTTTTGTGACCTTACAGAGGAGACGAGAACCAAAATGTGAGGCAAATTAATCATGCGCAAGGGAACCGGCAACCTCATGGGCCTCGTCAGTGGGGTCATCGGCATTTTTTTTCTAGGTGGAACAGCTGAGACATCGCCCAAAACATGGCTTTCGAGGAGATAAAGTGATATCGTCTTGAGCTGAGTGCCTGAAATGGCCCCTTTTATCTTTAATTTTTCAGCAAACATTTTATAATCTCCCGATGATTTTGAGGTTAAAAACCTCGTATCAGGCAGAAAGTCTTACTGTCGATATTATCTGTTCGTTGCTCTACAACCTCCGAATCTTAGAGCGTTAATAATAATTTCACGGCGGATTAACATTCAAGACGGAGAATGCTTCACCGGAAGGAGGTGGGGGCAGTAAACTGAGCGGCAAAATATTGTAAACCCGGTGATTTTGATATTATGTGTAATATGGATCCGTTGAAAAGTAAAGGGAGAGGGCATGTAGAGTATGAGTGAGGAATCGTTTGCATAAAGCGAGAGCGTGGATGATGTGGAATGTGGGCGACCGATAAGACTCTTGGAACGACAAGCGGATTTCCCAAAAATATTCTTTGTTGAGTTTTAGAGGAACAAAAGAAAACGACATCAGGAATTAGAGTTTCTGGTAAGAGTGAAGTCATCAAAGATTCCGGTGACTTCAGTTTTGGGCCAACGCCAGGACATATAGCGTGGGTCTAGTATAAAATAATAATATTATTGTCCATGTCACAAGATGACATCAGATTAGAATCTTCTAGTTTGAACAGAAGGAATGAATCCTGTATCCTGATCACAGGTATCGTTGCGAAAGATAAGATGTGTTACTTTGTATTCATCGACTCCTTAGGCCCATATCTGAGAACCTTCCAAGCGTGACTCGGAGTCTCCGGGTGAAGTCCTGCTTCTTTGGGTCTCCAGGTCAGTTCCCTCTTTCTCTGGGCAGGAAAATGTTGTTTGGCCACACCTACTCCTCGCCCACTTCTCCTCCATATAACGCCCACTTATTTCTATCTGGCTCCACCCCTTATTAATTCACTCCCCAAGAAGAGAGACAGCTTCAGTTTTCCTAAAGTGGCACTTTATTGATTATTTTGATTTCATTTAATTCTCTTATTATATATATATATATATATATATACATATATATATACCGGTATATCCCAGACACTCTTCCAAACCCCCCCACGGCTCATCATACCATGCGCTGGAAGTAAATTACCCCAAGGAAATACAAATTATTATCATGCTCCAATCTTTAATGAAATTGTAAAAAAAAAAAAAAAGAACAAACTGAAAAAAAGAGTCAGAACAAATTGTGACCCGAACATTATTGCACTGATTAGCGCAGTATTATTATTCTGAGTATCACAAAATATTATTATCGGTAACGTCGGACTCAGGAGACGCCGTGCCCGATATTAACGCTCGTTCTGTGTGGCAGCAGCAGACGCCATCTAATCCTGGGATTTAGAGGAATAATAATAACGCTCGGATCTGATGTTTTCGGTCTCACTGTTTGGCACAGTTGTGTTAGTTAACAGTCAAGTCATTAAAGAGAATCATTTCTTTTAATGTTAAGTCTATTATCTACTGCTAGAGGGTCAGGGACTTAGATGTCACATAAGGAAGTTTTACTTAATTGAGAGGGTGGTAGATAAGTGGAACAGCCTCTCAGCAGAGGTGGTAGAGGCTAATACAGTGAAGGAATTTAAACATGAATGGGATTAACATTCGGCTCCTGAATCTAAGACGAGACCAATGACTGATTAAGGTCTATACAGCAGGAGAAACGGGCCGAATGGGGCCGATCTGCTGGCAGATTCTATGCTTTTAATTGACCTTTTTCAGTGATGCATACAAAGGGTTAAATTATGGCTAATACGTATTTCTGAGAAAGCCAGAGATAGAGATCCAGGAAAGTCGATGCCCACCCAATGGTACAATCCGCACCTGCTCGGGGGGGGGGGGGGGGTTCTGGAATCTGAAACCGCGCATGTTTCCTACTGTACCGTCCGGACGCCCGGAATCCGGCTGCTCTGAGGGGCGCGTTAAATAAAAATAAAAAACAGGCATGAAGCTGCAGGAATGTTGCAAAAGTCTATTATTTCTCAATGTGTTTCATTATATAATTAGAAATATAATAATAAATATTAATAAATATTAATGATTAATTATAATATTAAATCATATATCAACTGCACATAACATTTACCCGGCAGGATTTATTTCCAACAGTATTTTTTTTTCTTCTTCTCTTTTAATTTATAATAATTTTTATTCTATTTTGTAATTTTAAATTGGGAGGTTTCTTTAACCCTTTCAGTGCACTGCTCCCAGGGTTACCCAAGGTAAAAGTCAGAAAGACCCGACGCTGACCTACAATGTTTCCTGAGAGACCCCCGTCTGTGTTAGTTACATACCAAGAACAGCTGCTTACTCTGTTTCCCCAGCGACGTTGATCCATACAGTTTGCAAACAAATTGCTTATTTTTCTCCCTTTTCCAGTGTTAACATTTGACATTCGACATCAGGTTCCCCTGGAAATGTGGCTATCAATGAAGAAGTATATTGGGAGGAGGACAAAATAGTACGTTCACATTGTGTCGAATCACTATAAAATGTATAGATCAAGTAATAAAGCTGCAGTCTACAAATAAATATATATATAGCGATAATAATAATAATAATAATAATAATAATAATAATAAATTAAATGTTAGTGGTCCCAAGATGGCAGTGGATCCATGGGAGGCTTCTGTGTCAGTGAAAGGGTTAAAGGGTTAATTTTCTCAGCAGCTGCTTTCAGGCTAACCTCAAATGCCATTAACATGTGTCGGCTGAAACTGCAACTGTTCCTAAAATATAGGTCACATGCAGCCCCCCAGCCCCCGCTGCGCATGTCTGCCGGCCTGTTCTGAAACCCTTTTCACTTTTTTGACAGTTTTTTTCAAGTTGGAAAAGTACATTTTATTTTGCAGAACCTCATTTATCAAAGTCTCCAAATTTCACTTTTAGGCCAAAAAAACCCCAAACCTGGTAGGAATATACTGTTCTGGAAATATCAATCAACTCCCCACGCCGAGAAGGGTTATTAACCGGCCTAATGGGTGCACCTTCCCCCGGCTATCAAATATCAAAGGGTTAAATGAACAGAATGTACGAGCAGAACAGCCAACAAGTATATCGGTAAAAGAAAACAGTTTTAGATTTGTTGGCTCCGCCCCTATTTGTGACCCATATGTAAATTAGTTACTCATTACTGCATTTTGCATAAAGTGCCCAATTGTAACTATTTTTTTTATTGCTATATACATCTTATTACAGCAGGGGCATGCGCCTTCCAGATGTGTGACTGCTGGGTTTTGGGGTATTCAGAGACATGAGGGGGGTTATTTTCTGTGTTTTTAATATTGTTTTTACTAGATTTAACAAGATATAAGGCGGATAAGTGGAACAGCCTCCCAGCAGAGGTGGTAGAGGGTAATACAGTGAGGGGAATTAAACATGCATGGGATAGACATACAGCTCCTGAATCTAAGACGAGGCCAACGACTGATTAAGGTTTGAGTCTTTACAGCAGGAGAAACGGGCGACTAGACGGGGGCCGGATGGGGCCGATCTAAAGTAATACAATGTTACAAATAAGCAAAATGAAACATTTCAGCAGATACATCAAAATTTATGATGCAAAAAAGGCATATAATGGCCTCTAGAAAAGCCTGTGTTTGTGTTCCGGGATCTTCTTACTCCGGCACCAAATGGGTTAAAATTCACCAAAATCGCTTTATTTCTTCTAGAAAGATGTTTCCTTTTCCTTGTGTTGATAAGAGTGCGAGACTCCCCTCCAGATGTTGTCTTGTCTTGGAAATAAGAGGAGTGAGGGATCCTCACCAGGAACTGCCCTTATCTTCATTCCAGCTAATTGGGGCAAAGCAGAGGCGTTGGGGTCAGGGGCGGAATAACTGAACTCAGTAGGCTGACAAAAGTTATTTGGGGAAAAAAAACAACTAAAGAGTTTGGGGGTAAAATATAGACAGCGAAATCTCAACTATTATTCCAAATACGTCACCGCCAACTTCCCATTTATGACATCACGTGAAGCCCCCTGGGGGGGGGCATTGATAAAAAATACGGATTTCATATTCATTAACAAAATGATGAACTTTAACCCTTGAACGCCAGGGCACATTGCTGGTAACACCACCTGGTACAGATAGATAGTTACGGTATAATGATGAGTTTGCGGGGTGTAGAGTTTTTTTCCCCAGAATTCACACTTTTTCTATCACAAAACTATTCTTACAGAATCCCACCCAGCAGCCCCCACGCAGAGGGCTCAGTACTGATAAGCGAAGCGCTGGGGACGGGGTGATAAGTGATAGAAGCCAGGAACGGCCGACCTCCGGCATTCCAGCTCTTATGGGCGACGGTTCCCACAATAAGACACATCTGTTCAGCCTTTCTGAAAGGGTATTTCTGCACAGAGAGGGTAGTAGATAAGCGGAACTGCCTCCCAGCAGAGGGGGTAAAGGATAATATATGGGGTAATCTTAAAGCTTTCCTGAATATAAGACAAGGTCAGGTATTAAGTAAGGTTTGGGTTTTACAGCAGCTAGAAAACCTTTGCTTAAAGTCTATTGTCTGATTACAGAAATGTATATTTTTATTTTCGACGTTAGCCTCCATGCTTGGGAAAGATTACTGGGTGAAACCAGTTGGTCTCGTCTTAGATTCAGGAGCCGTATGTCTATCCCATGCATGTTTAATACCCTCACTGTATTACCCTCTACCACTTCTGCTGGGGGGCTGTTCCACGTATCTACTACCCTCTCAGTAAAGTAAAACTTCCTTCCATCCCATCTCAGCCTCTGACCCTCTAGTTTTACATCCTGGTCTCTTTTCTCCTCCTATAAAATAAACTTCCCTCCTGCCCTTTGTTAAACCCCTTTATGTATTTAAATGCCCCCCCCCCCCAAGCCGGACATATTGAGATCTTTTAGTCTTTCCTGATAATTGTTTATTTTGTAAACCCTTCGCTGTTCATATTTCGTGATGTAGGGGGTGGGGGGGGGGTTATTTACACTTTAATTGCCGTGGGGTGGTTCATGCTGGGACAAGAAGGGGTTACTTGTCACCACTCTCAGAACCCTTAGCTCAGCGGAGGCTCGCAGACTTCCTGTTATCTGTAAAGTTCTGCTCCTCCCTGCTTGTATGATCTGCTTGTCAGCGACACACATGTTGTTTCCTTTCCCAGTTTAGAGAGGGTCAGGAGGCAGACGGGAGAAGTTACGGGACGCTATTTCCCGATCCGGCGTATTCACCGAGCCCCAAAACCCGGGTGAAGCGTCAGCTCCTGGGACGAGTCCTGCATAAGCCGTAGCATGGCTTCACCAACCTACAGCGCCGCTTCTCCAAGTGAGTATGAGCCACTCTGATAAAGCCGGGTCACCTGGAACACGATTTTAGAAGAGTTAAGTCTCCAGTGTTAACCTCTTCAGCGCTGCACAGTTGGAAAGGACTTTGGCAGAAGGAGGCGTTGTTTTGACTCGGGCTACACCAATCCTAGAGGTTTAAGCTTCCAGAGCTTGAAGGGTTCCTTAGGAAAAGTATAACGGTCCCGTCTCTGCATGTTTATCCTGCGCTTGGAGTTAAAAGAAATCCCTTATTTATAAATCACGAAGCCAGCAGAAAGTAACAAGTAACGTATCCCTAACATGATTAACCCTTTCCTTATGGGAGGCTGCCCCGTAATGAGCATTTTACTCTAATTAGAATTTAAAGAGTTAATACAGAAAGCGCTAATGTATCCAGTAACACTTTATTTATTAACCGATTGCAACAATGTTTCTATTGAACTGATTGATTTGTATCAAGAAATCAAAAACAAACAAACAAACATTGTAACCCTTTCTTGGAAACGTTTTTTTTTCTTTAATATCTGTTGCCGCGGGTTTCACGTTACCCCCCCCCGTAACGGATCTCGTAGGGTTACTCCGAGGGTCGCATGTTTTCCATGAAGTTAAAACCAAAATAAATGTTTAAATGTGAAACTGTTCGGCGGAGAGCGCCCGGAGCGGAGCGGGAGAGGAAATGTTGCAATTTCTTAAATTTTTCCCCCCCTCTCCGGATCGCACCTCGTGAGTCTCGCTTTATCTGCCGACAACACAAGCGGCCTGTGCGTGCGACGCGTGACAGATGGGACAGCTGACGGTCTAGAGAGGGGGGGGTAGTTTTTTGGCCAACGTCTCCTGGCCGCTAGAGATTCCTCCTCCGGGGAAAGACCCAAAAACTATTCCTCAGGTAGCCGAATTATATATATCCTAGTGCAAAGTTTGAAAAGTGGCCTTATCACCATAGCAACCAACAAAATGGTCCAATCAACATGAAGACTCCTTTGGTCACTCTGGTGATAGAAAGATAGAATCCGTCTAGTCTGCCCGTTTCCCCCGCTGTAAAGACTCAAACCTTAATCAGTCGTCGGTCTCGTCTTAGATTCAGGAGCCGTATGTCTTTCCCATGCGTGTTTAATCCCCTCACTGAATTACCCTCTACCACTTCTGCTGGGAGGCTGTTCCGCTTAACTTCCACAGTCTCAGTAAAGTAAATCTTCCTTGCATTCCATCTAAGCCTCGGACCTTCTAGTTTTAGATTATGAGCTCTTGCCATAAGCACCACAATCATTTTCAATACAAGCCTTGAGTTCATCTATGGAGGAAGTGGTAAAAGTTTCATTGTAGTTTTGCTTTTTCTGTACGTTATTTTTTAAATGCAGCGTTTAACGCGCCGGCTGATTGATGCAATGTTTTGGTAGCCTCCTTATGCTCAGCTCTCCCGCACACGCAGTCCTGGGGCAACGGGAGAGCACATCCGCACGCTCTATGATGTAATAAAGCCAGCCGGATCGCAACTCAATTAGCTCCCCATCTGTCCCGTAACGGCCTAACAGTCAATCCTCCTGCTAATCCAAACAGGATATCCCCGCGTCCTGCGCCTTCATTCACTAACGTTCACAGGAAAAGAAAAAAAAAAACAACCAAAAAAAAAAATCTGCGGGGTAGGGCAGCTGTTGGCGTGAGACCCTCCGCTGACATTCTGGGTGTGCTGGGGTGAAATAAGGGCTATGAGCTTAAAAAACTGGGCATGCGCTCAGATCTAATGTTATTGTTGGATCTTCCCATCACCAGATGATATTTCTTTTAAATCTTTACTCCCCGCAATACAGAAAAGTGAATTAATTACCCCGATTTCAAACCAGTGAGCATTAGAGTCTAGGTGGTAGTCCCCCCTGTCACGAAACTGGGTGGCAGATCGCCTCCTGCTCAATAGTTTCAAAAGAGGTCTCCCTAGCCGTTGGCCGCGCTGGCGCTTCACCCGGAGTTTGTCAGATGCCCATCCCCGGCCCGACTGGCACCAAATAGCGCATTTTGACCCAAATCCCCCCAAATAATAATAATAATAATAATAATAAAGGTTATAAGGCTGCAGCAGACTGAACGTTAATGACCGACGCTTTCTTCTGCAGTCATAATCGTGTTTGGTGTGGCAGCTGCTGCTATGGCAGTTACGTTATCTAATTCATAATTAACGAGGTTTCCTTCATCCAAAAGGCCGTCAAGGTCTCGCTGCGCTCAGGACACGTTGGGACTTAAGATTTAACCCTTAGAGTTCCAGACGCAGGCAACAACGTTAAACAGACTAAAAAAAAACTAAAAAAAACCCCTAAAAATTCCTGAGGTATATTAAATGGAAGGCTGAGGGATTTCGCATCCTGCGCTACTTCCCCAGTAACGGTTAGAACAAGAGGTCATATTTTTAAACTAGAGAGTCAGAGGCTTAGGTTTGATGTAAGGAAGTTTTACGTTGCTGAGAGAGTAGTAGATCAATGGAACAGCCTCCCAGCAGAGGTGGTAGAGGCTAATACGTTGAGGGGGTTTAAACATGCACGGGGTAGGCATACTGCTCCTGAATCCAAGACGAGTCCAACGACTGATTGGATGACTAGACGAGGGCCGGATGGGGCCGATCTGCTGGCAGGTTCTATGTTGTTTCTATTTCCTACAGTTTCTGTTTATAAAAAGGGACGGATAAAAGGTCTCCGTGTTTATAAAACTGGCAGGATTTTTGAAGTCGGCTTTAATTTATTTATCCTTTAGAATTCCATTTTCTTCTTTTTTTTCCTCTTAATGCAAAAAGTTTTATAGAATAATTATCTTCCTTTGTGTTAAAAAAAAGACACTTTTTGGCTGTTTTTTTTTGCTCATATAGACACCCCAGTATAGAGCTGGCCGCCTGTTCCTGCCAACGATCCCTTCGCACATAAAGGAAGGCCGCTCGGCATCTGCATCGAATTGTGTCTTCGAACTCTTTGAGCGAAACGCATAAAACATCCCAGGGGTCTTTTTTCCATTAGTTCATAAAATTAATAGTCTAAATTCAATTAAAGCCGGCGGAGGCCTGAAGGGCAGCGAGCCCAGAGGCTTAAAGAAAGAACCAGAAAAGACAACGTCGCTCCTTCCTGTCCTCCTCTGTATGAAGCGTCGGCCCCCGTCGCGTTTCACCGCCTGTTACCTTTTGTAAAGTAGCTTGAATTCTGATCTTAGACATGAGGAGCCACAAGACGCTCCAAGGAGGACAAAAGGAATGATTACCTAGTCTTTGAAAGCAAATTCCAGTTTTGATTCCTTTTTTAGTCGACCGAAAATCACAAAGTAAGATGTAGAATCACAAAAGCTTCGAAGACCTCAGAGGTCCCTCCTTCAGAATGAATAAAAACAAATGAAATACATTGTATCCTGTTCTTCTTTATATGATCTGATACATTGTTACATTTATTCAATGTTTCTCCCTAAAGTTTTACAGCCCTTCAATTACTGGCCGGTGATACAGCCGGTCGCCCAAACGTTCTAGATCAGGGGTGTCCAACCTGCGGCCCTCCAGCTGCTGCAGGACTACATCTCCCATACTCCTCAGCCAGCCCCTTAGCTGAAAGAGCATTATGGGAGATGTAGTCCTGCAGCAGCTGGAGGGCCGCAGGTTGGACACCCCTGTTCTAGATCCTTGTTGGACACCATCAATGATATAGAAACCCAGAACCTGCCGGCAGATCGGCCCCATCCGGCCCCCATCTAATCGCTTGTTTCTCCTGCTGTAAAGACTCAAACTTTAATCAGTCGTTGGTCTCGTCTTAGATTCAGGAGCCGTATGTCTATCCCATGCATGTTTAATACCCTCACTGCATTACCCTCTACCACTTCTGCTGGGAGGCAGTTCCGCTTACCTAAAATGGCCTTGCATTACTTCTAAAACCTAAGTTTATTAGGGTTCAGTTCCTGGGGACGCTGACAAATTTTTGGTGACCCCCCCCGAGCTCCGGCCTCCCCGGCAGACAAGAAGTTCCAATTTGTTTGTCAGCCTCCTTCGCCGAAGTATCTCTCCGCCGTAATGACACGGGCCTCCTGCCACGGCTTACGGGCCTCCTGCCACGGCTTACGGGCCTCCTGCCACGGCTTACGTTATGGCTGAGCTATTAGGAACTCAGCTATGTTTGTTATCTTGGATGCGGGAGTTTATTTCCAAGCAGCTCAGATAAATCCCGAGGAGGGGCCATAAGCTGTTTATCTGCGGCGCGCAGGAGACGCCGAGGAGGGAAAGAGTGAGAAGGTTGGGCTTTGAAGTCAGCCCAGAGGCTGCGTTAAGTCTGTTACCGGTGAGGGATAGTAGTCCTACCCGTGCACTGCCACCCTGCGGCGTGCCATGTTTACAGTGAAACCTGAAAAATGTCCCATAATAGATTTTAAGATCTGTTTGTAATTAAATTGCTTAATTAATAACAGATATTTTTTCTGCCAAAATACTAATTTCCAGCTGTTTTCCCTTTTTTCGGTTGTTTGTTTTTTGGGGTTTTTTGTAAGTTTGTGCTGGTCGAGATGCATCGTGGCGACTTATGGCTCTTAAACTGGGTTAAAAATAAAAACTTTTTAAAAGACAAAACATATATCATCATTTAGACAGTTTCAGTGGATGAGAAATCCAGCACGGACAGGGTTAATGTTATAAATGACTATTGTAGCTGGAAACGGCTGATTTTATTGGAATCTCTTCATAGGTGTACAGAGGCCCTTTATCACTCCCATCACTCCTATGTTCCAATGGCCCTTTATCACTCCCATCACTCCTGTGTTCCAATGGCCCTTTATCACTCCCATCACTCCTGTGTTCCAATGGCCCTTTATCACTCCCATCACTCCCGTGTTCCGATGGCCCTTTATCACTCCCATCACTCCTGTGTTCCAATGGCCCTTTATCACTCCCATCACTCCTGTGTTCCAATGGCCCTTTATCACTCCCATCACTCCTGTGTTCCAATGGCCCTTTATCACTCCCACCACTCCTGTGTTCCAATGGCCCTTTATCACTCCCATCACTCCTGTGTTCCAATGGCCCTTTATCACTCCCATCACTCCTGTGTTCCAATGGCCCTTTATCACTCCCATCACTCCTGTGTTCCAATGGCACGTTGTGTTCACTGATCCAAGTTTAAGTTTACCCTTTTGTAATTATGTTACAGCCAGAAATGTCCTTGTTTTCCATGAAAACAGCTGAGTGACCCCAAACATTTGAACAGGTGTGTGTGTGTGTGTGTGTGTGTGTGTGTGTGTGTGTGTGTGTGTGTGTGTGTGTGTGTGTGTAGGTGTGTGTCTGTGTATATTTCCACATATAAATGCTCTTAACATGGCATATTTAGTCTTTTCTCAACCCTCCTTTCCTGCTTCCATTCCCCCCCCCAAATACTTTCGGATCGTGGAGTCATCTGATTTATCACAGGATAGTCAGCCGTTTCCGTGACCCCTGACTATAAGTTCTTTCAGTCCTCTAAATAGGAAACGTTTTGGGGAAGTTCCTTTTGAAATGAAATGTAAATATTTTAGTTCATCTTGCAGTTCAGGATATATTGTTAATATTTTTATTAACTATTCGGATAGCCCGTCCGCGCTCTTATTCTGTAAATAAATAATCTCTGAAATAGACAAAAATATTCTGAACCAACAAACTGTTTCGGCCGTCACTGGGCTCAGAGTCAGGAATGCAGAAAGGGGCTGCCAAATTTTTATTTATTTTTTTCATTTTTTTCTCCATTTAATCGAGTTCGGAAAGGTTTGCGTCATGTAACATTTGGTTAATCCAGTAAATAAGAAGTTATTTAAAAAAATATATATATATATATTTCACATCACATCGGATTTAATATGAGCTTCACTTATTATCCACCGTAACATAAATGTAGAAAATCTACCATTTTTGATTTCCCGGAGTCCATATAACATTTTTTAGGAGTGAATTCGAAATCTTCACACTATAGCAGCCGTCATCCATATAAAAGCGGACGCCTGCTGTATCGGTGAGGATTTCGATTTCAAATATTTGATAAAATTGATTTAAACACTTTTTGAAATAACCTTTATTTTAAAAGATGTATCAATTTGTATATAACTATGTATTATTATTTAAAAGCCCCGGCAAATTTAACCGGGCTTTCCAATATAATAGAGCCACGAATAACGAACATTATTTAAAATTAATTAATTAATTCAAGCTAGAAAAAGATAGGGGTGACCCGGTCCCTGTTTGGAAGGATTTAGAGGCAGGGGAGGCTTTGACCTTGGCCTTATTCTAGTGTTTGGAAGGTGGGTTTAAAAGGACTATTTGTGACCCTATGGGAGCCATAGCACTATTTAATAATGATAATAATATTATTATTTTATAATAAAATAATAATAATATTAATATTATTTTATTATTATTTTATCATTATATTATTATTGTTATTATTATTAGTATATTTTATTTATATGGTGGCAACATTCGTTAAATTATATCTTATGGGGCATCAATGGAGAAAAGTGGGACAGAAGGACTTCTGGAAAAGAGGGACTGCACCTCTTAAACAGGGACACCTTGTAGGGATGTCTGTTAGGTTACTGGCTTTTTGTGGGGTTTGAAATATTGAGTAGGACACGGGGTGGGGGGGGGTCATATTTAGGAAAAGGTAAGGTTTGGAGAAATATACCACTAGTTGGAAGAAGTTTGAGGAGCCGCTATGTGTTAGACTTGCTTACGGGGTGTTAAGGTTCCGAAGCCGATTGTTTTCAGATATTAAATTACAGGTGGCAGCTTAGTCCTTAGGAGAGTATATCTATCACAGCAGTTTAATGTTAAAACTCAGTTTATAGGGATTTTTAAAGTGACGTCTTTGTATATTTTTATTTTTAAACGCAGCAATGTCACATTTAATAAGAAAGCGCGGCTGCTTCTTGACATGTAACACCCCCGAGAGATAGCTCAGAGATGTCTTGACAGTGCATATGAATTCACGCAGAGAGGGAGGCAGGAGCGCGTTGGATTGAAGCCTGTGGATAAGTGGAAATAGAAAACAGCAAGAACCGAGCGGGGTGACAGGCAGAAATAATCAGAGGGGGGAAGAGACCCCCCAACCCAAAGATAAACTGTCCTGGAGAAGCCGCCGCTTCCCGCCGGGCAACCAAATGGATCCACAGAATATCTTTGAGCTGTTAACATGTTCTTGGTGATTTATATCTGGAAAAATGAAAGACTTTCTGCTAGAGGTTTGCATGATGGAGTTTTGGGATTGGGTAACTGCGTCCCTCGGCAGGTTTTAGACCACAATTCCCGCCAACCTTGGTTGATCAGAGTTGAGGTCCATCAACAGCCAATGGACAACCATCTCCAGTAAGATGGAAAACACCATATTCCTGTTTTTTTCCAATCACCTAAGATGTTCTTACTTACATAAAATTATTATTGGACAATCATTAACTAGCTTTCGAGATCAAATACAGTATCATTAAACAAATATGGAAGACATCTCAGAAGAACTTTGCTGGTAAATTGTCCGATGAACTTGTAATCTTTGAGTGATCTGGCCAATTGGTCTTATTAAACATCAATGTGTCAATTCTCAGGTTATCACCACATTCCTTCACACCAACTTTCCAACCAGCACGTGGAACATAGAGAGAGTAGCAATGATGCATTACTCACCCAACAAAGGCTAGCATTCCGTAGAAGGTACCTTGGACACCCTATAATGAGATAGCCTTAAGGTTCCTCAATCTAAGACGAGACCAACGACTGATTTGAGGTTTGAGTCTTTACAGCAAGAAAGGAGAGACTAGGTGGGCCGAATGGGGCCAATGTGCCGGCAGGTTCTATGTTTCTATAGGTTTTCTACTTTGATGATGTTCTGGATCAACATTAATCTAGAACAGGGGCATCCAACATGCGGCCCGCGGGACCTTGAGGTGCGGCCCGCGTGAGATCGGCAGCCAGGATCACAAGAGCCCTGCTGCTTACTTGTGGGAGGTCTTATTGTCCTGCACAGAGGAAGCGGGAGGCCACGCCCCCTGCTGAAGTCTGTGAGCGGCATCGAGTGCTGTAGAGCAGGTAAGGGGGTGGGGGAGTGTGTTTGAATGAGTATGCCTGATTGAGGGAATGAATCTGTGAATGAATGAATTTGTGTGTGTGATAGCATGGATGTGTATGTGCTGGAATCTAGGCATGATGGGACTGTGATTGCTGTTAGAAATCACACTCCTATCATGCCAGGTCAGTCAGTACATGTTGAAACCTGGCTAGCTGCCCCCCTTGTGTATTGATGCTGCCAGCAGTATACAGCCACCCTGTACCAGCATGTATTGGCTGACTTGGGAGATAGGAGTGTGATTGCTAACAGCTAACAGCAATCTGCTAACAGCAGTCACAGTCCCATCATGCCTAGGTTCCAGCATTTACTGGTTGCCTGGTATAAAAAGAGTATGTTTGCTGTTAGCAATCACACTCTTATCATGCCAAGTCATATTGTTGATTTTTTTTTTTTGTCCAATTGTGGTGTTGCTTTTAACAAAAGTGTGGTTAACGCACTAAAATTAGGCAAAAAAAAAATACAATAACCATTAATTTATATATGATTGTTGACAGCAATCACACTCCTATCATGCCCAGCCAACCATGTTTTGTGTTGTTTATTTTAATCTGCATATTTTATTAAAGGCTATATTTTCTCACAGTGAAAAATGAGTGCGGCCCTCGCACGTATACAATTCTGATGAAGTGGCCCACTGCAGAAAAAACTTGGACACCCCTGATCTAGAATATCTGCCCATAGCATGTGACGGACTGAGAAGATTTGTGAAAATAATAATAATTAAAAAAAGTTTGGTCCCCAAACTGTCTAAGAAAACAGATATCCGCATCACCTTTATTGATACATTTGTAGGGAATGTATCTGATTTTCCTTCTGTTTTATTGTCCTTCATGCTGTAAAAACCTCACCTCGTGTTCTCTTCTCCATTGGAAATCGAGTTAATGCTGGATAACTTTATGTTTTAAAATATCTTTATATGTCGTTTCCATCTCTTTGTCTATAACTTTTTTTTTTTTTTTAAGCTAATGCTCTTCTGTTTTGATCTTCTCACAGCGGCAGAAATCTCCAGCGGTGGGGTAGATGCAGCTATCATCGGAGGTAAGGCGGCTAGCTTTAATGTCATACCTTAAAGCGTAGGCAGAGGTAATAAAAAGCGGATGTAGGAGGCTTTCTCCCAGCGTCTAATATTAGATTCCAGCTTATCTTATAATCAGAACATTTTAGAACAGAAGAGAGAAAAAAAACCCAAAATGTAAAAGGGCGGCATTTGCAAGTCCGCAAGCCGTAGGTCTGCATTAGTCTGGAAGATCCAACTCAAGAATCGAAATGATAGCAAGAATTCTCCGCACCCCCAATGGCTTTAATATCTAAAAAAAAGACAGAGTGCCTGTTATTCGACCAACCTTTGACATTAACTACACGAGGAACGTTACCCTCAACATAAGAAGTCTTCTTCTTGTCTAGTTCTGGAGACATTGTTCCAACAGCCCATCAAAGTGAGATTATTGTCTCGATCGTCGATAAAGCTCAAACATGATGGGATGTCCATTAGATGAAAGGTTAGGAAGTTCTCCGTTACCCAGAGGGTAGTTGATAAACAGAACAGTCATGTATGGGATGGACATAAAGCTTTCCTCACTATAGGACCTGACCAAAGACTGATAGGGGGTTAAACCCCTTACATCAGGAATAATGGGCTGACCATGATGTAATGATGTAATGGTGTAACGTGTGAGTGCGAAACGCCAGGAGGCAGCCGACACGCCTGTGATTTCTCCCCAGTCCCTTCCCAGAACCCCCCGTTCATACATTGATGAACTGATGATTTCTGCATTGTTTCCATTCGATTTGTGGATTAAAGCCATCGTTTGATTGGCTGGGTGATGGTAACTCCATTGTATTGATATTTGCCTTTGTGCCGACAGGTGTGGTCGCTGCCGTCGTGGTGGTCTTTCTGTTCCTGCTGGTGGTCATCCTCCGTTATCTGTACAGACATAAGGGGACCTATCACACCAACGAGGCCAAGGGCACGGAATTCGCCGAAAGCGCCGACGTCGCTTTGAAGAACGATCCCTCGCTGCAGGAAGCCGTGGATGAAACAAAAAAGGAATATTTTATCTGAAAACCGGGAAAACGGCAAAAAAAAAAGCAGACACGTTTCCTCAAAGCTCTTCTTTTTCCCTTTTTTTAAAACTTGGCTGTCTATTAAAAAAAAAAGTATCAAACACTACGGCGGTTCTCCAAACAAACCCCCATCTCAAAATTTATGGGAAAAAAACAAGTAATGTTATGTTTCACGTTTTCTATTAAAGAAAAAGACGGGTTCTGTCCCCGGGGGGATTCCGCTCCGGACGTCTAGATTACGAACTCGCTGAACAAGGCATCGCGGAAACCCTTCTGCAGCCTTCGTGCTACTGATGGATACTTCGAACGCTCAGGTGTTTGCGAGCAGCCGAGGACCTAACGGAGCATTTCCACCAAGGACCAGTTAGTAATCGGGGTGGAATAACTACATTTTACCATATTTTTACTTTTTAATGGAAACAGTCATTTTAACCGAAACTGGAAATCATTTTTATTATGCTGTTTGAGTGCCAGTGGTGCCCAAATGGTTAACCTCTACACTCCTTTTTAACTCCGTCCTGGGCATTGACCAGCCATCTGGCAAACCCGGCAAATGCCCGACGGGTCGGCGGCCAAATAAGCCATACAAATGTCTTTGCCATCCTGTGAGACAGCATGTGGCTGTGTTTGCTAACGAGCGTAGCGTGCGGCCGGCATCTCCAGCCGGTGGCCACGCGCATGCCGGTTAGCGGCTGCTGACCTTAAAGTGGCAGAGTCGCTTTTCTTCCTCAGTCCGACTTTAGGCATCCAAGCAGTAGATGGGCTTCGCCGTGGAGACACCGCGGCTTATATTTAACTACATGATTGCGCTGTGTTACATATTGTTACATTCTGATACATTTTGTTACATTATTGGCCATTCAGAATTCTGCTTACATATATATTTTTACTGCTTTATTTCGGGGGAATTTATGAATTTTCTGAACGAGGAAAAGAAATGGATTTGTTTTTAGTTGTGCCGAAAAATAACGTTACCGCTGCTGGCCCGAGTAAAATGTTAACCCCGCGTGGTGATCGCCACATGCTCCGGTGATATGATCCTACGCGCAACAAACAAATCCAGTGCGTGGATACCAGTTATACCAGTTTAGGGTGCTATTAGCTCGTTCCTGGCTGAGAGTGATGGAGTGGTAGTCCAGCATGCGCAAAATACATTCAGATTGACAACCTTTGGCTTAAACTGACGAAACACATGACGCAGCGGCTTTGTATTATGACACCGGAGCTGACCGGTTAATATTTATCTGTAACTTGACAATTAAAGTAAAGCGCCTGTTTTTTTGTTGCTGTTTTGATGCCAAATGCCCTGCGAGGGGTGACGGATTTTACACGCGTTATATTGTCCTGTGATCCCACGTGCCTTACATGTATTTAACCAAGAAACCGGCAGAATAAAAAAAAAAAAGTGTGAACTGACTCTGTGTTATTTTGAAAGTGTTTTTACTGGTATGAGTCTGGTTATTTCATACATCCCAAGGGTCTCTGTTTGGTTTGGCCAGTCCCTATCTGGAGCCATCTTTCCTTCCCCATGACCCTCATTCCACTCTGATGCCCCTCTCTCCTCCCCTGATGCCCCTCTCCCCCTCCGATGCCCTTCCCCCCCCCGATGCCCCTCTTTTCTAGGAGGTCAGAATGTTTGCTGGGTATGAGGGTATCGCAGGGTTCTACAGCCCTAAAAGCCCCGATAATGTGTATAGCAACAGCAGGGAATGGATTTATAAATTAAACGGGTAAATTAACTCATTTTTCTTTTAAATGCCCCGCCCAGTTATACAAATACCCAGCGAGAGGGTGCAAAGTGACTTAAAATGTCTGGATAAAGCCCCTCCCCGGCCACACCTCTAACCACACCCCCTGAAAAGGGCCAAATACAAAAGGCACTAACTGCACCCTCTAGCGTGTTAAGCAAACCAGATCTGCCATTTTATTCTTTCCTAACCCAAAAAACTAAATCTAAGCTTTTAAGAAGTTTTTTTTCAGTATCTATGGCAACAACCTATCACTGCCTGCTGTTTTATCACATGACAATTTAGCATTCCCTGAAATATAGTGAATAATGCAAAGTTTTTCATGATTAAAGCGTTGTTTCTGAGGGGTGCTGTTTGGGAATGGTGTCTCTGACACTTTATAAAAGAGTGACATTTAGCGTAAGTGGAGCAACCCCTATACATCTCAGGGAGGCAAAGGCTAGCGGAAAGGGTTAAGATCAGCATTAGCTGACCAGTAGCCTGGAGAAAGTTTCCCTTTATAAAACCACTGTGCGTTTAACCCTTTGAATGCCATTGTGTGGGCGCCTTTGCCACTCAAAGGGTTCATATATTATTAACGTAGCAATTAGCTGAACAATTACGAGACGGCCGCGGGCGCTCAGTGATCCTTCAGACCATAAAGCGATATTACTGAATCCGCGTCGTTCAGGTCTGTGTGCTGCCGCTCTTTTACTTATATGGGAGGCTGTGCTAATAATTTCCATTGTAAGAAATCTGTATACTGTCAATGTGGGTACATTATATGAAAACGTCACAGCGAGACCTGAAAGCAGGCTTTCTGCCTTAAAGAGGCGTCGTCATCTTCCAAATTCAAGTTATTTCTAATAATTGCAGAAGTATACAGCGTATTAATCACGCCTTTTCATTTCCCCTTAAATATTAATGTATCACACAGGGTATCAACGGCCCCGTCGCCCTGAGATATCTGTGATAATAGCGTTACGGAGCTAACAATCTCTGGCGCTAGAGGCTCATGCGCCGTCCGATAAAACAACGCGGGCAGAGAACAGGAAGCGGCTTCCAACTTCCTGTTGGACTGACGGCAGAGAACAGGAAGCGGCTTCCAACTTCCTGTTGGGCTGACCAATTGGATTCTGATGCCGTCTGCCCTTGTGTTTGAGGCCGGTGCAATCTCCGGTACCAAAGCTGGAAAATAAAAATCTGAATAATAAGACATTAAAAAACAACAATCATGCAAGAGATCGATGTCTTCAGGGTTGGATTTAATGACGGTTCTGCTTAGATGTGACGATTCCCCTTTAAATATCATTAAAATGAGGCAAAAAAAATCCCTCGAATGTACATTTAATGCTATTAAACCACGTTGTGTCTCGAAAGCTCCTTCATAATACTGGGAGCTCATCCATCACTTACCGCGACCGGCCTTTTTATACTTAATACACAAATTGTCCCTAGAGACATCCGCGGTTTATGAAAAAAAAAAACGTTCCATAAAAATAGATGTTATTTTAACCACAATTGTATCTTTTGATGCATTCATCAAAAAAATGCACAACTTTTACTTAAATTAGAAATTAGGTTTTAGGAAATTACCTCAATAAATAAATAAATAAATGGTTGGATCAATTATTATTATTATTATTATCATTATTATTTATTATCTTTATTATTTATTTTAAATATTATTATATTTTATTTTATTTATATAGCGCCAACAATTCCCGCAGCACTTCTTACAGTCCTTACACTCAAAGGGTCTGACCGAACTAGAACCGTCCGATACATTAGGTCCTTACAATCTAGAGGAACCTTGTAAATATTTAATGGAGAATTCCATGTTGCCCTTGAAATCAGGGTAATAAATCCTGCAGTTCTAAAATCTACAGAACTCTAATAATAAGACGCTTCATGGACGACCCGACCTCTTAAGTTTTTTTTTCCCTTTGAGAGGGGAGTTAAAAGTGCAGGCGAAAGGTAACGTCGGACGCCGAGTACCAAACGTCGATCCGGCCCCCTTGAGAGAGGAAAGTATGAGCGAAAAAGCTTTATCAGACTCTAATAACTGTGATAAATCAGAAATTTCATATAAAAAATCCCTAGAAAACAATCAAAAAACTAAAAGCAGGCAAGTGAACTTTACTCGGTTAATAAAAAGCCGGTAACTGTTGACTCGATTTCAAAAACATACCCTCGGAAACTTCATAGAGTTTATTATTAAAGTCCTTTTAGAAATGAGACAGTTAAAATAGATGGGTTTTGGTCAGCAGAGCTCTGCCTCGTGCCGAAGACCCTACCTTCCCACCGTCCTGCTCTATAACCCCTTGACGTCTCGCTCCTCAGGTTCTCAGCGCTCATGATGTCATAAATGAATATGGAGAGATAATCACGTGATCCTTAGTTCGGTACAACTGGAGAGTAACCTGCTAGCTGTAGACCTTATCCAAAATTTCTCTTCTTCAACTTTTTTTTTTTGCCTTGGAATGGGGTGACCAACGTCTTGTCTACTGTTGGTCTTGGCACATTGCTGACAATCAATTTCTAGAAGAGTCATGATGATGTTCTTACGTCCCTGCTCTCCCAGCCAGAGTCCCCAAAAGCTCCCATTTTCACCTGCTTCCATCATAACTCCTGAGCATTTCATGATGTCACATTCAGAAGACCTCAACTACGATATGATGCAGGCATCACAAAGGACCAGAAGAAATTACCTCTTTCCACCAATTTGTTAGAGATGGGAACATTTCCACCCACCTCGACTGCTAAACCACCAGGTCTACGGATTTACCCGTAAAATTCTTTACCATCAATGACCACATAACCAGTGTTACATTGTAGAATCTTCTCCGTTCTTCCAATTCTCTTTCTGAGAGCGAGTCTCGTCCCCCGGTTGCTTGATCTGTTCTATATATAAGCGAGTGAATGCATCCCGAGCCATACTTACCCAGGAAAGCTGAAGCAATGCCCAACCCAAACTTCCCTCGGTACGTGAGTGCTCGGTAAAAGCCACCGAGTGTGCGTGTACGAACACCTGCGTCTCCGTGAGGTTGAGTTGCTCCCTTTTGTCCACTTTTCACAAGATTAATGGCAATTTAAAGATGGATTATACGCAAGGTCAAACTCATTAACACGAAGGACAACGCGATGACAAATACATTCTGTCTCTGAAAAATCAGGAAACAATCTATTATCTTAAGGCTTGATTGGGACCAACTCGGCTGGGTGAAGTAATTCCTCCCCACGTCAAACAGGCCCTGTACTCAAGTGTTTTCGATAGATGAGCTGAACTTGTTGTTTTTTAGGATGGACTTATGTTATAGTCTTACAGGGAAAGGCATTAAACACCCGGAGTCCTGTATTAATATATTTATGGTCTATCGATGATGTACGGATGACGCAAAATGCTGTAACTCATTCTTTATCGTTGTAACGGTTCCTAATTTAGGTCTGAAGTTCTTTAACCCATAAATGTCATTCTGGTGATTGATGTCCATTTTTCCATTGGAATAATTGTATTTTTAGGCATCTGCAGGCTCCCTATCACCCGGGGCAGCCATGTGAAGTAATGCGCTATAGAAGCGTCTGCTTGAATGGGCGCCGCGTTACGCGCCGAGGCAGTAATTTCACGATACATAGTTGCGAAACCTCCATTTCATCCGTTATAAGCAAAAAAGTGCGATTCATACATCACGAGACTTTTAGGTGAGTCCAAGTGGAGAGCGGCTGCCAGGAGCGCCGTCCATTTATCACGCGCAAGCAGCTGGAGTCCGCGTCGAGCCGCAGTCCCTCGGTTCAAATGGCTCCTAAATTTAAATAATGGAGACAAAGCGGAATGGAAGCGGAGCCGCTCATTACCGGACCCCGTAGCCCGATCCACCAATCGGATTGAGTTTAAATCATTACGGGCTATTATGGGCAGCGGGAAATATACATCAACTGGTGGTGGAAAACGGGGAGAAAGTCGTTAATGCCAGGATAACAAGGGGCAGGAGTCTGTTCTAATTTAACCCAATGGTGGCCAGGATGTGTTAGAGATTGGATTTTGGATTTAACTATTTACAGTTTAACTTTCTAAGTGTAAGATTTAGTAGTAGGCAGGAGTCTATAGATTAACCCTATAAATTCTGGGATTAAAAAAACAGAAAGACATGTTATTGTGGTAGTTTAACCCTGTGAGTCTTAGGGTATGAAAAAGCCCTACAAGTCTACAATATTTAACCCTGTTAGTGCAAGGCTAACAAAAAAGTGCTCTTATTTAACCCCCTGATTGCCAGGATATGGCACATTAGGTTATAAGCCTGAGTCTATAGTTTAACCTTAAGAGACAGGAGCTTTTTTTTCCCTGTAATCCTGTGAATGCATGTATAATAAAAGACAAGAATCTGATTAAATTAACCCCATGATTGCTAAAGTTTAACGCTGTTGGTGCACGATTAGAAAATAGACACAGTTAAACCCAACGAGTTCTACGATAAAGAATACATGGTGTAATTTAACCATGTGAGTCCCAGGATATAAAATAGTTTGGAGTATGTGATAGTTTAACCCTGTGAGTGCCAGGGTAAGAAAGCCATCAAAGTCTGCTAAAACATAATGGTGTGAGTGTCACGTTAAGATGATACAGGAGTTTGCTATAGTTTAACCCTTTGAACCAAAATTATGCTCCTCTACAGTTTAACCCTTTAAGCACTTGACAATTTTGAATAATGCCCATAAAACTCCACAGGTGGAGGGAGTTTTCTCCAAATATCTCTATAGCTGTTTTCTCATTCCAGAAAAATAAATGTATTTTCCGATGATCTCCGGTCAGGGAACTGAATGACGGGACAAGGTAATTAATTTGATAACACGGTGAGAAAGCCCAGCATTCTGCTCGCTCACAGATCGTGTTTGTGAAACTGAATAATTTCTGACAAATGGGCTTATGAAATATAAATGCAGCATCGAGCTGATTTCCCAGTCGTGCTGTTAGAAGGTCCTTTTCGACGTCTCGGTGTGTCAGGGCCGTATCGTTAATACGAATAGTTCCCCGGCTCTACACTGCGGCTCAGGCCACATCTTGCTGGATCCTGCGGCAATTAGAACCCCCCGGAGAAGTTAAACTTTCGAATTCACCGGGAATCATAATATTAATATAAATGATGCAAAAGAAAATAATAATAATAAAAAAACTTCATAGGAGATGGAAATCTGGAGTTGGCTTGGAATCCATAAACAAGTCAACTAGATAATGTAGTATCACCATATATCTCAACTGTCCTGGTTTTCGTAAGGCAGTCCCAATAAAAATGCTGTTTTTCATCTGATTTTGCGGATTTTTCGGCAACAAACTTTTACACCAAGACGAAAAAAAATAAAAAATCCAAATAAACTGTATTTTTGTTTTGTTTTTTTACATTTTTTGTCCCATGAGAAATTCATCAGCAGTAAAATTTTACATGTTATTGGAGGCAGAAAATTCCTTTTTTTGTCAATTTGGAATTTCCCGCATTCTATAAAACTGACGTACTTGGAGAGATTTTGATGTTTCTTGCTTTTAATTCACGGGCTTCTAGTAAAGGCGAGAGACCCGCGTGGATCTAAGGAATAGTCGCGTTATGTAACGCTCTATCTAAGACACGCTTTGGTCTACGCGGCATCTTAGCTCTTCGGTCAAGGACGTCTCAAACGCTTTTTATCATCCATAACTTTGGGCTCTGAAAGAACTTTAAGTAACACAAATGAGTTTAGTGAACCAAAACCTTTATTGCCTCTCTGACAGGTGATTTATTTTAATGGTTTCATCCTTTCTGCCCCCACTAAGACTCAAAAAAAACCCCCCAGTGCTTAGTTGGTATACTTTGCACGAAATTTGTATTCCAGTCCCGCCATATAAATACATCATCGGATTAACCCCTTTTTTAATTTAAAGAGGGTGTGTTTGGTTATTGTTGGAATCTTCTGAATGACTTTAAGATTATTTAAGTATTAACTCTTTAATGGCCCAGCACTACGATTCTCTTTGGAATGCTGCTGCTGCTGCTGCGCTGCTGCTGCTGCTGCACTGCTGCTTGGAAAATTCCATCGTTGCTATGGCGATAAGACCACTTCTTCAAACCGTGCTGAAAAATGCCTCATTTGCATAGCCCCCTCCCACTCCCCAAAGTGTTAAAGCCAGGTGGGATTTATATGGTTTATCGTATATTTCAGTTGAGCAAACTTGTCAGAAACCCGAAATTAATGTAAATTTATAAACGGAATCCGTAAATAGTTCCAGATAGAAGGACGCCGTTCCTCGTCGAGATTCCATTATAGATGCTGTTTTGAAGGCTGACATTATCCGAGTCGGGCTTGCTCCGTGTTGTGTTTTCTTAAACTGCTTTTTATGTGGACATTTGTATTTCAGGGGTGCCCTAACGTCGCCATTGATTGACAGTTACAATCTGAAATTCGGAATTATGGTTTTTTTTATGC
The DNA here is from genome assembly GCA_023333645.1 of Sceloporus occidentalis. Lineage (NCBI taxonomy): Eukaryota > Metazoa > Chordata > Lepidosauria > Squamata > Phrynosomatidae > Sceloporus > Sceloporus occidentalis. The sequence goes on along the minus strand of JALMGF010000136.1, from coordinate 1,813,293 downwards.
AGTCTATCTAATTTCAGAGTCATGTTTTGAAAATCCTCCTGGAAGCCCAGTGAACGCAGCATTCAAACTACTTTTTAAAGCACTAGAGGTAGTTTTAAAGAGGGTCTGTATATTTTCCATAAAATTCACGGTCCGGAACGGGGTTTAGAGATTAAAAAAAAGCAATATATATGTGTATTGTAAACCCAATCTGCAGGATTATTCCTCCCCTTAAATTATCTCTCACTATTGTTAAATTGCTGATTGTTGCTGATTGGTTCAGGCAGCCTTTGTAAGGATGGAGGAGGGGAAATGAATTAGATAATGTAAGTTTGTAGCACTTTCAGATACATAATTCAGCTTCTACGGGGTTAAATAGTCCCTTATGTTCCCAACAACTACCTTGATTAAAAATAGCAGAAAAAATTAAAAGTGATTATTTTTTTTTAAGTGGAAAAGTTCCCTAATGCCATCAGATGTTACAAATCTAACAATAATGATTAAAAGAAATGGTAAATATTATTAGAATTTGTAACTTTTGATAACATTGTTGGTGAACTCGTCGCTGCTTGTAATTTTATTATTTATCGAGCTTAATAACGAGGAATTTGGCAAACCAATGATATTGTGGGAATTATACGTAATACACAGAGCCGGCCCTTACGCGGGACCCAGACGGCACTCTGACAAGGGTGGCAATTTGGGAAAGATATGCGGAGATATAGAAACTTTTCTGCTCCTCTCTTTCTTCGACAGACGAGGAATAAGGACGGAGGAGGAATGGTCGAATTAAACAGGGACACTTGGCAGGTATGTAACTTTAATTTCTACCGAGCAGCTTCATAAAGAAAATACTTTTCCAAAAATAAAAAATAGCACAATACAGTTTAAAAAACACCCATTAAAGTTATGATTTATATGCTGCGGCTGAAAGCAAACGCATCCCAAGTCCGTGGAGATAGCGGCGTTAGCAAGACATAGAGGGAAATTAATCTTAAATGCCCCTCTGGAAGCATAGGTCTTATTAAAACTTTAGGATTAGTTTAATCGTGCCCTAGCAAATCAAAATAAAACCACCCATAATTATAAAACAGCACTAATCCAACCATTTTTCTTGAGTTAAATAGTCTGTAAGAGTGTGAATAACGTCAGGTCCCCAAATGAGTTTAACTAACGCAGGTAGAAAAGAATCCAATTTACACCACGAACGCAGATATTTGCTAAAGGGGAAAGTATGCATTATATTAAATGCTTATTATTATTATTATTATTATTATTATTATTATTATTATTATTTTCTAAATATTATTTAGACTTGTGCATTTGGAGCTGTAAAAACTTCATTTTGATCTGTTTCACCTAATTTCGTGCATTCGTACAAGTCAACAATAAAGAAGAAAGGACTTCCAATGAAATCGAAATTGACCGTTGGATGAGATCTGGGGCAGGGTCCAAGTGATAAAATTAAGGAGAGCAAGGGTGAGGGGAGGAAAATAAATAACGAAAAGAATGTAGAATGTAAGGAGACTATAGGTCAGTTGAGGAGGGGAAGGGAGGAGGAGAAAGAAGAAGAGAAAAAAAGATGGAGATAGAAAGAGGGAAGAAAGAAAGAAAGATAGATAGATGGAGAGAAGCAAAAAAGAAGGAAAGAGAAAAGGAAAGAGAGATGAAAGAAAGAAAGAAAGAAAGAAAGAAAGAAAGAAAGAAAGAAAGAAAGAAAGAAAGAAAGAAAGAAAGGGGTTAAGGGGTTAGGAGAAAAAAGGGAAGAAGAGTGAGAAGAAACAAATAAAGAGGGATAGAAGAAAAAAGGAAAGAGTGAGAGGGAAAGTGGAAAGAAAGGTACAGATAAAAAGAGAGTGAGAGCGAAGAAAAAGAGGTAAGAAAAGGGCAAATGACTCATTACCTGCATCTATAGTTTAAGATGTTCTGAGGCAGCTGTGTCTGTGCCTCTGTTATATAGAGTGAAGGTATGTGGCAGTGAGTATTTTTTCAGTCTGTACAAAGTAATTCTTTGCACATCTGTCTCCAGACCAAGGGGTTGTTCAGTAAATGAGGTATTTACAAAGCTCTGATCTGTAGGAGAAGATCTGAATCTCCATCTGGAAGGGCATCGGAGCAGAATAAACAACAATGGGGTTAATCATGGAATCAGCACACAGACAAAGTGAGAAGCTTCCCTGACTGCCCCGTGAGAAATTGGTTTGTGTGGTAGTGCTTGACAGCTCTGCAGGCTGGATTAGCAAGCAGGGAACTGCGAGAAATTAATATTACTGCATCTGAAACAAATACAACACACGCCGGATCATCGGCATATCCGATCAGAGCAGAATCTGAAACTAGAAGGTCAGAGGCTGAGATGGAATCTCACTTTACTGAGAGGGTGGTCAATAAGTGGAACAGCCTCCCAGCAGAAGAGGTAGAGGGTAATGCAGTGAGGGTATTAAACATGCATGGGATAGATATATGGCTCCTGACCACTGATTAAGGTTTGAGTCTTTACAGCAGGGGAAACGGGTTACTAGACGGGGGCCGAATGGGGCCAATCTGCCGGCGGGTTCTAAAAGCAGAAGAATGGGGTTTATTTACCCCGTTTAATTGATAAAGCCCTTTCCTGCTGTTTGTAGACACATTTAATGACTGCAGTTAATGCATGGGGGCGCCTGAATCGATCAGACTTAGTGTCAGGACACATTCCTAGTCCCCTGAGTCACTTGGCCGTCTTGTCGGGACTTTCCACTTGCTCGGCCATAAACTTTAATTGTAAATTTTGAGTTCCAGGCGAAACACACAGGAGCCCGTTGTGTTATTTCGCGGTGAAAGACGTTGCTTTGTAAATGTATTTGTACAGTAAATATAATTTAATTGGGTTGTTATTTACCATCAATTAATCGCGTGAAGATATTGTTCGCAGAAGCAGGACAGGCAGCAGATACGGAGCCAGCTGGACAAACATCTGCTCGGCTCCAGAAACAACACAACTGTGGAAACAGAATACGCTTTTCAGTTTTCCTTTTAGAACATCTGGGATCGCACATGACAGTCAGTGTATCCAACCGCAAACATATAATCCCCAACCTCCAGGTGAGAACGGAAAACAAAGTGTCCCACGACACCCTCAGCCGTCACAAAAGCATGCTGGAAGATCTGATGTCCAGAAGAAGCTATGAACCGTCATCTTGTGGCTTATGGACCCAAACTCGTAATGCCAAAAACCAACAGATAACCAGTATTCAGGGGACCACAGGGAAATATTTGGCCCTTGCCACCATATGATTATAGCCAGGGCCATCATTATCTATCACATGCCCTATCATTTTCCCTCGCAGCCAGCTACCTAGACTTGGCCTCAATGACTCTCTACTGGGGTATGGGCCCTTGTGGCCCTCTATACCTGTCTGGGCCCTTGGTTGTTTGGGGCCCAGATGGTCCCTTTCCAGGGAAGTCTGTAGATTCCTTACCAATCACAAAGGTAAAAGTTTCATAGGAGCCCAACTTGGATAAGGACTGGCAAAAAAAAACAAAAAAACATGCATGCACTCGCCTGTAACTCGCAAAATGTAAAGGTGCAGACACTCGCATGACCTCGCAAACAACACGAATCGACCAGCCAAAACTTCTGCGTGTGCTTGGTTAACCTCTTCAGTGCTGGAGTGCAAACCATTGTCAGCGTGATGGAATAAAGCAGCAAACGCTACGCAATGTTATTAATACCTTTTGGAATTTGGCGACCCCGGGCTACATATGAAATACCAACATAATAACAAAAGCATTATCCACTTCACTCAGGATTCAGCTGTCTTTCACATAATTATTTCGCTGTTATTTTCTGTAGATCTCCTATAATTAGCAATATGATTGGAAATGCCAAGTGCAATTGCAATCATGTAATTATTTAGTTCATTATTATCTGAAGGGAGACCACTTTGGAGAAGGTTTAACAGATGCCCATCACTCTTCTAGCCGTTGTCGGAAACTTCCGGCACGAGATACCCTGCGCTGTCCAATAATTCCCTCCTTTTGATAGAAAACAATCTGGCTATTGTTGTATAACATCTATAATTTTTTATAAGGCATCATGTAGAGGCAATGTTATTTAGCTGGGTCTAGAGGCTTCGGCAAAGTATAGATTATACCATGCCTACTATAGGTCTTGGACAACTGTCTAAAATGCATAGCTGCCAACAGTCCCGAATCTGTGAATGTGAAAGCTCCCATTTCAACAAACGCTAAATGAAAGTAATGTTTGATTTTTCCCAACAATTGGCTCCATATGTAGACACAAACCTTTTGGTTTTATAGGGCTCTGCTACCTGAAGAAGGACATTAGATGATGAACTTTGTGCTGTGCGATAAGATAATGTATATGATAAATACATCAAAATATAGCTAATATAATAATAAAATATATAATAGATAAATAAATGTAACAAATTATATATACATTTAAAAAATAATATATATATAACATAATTTTTAATATAATATAATATATATAATATATAATAGATAAATACATTTAACAAACAATATACAGTATATAATATATGATTGATAAACAAATGTAACAACAAACTGTTGAAATACATAACTGAACCATCAAAATTCCAACGTCGATTAAGGTCATTGGATATTTGTAATAAGAATTAGCATTATATTTCCGCTGTCCGGCAGAGGACATGGTTAGTGAATGAAATCCAAGCAGAGGGAGGATTGATTACACGTGTCCACCCTTAATGAAAATAAAACATTGTAGAAGTAGGGGGTGATATAATTACCCACTCAACTCAGACTGAAAATATCTAAAAGGAGTCCAAATGCCTCTCCGGAGTTCACCTCCTTCTAACCAAGGTCACCTCTATTGGGGAAAAAACAGAAGACAGATTAATTGTGATGTCAAATCCCTCCAAGAAACATCAGAAAAAAATAAACGATTAACGTTTGAACTACAGGAAAAGTGAACGGAAAACCCAAGTGGGCATGAAATTGCACCGTTAACCCTTTCATTGGCATAGCTACAAAACGGTTAATATTATTCTAGCGAATGGGGCCTTTGACGCATTAGAAGCATTTTCTAGTTTGTACTGCGATCTGTGCCTTGCTGAGAGTTGGACGGGTCAAATGGAGAAATAAAGCTATTTTGGGGGGGAATTTGCCATAAAATTGAAAATTCTCCTAAAATAATTAAAACAATTGGTCACAGGTGTATCATTAACCTCTTTACAATACATACATAATTTATGGGAATTTTTTTCTAGATCCTTGAAGAAGAAACAATATGCAAACTTCCTACGGACTGGCAATTTTTTATTCTATTTGAAATCTGTGATGAATATTGATTTTAGACCATTGTCTGGAAAAAAAAATGCGTTTGAAGGCAAATTTTTCTTAAAATATTATCGGAATTTTTTTCCATGGAATTTTTCGCTTCCTGTACAGGATATTGGCCCAAAAAAAACATATTGGTTCCCGCATTCTTTTACAATGATGTCATTTAAAATAGTTCATATTTGGTAACGACAAATAGAAATGATAGAAAACAAAAAAGGTATAAGTTAGTGTTACATTTTCCTTTAAAAAGACAGAATATTACTAAACACATAAAACGGTTTAAACAAGGTAAAGAAATCATTGCATCGGAGCCAATAACGAGTAACCAGCAACATCTGTGAGGCCCGAACCCCGGGAGTGGAAGAAGGAGAAAGGTTTTCAGATAACAGCAAGTCACAAATTAAGGATACTGTTATCTTTCTCTGTTAAAGTCTCAGCATGTTCATGAATTGCTTCCGTCAACCATACCTCCCAAGTTACCCCACCCAGCCCCCCTCCCAAGCCTCTTTGCCCCTTTTTCCTCCCCTGATGCCCCTTTTTTCTAGGAGGTCAGAATGTTTGCGAGGTATGAGGGTATCGCAGGGTTCTACAGCCCTAAAAGGCCCGATAATGTGTATGGAAACCGCTTTATAAATTAAACGGGGTAAATAAACCCCATTATTCTTCTTCTAAATGCCCCTCTCGGTTACAGAAATGCCCAGCAATAGGACACAAAGTCCTTCGTAAACGATAAAACCTACTTTCACAGTTTGACCATCTTGCTGTATAATTTTATTTTGAATTCTGCTTTTATTAAACCCAGGACCGTCTAAATCCCTTCCTTATAGGCCACATGCATTTGTTATTTAATAAAGAGGGACCTTAGCAAGAGAAACACCACTGAGAAATGTTTCAATTCTGTCTGGATCTCGGCTTTCAAAGTGTGAAGTGAATGAAACCGGAACAGGCTTATACTTCATAGCGGGATTCTTTGGATTAAAGAATATCGATTAGGTGGGTGAGCTCATTATTTCCAGGCACAGTGAGAATATATTGTGATACAAAATACAAAAATGAACTGCAATATGCTTCTAGCCAATGGTTTAGCCAATTCTGTTTATAAAAAAATAATACTAATCTAAGATATCGACTTTAAATGAACATACATAAAAAACAGAACGTTGGCTTTTCAGATTCCAAGAACATCTTATCGATCTTGAAAGTGTATTTAGCCAATGAGATACATTGTATCTGTTTTCTAACCTTAACTGATAAATAACATTTCATAATTTGACAGCCATGACACTTTTTTTGGAGACTACACACACCCAGAACATGTAAAGCAAATGTCATCCTGGAGTGTCCTGATGAGATAGTAAGGGTTCTGTTTTCTACCCTTGATGGTCTTCAAGTTAATGCATTCAGGATACGCTAATTGGTTTTAGGAATCTAAAATATACAACAAGATTGGGGGGACTATTTAACGTGGACCATGGTGCAGTATTTGCTATTGATCGCTCATAGCTGCTCCTACATGGAATCCATACATCGGATTTCATGTATTTTCTCATTGATTATCAATTACCAATCATGGCCATTAGTACAACAAGGTGTGTCATATAAATGGGACTGAAGCATTAGGAAGAGCTTCATCCAAAGGACAAGCTACTGTATTTGTCTTATCTTCAGGTTGCCATGACTGACATATCACAATTGCACTCACTTATCCACCAGAACATTTTTTTTTTCCGTCTTCAGCAATTTTACGGAAGCTGGTCCATGGATTTCTACTCTGTCCCAATTATGTTCTGATTTTCAAGTCAACTGACAAGCAGAAATTCTTTGAGCCACAAATTACCCGAATTCAACTGTTATTCTAAGGAAGAATTATTACTTGGGGGAAAAAAAAAGAAGAAGAAAAGTGTCCTCCGCACTACAGTGATTGGTCTGGGACAAAGTGTACGTATAGATATAGTTTGATGCGTTGGATTTGTGTTCAGTCCTACACTGTGGGTTCTGCTTTATTTTCCATCATCGAAGACAAGTGACTGAGAAGATACAATGACTCTAATCTACAAAGATATTTTGTTTTGATCAAGGATGAATTTCCAGCTCGCTGGCCCAAGAATGTTGTTTTTTTTATCCCGATAATAGTCGTGTTGTGTTTTCCCTCCTTAGTTGGTGATAGAGGTCACATATCAATACTTTTCGAAATGTATCCGTACAAAGTGCGGTGTTGGAAAATCCAATAAATTGAAACGCAGTTAAGGAATTGTGGCCTTCCGAAAGATTTTATGGTTACATGATCTTGTAATGTGTTATCCCTTAGTAAGCCAGGGCATGTGGTTAAAAGGTTCAGGGTTTAAGTGGGGAGGCTGGAGATAGAGATGGATAGAAACATTGTAACTTGTTTCTGGAGGAGTTACTATGGAAACCTCACAATTTTGCCACCTTTGGTGGTAACTCCCAGAGGAGCGCAGATGCCTGTGAAAGCTGGCACGTAACACAAATGTGTGCAGAAACACAATTGTTTCCACTGAATTGAAAATGTTGCTTTCTGACATTTTGTTTCAGATATGGACCAAAAATTATGCCCACCTCTCTCATGAAAATATTCTGTGGAAGCGGTGTATGGACTAATTAGCCAGAGTTTGGGGAGAAGCCATTAAGAGGAATGAATTAAGCCAAGTGTCTGGGTTGAGCATGCCCTTATTTATTTATTAAAAGTTAATTACAAATATAATATTTATAATAAATATGTATAATATTATATTTTAGTTATGGCGACCAAATTAAAGTGATGCAAACTGCTACATCTTACAGTGTAACATACGTAATAAACCCATATAATGGTGAAGATTTAAAAAAAAATACATTTTATGTATAATAACTTCACCCTATCTGTAGATAATTTAATATCCTGTTCACAAGATTTGCATTACTCCGCCCCATTAAATTGATCCTCTCCTTTTATGGTATATGATTGGTTGCAGTGTACTTAGCAGTAAGAAAAAGAACTTATTTAGTTTTACTCTATGGAAAATTCTTTCCAAGTTGATGATTAACTTCCATGCAAAATATTTTTTTATGAAATATTTTTTTTTTTTTCACCTTTTAACTAATGTGCCAACAAGAGTCAAACCCCAATTATGTTTTCATTCGGTGTCTGTTTATATCGTTCGGCAGGTATTTAGCAGGTCGCGGATATAACCAAACCATTTTTAAACCGGCAATCAGACGAGGTATGTGAGACAGCTGCATGTTATACTCACGGGCGTATGAATGGAGGTGCTTAATAATTAAGCTCTTGGCAATTATCTTCAAATCTAATGAACACAATTATTCTGCTTCTTGTTCATCGGTTCACACGCCCCAAATGAGAACGCCAACCGTTCGCATAAATGTTTAATGAAAGGTACCTGAGTTCATTTTGGCCTCATACATAATTAAGGATCCAACAGTTAACCCTGAGATCATAAAATTAAATATTTAATAAAGAAATTCGAACCTATTTTTTTTCTAATTAAATCCATTGATTTACTACTTAATTAAAAAAATATATATAAGCAACTGTAAAATTAAACAAAATTATGTCTAACCATGAAATAAGTTCGAATACTGGAATATATGTAACAGCCTAACAAGTCATCATTGCAAATAAGAAGGGGTTTATTAATTGTGATAAAAGAATTACCTATTTTGGTGGTATTCATTAAATGTAACCTGCTTTTGTAGTAGACTAAATGTAAAGAATGATTAAATATTAGCCTATTACTTGGAGGAGGGATACAAAATAGGTACGTAGCCACAAATCTATCATATGAAGACAGGACCACTAGCCTGACTCTTCACTTATGACAGCACCCTCCAAGATTGAGCTCATGGAAAAGGCTAACACTTCAACTCAATGACTTCTTTATACAGCGGGTAGGACCCCCAATGTACTCCACGGCCATCAGGACATAAAAGCTAAGGGGAAGTACTAATGGAAAGATGGAACTCCAAAGATGGTTTCCAACTACAACCGGAGACACGCTAAGAGGTTCGAGGCAGGAAGAGTTCATTCAGTGGTCGATGCAAAGCTAAGGGTCTGGTACAGAGATCACAAACAACAGATTGAAAAAAGTCCCTCAAATTCAATCCTTCTACCTACCCTTCCTGCTTTCGATCTTCCAATCCCCTTATTGATTTTGTGGCCCTCCTTTGCACTTTTTCTAATTCCATAATGTCCTTTTTAAAGAATTTTCCACCACATATTCAAGGTGAGGTCTTACCATTGACTTGTAGAGATGGCAAGATGGTATCCACCTCCTGTGAATCCATGCCCAGTTTTTATACATGCCAATATCTTATTGGCTTTTGCAGCAGCTGACTGGCATTGTGCACTGTTGCTGAGCCTGTTGTCTACAATTATTTCTGCTTACTTGCATGATTATTGAATTATTTCAGGGAAGATTTGACAGCACTGAGAACGATCTCTCTGATTCCGCATTTAATTATAAATGTGCCAATTATCTTTAATTCAGGCAGATATTAGCTTGCAATTTTAAGAGGTTAATTTCACCTATCTCTTTTACCAAAATGTTAAGGAATGATTTCAACCCTTTAAATGCCAAAGAGGCTAGTGAATTCATTATATCACAGAGATATATTAAACTGTCACACAAATGCATTTTGTGTTAAACAGGAACATTCTAAAACTTTTTTGAGTCCTAAAGAATATCAGAGCTTCGCTGAAGGCGAACATTCCAACGGCGGCTGAGAAAATAAAATCAAATCTGTTTGGACCCAACGGTCTGTTTCATGACGAAGTCATCGCTCCATGGAAACTCATTGCTTTCTCGAGTACACTTGATCGTCCTTTACGGGTGCTTTCATTATTTCACAATTCACGGAGCCCGCATGGCTTGGGATTAGGCTATATTTTTTGGCTGTTTGTAGGGAAAGCTGAAGCATAGGGGTCCCATATGTGGCCAGGTAAAAAAAAAAAAAACATAACGGAAATCACGAGTGCCATATTAGAGGCAACTGTTTTTTAGGAGTTTAAATATATTTTTATATCTTGTTAAAATGGACACACTTTTCAAATTTGTGTTATTTTGAAAAATATTTCAGTGGTGCGTAAAAGGAAAAAAACTCAGAATGTTTGCTGGGTATGAGGGGATCGCAGGGTTCTACAGCCCTAAAATCCCCAATAATGTGTATAGAAACAGCAGGGAACGGCTTTATAAATTAAACGGGGTAAATAAACCCCATTATTCTTCTTCTAAATACCATAAATAGTTACATATTAGGTCACAAAGTCTCAATATCCCCATCCCCTGACACCACCCATAACGGAGGCCATTTAAATGTTATGATATATATATATATATAATTACCGTATGTACTAAAGACTCCATGTTATTCGTGATCCTTAGTGCCGGTGGATGTTGGCGGCTCGAAGTTTCCGTACATTACGTGCTCTTTGTGAGCAAAACTTTGCTCTGAACGAGCAAAATTAGATGAAAATTATGCAAAATTAACTTAAAAAAATAACACCCCTCCGTTTCTATGGAGTCCGTCATTATTTTTTGAAGAAACATGTTATTTACCAACAAAGAAAATGTATCTCTCGCTGAACACAAATAATAGAAGCGCAGATTTCATTCAATCTGAAGTAGCAAAGGTTCCAGAAATCGTGGGTGGGGGAGGCGTCGCACATCTCTGTGAAGTGTCTGAAAATACAGCTGGGTCTGCCTGGAGTGATTCTCTGCGGGGCGGGATAACGGCTGCATGTGGCCCTTCAAGGTAAGTGATTTAGGGGCCCCTACGTTCACTTAATTCACAGTTAAGGTGATATCTATGGCTCTAATAATCCTTTGGTCAGCAGGGGCTGTTATTTTACCCGGATCCTACGGCAGCAGCCTATGGGGAATATCCATAAAGCAGGGAGAGCTGATTTGGCCCTGTATAATGTATAGTTAAATTGGATAGGCGCCCCTGTATGGATAGACATGGATGGAGGGATAGAGAGATAGATGGATATATATATAGATAGACGGATAGATAGATAGATAGATAGATAGATAGATAGACAGACAGACAGACAGACAGATGTATAGATGGATAGGTAGATAGATAGATAGATAGATAGATAGATAGATAGATAGATAGATAGATAGATAGATAGAGAGACAGACAAATCTCTACTGGGATCAGGTTTGACTAAACATCCAAATATTAAATAAAGTGCGATCTGCTCAGTGTGGAGAAGAAACGTAGCAGGAGGAGAAGTCTTAGATAATAAGAATGCCAAGGTTTTTAGCAGCCGGGCCCCGGGTGATGGATGTGTTGTCAGTGCTGAGAGTCCCGGGAGAAGCGAGGTGTGTGATAGAACGTGGGGAAAGATCAAAGCAAATGGACTGAAAAACCTTGATACATTGTTACCTGCTCCGAGGAGATGGGGCGGAAAGCAGCGCCTGGCGCCTTTAAACGCTTTATGATCTGCAGAGCGAGTGGTCTTTGGGGAGCGATCACGTAAGTGCAGCAGTTTATTGATCACTAATGGCCGTTCCTATGGATAACGCTAACCCTCCGCGCTGGCTAATGGGGGGTACCTGAGAGAAAGTGAGGAATTTCCTCTAAAACCTCTTATTAACTCCTTGTGTGCCTGAGCTTCCAGGTATGTCATTATTTCAGATATAGAAAGAACCCCACTGCCAAGAGAAGAAGATCTCACGCCGGGCACAGGCGATCCAACGCACTTCTCATCTTACTGATTAACTATACCGGCTCGCTGATTTAACTATACATTATACAGGGGGCCAGCTCACTGATTTAACTATACATTATACAGGGGGCCGGCTTACTGATTTAACTATACATTATACAGGGGGCCAGCTTACTGATTTAACTATACATTATACAGGGGGCCAGCTTACTGATTTAACTATACATTATACAGGGGGCCAGCTCACTGATTTAACTATACATTATACAGGGGGCCAGCTCACTGATTTAACTATACATTATACAGGGGCCGGTCACTGATATATCTATACAGTATACAGGGTATCTCATTCATTTAACTATACAGCATACAGGGCCCAGTCACTGATGCAATGATACATATGGTTTAATCTATATCTATCTGTCTATATTTTGTTATTTTTAAGTACAATGTTTCTTATTTCACCAAAATCTACAAAACGTGTAAGGATCGCGATCCCCGTCATTTTCGCCGCCTACCTTTTTGTTGATGAGCTTCTGTCTTTACTGATTTGTTGAAAGTTGGTGGAATTGTCTGATTAAAGGTTTCAAGCTCAACGAACAGATAGACACTAATTATCTTTTTGAGAATAAAAAAATAATTCTTCTAAGAATAATTATTACTTTTAGATTTTCTCTGGGGGGGTTTATATCCAATTATTCCACATTGAGTGGGGGGGGGGAACAGGTGCTCCGGAGCCCCCCATGGCTATCGAGAAATTAATGAAGAAAAACAAGTAGAGGAATAAATCATTATTGCCGTCAATTAAAAATGATGATTTTTGAAGACATCAGCCGGGGGCCCGGATTATTTTATATGAAAACGCTCCGGCTCTGGGGGTGCCTCGGACGTCATGTGAAACACAAATGTGAAAAACTGTCACGTTTCAGGTTAATGTACCTGCAGTGGAAGCATTCTGTGACCCCAGGCAGCCTCCATCATCTCTCCTGAGTCCTGCACCAGTTCTAAGCTGTTAATGTAATTCACAGCATTTTTATGATCAGCTGATAACGTTTCCTGAATGTAATTGGACGCCACCATTAAATATCACATGACAGGTAAATATTAGCAAAAAGTAAACATTGTTTGCAAAATGCTCTGTGTTTAGGAACCTTTTTCTTATTCTGTTGTTTTGGGGTTTTTTGCCATATTTTTTTCGGGATGGTTATTTTAGGTTACATTTTATTCTTACCCCTACCCCATACCGCTAAAATAATTATAATAACGCCACTAACCCCCTCCCCCGTGCCACAGTTCTTAATGCTGAGTTACGGCATATGATGTCATATGAAAGACAGTTGAAGCAAGCTTAGGAGACACAGCCCGTCATAGTGTCAATGGTGCTACAGGGAGCCTGATTGTCCAAAAAGGCTGCTTAGCAACCCCTGGACCCGCCGCTGTTGAGCTAGGCCGGAATAAACCATTGCTCCGCGGAGCTCTTCCTCTTTTTATAGGAAGCAGAGGGGGTGTGGCTAAGATAAGGGGCCGGGTTAACCTCACATGCGGGTGGGGCATTCATCTTAAAGATACACAGCATATATTCCATTCGTCTTTTATCAAAGAGAAGCGATTCGGACCCGGTTTGGACGCGAGAGAATTAACGTCATTCTAATCACACAGAGCAGAACTCACGCAAGTAACATTAATTAGGAGAAGTTAATTTCACATTTAGCTGGGAATCGGCGTCTCGCGATTCGTCATATACATAATGAACACCGATGATGAATTAACCAGCCGGAGGATAATAGGTCGAGTGCTAATTAAAATGTATGGGAACGATAAACAAGCTTTAGATAAAAAAAGACAATTCGCGAGATAAAATCATTGGCAGCAACAGATCCTTAAAAAAAAGATACATTCTGAGCTTTTTTCATGTCTAAAAGAGCATTATTTTTAAATATTTTGTATAATAATAATAATGATAATAATGATATTACTATTATGATTATGATTATTATTGTTATTATTATGATGATTATTATTATTGTTATTATTATGATTATTGTTATCATTGTTGCTGTTGTTGTTATTATTATTATTATTATTATCTTTTATCTTTTATCACAGTATATACCTTTTCATACCATTACAGTTATTGGAAAATATGCTAAAATCCAGTAGCTTTATTCTTGCTATTTTTAGTTTTAAGAGAAAGTGACTCGCCCGAAGCATTCCGTCTTCTCCCCAAATTCATGAAATATTTAAATTTTAAAATTGAAGTTTTAGGTTAGAGAAACTTTATAAAGATGTAGACATCTGGCTGTATGCATTATGGTTATAGTTTGTTTTCTCTAATACAATATGTTGTATTGTTTTCCCCTCTTGTTAGATTGCTGATTATTTCTGATTGAAACATTAAACTTTCCGGCAGATCGGCCCCATCCGGCCCCCGTCTAGTCACCCGTTTCTCCTGCTGTAAAGACTCAAACCTTAATCAGTCGTTGGTCTCGTCTTAGATTCAGGAGCCGTATGTCTATCCCATGCATGTTTAATCCCCTCACTGTATTACCCTCTACCACTTCTGCTGGGAGGCGGTTCCATTTATCCACCACCCTCTGGTACCTAATGTATTAAATGATACCCACTGAGTAATTTTTTCAGCCTGTTTGTTCCATGCACCGAGGAACGTGCGATGCTCAGAATGCTGCAATTAGTGTTGCTGTAGATCTCGTTATATTTGGATCAGATAACCGGGACTCAGTGAATACCCTGTCTATTCCCCCGGAGGATAACCGGCCCGATGTGGACATCTTGTTAGAAGAACATACGGCTCGTTGTTTTTCGGGTCTCAGGAGTCTCCGGGAGTCTCCAAAACTCTGAGACCCAGAAGATGCTCCGAGAAAACATCCCGTATCGGTATAAAAATAAATTCATCTTTTCAATGACCTGACGGGGCCCCCCCCCCCCCCGGACGAGCGCGTTTCTCTCATCCTAAATAAAACTCTTAATGCCGCTGATTATCATATAGATAGACTGGCGGCGCATGCCAAGCGACCTTCCGTTAAAACACCGCCACCCTTCCCCCGCGCGCACAACCAGCAGGCTTCAAAATGCTATTAACTTACAGAAGGTAAGAACAGATCATTAGTTACCAGATACCTGGGAACATTCCGAGATGATACAAATATTAACCCTTTAATATCCCATCACGCAGACCCCATCGCAGTGACTTGCTGGATGGTGGTCAGGAAGTAATGATATTCCGAATGAAGTCACCTGTATTCAAGCAGGGATTCCAGCTGTGATGTAGCAGGGAGAAAAGCACCAATCAGGATGCTCAGATATTATTAAATCAGAGGAGTTTAAGAATCAGTCAGCTCCAGACCGTGAGACCCGAGAATCTGCCCCTTCCCCCCCGAGACCCTGGGATTGGGGCAAAAACCCTGAGAATCTTCCCATTTACCCCAATATGCCGACAATGAGGTAAAATAAAAACTAAGAATCTATCATGTGTTGGTGAATAAGTATAAATTAAAACTATATTTCAAACTACATTTAAATGTAAATAAAAAAAAGTCAATACATTTATTTAGAGTTTTAGAAAACTTTTCAAACTAAATTCCCCAATTTAAATTCCCGTAACCGGCCAAGAATATCTCAGCTTCTGGCTGCGGACTCCAGTTTTGGGTTTTTTTCTAGGACGGGTCAGCCAGCCGGACCCCAAGCATCTGGATAGAAATATTATTTACATTTTCCACTGATACGTTTCCAAAATCACAGATAAAGGAAGGAGAATCGATCTCTGACCGGAGCGGCTGATCCTTCCAGATGGTGGCAATTCAAGGAGGGATTGTAAGGAGAAACCGCTTGGCACGAAGATCCAGGAAACTTTGTTTATCGAGATGATTCTAATGAAAGCTGAAGGGATGGGGGGCTTTTGGGGCTCCTTGTTAGCAGCCATCATGGCCACGAGGGCATTTGTGGGATTTTAACGGGGCTCGCCGGTTTTGGGGGTCTACGTTGAGTGAAATCGCCCACCGCTTATAACTCACATCACCCACGAGTATGACGTTACTGTATCTAATTATCTTACAGTTGGGTCTATTTTCCGGTTTCAGAAAAAAAATCCTGAAAAAATTTTGCTTACCATTATATCGCTCCAAAACGGCTCCTGTAGGATTTTTTTTTTTGTCGTTGTTTATTTCTTAAAACCTGTTTTCCAGGATAAAACCGTAAAGCAGTGAATGTGAATAGTAGGTGACGGAGTTAATTTTTCAGGACACAGGAGATAAGACTTTTTTCATGCTTTAATTAATTTTTTTATGCATCTAAAATTTGAATCATCAAGTAAATTTGGCATTTTTTTTTGTTTTTTTATATTTTATTTATTTTTCCAAAAATTGGAGTCGGTTTTGTTAAAATAGTTAATATATTAATTTGTAGTCTGAAATTTGTCAATATTGTTAATTATCCAAGTCGTTCCCGTATCTCCACTCTGGTCAGGTCTAGAATGAATGACATGTCTTGAGTTACTCTATAAGGAACTTGTTTCTGCCATATAGACAAACAGCCAATAATCGGCCCTTTTTCCTTTTTTCGCATTATGTAGGGTATGAAGTATTGATCCAATAACAGCCGCGGAGTCCAGGAACTCTTGGCTACTGGGTTTTAATCACATGTATCTTACAGAAAATGTGCTGAGATACATGGTCCTCTTAACCTCTCTGAGTCAGCTCCGGAGAACCTTCCAACTTAATTATGACTTTATTTTTTTATCCCATGTCCCGCAGAGCTTCTCTGAGACGCTGAAATCCCATTTTTCTAGTTACTTCTTATTACATCACGCAAAAAACACTGTTGAAAGACCTTTTAACCCCTTAACTGCTGTGCAAAAGCCATCACTGTATTTATTTTTGTGTTAGATTACAAGAATTGGGGTTTAGGAAAGAGAAGCGCCAGGGAGGAAAGGGGGGGGGGCATTGAGATTTGGGGACCAAAATTAGTCCGTATAAACCACAAACATCATGGAGGTATGCATTTAAGCATGTTTCGATAGATTTTTAGCGAGAGACATGCATATTCATCTGACTTCCCTTACTATAGAGTTTTGCCATTGTGATTCTTGTAATCAGTGTTCCCTCTGAGGTGAACAATTCAGCCTAGAAGCAGTTAAACAGGCCTCATATGAAAAAAAATACATTGCTTATGATACACTAAGTATCTAAAAATCACAGCAGCGAGCGTCACAGATACTCGGTCACCCGTCTCTTTACCAAAAGATGTGCAGAAGTGTGAAACGTTCTATTTTTAGACATACAGAAATGTTTTATTTCATGCACTGCGATAAAGTATCACGTCAGGTCACTATATTAAAGGCAAACTCTTCGCCATTCTTTTCAATCACTTTGTTAATAGTTTATTTTGTTTATTTTTCTCCTTTACTCCCCATTTCTATCAGTTGATTGGCTAAGAACAATTGTAATCACTTTGGCGCCATCTAGTGGGCAAAAACCGAAAAGCGCTTGTTGCCCAAATAAATTGGAAATTATACTTTCACAGGTTGTGGGATTTTGATGTTGAGACATAATCTGTGATCTTTATATAAATCAGTCTCCGTTGCTGGGCGAGGGTCACCGGCTTTACTTGAGGGCCAGGTCCTCTCTATTACAGAGAAGATATTTTTTGAACGATTGCGTTTTTGTCTTACTGCTTTCATTTCTGGGTTTCTGCACATTTTTCATCATTTGTCAGATGTATTAGGGCCATATTCATAAACCCATTTTTGGTGCAAAGTTCTAAATATGCTTTAGTTCACATGGAGACCAAATGGAATGTTCCTGTTGATCAATTCGCCTCAGGGTTCGATTTATCACGGGATCTTTACCACAATCTTGGGGTAAAAGGGCAGATTGTCAGGGTTCTTACCCCAGTCTCAGGATAAATGAGCAGATTTTCAGGGTCACACAGTCTGGAGTTGACTCCTTCATATTCTCATCTGATTTAAGGAAATCCGAGCATCTGATTGGTGCTTTTCTCCTTCCTATCTCACAGCTGGAATCCCTGCTTGAACACAGGTGACTTTATTCAGAATATCTTTACCTCCTGACATGTTATGGTCTCAAAAGGAACCTTATGGCTGCCTCCATTAGAGAGTCATCATGTGATGAGGTCAGGGTCGCATGCCACTTCCCTGAAGAGGTTAATGCTCTGTATAATTACTGCCTGATGGGTCCAAAAACCAATTACGCTCCACATCACGGGCGTTAAGAGGACTTATTTTGTCATCGTTGGAAATTAATTGTTTATGGTCTTCTAATTTCATTTAGTAAGCAAGGTCTTTTTTTATTTTATATTTTTTCATTAAAATAAATGACCTAATCATCGCGGAAAACAACAAATGACTTTCAAATGCAAATTATAAAAACGCAAGCCGCAGCAGCTGTGAAAAAAATAAATAAAGCAGAAACGTTATTCGGAGTTTGTCGGTTTAGGATAAGTTAATAACAGGGAGAGAAAAAATGGAGCTGAATCAATTTTTATTTATCATTAGCAGATACCGAAAGGCTTTAGGCTGTTCAGTTAATCCCAGGACATAATTATGATCCAATTTGTATAAATCAGCAATTTTTTCTTCTTTATGCTTATTAGGTTACTGCCATTTTCAGGTAATTTGGAAGCAGTCCACAATGCGGAGTCCATTAGATCAACCTGGAGGCTCCTACTAATACTAGGCTTCGAACGTTACTACACTCTTTACAAAGGAAGCGAAGGGACACCCTATGTGGTCATATATGACCCATAGGCGTCTACTCATTAAAGTTTAAGTCGAGTAACTTCATCACAAAGCTAACTCAATGTAACTTCACTCAAGTTAGTCAAGTTACTGTTGAGCGAAGGCACGTTGGACATAATAAGTCTCCTCTATCGTTGGGTTGAGTTGCTGTGGAGCTCAGCCAGACTGCAGTCAAGTTGTACTCATACCCATGTAGTTACCCTTGATTGCGGTCAAGTTGGTTTTCTAGTCTAGTGGAGTTGGCCAGGTTTGTCATGGAAGTGGGTTCCTCGAGCCTGACGTCAGAGACTGTCACCCAAGTTGGGTTTGAGGTTGAGTTGGTCTTCAGGAGGTCAGTCCTAGTGAGTTTAATGGATTTCTAGCTTAACCCGTGCTGTGCTATGTGAATCACTCACTAAAGAATGATATTAAGGTCACTCATACCATACATGAGTACCTGGAGTTGTGGTTCTCCAATGGTCTCATCGCCCATCCAGCCCGAACCTCCACGTCCGGTAGAAGGAGGCTGACATCGGATGCAGTGACCTGATTCCATGCTACTCAGTAAGCTCTTTCTGGCAATTTTCTCAATCAAAATCCAGAACAACTAATCCCCCTGCCATCGCACACCTGCAGTACTTTGCAATCAGAAGCACAGAAGCCCTGGCAATGTTTCCGATGCCAGTAGTAATCTTATCAAATACACAAATAGCGAGAAAGATAGCTCTCTGCAGCACACAGCAGTCGTAGCGTGTGTGCCAAACGGATTAAATGTAGAATTCTCAGATTAAATTGCTTTTGATAGAAAAATAAAATCGGTAATACGGTCTCAAAAAAACAGTACTTTAGCGGTTTTATCGATGTTCTATACAGAATACAGGAAGAAAAGAAAAATATATATATTTATAATTTTTGGAATGTGAAAAAAGCATAAGAAAAGAGAAATAAAGAAATAAGAATCAGCTGTTTGGTTCCCCTTAAATGCTCTTTTTTATTGTATCCCGAGAGCATTCCCTGGAAGCAGCTGGTCCGACGCTTGCGTTCATTCTGTCTGGAAGATTTTCAGCCATAGAATTTCTACTGCTACATAACCATGAAAACAAGGCGAGAACCAATAAAAAAAAATAAAAAAAACCCACAATACAATCCCCTGGTGTTTGTATATTTCCGCACATTGACATTAAACTCGGAGAACCAACACATTCATTCGGCAATAGTTGAATAAGGTCCCGACAATGCTAGAAATGGCTGGGAATACAGAAAATGAATGCGTGCCGAGATGCTATTTATTGTGGGTTTCATTCTACTTTCTGGGCTGTGCATAAAATAAGCCATAAAGGTAACAGCGTGGCGCTGCGAATGCAGAGTTTTTCTTACATAAAAGTAAATATTTCACCGGTTCTTCCGACTGATACAACCGGATAGCTCCGCATTGCGCAGGGGTAAAAGAGAACGCATGTACGAGTTCTGATGGCTTGTGGTCTGGCTGCGTAGAGATGAGTTATGTCGCTATGTGTGCGGGCGAGTCTGTTTTACTGATATTGTAAAATGCGTTGGGGATCTGTGCATCACATACACACCTGCAGTACAGCCCAGCTAGTCGGCGGCGGTCTTGGGGACATTTGGTGCGGACCTACGGTGGGATCGCGATATTGTTGGTGCAGAAGAACAGTGGGGAGCGAGCTAGGGTCCTTCATGAGCCGGGGTAGGAGCCTTCAGTCTTGGAAGTGACAAAAGGACATGGTCACTGAGATGGCTGAGGCTTTGAGGAGATTGGAACATAATTTAAGGAGGTGACCAAAAGGTTGCCATTCTGGAGATAGGTCGTTCCTTCCTCAAAGATCAGTTGATGAGGCTGAGTTGAAATCTCTCTACCACCACAAGATGGCCACCTATAGATGACTGCGTTTCAACTCTCCGACATTTGTCTGCTTTCATACAAACACATGCTTGCTCAGTTTAACCCATTCATTTTATTCTTCCCCCCCCCCAGAAAATGTAAAAAAAAAAAAACCTGTTCCTGTGTACAATCAGGGGCCACCTGATTTAAATGGCTATAATGCATCAATCCGCTAAGCATGGACTCTACCTACGCCGGCATCACAAGCAAGGGGACTGTTTATACTGAGATGATTTGGAGAGAGTAATTGGAAGAGAGAAGTTTTCATTTTCAGCGGCTCTTCAGTTGAAATACAATATAACCCTCCACAACTGGAGGCAATAAATCAATTTGACGTCTGAGGAGGATAATGAGAACAAACTGTATACATCTTTGGATCGGCGAAGCTCTGACTGCGGCTTTGTGCTGACAAACGACCAATCAGCGCCTTGGAAATAAACAACAAATATGTGTTATGTGTTACAGTATCAGTTGTACTCAATTTGATAATATTAAGCTCTCCTGTGATGCGGTTTATGGAGGATACCCAATAACGTGTCAAATTAGCTAACAAGCTGAACGAGTCAATGGCCTCGATGGTCTATCGGTACCGCTGTAGGTCAAATTCCCTATCCAGGTTACACCGGATAATGAAGTTCTTTGGATATAAATTCCAGCCTGACTGCAGTAGAGAGCTTAACAATCTGCGATATTACTTATTGATTTATAAAGCGCCATCATATTCTGCATCGCTGTGCAATGGGTAAACAGGACATAAGAAAGCGTTTTACCTACGAAAACAAAAGGAAAGGAGGACCCCGCTAAAACGATTTTATAATCTAGACCAAATATTTTGCTGACATCAGAAAGTAGAATTGAGCCTCTTGAAAAGTCTGGGGAAAAATTGTTTGCATAGCTGGGTTTTTTGGGCCATTTGTATCACTAAGCACAATGACATTTCAAGGACAAAATCGCAGTCTCCACCATCCTTTCTCTTCTTATCTTTGTCAGCATCTCCGTGGACATAACCTGGTGAGAACTTCCATCAAAATGGCGGCACTTGTGCAGATCTTTCAATCGAGGGGGAGCCCCTCACAGAAAGTGCTACCATTTTGGCAGAAGTTCACCTTAAAGCAAAATGGAGGCGCTTTCGGCAATGTAGTCTCACTTGACTGGAGGGTTGGACATAACATGGCGGAAGAATGGTTTGGCTTCCGGTGATGTCCTCTCAACGAGCCTCCAATTGGGTGGTAGGATGTCACCAAAAGCACTGCCATTTTACCGTAAGGTGAAAAATGGCACCAGAGACGGTAGGAAAACATTTAGAGAGTGTGCAAGAATGACAGTGAGTGAGAGTGAATGGGGGCGCCAAATTTAATTCCTGAATTAAAACTACCCCCCCCCATTTTTGTCCGAACCGAATGGGCATGGGAACATGCCTGAAAAGGATCATCATGATATCACGAACTGTTCTATTAGATGGAATCTTTGAAATAAAGCATTAAGAATATCCCTAGATTTCAATAAATCAGGTAACTTTCCTTTTTTTAAAGTAAACCGTAATAATAATCTCTAGATTTAGCTCCAGTCTGGTTGGTTTAAGGTAACTCTTGGTTCAAAACTCCTCTTTCTTTACAATAGGAAAACAAAACAGAATGAGCTTATTCTGGCAAACTATGACATAGAAGTGGGTGTGGCTAAATGATAGCCACACCCACCTGAGCACCTGATAAAGCATCATGGGAATCGTAGTCCACTGCAGCTGCTAAGTGGGACATTAACCCCTCGAAGGCGTACGTAATAGAATGAATATCTCAGCTGAAGAGTTTTTCGCTTAGAAGTTATCCAAGCAGCAGAAATCATCCCGGTTATCAGTGTAAGACGGGGCCAATCTCCCGAAAACCAGACCTATTTTTTTAAAGACAGATTAGTACGATGAAGCGATGCATTTTTTATACAATATTTAAGTTCAGTCGAAGCTGAACAGAATGTAGACATATGCCTAACAATTCAAGGACAGAACTCCTTTTTTTTGGCTTTTAAAATGTATTGAAAGTGCATTTACTGCTTCACAGATTTATTGAAAATCACATTTGTAATGGAGCACATTCATCACTCCAATTCAGCTGTTCGCAGTTTATTGCTTTTTGAAGAACTTTGATTACATTCAAAAGTCGCCAACAAAAGGAGGGAAATGGTCGGAACGATTACAGGGGACAGGCACTGTATGGGGAGGCTGAATGATCCCGTTTGTAAGTATTCATATAATTATTCTATAGAAAAAATGGAATCCACGTGTAATATGTTCCATTTTTATATGTGTGCCTTTCAAGTGTCCCTGTTAAGACTGGCCAGTCCCTCTTTGACAACCGAATCCCTCTGTCTCTCTTTGCTCCTCTGATGTCGCTTACTGTCAATACTTGGTCCAGAGCTCAAGGCAGAAACCAGCCATAGAAATAAAAGTCCATGATCAGTTGAAGAAGTCGTGGCAAGCGATACAGGATCCAAATCCAATCCAGGAATAAGCTTGAGGTCAAAAGCTGGGAGGTCACACAAGGTCAAGACGGTTGAAGTAGGGTAACGAGTTGTAGCAAGAACAAGTCGTTCGTTAACGTCAGGCAAACAGGTACCACATCGTGGCAATACTCCAGCAATGTAGTGACTCCTGCAGAGTATGATTGGCCAGGTATGTCCATCTTTGAATCTTCACCAATAGGAAGGCTCCTTGGACTGATCGGACTGATCAGGCCCTCCAGTGAATCACTGTTCAATGGGTATGTTACAAGAGAGTTCTCTGATCTCCTTAACTGGTTGGTGAAACAATTCTAAAGTTGGACTTTCTAACGTTCTATAATATAATACTCTGTTTCGTCCAATAGTCAACAACAAATGGACCATGTGATTCATTCAATCATGCAATCCTATTGGCTGAAACAACCATACATCACCTCACCGAACGCTTAACTTTAATTGAATTAGTGCCAACTACAAAAAGTTTCATAAAGACCCTTTACCCATCTCTGTATACAAATCTGAAATAAAAGCGTGAAAAAGGGTGAAAATTATTTGCAAGATGCTCGTTATCACTCGGTTCACTCAGCACTCTGCTCATTATCATAATGCAAATCTATGCCGATCACACATCATGCATGAGTAAATATTAATTTTCTGCATTAGGTCTACTTTGCATAGTAAGTGGAGGCCCTTGCAGTGTTTATTAAACACACCTGTTGCCCGACAATAAGTTAGATTATAGTGTTAGCCGCGTGACATTTCTACGTGTTTAGAGCTTTTATATAACGTGATATATAGAATCTCATTAATGTTCTCAATATCTGCTATTTTTTTTCATTTTCGAGGCCGATTGAGTAAGGGCCTGGAATATCGCTGGGGGGTGCGGCTAACAGGGCTGGGCTGGGGAAGACTAAATGTCCCTGGCACTTTAAGGCTACAGATGTGGTCATATTGGCCACCAACTGACATTTGCCCATTGTGCCAGATGGCCAGCCCCAGCTTACCAATCATTTAACCCTTTAAGGACAATGGTCGGTCCCTAAACCCATTGAAAACAATGCATTTTGAGCCCGTACATGTACGGGCTTTGTCATTAAGGGGTTAAACCATAACTGGAAAAGCCAAAAATATTTTTCTTCTTGTCCCCTTAAAATGTTGGCCCTATTATATTGGCAAGTCTTCTACACCTGCCTCCTACAGAAGATGAGCCCTTCCACAAACTCCCAAAAACCTTTTTGCGAAATACAACAGTTTATGGAAATACCGTATTGTCGGCCCACCATTTCCATCTCCATTCCTGCAGCTTCTTCTCTTGGCTCTTCTTGTTCTTCTGTCTTCTTTCTTCTCTCCCGAGTATCAGCTTCGTTATCCAGGCAGGTCCACAAAAGGGCTTTCTGGAAGTACTTGAGGAGGCCACAATATTGCAGATGGAAGCATTTCTGGCCCACTCCTTCTCTCCGAATCCGTCTGCAATATTCTGGCCTCCTGAAGTCGGCGGAGAAGGAAGGGACACATTAACAGAGAGCATATGAGAGAGCATGAGGGAGTAATCAAGAGTGTGAGAGAGAGTGAGTGAGGGTGAGTGCCACGAATATGAGGTCGGAATAAAAGCCGACCTTGAAGATGATTTTTCTGATATTATTTTCTGGGGAAAAAAACTAATTTTATAATCCAGCAAATACGGTACTTCAAAAATCACTCTTTCTTCATTTTATTTTTGTATTCCTCTAAAAGACTTATATATTTGTAAAAAGTAGAGTTTGAAATAAGTTTGGACTCATCTCTTAATTAATAACATTCATTTATTTAGTAAAATATGTGGGCGATCACCAAAACATTCACCCACGTGCCCATATTAGACCATTTCTTCGCACAGTTATATAAACCTAATCTACCTAACTAATGACTAATTACGATTCCATTACAGCTTTCCTGAGAATCAATAAGACATTAAATGAATGTTGGATGAGTGGGTGCTGTGGATAATGAGATTGCACTCACAGCTATTAGAAAAAAACTAAATCCAGTTGTAGGACCCGCCGGCAGATCGGCCCCCGTCGGCCCCCGTCTAGTCGTCGGTTTCTCCTGCTGTAAAGACTCAAACCTTAATCAATCGTTGGTCTCGTCTTAGATTCAGGAGCCGTATGTCTATCCCATGCATGTTTAATTCCCCTCACTGTATTACCCTCTACCACTTCTGCCGGGAGGCTGTTCCACTTATCTACCACCCTCTCCGTAAAGTAAAACTTCCTTCCGTTCCATCTAAGACCTTGACCCTCTAGTTTTAGAACATGGCCTCTTGTTCTAACATTTCTCCTTGTTTGAAAACTAAAGACAAATTGTGGTTTTCTGCAAATACTAGTACTTTCTGCTTTTTGGGCCAGTTATCACTGTCAAGGTCGAACATAGTTATCTATTCTCTACGGTTCTGAAATCATTTATGCTGGGAATTCTTGGAGCTATAATAAGATAACACAGCTGTGTCTTCCTTTTCATTTAATTTAGTGATGTCGCTCGTGCAAGAGATCAGATAAAAAGGCAGACACTCTCAGAACAAGAAAAAAGATGTGTGCCCCGATGACCTGTTCAAAAAGGTCACTTGTTCTCCTAAATCTTTCTCCTCTTACACTTTGAAGACCGTTACAAAAACGCAAGGACACATACGGTCAGACTGCGAAACTCAATAACCACTCACACAAACCACAAAAAATGTATTTTTCCCTTGGATAAGTTAAATGAAATACTTCTGCGAGTTCATTCATTGAGTATCTCAAACTCTAGTCGCAGTTGGAGACTTTTATTTTTTTAAAATATTCAAGATTTTTTTTTATGTCTCTCCATTCAACACAACAAAATTGTGGAATACATTTTATTTGTGTAAAGTTGTAGGGTGACCGATAGGATGACCTCTTATTTGTGTAAAGTTGTAGGGTGGGAGGTAGGATGACCTCTTATATGTGTAAAGTTGTAGAGTAACAGGTGGTATTACCTCTTATATGTGTAAAGTTGTAGGGTAGCAGGTGGTATTACCTCTTATATGTGTAAAGTTGTAGAGTAACAGGTGGTATTACCTCTTATATGTGTAAAGTTTTGTGTGTCAGGTGGTATGACCTCTTATATGTGTAAGGTTGTAGAGTAACAGGTGGTATTGCCTCTTATATGTGTAAAGTTGTAGGGTAGCAGGTGGTATTACCTCTTATATGTGTAAAGTTGTAGAGTAACAGGTGGTATTACCTCTTATATGTGTAAAGTTTTGTGTGTCAGGTGGTATGACCTCTTATATGTGTAAAGTTGTAGAGTAACAGGTGGTATTACCTCTTATATGTGTAAAGTTGTAGGGTAACAGGTGGTATTACCTCTTATATGTGTAAAGTTTTGTGTGTCAGGTGGTATGACCTCTTATATGTGTAAGGTTGTAGAGTAACAGGTGGTATTGCCTCTTATATGTGTAAAGTTGTAGAGTAACAGGTGGTATTACCTCTTATATGTGTAAAGTTGTAGAGTAACAGGTGGTATTACCTCTTATATGTGTAAAGTTGTAGAGTAACAGGTGGTATTACCTCTTATATGTGTAAAGTTGTAGAGTAACAGGTGGTATTACCTCTTATATGTGTAAAGTTGTAGAGTAACAGGTGGTATTACCTCTTATATGTGTAAAGTTGTAGAGTAACAGGTGGTATTACCTCTTATATGTGTAAAGTTGTAGAGTAACAGGTGGTATTACCTCTTATATGTGTAAAGTTTTGTGTGTCAGGTGGTATGACCTCTTATATGTGTAAGGTTGTAGAGTAACAGGTGGTATTGCCTCTTATATGTGTAAAGTTGTAGGGTAGCAGGTGGTATTACCTCTTATATGTGTAAAGTTGTAGAGTAACAGGTGGTATTACCTCTTATATGTGTAAAGTTTTGTGTGTCAGGTGGTATGACCTCTTATATGTGTAAAGTTGTAGAGTAACAGGTGGTATTACCTCTTATATGTGTAAAGTTGTAGGGTAACAGGTGGTATTACCTCTTATATGTGTAAAGTTTTGTGTGTCAGGTGGTATGACCTCTTATATGTGTAAGGTTGTAGAGTAACAGGTGGTATTGCCTCTTATATGTGTAAAGTTGTAGAGTAACAGGTGGTATTACCTCTTATATGTGTAAAGTTGTAGAGTAACAGGTGGTATTACCTCTTATATGTGTAAAGTTGTAGAGTAACAGGTGGTATTACCTCTTATATGTGTAAAGTTGTAGAGTAACAGGTGGTATTACCTCTTATATGTGTAAAGTTGTAGAGTAACAGGTGGTATTACCTCTTATATGTGTAAAGTTGTAGAGTAACAGGTGGTATTACCTCTTATATGTGTAAAGTTTTAGTGTAGCAAGGTTAAGGTGACAGGATTGCCGATATAGAATAAATGAAAACTCTTACTTCTACTTTGCTACTGTACCTTCTTTTCATCTTACAGATCCTACAACTGGAAGCAGCCCTGCCCCCAGCCGGTAAATTAAATTACTGTCAAAGAAAGTAGACGGACCGTAGACATGCATTATACATCATTCATATTTACAGAAAACTCTAGTAACTGCCCCTTCATGGTCCTAATTAACTGTATCCAGAACTCAGCACAGTCTCCCGATCTGCATCTGGTGGGAAAAAAGGAACAGAGCAGCGACATGATATTGGTAATATGACAGATCTTATTCATAGAGAGAAATATCAGTCCTTAGAATAGGGAGGAGGTGACAGGTCCTTTTACCATGAAAGGTAGCAAAACTGCAGACAATTTTCAAAGGTTCAAGTGTATTGAAAACACCTATTTTCCTTCCTTTAAAAGTTTTAAATGCTTTAACAATTTCTAACAGAGTTCAAATATAGTGAGAAATAATATTCCGCCATTAAAGTCTTTTAGTACGAAATTGCACTTTCTTTTCACCTACTGACAGAAAAACGCGTTGAAGAGTCAATTTGAAAGGCGCTGCCTCGCACTTTGTGCATTAAGAGATAAACGGGAGCTTGACAGAAGAAAAAGAAACAATTTAACCATTTTAAGCGATTTTAGTCTTGATTCACATCGGTTCTCAATCAACCAATAATCAAAAAATCAGCTTCAAACCCAAAAGCCATTATCGGAACGAGTGTTCAGTTGTGTCACTCGGTGATTGATAGTGATGAGTTTCATATTTACCTGCAATTGTTAGAACATTTTAATAGCAACAATCCACGCATTGTATAAAATGACTTTTGATTTGTATAACTCTGATATGCCTTTAGGGGTAAAGCACCGCGCAGGATATATTGACACATGGCTTTCAAACCAATAAGGTGAAAAAACGTCTTTCAATCTCATCTTGTTTCTCTCCATCGCGGTCTCTGAACGGGGAAACAGCCTCGCTGAAATAAGTTGAGAAATAAGAAAGATAAACAGCATTTGCTTATGTATTCTATAAGGCAATGATTCTAATTTTAGGGGTTAATACAAGAAAATAAACAACCAATAGGAATCTTGATTCATTTTATTCTATGAAACATACTGATCTCATCATAGAAAGAGAGATACACTATATGACCAAAGGTACATGGACACCCCTCATTGAGTTTGGGTGTTTCAGCCGCACCCATTGCTGTATAAAACCAAGCCCATAGGCGCCCGTCTCCATAGACAAACATTGGCAGTAGAATGGGTTGTACTGAAGAGCTCAATGACTTTAAATGTCGTACTGTGATAAGATGTCACCTGTGCCAGTTCACGAAATTTCTGCCCCAGCCCACTGTAAGCGTCTATGATTAACATCTCATCTATAAAGCAGCAGACCACTCACACTCACAGAGCAGCTGCACACAAGCCGAAAGATCACTGTGCACAATGCCAAGAGTCGGCTGGAGTGGTGTAAAGCCACCACTTGATTCTGGAGTAGTGGAAACGTGTTCTCCGGAGTGATGAATCACGCTTCATCTGGAAGTTTGATGGATGAATCTGGTTTCGTGGATGCCAGGAGAGTGCTACCAACTGTAATGCATAGAGTCTGCTGTAAAGTTTGATGGAGGAGGGATAATTTTTTTTTTTTAGTCCAGTAACGTAGAGGTTGACCTTAGTTTACTTTCTCCATGGGAAAGGAAACTTTTCATGTCCTTTAATGTCCCTAAAAGGGGGTATTACATGCTTCACGGTGCATTTGGAGGAGACGCTTTGATGTTGTCGCCATCGTGTGCTGTAACGTTATGAAAGATTATTAGAGGATATTTGTCTTGGTGTCATTTTGTTTGCCATTGGCTTTACGAGAATGACAAAGTGTTATTTGCTCTGACGTTTAATTGTTTAGCCCTGATGAAGAGCACAATTTAAAATAAGCTTAGCTCTTTCTTTTCTGAAATGAAAATAGGATTTACTGTACTAAAACTTTTCTCTGTGCTCTCTGAAGATAATATGTTTAATGATTCTTTCCTCTGCAAGACTCATTTATCTTTATTTTTAACCATTTTTGGTTTGTGGTCTTCCCAAAATGTTACCGTTTGTTTCATACAGTGTAGACCCTATTTGAAAGCTATTAGAATTCCCTATAGGCACACTTAGGTGGTAGTGTTGGGGTTTGCTATGCTCAGAAGCTTCTCCAGTACAAGCTTCCTAGGCTTTGGTCATCGAGTGCCCTGCAAAAGCAAGTAGAAGAAACCTTGACCAGTTGCAAAGGTCCCTATGGTCTTTCCAAGGTGGTAAGAACCTTCTTCTCTGTGATACAGCACCATTGTTAAACAACCAAAAAATTGGTTTATGACATCACATCCCAGTTCTATGTATTGCTTGCCATAGACCTCCAAAGTGAAGAGGGGGTATTCATTTTTTTTTTTTACTTCCAACATTAAATAATGGGTAAGCAAGATGGACTGAGAACCAAATGTGGAGAAGAACCATAGAAGAAAGACAGATGGGGAAGAAAATGTCAAGAATTAACCTAGGACAAAAATCATTGTCGATAGGGAGCTAAAAAAAGCTTAGGGAGAAAGGAAAATCTGTGAAACAAGATATAGAGATAACCTAGGGAAGAGAAGAGGGACAATATGGTATTTAGGGCTTCCAGCACCAATCCTTCTCCATGTACTTGCTTACTAACCAAGAAGAGAACTCACCGGTGATGCCCCTACCAGCTGGGTAGCCAAAGATGCTGTCTATGTGACCTGTTTGGTGGGGTCAGCCATAAGTGGGAAAAATAAAGACATAATGAGTTGGTAAGAAACAATAAATAAGATGAATAAATGAAGAGGTTGATATAGGGGAAATAGCCTGGTAAAGAAGAAAGGGGAAAGATTTAAGGAGGAAGGGGAAAAGGAGACTGGGGCCAGAGAGCATGAAATGGAACCTGTGAGATTGCAAGATAAATATTGTTCCTTTCCTCAATGTACAAAGCTTTTACCTTTTGTTACTTTATAATGCCCCATTTTTATGATCTACATAGCTGTCAACAAGTAAACATTAATACACAGTTTAATACCCCTAATGATAGACTCCAGAAGGCTTCATTGGCTTTGCTTCCTTGTTAGGTGATTCCTTTCACGGGAATATATGCATAAAGCAATAACACCCAGTGTGTGGGGGGGGAAACATTGATTTCTTATGGAAACCTCTTATTTTGCAGCTCTTAATTCATAGAATTACTCTCTTATCATCTCAAAGTTAGATTACTGCCTTTAAAAGCCTTAAAAACAGCAATCATGTTCGTGTCTTCAAAATATGTCCGTTTTCCTCCTCCGGTTATTTTAAAAAAGGAGCAAAAAAAACAAAGAAAGTCTGCAATTTATTCAATGGCCTGAAGAGACTCCAGCTTTATCAGCTAAAAATAGGCAAAAGGGCCATGTCTAAAAGTACAAGAATGGGGTAAATATTCCTTAAAACTCTCTGAATAGAGTAAATTGCTTTATAAAATTATATATTTAAGAAAAATATAAATACATTTCTTTAGAAAAATGTTTTTTTTTAAAGTTAGCTGAAAAAGACGTACATCATAAAAAATGCAACCTTTCATTTTCAGCACTTTCTGTGTTCATTTCGTTCACTTACTGATAAAAAAAAAAATAAAAAATAAAAAATATATATATATATATATATATATAAAGAATTTTCTAAGTCCAAAATTTTCCTTTCTTCACCAACAAATTAAAAACTCCAAACTATGTTTCTTTAACTTATCGTCGACGGTATTTCATTGTTGGTGATGTTCAACATCAACAAACTCAATGTTATGCATTTGGCGAGCAAAAAGTAAACTTACTAGTTGTGGTTTAAAATGTTGGAGTATTTAAGACTGTAAAGGGTGTCAAGGTATCTGACAACAAAGTAAATCTCCAAAAAAATATAAAAGTGTTTTATTTCCAAATCATTATTGAGTCTGCACACAGAGAATAAAATAATGTATAAATTAAACGTATCAAGCCAAGACAGCAAGACTGAAGAGTTTTATTGAACTTTCCATATTTTGAACATATTTATATTTAATGCATGAATTGTATAGAACTATAACCAAAGCATTTGCTATGGTATCTTGACTTGAGATGGCACTCAGAGCCCTAAGGCTAATTAATCACTTATTCGAGATTAACAGTCTGTTTTGTTTTGTTTTTTTGTTAAAAGACAATTCTAGTTACCCTACACAGAATTTATCAACTTTCACCTAGAAGGCTACTCAGAAGAACTGCGTAAGAACGTCTATTAATCTCTCACCTTCAAGACACCCCAGTAACAGCTCATACTTACTGAATGTCTTTTAATTCAGCACTTTAGATATTTTATATTTATATACTCTTTTTTTACTTACTCTTTTAGTAAAATCACATCTTTTTAAAAAGTGTGATGGATCACATTTTGTGAAGATTCTTTTTCTTTTCAAATTTATATTTTATATTTTCTTTTCTCTTTTCAACTTAGCAGAATTAAGAGACAAATTTGAATTTACACTCACAAAGTCGACGCATATTACAATAAATATATACTGAAAGTATCATTTTTGCCATGGCTTTGGAAATTCAAGCGCTGCCTTTATTACTAGAAAACAAGGGGAAAAAAATTCCCAGAGCCAAAATATTTTCTCATTGTTGCTGAGTTTAATAGGCGATGCAAGTTGCCGACCTTAGCAGAATGTGATCTTAGCGAACATATGTCTTTGGGTTCTCGTCGGCTTTCTTTTTTCTTGAGGAAGTGTACTTCTGTTCTCCTGTTGGGGATAATTATGCCCCACGTCTTCCAACAAGTGCCATCTATATAATAATGAGGCTTGTGATTGCTGAGGTAGGCTTTCTTTTTTTTTTTTCTAAATTAATAGCAATAACAAATGGTCGCATATTTCATTAGCTTTCACCGAAATAGCGGCGCTCATTAGCCTTTACTGAACTCTGCAGAAAAGATCATCAGAGCCTGACAAAAACAGCGGGCGACATCTTTCCAATATTTGCAGAATAGAAGAGCAATTTTTTTTTTGATTGCGTGGTTTTTTGTTGTTATTTTTTTTACCTTTGACGTATGGCGATAATTTCACTTTGAAATGGAACTCATGGAAATTGAATTTCAAATCAAGAAAATGGAAGGTGATTATATAGTACCGAATTCCCCATACTAGGAACCCTTTGTGTTAGTTCAGCCATCATACTTTTATTCTCGCCTACAGAAACAATTAGTGCTTTTATTATTTATCGGTATTTTAAAAGCTGTTGGAAATAAATAAATAAAATATAAATACAGTATATACAAATGCAACAATTAAATATTCATGCTGAAGAGGATCGGTCACTTGAAATGGAAGACGTTCATCAACATTAATTAATGCAGCAAGCAGCGAAAGCCTGCTGTGTAAGCATTTTGTTAACAGAAGAAAAGAGTGCCCTCATTGCCCAAAAAAATGAAATCATGGTATTGTTAGGGTATTTATATAAAGTAACATTTACTTTAAGTATCTAAACCAAAATCAATTCAATTGGATTTTTGTATCAATGTATAATTGTCTATCTTCTGCTGAACAGTAAAACTGAAACATTATCACCCAAACAGTAAATTCATTAATAATGGAGGTCGTTCAATAATTAATAACCCGTCTCCATGGTAACAGGTGAGAGGATATTTAATTGGCATTCCAAGGATGTGGGATTTTTAGTGTTTTTTTACTAATATTGTTAAGTAGTGAGAGCCGGAATTTGCCATCTTAAGTTAAGGATGTGATTCGTGGATGATTAACTGCATTAGTTCACGCCGATACATTTTATACACTACACACTAATGTGTTTACAGATTAAACAATGTGTGTGCATTGGAACCCCACATGATGTGTATCCCATGGGAGCAGCCACCTTAACTTTCTGTTCTCAGGATTATTCCTCCCCATAAAGTTATCCCTCCCCGATAATGTCACAGTTAGACATTGATCTGATACATTATTAAATAAATGTCCCGCTTGTTCACACAGAAATTATAATTTGTTGGGATTTTAAAGGGATCTATTGTGTAAGTGTAGTTTATGTTATATTATTAAATGCCAATTTACAAATTAGTAAGTAGTGTATTTTTTTTACTTTTTATTTATTTACTCATTTGTTTATCTCTAACTATTCTGCGGGGGCCGGTCCTGGACCAAATAGCACCACTGGCAATAATACTCTTTGGTGCTCTGCCTTTCCCAAATTAATTTATAAAGCCGTTCCCTGCTGTTTCTATACACATTATTGGGGCTTTTAGGGCAGTAGAACCCTGCGATACCCTCATACCCAGCAAACATTCTGACCTCCTAGAAAAGAGGGGTATCAGAGGAGGAGGAGAGGGGGGCATCAGGGGGGGAAAGAGGGGCATCAGGGGAGAAATGAGTGGAGGGAAAAGAGAGACACAGAGGTTTGGGACAGAATACAGTAAACTTTCCCTACAAAAGCTGACCTGGAGCTGCCATCACCTGCCTCCCTTCATAAACCTGCCCTCTCCTCTCTCTCTCGCTCTCTCTCTCTCTCTCTATTTCCTTCTTTCTCACTCTCATTTTCCCTCTTTTCCCTCTCTCTCAATCTCTTGATCTCTTTTGCTCTCTCGCTCTCTTTCTCTCTCGTGCGCACACATAGCTCTCGGTAATCTACACTAAGTAGTTTTCTTTATTTTGCTAGATGCTCTTTAACATATTCAGTTAGACAAAGCTAAACCTGTGTGGTCTTTATTATAGACGGAATTTCGCTGTATTTAATGTGATTTAATTAATAAACTTGGGTTTCACAATGACCGATAAAGGTTGCGGCTGAGCACGAGACTCATACTTCTATGTCATCTGTCCCAATAACTATTGCCCCAGGCGTATCACGAGCCCGCGGGGCTCTATAGATATACCTTTCTCACTAATTGCAATGACCTTACAGATGCATTTATTAACTCGGTCTGCATTCATTCATTAAGAATTTATCATTAATGAAAATAATTTGTGTGTTTTCGCAGTTCACGTATCCTGAAAACCCCAGGCTTCAACGGATACAGAGATACTACTTTTAGGGGAAAAAAAGAATACATTCAAAGTTTAGGGCACATAGAGGGTATTTAGCGCCGTGGCATTCACCTAATCTAACGTATACACAAAAAAACTGAACTGGATCTATCGAGTTTTCACAAATCCTACAAAGGCCATAAAACCAATATATTGATAATATTTAGTTAACCCAAATATTATTTTCTACCTTCTACTGTTTATTTGAAAACAACAGATTTGTTATCAAAATAGATTTTGTTTAAATCAATAAATCAAATGTTAAATCAAACAACAGCTTATTGGTGCCGGTGAAAGGAATAGTTGGCTTCTGTTAGCTTCAAATGGCTTATGTTTTTGGCAGAAAGATATTGCGGCTGGGATTCTTGGACAACCAGAGGCTTAAATAAAGACTTTCAACTTCGTCTTTAATGTGCCAGATACCTGGTGTTCTTCCAATGGACAAAAGCCAACGGCTGGACTTCTGAAGACCTGGTCAAAATCGTCCAAAACCTTTTATTTTGAGTTTGATTGACTGAAACAGTTACAGTATGTAAAATATCCCCCACTATCTTTAAGCGCGTGCCACCAGGACCACGAGAGCCAGAAAAATTAAAATGTACCATTAAGTGGTGGACGTATCGATTCCTGGAGATTCTGGATTACTTACCAGTTATGGGTAATATTCTTATAGTTAGGTTCCTGCTGTAAGTTTTATCATAATAATTAATTAGATTATAAATATTAGATATCGTAATAACCAATGGGTCAGCACCATGGACAGCTACATGCAGCTTCACCGCAACACTGGATATAAAATAATGTGAAAATAAAACTATAAATACACAGCGCTAAAGGGCATACAACACCACCAAAAAGAAAAAGATTTTTTATACAAACCCCAAAACGTAAAAAAATGTATAAGGTAGACAAATAAAGTACATAAACACTTACTGAAAATACATTTTTAATGAATAAATATATAGTAACTGCACATCATTAGACTAAAAAAAAAAATTAAAATACAATAAAAAAACATAAAACAAAATAAAACAAATCGACAATTGACTTTTTTTGTACAACACCCATATAAGCTATATAAAAGAAGGAGCTAATATACATAATCAATGCACATTCACATGTAGGCTGCCATTCAATATAAAATGGTATCTGATAATAATAATAATAATAATAATAATAATACTTATTTAATTTACTTATTATTTATTATTATTATTATTATTGTTATTATTATTGAACACATATTGTACTGTTTTTTTTCATTATTGCTTTTGTTTACCATCACGTCACTCGGTGAAGTCCTTGGTGATTAAATATAATAGTTTACTCTTTCTAAATGAGAAAACAATTTGTAACCAATAATACATTTAATTTTTATTTTTTTTCCCAATGCTTTTCTCTTAATGAGGCCAAAGCTTACACTCGATGTTTCATTATATGTATTAAAACGAAAATAATTTTTTTTTTTATTTCTACAGGTTCTATGCAATTTAAAGCCAGCAAACATACTAGCCGGAAGAAACAGACAAATTTATATTATGAGATAGAATCTTCTTTGAACCTAAAAAATCTGAGAAGTTCATCTTTTCCCGGCCGTCTCCGGGGAGATTCATCGGGAAAAGCCGAGCGTGGAGTCTGACTTATGGGCTTCCTTTCCAAGCCTATAAAGCAATAGATTGAACTTTCATTTCCTCGTATATATTTCACCAGCAAAAGATACCCTGAAAATGATTTCACTTTATGGACCATTGGCACGTTAATAAAAGCCTCAATATTTATTTATTCTAAAAATACCCGCCCAGGCATCAGAACGTTTACCCAGCAGGACACGCGCCGTCTTTTTGTTAGAATGCATGGTAAAGGAAGTTTCGGATAGAAGAGACCCCCATGACTCCCAGCCACCAGTTTAAGGTACATATAACACCTACTTCAGTAATAATATTAATTGTGAATACCTGTAAAAGTGCAAATAGTGAAAAGTTTGCGTCACGTGACCACTCGTGAAGTGGCAAGAAAGCACTCCAAATTTAGATTAATTGAAGCATTTTCCATGCATGAACACGGGGGTCTTATTAAACCCCCCCCCATGACATTCACACTTAAAAAGTTCCCTGGGTTCAGTGCACTGCAGCTCTGGAGCTGCAGCTTCTACCAAAGCGCGTGATTTTATTTTATTTTTCCCTATAGGCACATGATTTATATTATAGTTACTTACAAAGCACTTACTTATACATTCTTCAGGGGGCTACACGGGAGACCAGACTGTCCCCTTAATGTAATCTAAAGAAGGAAAGAGGTCAATGCTTTCATTCAAACTTTGGATCATTCTCACTTCTGCTTTAAAATAAATTTATGTAATTAATTAAACGTAGGAAATCGCTGTTCCGTTCTTCTCTGTTCATAAAAATATCAAAAAAGATTATAAAAGGCAGAGAAAATAATAGGTGATGTCGGGCAGTGGCTGATGTACAGCTCTTCCGGAGGTACCAGGAGCCAAGCTCAGATTTTATGCTCTTTAGAGAGATTGAATGTCCTTAAAAAATGCTATTTTCACCTCGGCTTTCGCACCCGAGGAAAGGAAACTGCTCACCCCATGAGGTTGCATGAATATTGAGGGACGCGGTTTCCCCCATAAAATAGAAAGTCCTCAACTATCTTTGTGTAAATATGCTATCATCAGACAAGCGAGATGATCTTCTTGACCTTTCTTCAAGTTAAGTGTATTGCATAAACAGAGAATTCTACTCAAAAACAGCATTGTATCAGCATCATATATCCGCCGAACTGAAGTAAACAGCTGACAAGCTTGACATTTGCATTAAAGTTCCAGCCGTTAAAGTCTCCGAGCTCTGGCGGGGATATTGTAACATTTATCTTCTTAATTTGTTTTCTCGATCACTTGTGTACCGAGCGCTCTCCGGTCTCTTCTCCTGCCGCAGCTATGATAGGATAGTCTATTGAATGTCTTAGTGGAGTAGAAACCATGTTGAACGGCGAGAGAGACGTTTTTATTATTATTATTTTTATTATAGGGTTATTAGGTGTGAAGAGTAGAGAAAAAAAAAAAATGGAATAAAGAGAAAGTTTGGGTATCCTGGAACTTGGGATACTTTGGGGGAAAAAAACCTTCAGGGTACAAAAACATTCCCTGTTACATGGTGGATGTTTATAAAAACTTTACAGTGGGTGGAACTCTAGAGACCCCCATCTCCATTTTCTGGAGAATAATGACTAAAATGGGGAATAGTTTGCAGGATAAAAATGATCACAAAAAAAAAAACTAAAGGATCTCCTTGGGAGAGAAAAGAGAGAGGGAGGGGATGAGACAGAAACATTTACAGGAGGGAAGTTTATTTTAGAGGAGAAGCAATGTCATAATGTTTAGAACTTGAACTAGAGGGTCGGAGGCTTACATGCAATGAATGGAGGAAGTTTTACTTTACGGAGATGGCGGTAGATAAATGGAACAGTCTCCCAGCAGAAGTGGTAAGGACTAAAACAGTCAGGGAATTTAAGCATGTATGGGATAGGCCTTTGGCTCCCGAATCAAAGCTGAGACCAACGACTGATTAAGGTTTGAGCCTTTACAGCAAGAAAGATGGGCAGAATAGATGGGCCGAATGGCTCTTATCTGCCAACAGATTGTATGTTTCTGTACTGTATTAAGCCTATAATGGACACAAATGAGTATATTCACTAAGAAGTTGAGTAGCCAGTTAAGTTAAGGGTTAACTCAGGTGAGGGCATGTCTGTTTGATAAAAACTTGCATGTCCTTGTCTAAAACTCACAAAAAAACTATGCCCTTCAGCTAAATAATTAAAAAAATATATATTACAAAATCAAAATAATTGAGGGTCCCAAGGACACTATCATCAAAGGGAGGCTGACAATTGCCCCCCTCCCCCTGCCCCATGCACGGTGTGATCCATTTCATTATAATAGAATTTGAATTCTTATGAAAGTTTTTAACATTGTTTCGTGTCTGGATAGAGCTCCGGCTGAGCCGCGCTGCATCCAGTATATTAACAGCAGTCTCTTTTCATTAACAGACCACAGACAAGCCAAGCTACTTCATTTTATGGCTGTCAGAGTTCTTTAAACATTGCTTGAAGATAATATTCAGGATCAGTGGAGTGTGGTGGGTGCAGAAGCCATCGCTTTCATTAGTAGCCGGCGCTACAGGTTTTAATTAGTGGCTGGATTACTCCAAGCCGTCCCTCTCATTACTCCCAGCCGGGATCCGTGCTTCGCGTGAATATAAAGAGACAAAAGTCAAAGTCTTTAACTTCAGTTTATTCTCATTCTATAAAGCAGCATTAACATTCTGCTTAATATTAATGTCCTCCTAAAGGGACGAAGCAGATGGAACAAGATGAAATAATCAAACATCTGCTTTGCTTTTTTGGGGGGGGGGGTTTAAACACACATTTAAAAAATTATAAATGCCTCATTATGCCCCAGCCAGGGCAACGATCACTGTAAATTAACTCATCGCAGAGATGACTAGGTCTGAATTTTATTTAATCTTGAGTTACGAAATTCATGTAAAATCTAAAGGTTTTTTATTTTATTTTATTTATTGATCTCAAATTAATATATTAATTAAACATTTTAACTATATGTAATTTTGTTGGGGAAGAAGTAAACCTCTTGCAAATAGTTGCCTGCATATTACTATATAGATAAAAATGATATAGAGATATACAGATTAGAGCCATGTGGCCCAATCTATATACTGGGTGTCACATTAATAATAATTATTAACCCCTTAATGACAAAGCCCGTGCATGTATGTTTTCAATGGGATTAGGGACCACCCATTGTGCTTAAGGGGTTAAGGAATATATATACATAATATATATATATATATATGTATATTATTATTATTAATTTTATTATTATTATTGCTTATTTTAATTCTAATTAGTAAAGTTGGATAACTTTTGCATAGTTTGGTTTCTCATAAATTGGAGCAGGGAGTTGTTTTTTTGGACAGGTTTAATCGACGAGGTGCGTTAGCTGTAAAACCGAGTGTAAGCTCAGGTGACTGACGCGATCCTCGGTAATTACTGCAAAGTAGTCAATGTTTATTCAGTCATTAGCACAATAAATTACCAGGACAGCAATATGTCAATGCCCTAATGAATAATGCAAGCATCAACACGGCTTATTTAAATTTAGTTTAACCTTTTCCTTTGATGGGTTGCTGGAGAAGAATAATTAGCTAAATTAAAATTTAATTTGAAAAATGTTGCTTCCCCGTGAAGTTTTGTGTCCAAGTTTCCGTTCTAATACAAAAAAAAAAGTATGCGTTGAACCATTAATTATGAAGAGTTGGTCAAAGCGCCAAAGATTGCACGTTCCGCTAATAAATTAATAAATATTGTTACAATTTGGAGAACTTTGTATCTGTTACTTGTAAGTTGTGCATTTTAAAGGGATGAGTTAGTGTCCTTGACAGCCCTACTAAAGAATAAATATTAAAGCACTCAAAGAGTTAAAAAAAACCCGAATGTTTTCCCTGGAATGTTTCTGCAGTGCTTAAAGTGGCATCTTCCACCATTTTGGTAAAGGTTTTTATCGCAGACAAGGACAATAGGTTATCTCTTTCAGACTTGGAGACAGGAATTTTCACCTAAAGCAGAGAAAATAATTATTTACAGTAAGAGCAGTAAAGATGTGTAATCCGCTTCCCACAGATCCAATAGATAATATGAGGAATGTACAGGGATATAACGGATTATAAGGATGGGATTAGTTATACGGCCGGAGAGTATATAATATATAATATGAGGAATATACAGGAATATAACAGGTTATAAGGACGGGATTAGTTATACGGGGGAGAGTATATAATATATAATATGAGGAATATACAGGGATATAACGGGTTATAAGGACGGGATTAGTTATACGGCCGGAGAGTATATAATATATAATATGAGGAATATACAGGGATATAACGGATTATAAGGACGGGATTAGTTATACGGCCGGAGAGTATATAATATATAATATGAGGAATATACAGGGATATAACGGGTTATAAGGACAGAATTAGTTATACGGCCGGAGAGTATATAATATATAATATGAGGAATATACAGGGATATAACGGGTTATAAGGACGGGATTAGTTATATGGGCTGGAGAGTATATAATATTATTATATTACAATATATTATTAATATAATATATTAATTAATTCATTATTAATTAGCCGCCTTTCGGTTCTCTCCAGTTGACCGGCGCCCCACGTTTAGGATTTTATTTTATAAAGGAATTTTCTTCATAATATCCAACCTGGTTTTATAAGCATCCATCAGGAAACCGAGCGGCGTCAGCGCTGACGAGTCCGCTAAACCTTTATTAAGCCCCTTTATGGCCGGACTATTAGCGCTGCCACAAAGATTTACTCCTCAACTCAGAACATTTGTTCAAAGCTCGTAGGATGAAGAAGTCATTTACCAAACAACGGCCGAATATAAACATCGAGGATCAATAATATAATCAGAACCAGAGCCGAGAAAAACCACAAATCTATACATCTACGGAGAAGGCCAGAGGAGAACGCGCGGTGTGAATGATCAGCGCCACGTAGATTACCGAGTCTTCATCGGGACTTTAAACGAGTTTGTTCTGTTTTTAAGGTTTGTTTTGCATATTTTAGAAAAATGTATTTCTCGTAAAGCATATATGTGATCTTTAAACATGTGACATCTTGCAGTTGATTTATCTATACATTATACAGGGCATCTCACTGATTTAACTATACATTATACAGGGGGCCGGTCACTGATTTAACTATACATTATACAGGGCATCTCACTGATATATCTATACAGTATACAGGGCATCTCACTGATTTATCTATACATTATACAGGGACCAGCTCACTGGTTTAACTATACATTATACAGGGGGCCGGTCACTGATTTATCTATTCATTATACAGTGGGCCGGCTCGCTGACTTAACAATACATTATACAGGGGCCGGGTCGCTGGTTTATCTATACATTATACAGGGCTGGCTCACTGATTTAATTATACATTACACAGGGGGCGGCTTACTGATTTATCTATACATTATACAGGGGCCGGCTTACTGATTTAACTATACATTATACAGGGGGCCGGCTTACTGATTTAACTATACATTATACAGGGGGCCGGTCATTGATTTATCTATACATTATACAGGGGGCCGGTCACTGATTTATCTATACATTATACAGGGGCCGGTCGCTGATTTATCTATACATTATACAGGGGGCCGGTCACTGATTTATCTATACATTATACAGGGGGCCGGTCACTGATTTATCTCTACATTATACAGGGGCCGGTCACTGATTTATCTATACATTATACAGGGGCCAGTCACTGATTTATCTATACATTATACAGGGGCCGGTCACTGATTTATCTATACATTATACAGGGGGCCGGTCACTGATTTATCTATACATTATACAGGGGCCGGTCACTGATTTATCTATACATTATACAGGGGCCGGTCACTGAT
This sequence comes from Sceloporus occidentalis, assembly GCA_023333645.1. Classification (NCBI taxonomy): domain Eukaryota; kingdom Metazoa; phylum Chordata; class Lepidosauria; order Squamata; family Phrynosomatidae; genus Sceloporus; species Sceloporus occidentalis. The sequence continues at coordinate 1,771,149 of JALMGF010000136.1, read as the reverse complement.
TTATCTATACATTATACAGGGGCCGGTCACTGATTTATCTATACATTATACAGGGGCCGGTCACTGATTTATCTATACATTATACAGGGGCCGGTCACTGATTTATCTATACCTTATACAGCTTCCAAATAAAGTAGAGATTCAGGGTAGCGACGAAACAGAAACAACCATAAATTTAAGGGGCGACTAAACATGCCATTTTTATCTTTTTTTCCAACTTCTTTTTAGTTTTGAGAATTTCATTGATTGATGTGAAGAGCGCTTTCTGAGGACAGCGCGCCCCGGCTTCATCCGACTGATAGGGAAGGGGAAGCCATCACTAACCTTAGTAAATTCTGTTTTCAATAAGCAAAGCCGAGCCCACGCCATCCATCACCATTGCCAGGAAACTAGATTTTAAATGTACAATCGATGCTCCAAATGTCATCAATGTCAAGACGAGTGAGGATCGGTGCCATCCGAGCGGCGTCGAGCGATCGCTTTCCTCAAAGTAAAGAAACAAAACCTTTCCGAGATACTGTTACCAGTAAAGAAATGTATCATCGCTTGTTTCCTCCCGTCGGAACTTTCTGGAATAGGCGACACATCGCCAGACGGCAGACCAGAGACGCTGACAGACGCCAAGCTTGGAGGGGCAGAGTCGCTCCTACGACCCAGAGCTCCTCCGCGGTGACCGGAGACGCACTTCACCCGGAACGTTCCTCGCCATCCATATTCCCAACGGCGGAAGAGTAACCCGACCCGATATTTAATATGGGATCCAGTGATCAGGTGATGGATTCCCTACCAACTCGTAGCTCTCGCCCCCAGGAAAAGGTTTGGTTCTCGTCTTTAAAGCTTACTATCATTGCGACACCTATGATGTCATGATGTCATGACACAGTTGCGTCTGCATTACGTCACATCCGGTTAAAGAAAACTGCGGAATTCCAAAGTGAATTTTTTGCTCTTCTTGTATTTCCAGATTTTACAAAACAAACATGATATTTAGAAAAAAAAGAAGAAATCAACCGCTAAAAGGGAATTAAAATTAATTAAAATATTAAAACTGTTAGGGAAATAGAATTTGTTGTTTAATTTGTCCTTCGTTTTAATGAAGAAATATGGCTTTCAGACGAGTCGCTAATTGCAGACAGATGTAAAGTTACTGCGCTGCTCGACGTGATTTTTTTCTGCGTTTATTGTAATTAAATGCGGGGAAAATAATGCGCAATGTTTGTGTTCGCAATTCATTTTGATCGAACGTTTCTTCTTCTAATGACATTGATAATAACAAATTTGAGAAACGTGTTGGAGAAACCGTAAATCGGGATTATTACACGGCGCTGATCGACTCCACGAGGTATTAAATCACGTCGCTGTCACCGAAAGAATATTCAGATAAAAACACCTCGACATCTAACAGAAGAGACAAAGAAACTTTTCACCGTCTGAAATATGAAGAGGACTTTTGGGTGTTAATTAAAGGAGCGGATACCGAAGGAGCAGTCATTTTAACTTCCTGGTCTCAGGACCTGCAAGGTTATTCCTCCCCATTGCTTTACATCCTCCATTTGATCCAGGTGGCCTTTTCGATGTTGGCGATGGAGAAGGGAAAGAGCTTCATGAGCTACAAGGCTACAAGGAAAGTGAGGGTATATATATATATATAGGTATTGGAAGGTATATATATATAGGACATTGGATCCTGAATTGTGTACCAGACCTCTGCTTGGCCTTGACCTTCCTTCCTTCCTTATCCCTGTGTACTGATGCCTCGAGTCCTGCTCCGGTACCACGTTCCTGCTGTTCCTGCGCCATGTTTTGCCCATCAGGTGATACCAGCTCTCCATTGCGGATCCTTACCCTATACCCGGCGTGACAGACATCCTGCGATGTTGGGACTCTCCCGTTAAATTGAGGACTGATAGAAGTTATGCGGAAGGAGAAACCCCCAAAAAGATGTTTTATCTCCTAAAGAACGATATTAGAAATGGTTCACGTGCCCATAAAACAGCGTTTTCACTCATTTTTAAATGGAGAAGAACCGGCGTCCTTCCGTGTTTACTAAGGACCACCGTCCAAGTTAATAAAAATGCCGGCACTCGCATTACCGGAGTAAACGATATTTCTGAGGCTTCTCGTCCCAGCAGACCTCGGCTCTCCATAAATTGCCGTTCGCAGTAATAGCGTCGCGTCTTCCAGTTTAATTCATGGGGACGTCTGTCTGCAGCTCTCCGGAGACAAAATGCCGTTTTCCATATGTTCCTAAGATCAATAAAAGATGCATATTTAAAAAAAAAAATCCAATTCCATTCCTTAGCGAAGCAGAATAGAGCCAAATAATTGAGTTTCAGATCAAACTGATATAAAGAACATTGTTTTACAAATGTGTCCCCGCTCTGCGTGAAAACACTTTACGTGTAACTTATTACAATGTAAATCCTCTCTTCATTCCATTTGGATGCATTGAATGGAAGCCTCTGTCCTAGAGAAAAAAATCATTTAAAGGGACCCTATTGCTCAATAAAGAATTGCCTTTTACTAGAACGATGAGTTTATAAATAACTCACCCAATACACACAGCCGATGGCATCAATTCTTGAATCCCTGTTGCTTGGCATGTAAACCTTTGCACCTGAAACTTGCCCCGTCGGCCATTATTGTGAGTCGGAAATGTGAGTTGGAACAATGTTTGGAAGTTTCAGACGAGGACTTCTGTAACAGAAACCACCCGAGTTTACATTGACCTCACATGTCCTCACCCGAAACCTGCAATAATTAAAGCCGGACGCACTCGCAAAGAACTTTCTAAAAGACTGATCACTTGACTTCTTGGTGAATAGCCCCATAAACATGGCAGGAAGTGTTCTCAGATTGGTCAGAGCAATCATTGATTTTCATTGGAGCACTTTCCAGGACACTGATAGGTAGAAGAGCTGCGACTTCTACCTCAGGCAATTGCTGTTATTTTTTCTCCTTTCTTGAACAATGCATAGAATGTACCTATAAAATACTTTAATATTCTTCTTTAGTGGGACTGTCAGAGACAGTAAACTGTCCCTTTAAGTTGTTTGCGATTCTAAAAGGCTTTCGAGGGCTCAGAGGTCCCATCTTCAGATATCAGTCCAAGAAAATCAAGACAGGAACCACCCTCATTGGAGAGATAATGACACTTTTACAATGAATTGTGTGTTATATATTTTATTCTCCCACTTAAATGAACATCTCTAAAGCTCATTAATTGGGAGGAATATCAGAGCTCTTCTGTGTCTTTCGTTATCACTTTCCCTTCATCGTCTTACACGCAAATCACTTATGACAAATTAATTGCGGGGAGTGATTAATTACACCAATCGGCGTATTGGTAGAGATATAAAATGGTTGGTTTGCCCTTGAATGACTTGAGAAAATAGATGACGAGGGGAAAATAAAAAGGCCGTGGCAGAGACTCATTAACAAAAAAGTGATTAAGACCTCGTGTAGTGAACAGCGAAGGACCGGAAGCACCACAAGAGATTGCGTCGTCATCCTCATCGTTCAAAAAAAGAAATGCTGCCTTCAGCCCATGGCTTGAACCTTTTTGTTTTCCGGTAAACCAATCAACAAGAACCTTGAGCAATCCTGACCAATCAGCAGGAATCAGGAACTTAACCATAGGGGGGTATACAGTATTGTATAGAACCTAATTGCCCTCCTGCCCTCCCCATGGAGCACATTAACACTATGGAGGACTATAAAAAAGCAGCACATTCTCCATTGGTAATTTTGCCCAGCGCCGCACATCCGGGCAGAGCGTGACACTTGACGCAGAGGACAGCAGCACAGATGGCAGCAGCTGGTGACGCCATTTTGGTTGAGGCTTAGGTGCCGAAGGTAAATACACCACTGGAGATACAACTTAATGGGGAGGAATAATTATACAGATCCTCAGAACAGGAAGTTAAGATGACTGCTGAGATTATGTTTCTGGAGCCCAAATCCTGCCATTTTTAAAGGGCAAAATTCTGGGTTTTTTTCCCCCATTCCTTTAACACGAGCAGCACCAAAATTCTAGATATTCCTTTACGTAAAAGTAAACTTTTTAGCACAGTAGAGTCTCATTTTTCACGACGCAAATGGCAAGGCACAAAATACCCAACTCAGCATCTCGGTTTACTTTGCATTAGAAAACTTGCATATCTATCACGTACCTCTATGATATATTCAACCCTCCCAAGGCGCTGCACGGGAATCATCTTTGTCACCGCGGAAAATGACCCTTTCTACTCTATCCACGGAAGCGTAGCACCCTCGGCGAGCACGTTAATGGCCTCAAAAATTCCTATTTCCATATTTTGGTTTTCTGCCCACTTATCTCTTTTTTTCTACATTTTTTGTATTTATTTCACCCTGTATTTCTGCAGTAAAAAAAAAAGAAAAAAAGAAAAATGGGCCGACGAAATTAAGCATTTAAAGTAGTTGCTACTATGTTGCAAGATGTTATAATATCACCCACTCTTTTTCCTTCCTTTTTGTCTATAATAATGTAGGTCGGAGCAAACGGTTTGCTGGGAAACAATGAGATATAATTCCCATATATTTGAAATGTAACGTTGTCACACACTTTGTTGAATAACTCTCCCGGTGGAAATACATTTGCTCTGTTAATTTTGTGAATAGTACTCATAAAATACCAATTTAAACCAGTGTGGCATCTTACCGCACTAAATATATTGATCGCCGGGGAAGACAAATGTTATCGCTTATGAGGTCAGCAAATAATCTTAGTTTATTGGCTCGATGGGAGCAGCCGTGAAGCCATTGAAAGTCTTAGCGCCTTTATAAAATTCTATAATCCGCGGCAGTACGAAGAAATAATTTGCAGACTCAAGTGGAAAAATCTTTATAACAATTTTAATGTACAGACAGCTCTCCATGTGTGTCCGTTTGTGGTAGATTTTAAGATCATGTGCAACAGGGGTATCTGTGTGATGGAATTTAAGCCAGCGTGGGGTAGGACTAGGTCTATCCTGGAGATAAGACAAGACTAAAGTAGGGTTGGAAACCCTACAGGTGCTATAAAACCTGGAGTCTCCGGTGTGAAGCGCTGCTTCCCTGGGTCTCCGATTTAGCCATGCCTATGCCCAACTTTTTTCCTCCTACTCAAGACTACCTGGAGCTAGCCACTCCCATGCAGAGCTAACCCTGTTTATATGACCTGCTAGCCCTGCCCGTGCGGAGCTAGCCGCACCCATCATGAATCCAGAGATCTCCTAGTAGCCTGCCTTGATAAGTTCCTAGGCATGCAGATTAGACGGGTCAAACAGCTCTTGGCTGCTGCAAACCTGGTAAAGCTCCAAGTTCCAAAAAATGGTCACTTTAAGGAAACCCCAAAACAATCATTTCTTACATAAATTTATTGGAGAATTGTAAAAATGGTACTAAAAGGAAAACACAGAACCACCAACATGTCGCCTTCCAGTTGAGGACCACCCCAAACATCTGCGGACCCACTCCACCAGAAGCCCAACGCCAGATCCACCTCAACCCATATCACCAATAAAGTCAGGAAGGGTGGGCTTGGACACCTTTCTTTTCTTGCCAAACTGGCAAAAGAGGGAAACCCCCATTATAAGTGTCCCCAAGATCTCCCCTTCCACTTAGGGTCCAATTAGTACTGATCCGGCCCTGCTGTTGCCAGTCTCCCTGGTTCAGGCCGGTCATGCTGACCTCGCTGTTACTTCCGGGCTCCTTATAGTTTCTTTTATCGTTCCGTGTTTTTGTTACCAGTGGAGGTTCCACACATACAGGGGTTGATGACCTAATCCCGCTGACCTCCTCATTGCAGAAAAGTGCCGTTATAATAATATAACCATTTTTTTTCTCAATACCCAGGGAGAATTGGCAATTACCTTTCTATATATAATGTCATTACCCGGCGGAGCGCATACAGAGCCGGCCACACGCTGAGACTTCATTGGGAGATTTAAAGCAGCAGCTCCTTTAATCTCTGTGTCTTACTTTCTGTGAAACAGACGGGAATTTTTTGTTTTGTTCTTTCTCTGCTCTTAAATGATTCATCTTAAAAGATTTACACATAAAACGTGGAGTCCCGGAATTAAAATTGTTTACTATTTAAAGTCTCCGGTGCTTGTGTCATTATACAAAATCAAAATTATGACATTTTTAAACTCAAAATGCACAACTGGCATGAAATTTCTCTTGACCCATTTAACGACTAATGAAGCTGCCCTGTCTTTCCTGGTCGATGACCTGAAAAGAAGACGTCAATCTCAGATTCTGCTGACTACTTTCACATCTCTAGAACCCTACTGTAGGTCATGGCTTGGCCCCTTCCATCGACTCATGACCCATTCTCTTGAGCAGAATACAATGTTGCGAGAAGATGACGTTCTGGAATCAAAATACCCTTTAAGACTTGCCAACCAAAATGGGGACAGATTGTTACTTTTTGTTACATTAATCACCCAGGCACAATAAGGAACCAAGATGATAAAAGTATGGATTAAAGAATGAACCCCACCACAAACTGACCACGATGACCCATCACGTTTTGGATTTGGAAACGGAGGCTTAAGACTCACATATTTAAGATTTACTAATCAACCTTTCAAAACTATAACTCAGATTATAACACCAAGTTTGTGAATACCCCCTCGAGATGAATCCAGTAGAGAAGATTATAGATATTTTAGCATTTCAGCTTTTTTTTTTTTTACAGTTTGATTTATTTGTCCCCTAAATCTTTTTAAAAAGTTGTTGAAAAAGCCGGAGCAGCAGGACATGTCAAATTACGGTGCATTAAACGAGCGGGATGGAGGGGAGTCTTTTTGCCAGAAGCCACTCGATAAATTCACCTGGAAATCAGCCAGCGAGACAGTGAAATACAGAAAGTGCTGTCAATCACAGAGACACCACACGACATCTTAAGCATTTTATTGATCTCCTACTCAAAATTCATGTGAGGCAGATGCTTGTCATAAAACATTCAACAGCCAAAATCAATAAGAGACGCGAAGCGTTTGGGCACGGCGGCTTCAAAGTGATACTTTGTGAATCGCTGTTACTAAAATGTCACAGGAGGTCTCGTTTCAATTTTATCCGACTGAGTAATTTTAATAATAAGAATTGTTTTCCAGGTTTCTGAAGGTGGACTCGTGGAACGAGGCTAGACACCAGCTTCAGGGGGCTTATTGTACCCCGCTTAGTGATTTGCACAACAACGACAAGTCACTTCCACAAAGAATAATAAAGTGGGCCTTTAATGTTGGAAAATCCCACATTTCACGGTTCAGTGCACTTGATTTTAAAAAGTTTCTATGTTCTCGCGTATCCTGCGTGTAACAGACCAAAGGACCTTTTCTCGAGTGTCTGGACGATGCCAATGTAGCTCATGGTAAACCTTTTCCTACTTTCTTTGGGTTTGAGGTTTTCTGGGAATCATATATTTTTTCGAATATCCTTTTTTTATATTTCTCCTCTCATCCTTCTAATTAATTTGCATTAAAATAATAATAATAATATTTTTTTATGGATATTGTACTCCATATAGTTTGTGTGGAGAAACCCGCATGATGGAACAATCCCAGACCACAGACCCTCAAAGAAGGGCCATTAGTTAATACTTCAAGACCCAAGAGATGACCCCCGATGCCCCTTTCTCCCAACTGATGCCCCTCTTTTCTAGGAGGTCAGAATGTTTGCTGGGTATGAGGGGATCGCAGGGTTCTACAGCCCTAAAAGCCCCGATAATGTGTATAGAAACAGCAGGAAACGGCTTTATAAATTATCCAAATAAAATACATTATTCTTCATCTAATCGGTTGAATTTATAGTTAATAAAAACCCCATAATATGTTTTAGAAAAGCCTCATCCTCACCATTTAAGTGTCGCTCTTTGGCTGAGGGAAAGTAGGCCCCGGAGACACAACAAAATAGCAGGAGGAGCCCCATGATCCGGCCTTGATTATTGTAAGGGTCAGGCTTGACCTCAGATTGGCCCTAGGCAAATCAAGGGGGCGTGTGGCCACTTGGCTATTTAAGGAAGATCAGGGGTCGTGACCTTCCTCTTTTAAATTCAGAAAGCAGTGAAGAAGTTTTCCCTCCCGCCCGGCCTATTGTTGGTGTGATGTTTCTGGTTTGTGTCCTTGTGGTGGGGGCACGTGGTGCGGCTTGACTTCATTGGCAGGGAACTGAGGTTCTGGTTGGCTGTTTTTAGGATACTTATTCGTGGTACCTTGTTATAATTGGGTGGTTTCTCATCCGAGGTATGGAAACCGTGTTTATTTGTCACGTTTTGTGGGCGTTTCCCACGGGCACGGTCCCAAGGGAATGAGGGGGCCGTTGTGCTTATGCCACGTGCTGGTGCGGTTTACGGCTCGTGGTAGGGGTGCACGGCAAAAGTTGGTGGCAGCTCCCGGGCGGAGGTGGAGCTGTCTGGAAAGGATGTCGGTTTATCCTTAAGGGGTGTGGTAGTGACCTCCATGGAGTGAAGTGTGGTAGTAGGGGTGGAGGGACCCTAAGTCATGGAGGTTACAATGTTACAACGTTATATATGTTTAAAATTCAAATAAAGTTTTACGTGTCACAGTGCTTTTATAATAAATAAAGCTGTGGCCTTTTCAAATCCATTTGGTTGTCCGTCTCAGTTATTTATGGTACAATACATTATGTTTAAACCCGTTAGCATGACCCACAAGCTGTCAAGTGCTGGGATCAAGACTTGATTGATTTGGTTGATACAAAATGTTACAATGTCTAACACATCCTCTATGGTTTGAGAATGTTGTCCTCTCAGCTCCCTCGCCGCGCTCGCCCGGCTTCTTTCTTCACGTACGTTTCATTTCTTTCTTCTGTCCCGTCAGATGACTTATTTACTCTCTGTCCCAGAACTGATTTGGGTGATCTAACGATATTGGAAAGAAGTCACCGGTGGTTTTTTAATGAACTCCATATCCTGTTGGCTTTTGTTTCAATAAACATAAATTCAATGGATGAACATCTGCTAAAGTGGAAAATATCTCCGTTTAAAGAGGGGCGAAATAACAATTGGCAAAGAGATGCATTTCATGGCTCAGTAATGTGGAAAATATTGTTATGGGCGAGTGAAGCTTGTTGAAATGTATAAAATAAATGTAAATGTCTCTGTGAATACACAGAAAGCTGAAAAATCAGGTTTCCTGGTCTATCTGTACCCAAAACCCTGGATTATTACCATTAAAGCTGCAGTTCCCCCTACTCTGCAGAACTTGGAACTGAATACACGATTAGTAACATTGTTTCCAGAAATAATTCTTTAACCCTATAAAACTTGGCTTCATTCATCAGTTTTCAGGAATTGCTTAATGTCATGTTGTCTCTTTTAATGCTGGCTTCATGGGTGGTTACCCATTTCGGGCAGTGGCCCACCGGCACGCCAGATGGCCGGTATGGGTCTTCATCCATTCATTTATCTTATTTTTAAAGGAACGAGCGAATATTCTGTTATTTAAAGCTCTACAAACCCGGCATTGTCTCAACGTCAAGTGACGCCCGCCAGAAGCCAACTTGTTTGTACAGAAATACAATCGGTCTGCGGCTTTCAGCAGAGTCGGGTTTATGTACGGAGCGGCTAGGGCTTCGCTTCCATAATTGTCTGCTGTAATTGCCGTTACAAACTTCGCAGCTACTATTATATGGCAAGACTGGAAAATTGTTCCCTATGGGAACTCTCTGCTCGCAAATCAGTTGGTAATATAAATGTTCTAATTTACTTTAATGTAAACTGGCAAGTGGTCCCAATTAGACCCGGAGTACAAAGACATAACGAGAGCACAAACGCTGAGCATGGATCTTTATGTGCTGAAAAGCCGGATACGCCGGGTCGTTTCCAGGGACGGGTAGCCTCCGCTTCTCTAGCTGGTGGGGACAACAATTCCTATCATCCCCAGAAAAATGGAAGATGATGGGGGTTGTGGCCTGAATAGCTTGCAGTTCAGTTCATGGATTGTTTTCATGGTTTGGCGTGAAATCAGCCAGTTTGGGGGAAAAAAGCTGAATTGCTTTATTTATTTCTCAAATTAATGAAACCAGAATTTGCCAAGAAGATTTTTTTCCAAACTTCTGACTTCATATGACTTTTTTTTAGCTAAATTTAGAAAAATTGTTACAACATCAGGGTGTCCTGGGAAAGAGGTACTATGACATCACATTACTTTTGCCTAAGGATGTTGCAAGAAATATTATGTCATGCTTATGACATCATGATAGCTTCCAGTTGTCCCAGTAAAAGGACACTGGCAGGAGAGCCAACAGAAAGACCAAGGACTGATTGAGGTTTGAGTCTTAACAGCAGGAAAAACGGGCGACGGGGGCCGAATGGGGCCGATCTGCCGGCAGTGTCTAGGTTTCTTTGTTGGCTCAAAGTACGAAGTGATACATGGCGGCAAATAAGTGAATGTTATCCAAGCCTCTCAGTGGGTTCTTAGAACATTTTTCAAAGCGTAGATTCCAGCGGCAGGTAATTATTTCCTTTTTTTGGATTAAATATATTTTACAGTAGAAAATGGATCATTAAAGATACCTTCTTAGAGAAATTTCATGTAGTGGGAAGGGGCGAGCTTCTTATCTCCTTCCTCCCATCTCAGGTGTCATTTGTTGCTAATAAATGATTAATGCCGGCAAAATTTACTGTCTTTTTTTTCAGCGTATAACCTTATTACACCTTTAAAGGCCACGTTTCGGTCTAAATGAATGCCCTTGGCTCGTTGAGTCCTGTATTTAAATACGAGCAAGGTCCATGCAAATTATCCCGATGCAAATGAAAGATAAATTATACGTAGACCAAACCTTTTGTCCTTGGGAACCAAAGCTCTCCCTATTTGTTACGGAGCAAGATTAATGGGAAGCTAATTAAAGCCGGTCCCATTTCCCCATCAAGACGCTTTGTTTTGCAGGATCCGAGTTTGGACGACGCGGAACTTAAAAAGCCGTCTCATTAATCTGTTATAATAATAACAATAATTCGGTGTATTTATAGGTGCGCTTTTCTCTCCGTCATGGAAGAGGTAACGTAGGGGTGATTATCAAGTTATTCATTATCTGCTACTAAAAGCGAGCGCGGCCCTCATACCAAAACCTCTCCATGATAAGAAAGCGAGCGCCGAAAGACATATATTTTATTTTATTATTTTCAAGAGATAATTACAAAAACCCTTCTTTCTTGATTGAAATAAATATATATCAAATTATTACGTCTGTCCTACCCTTTTATGATTCTTCCTTCATACCATACTTTAAGCCCTCTCTTTTCGAGATGTGGGTAGGCGGTACCACTTATGTTGGTGGGCAGTCCCGCTGACATCAGTGGGCGGTCCCGTTGCACATAAATGAAAAATTATGTGGTCAGAGGGGAAGTGGGCGGGGAGAAGGGCGTGTCCTGACGCCTCTCTAGCGAACCGGGGTTTCTCCGTGGTGTCCCGGAGACCCGGAGAAACACCACTTCGCCCAGAGTCTCTGGACGAAACCTCGGGGGCGTGTCCAGGTATGCTAATAAACTTGCATTAAAACACTCACACCTTGCATGCACTCGCCTACAACAGAGCCAGTGGAGCAAGTGAGTAACTCGAAGATTCATTAACCCTTGAGTTTATTGTGAGTTGAGTTCCAACTTGCAAATTCTAGCTCTCATCCCCGTGGGGGCTGCAAGGAAAGTTACGAGTTGGTAAACGTATTGCATCGTCTTTTGACTTGAATCGGATCCAAAATAATGTCCTAAAATATGTTTTTGGTTTTTGGAAACACTATCCCGAGACTCCAGAGACCCTACCTCATACCTTTGGGGTTGACCACCGAAACATTCAGGTCTTCAGCCCCATCTACAACGCCCCTGCTATCAATCACTACATTTCTCCACTAGTTTGTATTCATATACAGCATAAAATATTATTATTAAAAAAAAACGTAAAAAAAAAAAGGCTGAGAAAAAGTTAATGCAATTTGCCAAACTTTTTACTGGTGAATAGTTTTCCTTTAGATTTTGAGAATTCAGGACTTTAGCCAAACTGCGATGCTTGTAAATAAAGAGAAAGGGAGACGTTTCAATTATCCAGCGATAGCAGCTGCTTTAAGCAAATCACTTCGAATCCTCGCACCGACATCTGTGATTATTTACCGCAATCCCCAGTATTTTTCAGCAGCTATTAATTTCTTGTTGCTTCGGGGAGAAGGGGAGGTTAGATTTGGCTGGATTTATTTATTAATTACATAAAAGAATCTGTTTTTTTGGGTTTTTTTCTGTATTCCACTCCATATGGAAAAATATATATAATTGATATAATTAACCTACTGTGTGCCAGACCAGATCAAACCTTCCTCCAAAAAGTACAAACATTTATATATAATAGTTTCTTCAAAATTAAAAGTTTAAATGTTAACTGTTAAAGTGCTGCTTAACATGTTTACATAGCATGTGTATCTCTGGCATACGTTATTTACTTAGATGTTACGTTATTTACCTAGTTTTGTGTAGCGGGCCAGTCTAATAGCTGATTGACTAAAAACATGTGCTGATGATGTCAGATGATGTCAGAACATGCCCCCCCCCGCGGACCCTGTTGAGTTTAAAACTTCTGTAAATGTTTTGTGGTGCGCGTCTATGTAGTATGCAGTGTATGTGTCTGTATTTGTGACTTAGTGTGGTTTGTGTGTCTGTATGCCTGAGTGTGGTGTGTAAATTTGTGACCTGAGTGTGGTTGAGTGTTTGTGTGGCTTTGAGTGAAATGTGTGTCTATGTGACTCATTGTAGTGTGTCTGAGTGTGATGTGTGTTGTGTGGCTGTGAGTGGTGTGTGTGGCTGTGAGCTGTGTGTGTGGTTGAGTGTTGTGTAGTCCCTTTCCATCTGAACACCTATCGTCAGGAGTCAGATTACTCGAAATATAAAAAAAGTGGCTTTTCTGAGCTTGATCGGTTTTCTGCATTTACAGAAAACTAAACTTCCAAAGTTTCCAAACAAACTAATGAAATAAAAAAGTAAGGATTTCTCTGCAGCTAAAAATCCCCATGAACAGCCTACAAATGAGAGCGCCTAATTAAAATCACTAATGACACACCTGGAGCGGAATATTAAACTTCGACATAGTTCGGCTAATGTAGTTTTTAATTGAAATGTATTCAACCAAAAAAACATACAAGAACAGGTTAATTTGGGGATCGAGTTCCAGATGAGGAAATTACAATAAAACACAAAGGAACAAAAGGACACAGCAAGTTTCAGGCTTTTGGTCCAAACAAATACATGCTTCGTAAAAACCTAGAACCTGGCAAAAACATATGGATATAATCTTAAACTATTATACAAATGATATTAAAATGATATATATTATAATTATTATACAAATATTTATTTGCATCACGCAGCGAAGATCAAGCAACTGTCTACGTGCTGGAAAATCTGCAAAATGTAAAAATCGGGGGGGGGGGGGGGTTATTGCCGAGATTGTTTAAAAGTAACTTTTTGACGATTCCGATGCTGTTATTGACGCTGCTTTCATCTCAGGAAACCATCATTTAGAGTCGGCTTTCATCAGATGCTTTCATTCGGCGCCGGAGGCAGAAGCGTAAGGACCGCTGGGAAGCGTTGGCTGAACTTACTTTTTGCCGCATACAATAACTGACTTTTTTTGGGGGGGGGGGTTATTCTGGGAATTCCTCAACTTTTAGCTGAATTTAATTTAAATGTGAATTGATGAAACAGAGTTTCTAAAGTCCAGGCTCTGACTGAGTGGAATCTAGTCTACTATGTCTTTTATTATCTTCTGTTTTTGATACAATCCTAAAATTCTAGTACTAAAGAATTCATCTCGCCGATATTCCAGGGCCAATTCGGATCGTTTGTGAACAAACCCAGAATTTTGGTGAAGGGGAAGTGGGTGGGGAGTGGGCGTGGCCAAACACAGTTCCCCAGCTCGGAGAAAAGTGACCCAGAGACTTCACCAGGAGACTCCAGGTCAACCCAGAAGGGTTCCCACGTCTCCACATGAGCTTCTGCTTATACTCCACCTACAAATTAAGCTTTCTTCCCCATTTTTAAGGAGTATGAAAGGTCCCAGTAATGTTCGTGCCTAGAGGCCTCAAAGATGTAAATGCGACCCTAAACATCAACGAAGACCAAACTCAGAGAAAGAATAGAATGTTTCTTTAACCCGATTCTCGGCATTCTAAAGCATGTCTATGTCAGAGAGTGGACTTAAATAGCAAACGTCCCCCCTTGGCCGTTTGGAATGTCAGATTTGCCCGTGGTCTTTCTCCTTCTCGCTTTTCAGGAATATGGCTCTTTCATTACCATCATCATTTATTTAGAAAAAATGCGACTGCCGTCCTTTACGACGCAACGCGCTTCAATCTTCTCCTTCTGAAAGATCACAGTTTCAAATGGCTGCATAAAGCTTTAATAAAAAGACAGAAAGGGAGCAAGCGAAAAAATAATAAGACCGCGGAACTGTGAAAAAGCCATAAAGACTATTTGGACATTATCTAATATACTCCAGTGTTCCGTAATGACAATAAATTACCAGCCATCTTGTCTGTTTTATAATTACTGTTTATTCCTCTAAAGTTCAAGAGCTGAGTTATTCAAAATCATTTTCCAGCGACAAGAGAGGTTAAGCGAACGGGTCAGATATACCAATAAGATGGCTTTTTTTTCTTCTTCTTTCGTTTGAATTGATTTAACTACAAAAGCCGGGAAAGAAACAATGATTGAAAACCGTTAAACCTTTATAGCGTCTCGGGCTTTATGATTTGATTCATCACACACATTATCAGCTTCTAGATTAAACCAGCAATGAGACAACTGAGATATTTTTGAAAGGCAAAGCGGAATTTTTATTCCGCCGATAGGCAAAAGATAACAGAGGGTCCATTAAATTAAAATATATGCCCTCCGGAAATAACGATTAGATATTATCTGCCCGGGACACCGGACGGAGTTTAAACGCTGGTTAAATGATTAGAATAATGGGGCCGGAGCGGGGCAAAGAGTCATTTTTTTGTTATATTGAAGAAGAACGAATGCCCTTTTTTTTTAGTTAAGTGAAAATTGTTTTTTTTTTTACTTCCTGCTTGTTTTTTTTTCTGGTTTATGTTTCCCTTCGGTGGTTATCGTCAGGTCTGCTGCCCACTCTTTCTAACCTGAGAGGGCTACAGGTGGGAAAGAGATTCACCCATATTCTAAAAACCCCAGGCTTCTGCCCAAAGTTTCTTCAGCATGTTACATCACGTGTCATGATGTCACGGTTTCAAGTGACATCACTTTTATGTCATGATGCATGTGACATTTCAGCGAGACATCATAGTAGATCCCCGTTTCTTCCAGGGAGTGTCCGTGCTCCCATGGAATGTTTCGCAAAAAGTCATGAGCCATTCACGTCTATAAAAACATCTTCTTCTGGTCAAGAATCATATTGAGGACGCGGTTATTTCTCTGTTACTATCAATAAAAAATAGATGACATCATGATCCATGGCTTCTCGACAGAAGACGTATTACACGCTAAGAAGCATGATGGCGGCATGGAATCTTCATTGCAGAGGTCACCGCGTCTGACGTTGGGTATGATGAATGGTGTACCTTTCTCTAGGTCTGCCTTCTTTCCTGAGTCAGCGAGGACTCTTTATTTTAATAATTAGGAAGGAATTATAAGTGCAGGTGATATTATTATAAGATAACAGAGGTTACTTAAAGGATATGACTTCTCATTTACCAAGGTCTCCTCATCATATGCGCTGGGTCGGATCACAAGTAATTTAATCCCCATTCTCACATACAATGTAACGAGAAAAGAGATTTCTTAACTGAGATGCAAAGTTGTTTCTGTCGTTCAGTGGTAATGGTGAATATGGAGCAAACAACAGTAACATTACCCCCCCCCCCATTACTTTTGGTTAAATTGATGGACAATTTTCATCTGTGGCACATAAAATATATCTTGTTAAAAAACACAAAAAAAAGAAATCACAGAAGCAGAAGAAGAAGACAGAAGAAACAAATCGAGTCTCCGCGAGTTGACTGCGGCTCCGTCGTCTTCGAAGAATAGAATTGATCATGTGTAAACTTATTTAGATTACACGGCTAATGCTTCTCACTTCCCCCAGTATATCTCCTCCAAGAAGCAATTTGGTTTGTGCTGAATCGCACGGCCGATGATCTAAAGAGGATGAGGAAATTGTGTTCACCTGAGCTGTGAAAAGAACGTACAAAATGAGCAAATTCAGCTGTAATCAATGAGGAGAGTAAGCGGCAGAAGCATTTCATTTACAATCCGATGAAACACGGTCCCCTCTTGAGGCTCCAACATACCTTTCCAAGAAACTCTTGATGACATGTAAGGAAAGAAAGTACGACGGTTCTCGATGAATATTGACACAATAAGATCATGGCATTGACTGCGCTGGGAGCGTGAGATTTATTAATATTTAACTTTGTCTCTGTCTTCCGAAATAAGGAATCTACAATTACTCCGGAGCCACCAGGTCTTCCGCTCAGGTCTTGCCGTTGACATGGTGTTCGCTTTCATGTTGACATCTGAAATGGGGCATGACGATCGCCTCTTACCCATCTTGGGAGTTCAGTCAATGAGTTGAATTTCCATTATATGCACGTGGGAACGCGAACGATCTCTTATTGTTACATTGTTACTGAAGTAGAAGACATGAAGGCAAGGAGGTCTTGGATGGAAAAGAGCAGAGGATCCCGAATACCTCGACCTTCTCTTTTACAGCTTTGGTTTATGTTGGGAGATTTCTTTTTTTTTTTACATTTTCCACTTAGGTTACCTGTTAACCAGACAGTCATGCAAAAGACAAATGGCGGACAGAGTGTTTACCCGGCTCTAACGAGTTGCCTTTCTTATAATGTTTTATTTTTTTTTCAGTTTTGGAAATAAAAATGTTTGTAACAAAAATGATTTCTTAAGCTTCTAGGTAGTAGGGGCATTGATGAGGAAGAATAGCTTAATTTAAATAGTTTAATTTATAAAGCCGTTTCCTGCGGTTTCTATACACATTATCGGGGCTTTTAGGGCAGTAGAACCCTGCGATCCCCTCATACCCAGCAAACATTCTGACCTCCTAGAAAAGAGGGGCATCAGGGGAGTAAAGAGGCATCAGGGATTTTCACATGGCATTAATTAATGGGTACCTAATTATTAAAATTTAAATTAAAAACTTGCGTAACACAGTTTGTTCTTTACAACCAGAACCTAAAGATTAAAAAAAAAAAAAAAAGGTTTTCACCTTTACACCAGAATCCACATTTCCAACCTTTATTTAACGGTAACCAACTTAAAAGTTCTTTGTTACATTATTACAAGTGAAAAGATTCCGCCTTCTAACCAAATATCTGTTCTCCGGCGCCCAAGACGTAAATGTAAATTTCATCAAATAACATTTCCGACAGTCTGCATTTTATCGGCTCTTTTGAATCTCCATTTAAGACAAAAGGATTACGTTAAGTTTACTTTAGAATTCCTTTTTTGTTTTCGAGCCCCATAGGCGTCAGTTTATCCGAAACGTCTCTCTATAATCTCTCCCACGAAAAACCGGATTTTTGAAATGCTGCGTTATCGTATCATCGGAATACGTCTGGTGGAGACATCACTTCTAGAAACTACAGGGCGATTTGTAATCGTCAATAACCTCCTTATTGCCCTATTTACCAGCCGCGCGTCTTCATCACACCGAGCCTCCGGCAAATCATTATATGGTGACTTGTAAACACATCGGAAAGGATCGCGTTATTTTTTCCCAGCCTACCATTTAGCAGCCAACAGAGGAATAAAATATTCACCAAAGTAGTTGGACGCAACGAGGCTTGTGCAGCGCGATCGAACGCACGCGGCATGACGACGGGCTCCTTCCACGAGTCCTTTGTTTTAATTAAAAGTGATCTCGGGTCAACGAACTCCTTTTCCAAAGAGGAGACAAAGTATTCAGCGGTGACAAAGATGAAACCATTGTCATCCTCCTCGGAACACTTTGCCGTTGCGGAGTACGTCATGATCGCCTTTTGTTACTTCTTGGCCACGAGGGAAATCAAAAGTCGTTGTCGAGTTAAAAACGTTTATTATTAGGGGTTTATTCAGCCATGAACAAGTTGCCGCTGTAGTAACGGAGGAGACTTCGGTGACACGGATTAAATGTAATAAAGAGAGTCAAGAAGAACTCGAGTTGAGTTGAGTTGAAGAAATGCAGGTCTTTATGGAGACAAGTAGTGGTCAACGTTGGTCGAGATACTTCTGGTGGAATTTTCATCTCGATATTTCATCACAAGTTGGAAATATTAAGAAGTTTCCTCGACTAATTAGTCCATTAATCTATTTATTAAGCCCAAAATGTGTAATTACATCACAATACACTAAATAAACACCCAGCCCGTTGAGGATCTCCATAACGCTCAGGGCTTTGCATGAATAAATCCTCTACGGCTATACCTTTACCGTGCTTTATTGCATTGATGCCAAGGGCTAGAATGCATACCCAATGTTTGGGCCATTACCATGGAGGACGTCTACTCGCCTGGTATTAACTACACAAAAAAGGGTTAACCAGAGGACGTTTAGATAACAGCACGCTGGGCCGAGGGCCAAATCAGCCATGAAACGACCTTTCGTAGATGAAACGTATCCGAGCTGATGGATGTGATGGCTTTTTTTATGCTTTGAGGGAGTTGACGGAATCTGTCCTATTAGTCCAAGCCAAGGTAAAGCAAACCTGAGACATTAGGCGGATTTATGATTGACGGATGCTCGCTTGTGCGTTGAAATGTATCACCCAAAACAGATTGCGGACAGGACGTTCCGAATGATATGCGGTTAGCTGAGACCTTGAAAGTTCCTCCACCGACACCGCAGCATCTGGGTCGGCGGGGGAAATCTAAACGAGACTTTACCTGCGTGGCTTTCTGGATAATTAAAACGTATTATCAATGTATTTACCCAAATTCCTACAAACGCAGAGGTCCAGCCGGCAGATCGGCCCCATTCGGCCCCTGTCTAGTCGCCCGTTTCTCCTGCTGTAAAGACTCAAACCTTAATCAGTCGTTGGTCTCGTCTTAGATTCAGGAGCCGTATGTCTATCCCATGCGTGTTTAATACCCTCACTGTATTACCCTCTACCACTTCTGCTGGGAGGCTGTTCCACTTATCAGTAAAGAAACACTTTCTAGCATTATAACTAAGCCACTGGGTCTCTAAATTTAATCTAGGAGATCTAGTCCTTGATTTTTTCTCTTTCCTTGAAAATTACTTTCATACTGTAACTTGTTTAACCCTTTCATTTACATTAAATATGAGTATCATATCCCCTTCAGGTTCCGCATGTTCAGATCCTAAAGTCTTTCCTGGGTTTTTTTTCTATATTGTTATCAAATTGCCAACTGTTTCCTCCTGTAACCTTGTAATTTGTTACATTAACCTGTTCATCAGTTGAGTTTAACTTTTTCTCTCCAGATACCAAAAAGAAGAGGAAAGCATTAAATATTTTATAAAAATTCATTTGTTTTTCTTGAACTCTGAAGGGGAGAACATCCTCGGAATCGTAATTTGGGTATTTTTTCCAGGTTTTTGGCTGCTATATAATCAGACACAAATGAAATGTCTTGGATAGAATCCCAATTCAGATGTTCCAGTAAACAGGTGGCCGGGAATACAAGCCAAGTGGAAATATCCAGAAAAAGGTATTTTTCATGGTGGATCCAACCAGCTCTGTCCTTATTTATAATACTTTTGGGGCAAAAGACCAAGAATTGTGCAAAGATATTAATTTTTCAACATGGATTTTCATAAGAATTCTGGGAGAACGAGACGAAGGAGCACAATTTGTTCTATGCAATTTAATTGAGAAATGTCATTATTTTGAGGAGGGCATTCAGAAGAATAATGGGGTTTATTTCCCCCGTTTCATTTATAACGCCGTTTCCCGCTGTTTCTATACACATTATCGGGGCTTTTAGGGCTGTAGAACCCTGCGATCCCCTCATACCCCGCAAACATTCTGACCTC
Organism: Sceloporus occidentalis; assembly: GCA_023333645.1. Classification (NCBI taxonomy): domain Eukaryota; kingdom Metazoa; phylum Chordata; class Lepidosauria; order Squamata; family Phrynosomatidae; genus Sceloporus; species Sceloporus occidentalis. The sequence continues at coordinate 1,751,132 of JALMGF010000136.1, read as the reverse complement.
CTAGAAAAGAGAGGCATCAGGGGATGAGAGAGGGGCATCAGTGATATGGATGAGGGACTGAACCTTCTTGAAAGGGACACTTGGGAGGTATGCAAATACAATTCTCATGATTCTCATGATCGCGGCCTCCAGCTGATGAAGGATCATACACAACGTGGTTCACCAACACAACAATAAATGCAAATTAGCTGCCTCTGGATACGGGAAATGGACGTTTCATTGGATGTTATATTAAAACTATCCATTAAAGCGACCATTAGGACTCGCATACTGAACGCTTCGCTCTCTGTCATATTCACAATAGAAGTGCCTTGGGGGTCCTCGCAAGCATTGGACGGATAACAATGTCACCGGTCGCATGACAGACTCCTCGGGACCTCTACCTCTTCACATTCACGAGCCGCGACCGACCGCTGGACCCTCCGCTGCTTCCATCAGGGGCAGAATAAAAATGTATTTGAGTAAAAATGTATTTGGTTTCTCCCTTGAATTATAAATATATTAGATCTTTAATGAACATAATCGGGCGGTTTGGAGTTCACATTGTATACAAATAAATGAAAATCAGATAAAGCCACCGAATTCCGAATATTTAATATATTTAATAGAAATGTATATATATATATATAAAACGTTCCGTGCAGCAGATTGGGAACGTCCCGGAGCTTCTGGAGAGGTTGGATTTGAAAATGTAACGGTTTTAGGACGTTAGAACCGTCAGTTGCAACATGTGTAACAAAACAAGACAGAAGAGTCTTTTGTGAGAAAACAGGATACATTTCATTAAAATTGTACAATAAAATTATTCAACTCCTTGGAATTATTTGTATCGGGGGAGGGGTGAAAGGTTTGCAATTCTAAGTCAACCTGTGTAAAAAATTATGAAAATGTATATTATAAAAGAAATAATGAAAGAAATAACCGTTTATAGTAATAAGTAATATTAGATAAAGAATATTTATAATAGAAAAAATATAATAGAAAACATTGGGCGTATTCTTGTAATATAATTTGGATTTATTCTCTTAAGCCAGAGTTTGCAAGCAGGGCAGGAGGCAAGTAAATCCGAGTCCCTGCCCAGGCCCTGCCCCCTCCTAACACAAACACATACTTACACACGCTCATTCTATCACACACACTAACACACGCTCATTCTATCACACACACTAACACACGCTCATTCTATCGTACACACTAACACACGCTCATTCTATCACACACACTAACACACGCTCATTCTATCGTACACACTAACACACGCTCATTCTATCGTACACACTAACACACACTCATTCTATCGTACACACTAACACACACTCATGCTTACCTTGGCCTGTAGCCTGTCTTCATAGGTCTCATACACTGTGCAAATTGCCACCATATCAGGTAACGTTACGCTTCTGCCTCCACACCTGGGATGGTGCAGGTCAGACTGGTCCTGTTTAAAGAATTTGGACTACCCCGGGGAGACGGTGGTAATTCCTCCCCCCAATTGATTGAGAATTGCAGCTTCAAATCACCAAGTTCAATCAGAATTCTGGAAAACCTCTGTTTCAAGAAGAGTTGAGCTGGCCCTGTGAAATGTATAGATGACATGTCACTGATTGAACTACACAGTATACACGGCTGTCTCACTGACTTAACTATACATTACACGGGGCCAGCTCCATAATTTTATTATACATTATACAGGGCGCTGGTCACTGATTTATCTATACATTATACAGGGGGCCGGCTCGCTGATTTAGCTATACATTATACAGGGGCCGGCTCGCTGATTTATCTATACATTATACAGGGGGCCGGCTCACTGATTTATCTATACATTATACAGGGGGCCGGCTCACTTATTTATCTATACATTATACAGGGGGCCAGTCACTGATTTATCTATACATTATACAGGGGCCGGCTCACTGATTTATCTATACATTATAAAGGGGCCGGTCACTGATTTATCTATACATTATACAGGGGGCCGGTCACTGATTTATCTATACATTATACAGGGGGCAGGTAACTGATTTAACTATACATTATACAGGGGCCGGCTCGCTGATTTATCTATACATTATACAGGGGGCCAGCTCACTGATTTATCTATACATTATACAGGGGGCCGGTCACTGATTTATCTATACATTATACAGGGGCCGGTCACTGATTTATCTATACATTATACAGGGGCCGGCTCGCTGATTTATCTATACATTATAAAGGGGGCCGGTTCACTGATTTAGCTATACATTTTACAGGGGGCCGGTCACTGATTTATCTATACATTATACAGGGGGCAGGTCACTGATTTAACTATACATTATACAGGGGGCCGGCTCGCTGATTTATCTATACATTATACAGGGGGCCGGCTCACTGATTGATCTATACATTATACAGGGGGCCGGTCACTGATTTATCTATACATTATACAGGGGCCGGCTCGCTGATTTATCCATACATTATACAGGGGGCCGGCTCACTGATTTATCTATACATTATACAGGGGGCCGGCTCACTGATTTATCTATACATTATACAGGGGGCCGGTCACTGATTTATCTATACATTATACAGGGGCCGGCTCGCTGATTTATCTATACATTATAAAGGGGGCCGGTTCACTGATTTATCTATACATTTTACAGGGGCCGGTCACTGATTTATCTATACATTATACAGGGGGCAGGTCACTGATTTAACTATACATTATACAGGGGCCGGCTCGCTGATTTATCTATACATTATACAGGGGGCCGGCTCACTGATTTATCTATACATTATACAGGGGGCCGGCTCACTGATTTATCTATACATTATACAGGGGGCCGGTCACTGATTTATCTATACATTATACAGGGGCCAGTCACTGATTTATCTATACATTATACAGGGGCCGGTTCACTGATTTAGATATACATTATGCAGGGCCAGGTCAGCTGGTTCTTTATAGTGCGTAATTAAGTCGGTTAGTGAATAAACCCCCAAAGGAGTAATAAAAAGCTTATTAAAGTTATGTAACCCAGTATTTCTCTAACACCTGAACTTGTTATGAACTACGTTGTATTATTACTGGAAACTAAAAGCCTCCCACGTGTGATAAATGAACAAAATAAGAAAATAAAATTCTGAGTGGAAATTTATTTTAATTTCCATTTCTACAAAGCACCGATTATAAAAAACAATTCACGAAATGTATGCGGAGGTAAAACGGCGCGCCAAATATTACATCGATGTTTCAAGCCAGGATTATTCTCAATAAAGGGAGTCTCGGTTTAACCAATTATAATTTGATTTAACAGCGCATTGATTTCCGAGGGGTTTGCATAACATTTAAACTGTAAATATCCATATCCAACGGCATTTAAAAAATATTCCCATTATAAAAATAATGCAATTACAAGCACTTTATTATGTAAAATCCTGCAGAATCCGGCCAATTATTATTAATTACTCTAGCCGTTTCCCCACTAATTTTTTTACATATAACATAACATATGATAAATTATACATTAAAAAACTTTTAATTCATCAGCTGAAATATTACACGGTTACATTAATGGTAAAGCTGAAAAGGGAGTTCAATCCCTAATAACTTTTTGAGCGCCTTTTTTTATTATTATTTTTATTTATTTATTTATTTTTTTAGATAATAATAATTTTGGGGGAAAGTTTCTGAAATCCTTTTGTGGAAAAAGCAATTGGGAGTTAATAGAGTGAGGGAATTTAAGCATGCATGGGATAGGCATATGGCTCATGAAGACCAGACCAACGACCGGTTTGAGGCTTTACAGCAGGAAACAGTGGAACAGCCTCCCAGCAGAAGTGGTAGAGGGTAATACAGAGAGGGTATTAAACATGCATGGGATAGACACACGGCTCCTGAATCTAAGACGAGACCAACGACTGATTAAGGTTTGAGTCTTTCCAGCAGGAGAAACAGGCGACTAGGCGGGGGCCGGATGGGGCCGATCTGCCGGCAGGTTCTAGGTGTCAATGAAGGTTAGCGAATATCACACAAAAAAACATTCCACCATTCCGAACTCCACAAAAAAAATATCCAACCATTCAGAGTGAAGATAGGAAACGTGGATGATTGTCTCTGTTCCATATTCGTAGATCAAAGCCCGGCACTCGTTCCAAAAAATGAACAAAAAAAATCCAAAGCGTCTCTTTTTCCAATGAAAATATCCATGTTTCTATATGATCGATATTGCTGCGAGTCTCCGCCGTCTCCGCCGCGCATTCATTGTCCTGTTTTCACGCTCACTTAATCTTGGTTAAGTTAACTTCCTCATAAATATTCAAAAAAATCATTTTACGGTAATCCGGGGACGGAATTATCATGACTTTAATTGCCGACTGTCAGATTTTATATCGCCGCTGCTTTGTGTGTATTATCTTCTGCATTTTTTTTTTAATGGGGAAAAAAATAAGTTGCAAAAAATAACAATTAACAAAAGTAACTGACTGTAAAGCTAACAAAATAGTCTACAAAATATTTCAATATTATATTCAAATATATATGTTCTTTTTTAGTATAGAACATTAATAAATATAAAAAAGTTATGTCTTTAGAATGTTCAACAGCAAAAACCCAGACAGAAGGCTTCTGAATTTGCCCCTAAAGAAAAAAAAGGAAAAATACAAATGCATTGTTTTTTTTTACATAAATGTAATAAATATGCTTTATATATAAAAAACATCTATTTATTAAACTCTAATACGCAGTCTCACGAGAGTAAGTACAATGAGAGTCAAATAATTTTCTATACACAATCAGAACAGATTTTTTTCATATACATATTTGATATTTTTATTCTTACAGATTTGATTAGATGGGAAATGAAATAAATAAATCCTGACGCGTTTCGCCGTTAGAGGGTGGGAGAGATAATGTATCAAACTTCAATATATTCAATATATTGTATATTAAATAATTTATATATTCAAGTATCTTGGAATACAGTTTTAATAATCTGTGATAATCTACATAATGTCTTTTTTTGAGGTCGGTGGGGTAATTAACCCAAAAGTTGCCAGTTCTGGTTTATCTCCTCAAACTGGAGTAGATTGCCAAGATGCCTTTTTGAAGTTTGGGTTTTTATAAAGAATCCTCTATACCCATCAGTTAAAAATATATAAAAATAATAATTAAAAAAAAAACAGGTTTGACGCATTTCGAATAAAAAGAAAAATCAATAAATCTCCCAAAATGACGGTGAGTTTATCCCGCGGGGTAATAAGAGCGGAGAATCCGCGGCAAAGACAGCCCTGTTTCGGCGCAGCACAAATCTCCCGACGGCTCACAATAAACGCCGGATAGAACATTAAATATTTGAGAGTCCCGCCGATGAATTTTGATATTAAAATGTCCGAACGGCTTATTTGCATAAACGATTCCAATAAAACAATTCTGAACTTTACAAAAGGTTTAGTTTTCACCGTCACCTCCTATCTCCCCGCGCGTTTACTCTGATGTTTTTTATATCGGTCATTCCAAGGTTTTACAGCGCAGATTTATTCCGACGGGTTTTACGTTGTTTTTGTTGGCATCGAAACGCTGATATAGGAGGCTTGGAAGTGTACCTACACTAACTATTTATAACACTAAATAAAGCAAAGTAACGGGGTTTACAGAGGAAAAAATAAGAAATATATATATTCCCAACTTTAACTTCCTGTTCTCAAAGTCTGCATGATTATTCCTCCCCATTAAGTTATCTCTCTATTAAGTTGCTGGTTGCTGTTGATTGATTTACGCAGCCTTTGTAATGGTGGGGTGGAAGGGATTTTAGGACTGGAATGATTAAATAATTACTAATAATAATGTTTGGCCATCTTTTATCATAATGGGGCCGAAAATGTGAATTCGGCCCCATCTGGCCCCCGTCTAGTCACCCCGTTTCTCCTGCTTTAAAGGCTCAAACCTTAATCAGTCGTTGGTCTCGTCTTAGATTCAGGAGCCGTATGTCTATCCCATACATGTTTAATCACTGTATTACCCTCTACCACCTCTGCTGGGAGGCTGTTCCACTTATCTACCACCCTCTCAGTGAAGACTCTTCCTTGTCCCTCAAAAAAAATTAGCAGTTTAAGATAAAATTATTACCTAAATTATAATATAAAATTGTGTTAAAGGACATTTTGTATACATTTTCGCTCTTTCTTTATTAAAGCATATTTAGCATTATACATTTTATACTATTTATTAACCATTTCATGGGGCTTTTGCCAATCTGGTTCTTAAAGGGTTACAAAATAACAGCATTTTTATTAGAATATTATAGCATATTTTATTTCACTTCTTTTTTTTCTAGAGGATACTTTGTGACGTTTTTCTAATCATTGCGTATTTCATACACGGCGTCAGCTGCCAACATCAACATTCCTTGTATTTTCATAAATTAGATAAAACAGGAAATTTATTGGCGCCGACAGGGTTATGGAATATAAAATTATTTTGCATTCTCGTTACTTCTAAGCCCAGTGCATTATTTTGTGTTTTATTCATTTTTCTTCTAAGTAATAATTAATGTCATCCCTCCTTTGATTATTATTTTTTTAAATATGGCCGCTATGAAGAGCTCGCCAAGGGATCCCGTAGGGTTTTAAGGTGACTCCTGAATATAACAGAGATCAAACAGCCGTGTAGATTTAATAATTAAAGAAAATAATCCAAGCTACAAATTGCTATTGTTACATACTACCTTTTTTTAAAAAAAAAATAGATTTCAAAATGAGGAATTAATTTATTATTATTATATTATTATTATTTTTATTTTTATTATTATTTTTTATTATTATATTATTATTTATTTTATTATTATAATATTATTATTAATTTTTTTATTATTATTATTTTTATATTATTTGCAGTTTGGTTTTTTTAGCGCATTTTAGAGACTCTATTTTTTTATAGCTAGCTAAGCTGGTTCATGAAATTCAGACAAAGTCATATTCTGATGCGATCTGTTCCTGCGCGCTCTACGGATGCCCAGAATGTCATTTTAATATCTAACAAATGAAATACGGCCTCAATCAAGCAGGGGTCACAGCCCGTGAGAGGTATTGTCGGGAGCATATTGATAAATCTCTGCGTCGTCTCTGACCTGCACCTCGCCATTCAAGGGGGTCATGGACCGAGCCATTAAATTTAGACCGCTGCCAGCTCTCTCAACAAAAATAACAATACCTTAACTTCGGGGAGCACTCTAAACGCCCTCTGTGTCAACGCATTTAAATTCTGGAAATATGATGTTTGTATCATTCTTTCTATATTCTGCGTAGACTCGGGGTACGCAGGTAATGCGGCTCAGGCGTAACCTTGAATGTAGGTGGTTTTTTTTCAGAGAGGAATTATAAATAAATTAATTTATTGAAAATACCTATTGCTTATTATTTATTTTATTGCTTGTCAACCAGGGCAGCTGTGGCAAAAAGTGGCAAAACTAGACACCGTTAGTCAGTTTACTCTCTTTATATCTTTTCTCCCAGACAGCAAAGGCTGCCTGACCTAGAATCTAAAACAATCATCAAGTTAACAATGGAGGAGAGATAACTTAGTGGGGAGGAATAATCTTGTAGATCCTGAAAACAGGAAGTTAAAATGGATGCATACATATTGTATTTTTTATTCTGTAAACTTTGTTACACGTGTTTATTTAGTTTATGGCACTGTAGAATGTAGGATTTGTCCATCAGTGCACTTGAGACATTTTAGATTTTAATTAACAATCAATAGTTTGTTCCCTCTTTACTCAAGAGATTTGATCTATTTCATCACTTCAACCGTCTCCTCCATTCCCTGCTTATGATGAGAAGGGTTAAATTATATATAAAGTCCCCTATGGGAAGCATGGAGCCAAAGCCAAAGCTCTCCCTCAACACACATCCCTTGGGAAACATCTTTTGTCAATATTTTGTGAGCTTCAGGCGAGGACATGGGAGTTCACATTGATCTTACATGCCCTCACCTGCAACTCACTAAATGTAATGGACTGGAGTCAAATCTGGACGTGTTAAACCATTTCAAGTAATCTGCTCTCATCAACTATTTATAAAGAAAGTAGAACTCAGCCTTTCCTCCACAGTGAAGTCAGAGAGTCCAAAATTCCTGCAAACTCTAAATCCTATGAACAAGGATTCTACCTACACTTGGAATTCCGAATTGTTTGAATAACTGGAAGAGGCTCCCAGCAGAGGTGGTAGAGGGTAATACAGTGAGGGGTATTAAACATGCATGGGATAGACATACGGCTCCTGAATCTAAGACGAGACCAACGACTGATTAAGGTTTGAGTCTTTACAGCAGGAGAAACAGGCCAATCTGGTTTATAGTGAGGTTATTGGTCAAGAAAAGGCAGGGGCGTAACTAGACGCCTCAGGGCCCGGGTGCGAGAATCTGTTAAGGGCCCCCCCACCCATATTGAATCATATCTGTAAAAAAATCAAAGAAAAAGGGGCGCATGTACAAAGAGCATAATCCAGGGGTGTCCCAAGTTTTTTCTGCAGTGGGCCACTTCATCAGAATTGTATACGTGCGAGGGCCACACTCATTTTTCACTGTGACAAAAAATATGGCCTTTAATAAAATATGCAGATTAAAATAAAGTAAAATGACACAAAACCTTTACTCTTCCTCTCACTGATTTCTGGGCCTTGAAAGTTTTGCGACTACAAATTCAGGATTCCCTAGATTTATTCTAGGGATGAACTAAAAGGAAAACTCTGGACCAAAACATTCAGGGTTCACTTAGCCAAAACCGAAAATGACCCCCACCTTTAAAAATAATAATAAAAACTCACATGTTTAATAAAAGTAGGTAACACACAATTGGACAAAATTAGCAATATGACTTGGCATGATAGGAGTATGATTGCTAACAGCAATCACACTCCTATCATACCCAGGCAACCAGTAAATGCTGGTACCTAGGCATGATGGGACTGTGCTCGCTGTGATTGCTGTTAGCAATCACACTCCTATCATGCCAAGTCAGCCAGTACATGCTGGTACAGGGTGGCTGTAAGTGATGTGCAGACCCCATACTGCTGGCAGCATCACTACACAAGGGGGGCAGCTAGCTAGGTTTCAGCATGTACTGGCTGACTTGGCATGATAGGAGTGTGATTGCTAACAGTAGTCACAGTCCCATCATGCCTAGGTTCCAGCACTTACACATCCATCCAGTAAATGCTGGAACCTAGGCATGATGGGACTGTGATTGCTGTTAGCAATCATACTCCTATCATGCCAAGTAAGCCAATACACGCTGGTACAGGGTGGCTGTAAGTGATGTGCAGACCCCATACTGCTGGCAGCATCAATACACAAGGGGGGCAGCTAGCCAGGTTTCAGCATGTACTGGCTGACTTGGCATGATAGGAGTGTGATTGCTAACTGCAATCACAGTCCCATCATGCCTAGGTTCCAGCACTTACACATCCATCCAGTAAATGCTGGAACCTAGGCATTATGGGACTGTGATTGCTGTTAGCAATCACACTCCTATCATGCCAAGTCAGCCAGTACATGCTGGTACAGGGTGGCTGTAAGTGCAGACCCCATACTGCTGGCAGCATCACTACACAAGGGGGGCAGCTGGCCAGGTTTCAGCATGTATTGGCTGACTTGGCATGATAGGAGTGTGATTGCTAACAGCAATCACAGTCCCATCATGCCTAGGTTCCAGCACTTACACATCCATGCTATCACACACACAGACTCATTTATTCATATAATCATTCATTCACAGATTCATTCCCTCAATCACACACACTCATTCAAACACCCTCCCCACCCCCTTACCTGCACTGCAGCTCCACGATGCCGCTCACAGACTTCAGCAGGGGGCGCGGCCTCCCTCTGCCTTCTCTGCTAAAGCACAGAGGAAGTAGGAAGTCACGTGAACTCCGCTTCCTTTGCAGTCCAGAGGACCCTCCCACAAGTAAGTAGCAGGGCTTGAGGTGCAGCTCGCGTAAGATCGGTTGCCCTGGCTGCCGATCTTACGCGGGCCGCACCTCGAGGTCTCGCGGGCCGCATTTGGCCCGCGGGCCGCATGTTGGACGCCCCTGCCTTATTTAAAAAAAACGTAAAAAAGATTTCGGGCGGCCCCTTGGCTTGGGCCCCCCTGCCGCCGGGGCCCAGTCGCAGTCGCGACCCCTGCGACCCCGGTAGTTACGCCACTGGGAAAAGGTCCAAACCTGTATTTAGGACAAAAGTGATTATATTGATTGTGAAAGCTATCCTTTCTACTCTTCCATTTCTCTGATTCGTGTTCTAACACCGCTGCCAAAGTTGCATCTGAACCACTTCAAGTTTAAAGCTTTTAGGTTTTTGTTTTTTGTTATTAAAAATCCCTCCAAATCTTTTATATATATATGTATATTTTTGTATTCTTTTTTGTATTTCATTTTCATTCTTCTTTTTTTCCCAAAAGCACAAAAATACTTGTCATTAAACAAAGTGCCTGATAAGTAGTTTGATAAAAGCAGCTGCAGATGGATGGAAAGCGTTGCGTAACTGCATTGCGCATGGGGTGGCGGGAGATCCAGCAATCATTATCACATTCACAGCCCATTAAAGCCTCTTCACTTAGAGCAAATGTTAGCGTGTAGATGTCAAGTATTCAGCAGATTAACAAGAGACAAAGGGAACCAGATGAATGCTGCGCATGCATTACTCTTATATTTCCTACATACTTTTAATATCAGGAGCACAACCCCTGGGACTTCTTTTGTTATTATAAGGGCAATATGTACCTTAAAAATAACAAAGCTGCCCTTTTTTTTATTATTATTAGTTCGCACTTTGATTATTTTCCATGTCAATTATAAAGTAACAATTAAAGAAGTGGAACCGTAAGGTCAGGCTATTTAAGAATGGCTGCAATTTTCTCCAGAAGAAGCAAAATTGGGGCGTTTGGGAATTGCATTTGAATGATTTAGTTACAGTCCCTCTGCTTGTGTAAGAAACAAAAGTTGTGCTGAAGAAGTTAAAGTAGTTTTTACCAAATCTTATATTTTTTGCAGTTCATTGCATTAAATTAAATTAAATTAAATTACCTTTGTAATGGCATTTTTATGTTTATTCTATAGGAGCAGTCATCTTAACTTCCTGTTCTTGTGACCTAGAAGACCACTAGAGGGCAGCACTTTTAAATAGCGTAGACTGAGCTGCTCGTGACCCCCTCCCTACATGCAAGCCCAATCACCAGAGACAGGGGGTCTCGCTTGAAACCTTTCATATTTCCAACTTCTGTCCTACCGGAACTCCACACTGACCCAACTCCATATTGCCTTGTCTTAAAAACCCAATACGAGCATAAAAATAATCTATAAAATTAATTCATTTAAAAAAATTATTAAAGTCTCTTTAATATTTGGTTTAAAATACTACGGATTGCTGCACGTAACCGGCTACATGTCTAAAGTCTAACACAGGCTTAATGCTGATCTGCGGAGCGGTGAACGGGCGGCTCGGCGTCGCACTTGCACGTAATGTGCTTGGCTGAGCTCCCATGCAATCTACCCCCCCCCCCCGCATGCCCTACAACTCCTGTCTCGCAGCAAAAGCAGCCCAAACAACCAAAGAGCGAAACGGACAACGAGCCTCCGCACGCTGCGCCCTCCTCCCCACAGCCAGTAATATCTTTTCCACCTTTCAGGAACAATAGAGGAGAGAAACGATCCTTCAAACGCTGTAAACGATTTAAAAGATTTAGTGCTCACCTTCTTCATCTCAAATTTGTTTTCTTGTTTACCAAATCAGTTACATTTCTGCCTCTACCATTTCTGCTGGGAGGCTGTTCCACTTATCTCCCACCCTCTCACTAAAGTAAAACTTCCTTATATTCCACCTAAGCCTTCGACACTCTAGTTTTAGATTATGCAATAATTCTCCTCCTTTAAAATAAACTCCCCTGCTATACTTTGTTAAATCCCTTTATGACCCAATGGGTCATCAAATTCTTTGTTTCTAGTTGTATCAAAATAGTAACCAGTGAAATATTCCTAGTTTATTGATTCTAGTCATATAACTTTTAAAGATTTGGCTTCAGAATCACTTTTTAGACATAGAAACAATGTTTCCAGAAATCCATCCGCGTCGGCATTATGAAGGGGGTAGTAGTAGTTACAGATGCTTTCCTGCTAAATGTATCATTTGAGGAATATATTTTGCTAAACGCTCGTAGAGCTTTAAAGTAAAATTCCATTTTCCGATGTTTTTTTTCTGGAAGCGATGTAAGATTGTATCACAGAAAGACGCATTAGCGTAAGTGTAAATGGCACACACCTTAGGCTACACGTCAAAGCCTCGGCACGTGATTCTAATGTTATGGGTTTTTTTTCTGGAATCTTAACAAAAAAAAAGCATTTCTTGCTTCAGCAAAGAGCCATCGAAGATTTAACGGCTGTCTGCGGGAGTTCTTTGTTTGTGGGGATAAGAAAGTCATGTATCAAGTGTATTGTATGTAAATTGGAAGCGCTTTCCGTATTCCAGCCGTTCCGACGAGCAGCAGACGCTGGATTTATTTTATCCGAACACATCGGATGTTACATTGTAAAGCAAACAAATAAGAAACATGATCATTCGCTAAAGATGTTGAACGTTTAGATCACAATGAAAGAATATTCTGAGAGCGCAAAACAGATACGTTTTTTAACCAAATTCTGCTCCGGCTGTGTCCTTACAGAGTAAGATGTACATAAGTGTTTTGGGTATGTGCGTTACCATGTACGTCGCGGAAAAATCAAGAACTGACACTTGCTAAAAATATATATTTTCCTATACCTGCCAAATGTTATAATGGCCAATAACTCTTTGATACCATTGCCCATAAGGGTTCGATTGGAGGCCAGTTGCATGCCCTCGCATGCTAACACTCGCAAGGCAATAGTATGAGATTTCAATGGGAACTCGCATGTCTTCACCTGAAACTCACAAGCACTTTAGCGAATAGACCTGAGAGGAAAGGGTCAATATAATCTATGCACCAAAAATGGAATGCACCTCCAGTTTGGACATTCATGGGACTCCAATCTTTTATTTCTCTGAACGCACCATGTAGGCTTTTTTATTAATGCAAAGTTTTTATTGTTTTTATGAGGTGGGGGATCTTTAACTCCAGATGACCTCAATTTTTTTTTTATCTGCCTTTAAATAAAGACCTCTAGCCCAGACCTTCATAATTCTTTCTCTATCCATCTAGAAATATTTACATAATGCCACCATCAAACCACCAAGATAGAAAGGAATGGTCTCTTGGGTCAATTCATTCAGCTCCATCTTCCAAGAATTTCATTTTCTATCTCTAAGAAGTCATCACAAGGATAAACAAGACCGAGATACACCAAGAATTGCTGCAAAGGCAATTTCACAATCCAGATGTCCGCCGAAGGTAATAAATTGATTAAAACGACGTTATGTAGAAAGAAGCATAAAAAAAAAAAGAGCCAGAAACCACAATAGAAATTTCCCATAAGGCCAGCAAAACAGCTTTTAAAAACTAAAGAAAAAATGGATGCAAACTGAATGCAATTTGTATATATTTTATATATAACACCTACCATTTTTCATTGCATTCTATGTTGTCGGTTGGTTTGAATTGTGCAGTAATGCATTTGAGCTATTTTTACTTATTGTATTTATTATTTTATGTATCTGTTATTTTTTAATTATTTTAGGTTATGTGTGTCAGATTAAGTTTTATTTTATTTAGATTTAGTGTGAAAATTTGTTTCGAACACCGGTATCTATTTTTTCTGCAATATTTTTTTTTTCCTTTATCCATTTTCTTACTCTTCATTTTCTTATATAGGACTTCCATTTCTTTTCAGCTTTCAAAAAAATAAAAATTATATATATATATATATATATATATATACAGTTATTAGTTATTAGCTGAAGCTCTTCTTCAAAGGCTATTAAAGGGTTAATATCTGAAACTTCTCAGAACAAGCTCATTTAGAAAATGGCCGAACATGATTATATAAGGTACATTTCTACATATCGTAAGAGAATTGCAAATTAAAATAGACATTTTTTTACAGAATTTGTAGCAGTGAACAAACTAAAGCCATTTGAGAATTTAAAAAAATCCAATCAAATTGAACTTGAATTTAATTGTCTACAAAAGTAATCAGATATTAACGCATACAGTAGATGAAAAACATTGAGCGCAACCTGTCATGTGCCAGGTTTTCCGAATCTTCATAAATGTTTATGATTTGATTCGTATTGTAAATCCATACACTTTGGGAGTTGAAATTTAAACTCCAATATAAAGTACGGAACGTGATTACATTTGACGAAATCTCTTTCACGGGAGGTTAGAGGTCCAGGTCTTAACAAGCCGGGAATTCTCATGGGACGTGGTACAGTTGGTTGGCGTTCAAGAAGTTACTGCTTCCAGAACTTTCCATCGCAGCAGCTGGGAACAGCAAGAGGGTCTCGTTGCTCGGAGCTCAGGGATGACCATTGGGGACAAATTAACTTTTTCTTTAGAAATCAACTCATGGATTCAGTGGTGAAGTCAGACTAAGGTATTTTCCGTTTGTCACTGAAAAAACATCTTTATTTTTAGTAAGGAACATTTATGTAGCCATATTGGCCGGAAGACGAGGCCTCTTGTGGAACTCTACATATTATTCAACTCTAACTGAAGACTCCATATTTATGGGAAGGGAGCTTTATTCCAGTAGGGCTTCGTTCAATGGATTGCGCGAACATGAGTTATCCCGGCATTGGATTTAATAAGAGTACAGAGAAGACTAAAGATCTCAAGCTCCAGTTGGCAGAACTCTCTGGGTAAGCTTCCATGTTTAAATGAATTGTTTAGATACAATGTTGCATTTCAGAAACCTTCTTTTTGCCGTGGGTGATTGGAGGTAAAGAATGGATGGGCATACCTGAGAACTTCCAGGCTTCGGCTCCCCACAGCCCTCCTTCTTTGGGTAGGCTGATGATGTTGGTGGGTGAACCAACATCATTGGTGGGAAGATGATGTCAGTGGGTGGGGTCAGCAATGTTGTGGGTGGGACTAGCCCTAACCACGGGCAGAGGGACGTTTCTAAATGCAGCTCCCAACACCTGAAGATTTCCCAGGTGTGCATACTTCATGGTTTTCCCTTTTGTGTCCTTTTGGCCAACCATTTGTGGTTAGACATTAAAGGGTCTGTGGCATTTAAAGGAAAAGTTTATGTTATATTTACGTTTAGGTTTAATGGGGCTTTAGGGGAAGTTTCTGGGCAAATAGACACCAGGGGCAGAAATTTTAATTTGGAGCCTGTCAACAAGAGGAGAGCTGGTCATTCTGGTGAAGAGGTCCATGCAGCTGGGGACATAATTCCTTTTGGCCAAGGATGATGACAGCCAATCAGATTTATTCGGTCAGTGACTGCTTCTAGGTGCAATTAGAACCTGGAACTCTATTTCATTAAAGTTGAATCCCGCAGAGGCGGAAAACCAACAAAAACATAAATACATTTTCAAATATTTCCTAAAATCCATAAAATAAATTAGAAATTTCTATAAATTCATGAAATAATCCAGTGCTCTGCATAACAAACCAATTCACTAAAAGCCAAACATCATTATTCTTTTTCCTGACAATCAAATAATCAGAAAGAAATAAAATGGAATGAAATGAAGCTTCTCGTAAGACATTTTCCTTACAAATAACTTTTCAGGAAGGTAATTAGATATCAATTAATCGAGACAAACAGGGACTATGGTTCTTTTTTCAAATAATATCTTATTAACTAGTCCTAGAAATTCTACTTAATGACAATTAGATGTCTAAAATGTCATGAAAGATTTAAATTAATGGAATTAATTAGCTATTGTGCTCTAATTAAAATGATAAGATATCAGTCTCCAAAAAGCCATCTCCAGAGCAATCAAAATAAGGATTAAAAATGTTTTACTCCTTTTCCTGAAGAATCCATTGCAATGCATTATGGGAACCTCATTTAACGAATAACGAGCAGACTTCTGTAAAAGTGGGTTAAAACAAAATGCTAGGACCCCCGGTATGGAGGGGTATCAGAGTTGGTGGCCCAGAATCAACTTCTCCGACCCATAGGTGACCCATCTTTCATCAGACCCACTTTTTATATATAACCCCTATTTATTAAAATATCTAAAATAACCAAATACATATCCCTTGATGTGCCCCTCTTACCTCCTTGATGCCCCTCTTTCCTCCCCAGATGCCCTCTCTCCTCCTCAGATGCCCCTCTTTTCTAGGAGGTCAGAATGTTTGCTGGGTATGAGGGGATCGCGGAGTTCTACAGCCCTAAAAGCCCCGATAATGTGTATAGAAACAGCAGGGAACGGCTTTATAAATTATTCTTCTCCTAAATGCCCCACTCAGTCACGTAAATCAATAGGTAATAAAGTCACATAGAAAAGCATTGGTTAATTTACAATGGGGAGGGATAACTTTATGGGGAGGAATAATCATGAAGATCCAGAGAACATTAAGTTAAGAGAGCTGCTTGAAATGGTGTACAACTAATCTGTGGTTCTTATAAATGTACATTGATTTATTTTGGTGCCCTAAACCATAAAATGTAGAAAGTGGTTGATCTGCTTTAGCTTTGACTCCAAAAATTAACCCCAAACATAAAAAAAACATCAGTAAGCCATAATGTCTATTTACCTAAATCCATTTTATTTGGTTGCAAAAACGTTTTATTGATTTACTTATTAGAAGGTCTTCGGTAATCTTTGTATCTGATAAAAAAAATGTAAATGCAGCCTATGTTGGCTTCAGAATTTCTTGGCTCTACGTCGAGATCCTATTAACATTTTCAATTCTATAAAAATATTAAAATTATAAGGAATTTAGGGATTACAATCCTAAAATTCAGTGATAGAGGGTAATTGATACCTAGAAATCTATATATATATATAAATATATATATATATAAACACGGGTTTCGCAGACTTGACTTTCGAAGGAACGTTTCTGAGATGTAGCAAAGGTCAAAAGTTACCAGACAAAAATAAAACGCTGTACAGAGGACCCTTCAGGGAGAAAGTATATTAAACGCGAATCGAGAACATTTCTGAGAAACGCCTGGAGGTCCAGCCTGGAACAGGCCGTGTGTTTTCCTTACACGTTTACAACGCGTATGTAGCTTAAAAAAATAATAAGAAGAAAGTAGCAAATATAAAGCAAAAAAGAGAAACAATGTTACGAAAAAGTAAGTGAATGGAGCCTGTGAATTGTAAAGGTTAATGGGGTCTTTGTATGGGTTAACGGGGGTTAATGCTGGAAACCCATAGCTTCTAACCTAAAAATTACCAGTAGTAACATTTTGGGTTTTGTGTAAAAACGGAACCTTTTACAGCCAATTAAATCTATCGGTTGCCGCGGAGATTCCTTCCATCGCATCTAACTCTCTGCTGGCTTCTTGTTCTAACATCTCTCCTCCTTGAAATAATCCTTAACGAGGATACTAAGGAGATACTGTTTGTAATAAACTGTTATATATATATACATGTTACGGACTCTTCTGTTGTGTTCATTGTTGATGTTCTTTTCATTGTTGTCCTCGGAGCTGACGTTTCGTCCCTACTCCCCAGAGTCACATTTACACAACTAACACATTGGAGTTATGGACTCTTCAGTGGCACGGATAGTCCTTTCCTCTCATCTGTCATTATCCACTATTTCTTCATCTCCCGGACACAGAGTATTAAATCTTCTCTCCCCGACGAAATGAGGCCAGCGATGTAAAAATAAATAGACGCAATCTGACACAACACAATTACAGCGCGTGAACAGATCAACAGAATGCGCGACCTCTCTGCTGGGATCTCTGCTGGGTTGGAGTATGACACCCATCACCATCAGACAAAAGCAGCACTACAGGGAGATAGTAAGGGGTTTATTCACTAAATTGGGAATTTGCAGGAGAGCTGAACATTTTTGGCTTCACTCTGCATTATGAAGAGGTAATATAACCCCCAGCGCTGTATACAGTAATATAACCCCCAGCGCTGTATACAGTAATATAACCCCCAGAGCTGTATACAGTAATATAACCCCCAGAGCTGTATACAGTAATATAACCCCCCCCGCACTGTATACAGTAATATAACCCCCAGCGCTGTATACAGTAATATAACCCCCAGTGCTGTATACAGTAATATACCCCCAGCGCTGTATACAGTAATATAACCCCCAGTGCTGTATACAGTAATATAACCCCCAGCGCTGTATACAGTAATATAACCCCCCAGCGCTGTATACAGTAATATAACCCCCAGAGCTGTATACAGTAATATAACCCCCCCCGCACTGTATACAGTAATATAACCCCCAGCGCTGTATACAGTAATATAACCCCCAGTGCTGTATACAGTAATATACCCCCCCAGCGCTGTATACAGTAATATAACCCCAGCACTGTATACAGTAATATAACCCCCAGCGCTGTATACAGTAATATAACCCCCAGTGCTGTATACAGTAATATAACCCCCAGCGCTGTATACAGTAATATAACCCCCAGCGCTGTATATAGTAATATAACCCCCGCCCCAGCACTGTATATAGTAATATAACCCCCAGCGCTGTATACTGTAATATAACCCCCAGCGCTGTATACAGTAATATAACCCCCAGCGCTGTATACAGTAATATAACTCCCCCAGCACTGTATACAGTAATATATCCCCAGCGCTGTATACAGTAATATAACCCCCAGCGCTGTATACAGTAATATACCCCCCAGCGCTGTATATAGTAATATAACCCCCGCCCCAGCACTGTATACAGTAATATAACCCCCAGCACTGTATACAGTAATTTCGGTCAGTGACGAAAATGTTGTGTTATTAAATTTTCTCCCAATAAACTCCCTTTTTCTGCAGACCTGAAGCCGCCGTTGTTGTCAATCATGTGATATTTTGGTTGACGTTCTCAGTTCATACACCGCACTGAGCTGATGCTTTATGGTAATGCTAATGAGGTCCATTCCTCCGTAGACTTTCAATAGCCAGACTGATTAAGATTGAGCCATTCTAATGTTTCCCACAGGCAGTATGAAAAGGAGTCGGGGTGCTCGTCTGGTAGATTGGGATCAGATGGCAGAGCTAGCAGCAGAAATGTCTTCCCAGCAGGTCTTTATATAATGACAGGAATGTGAAACACAATTAAGGACAGAATGTAGGTATTCAGCGATCAACACGTTTGGTCCAGAGAGCGATATTCATCAAATTGGTAAAAGCTCCAGAGTTGGGTATTGGATGCTCTGCATATTGGATCACAATACATACACATGTTTGCCGCATTGATCGTGCGCCGTATCGATCTCCGTTGGCTCATTTGTCCGCCTCACCATTGTCTGTATTGATTTTCCTGCGAACAGTCGAGCATCTGCTCCACATCGGAGCGCCTCGTCTTAAGAATATAGTGAAGGGGATGGGGTTAGACATTAGTAACTCTCTGTATAAAAGGTTAAACATCGGATAAATATTTAAATACTTCAACCCAGACCCCTGGGGGCCATTGCATAAAAAATTGAGTTATTAAGACTCTTCGTATTCTATACCAATTTTTTATTTTTTTTATAATAGCAAACAGAACAAGGGGAATGTGTAGTTTTTCTATAATTTATATTTTTTAAAGTCATAGCTAGAAGATTAAATGCAAATTTCCCTTCATTTCCCATGACCCCTTACTGCAGGCAGCATCTGAATCCTCCCGTCAACCGGAGCAGGAAGTTGTAGAAGCCGCTTCCTGTTCTCTCCCATCAACCGGAGCAGGAAGTTGTAGAAGCCGCTTCCTGTTCTCTCCCATCAACCGGAGCAGGAAGTTGTAGAAGCTGCTTCCTGTTCTCTCCCCGTGTTGTTTTAGCAGACGGCACATGAGCCTCTAACGGTAGAGATTGTTTCCAGCCGTGCAGGTCCCTCCGTAACGCTATTATTATTATCTTTTATTTATTTAGCGCCAACAGTTTGCGCAGCGCTTAATACAATACATATATTCAAGGGGTCCGACAAGACCTGAATTGACAGACTAAGACAAACCGATACATTAGGTGGAGAGAGCCCGGCTCGCAATCTATAATCACATTTTAGGGATAGACAGCAATTTACGAATAATCGATAATGGGGATTCTTGGGATTTTGACATTTCTTTAAGACGGACCCTTACCCCTTTAATATTCTTTGGATTTAGTTGCAAGTGGAACCCGTCTTCACCTACTTTAACTCTGTATACATTGTATCCATTGCATTTGGTCGGTTGCTGAAGCCCGGAGCTTGGAGTGATCTTTAATTCTTTTTAGTACCCCAACCTCGGTGATCCCCGGGGGAATTCAAATTCACTTGCTTTGCATAATTTATCGCGCTCTTTGCAGTTCGCTTGCTGCCTTACGGCCAGACGGTAAAGCCGGCAGCTGCAAAGACATTTTACTACCTATGTGGCCTCACAAAAAGAACCAGATCATCAACTTTTATTATCCGAGGAACGGCGTGTAACCTTAATCGCGCTTCAAGTGCAGGGAGCAAAGGAAGACGGCCACGTGGACCGGCTCTGCGGGATCATCACCAGCCCTCCATTTATTTTAGAATTTACAACAGGCACTAAAATGGGCGTCTTCTCGTATGTCGCCATATTTAATCAATTAACCTCAATGCCTCATTTATCTTATGGTCTTAAAAAAAAAATCAGTAGTAAACGTTCAGTAACGTCACTTTTGTTCTTGTTTTTTGGGGGGGTTTTGCCTGCTCCAAATCCATGATGAACAGAGAGAATCGAGCCTAAAAGAGGGGAACGGAGAGCAAAAGAAGGAAGGAATGTAACCGCTGATGAAAAATAAATGGAAATAATGGAAAATAATAATGAAAAAAAATTGTTTTTATTATATTGGGTAGTAAAAAATGACTATAATGATGTGAAAAACTTTCCCAGAAAATAAAACAAAACAGAACTCAAAAGCTAAAGGGAATAAACGAAATGCAAAATAAATAAAAAGATAAAATACTAGAGATTCCCACAGTGAGGTCACTCCTTAAAAGCTCATCGTCGGAGACTAAGACAGAACTCATGAGGTCATCATAAAAAGTCAGCCTATGGATTAATAATTCATCCTATACTGGATGCTCAATGTCCACAGCCAATTCTACCCCTATGGCATTTGAATTAATAAGGAATGAGGTATTACCCTCTACCACTTCTGCTGGGAGGCTGTTCCACTTATATACCACCTTCTCGGTAAAGTAAAATGTCATCACATCTAAACCCCATTTAGCACCCTCCCCAAATGTATTTTAACTGCCACTTCTTAAGTAGAATTGTTTTACATGCTGGAATTGAAATTTCAGAAAAATCAGACTAAAAAAAATCGTCCGACTGTGATAAAATACACAACTTTTTTTTCAGAAACACCAATTAGCTGATGAAACAGCGTGAACAAATATCCCCAAACGAGCCGCACAGAAATATTCTTCATAATTAGACGCCGTGGGCAGCATCTTGTTTGTGCAAGTTACTGATAATAATTCAGCATTGCAAAGTAGGTTAATTATGTCAAAATAGGAAGGTGAAGGAACGGCGTTCTCTCCAAACACGTGAAGACAAGGAGAGCAGCATAAAAGTTTAGGTCATGCTTAGTGCAATAATACATTTGTTTGTTGACTTCATAGAATGACATATGATGTCAGAGGACTAACCTTTCAGAATTTCCAAAACCTGCTTTAAACAGTAACAATGTATCCATGAAAATACAGGAACATATCAGGAGTCCCCCCATGATGGGCAAATTCCACATGGTCCCATCTCTCTCCGTCATCCAACGATTGCATCCCTTTTTCATCTTGGAATGGAACTCCACCATCATAGGTGAGGAACCTTGGATGAGTCCGAGTCTCACCTTCAAAACCCTTTCATAGTTCTGGTCTCCTTTGTTCTAGAATGTGAGAATCAATGTATTCAACCGAATGTCCTACTCACGCTGTAGCTGAGATAATGGTCATTGATTCCAAACTGGGGCCATGGTCTTCTTCCTCAACTTTTTAGCCTCACTCTGTATCACAAGGGGCAAAAACCCAGCAAGCTTCTATAAGGCTAGTATGTCCAAGGCTAACATCAACTATGGGTCTTATGGGCCTTCATTGCCCCTTTATGGACAGTCCAACCAAAAAACATAATTTAATGAAGGATCTTCATGAAGGATGATACATTTCAGACGTTATTCAGCTTAACAACCGAACCTGTAAAGAATTAAAGGTTTCGTAAACTGCAGATGGATTTAAAAGAGTGGCACGTGCCCTGCGTTATATAATGAACGTTCTCATTTCAATGGGTAAATGAGTCTTTTATGATGGAGTTGATCTGTTGCATTGTTCAGTTCCACAAACCAATTAGACTTTTTTTCTTCTCGGAGACTTTACGAGGCGTAATGATTTGTCCTGAGCTCTTAAGAAAGTAACAAAGAACTTTTGTCTTAACTGTCCAAATATTTCATAATGAAGATGAATTAGCAGCCCGGGCTGTCTTCATCGCTTTTGAAAAAGAAACAATTGAGTGGAATATTAAATTATCTTTAGAACGCTTTAAAAAAAACCCTCAGAATTAATCAGTCCTTTAAGAGTTTCCATTGTCTCTTTTCAGACTGTCCTTTTCCGTCGATGGTGAAGTTTATATGAAAGTCAACCACCCCGAATGACTAAAAGACGGTGGTCCATGAACCGTTCTAGATACATGATCTCCGTCGTTCAAATGCTTTGTCCTGCAAAGTCAAGAGCCGACCAGTTAATTAAATAAGGTAAAAAAAAATGTTTTTGTTCTGACCAGAACTTTTCATATAATTAAGTTATAGGTGCATACGAATTATTCCTATAGCAGGACCAAATATTCATATACTCATTGGTGGTTTGGACCTAGTCTTTCTAAATAATACCTATTGTTTTCTTTTCTCCACTTTTAAGATCACTTTGCAGAGACGGGCTCTTTCATGGTGACTTCTTTCATTCACCATACACAGTTGCACTGTGTGTGTGCTAGTGCATGATGTTAGTGTGAGTGTGTGTGTTAGTGTATGATGTTAGCATGTTTGAGGGTGGGTGTTAGTGTATGTGATAGAGTGACAATGTGTGGGATAGTGTATGTGCAAGTGTGTGTTAGTGTATGGTGTTAGAGTGTGTGTGGATGTTAGCGTTAGTTTACATGTTAGTATGTGTGTATTAGTTATGGGGGTTGGGGGCATGGAAGAAATACTATTTCTACTTATTACCGCAGTCCATTAAAAGACCCACATATTTTCTTCTGAACTTTGCTCCTGTTCCCAAGAGCTTACAATCTAAAGATACACTAACCAATCCAAGCTGACCCTATAACTCTAATATTATTAGGTGGCATTGAACTTGGTCTTTAATTCTCAGGGGACTTTAAGTTTCCCCAGATGTACGTTGAAAACTATAGGTAAATTTATTAAGATTCTGTTTTATAAGAGGGGAAAGTATCAAAGAAATCAAATATTTATAAAAGTGATGCCGTCTGCTAATTGTTATTTATAACAGAATACCAAGGGCTAAATATTCGAACTCTCTTCGGGTCCTAATTACGGGCTGATTAGTATCAATATCCACTCACTCTGAAGTTAAGAGTATTCCGTGTGATAGAATCTATAGCTGTAATTATACAAATGCAATCAGCTTTCTTTCTGCTACTTTTATATATTAACACTTTTTTTTCTGACGGTGCCAACTGGTTTAACAACTACTGGGTTTTTCCATATACTTTTCTCTGCAGGAAAGCATTGATTTCTTGTGCTAATGTGCTATTATACTCTGGATATTTCTAAATATTGTGGAATATTGTGTGGGTCAAATATTAACCCTTTAATAGCCCATTACATAGATACTAATGCAGGGGCTCACTAATGGTGGCGGCCTAATGGCTCCAGTAACGTTCCTCATGGAAACCATGACTTGTCAGGATGTAAAGATATTCTGAATTATGTCACCTTATTTCCAAAGGAGGGGAAGCGTTAGAAAAAGAGGTCTTAATCTAAAACTAGAAGGTCAGAGGCTTAGATGGAATGGAAGGAAGTTTTACTATACAGAGAGGGCGGTAGATAAGCCTCCGATCAGAAGTGGTAGAGGGTAATACAGTGAGGGAATTTAAACAAACATGGGATAGGCATATTGCTCCTGGATCTAAGACAAAATATCAACAGCTGACCCAAGTTTTACATTAAAAAAAAAATGGTTCTTATCTGTCCTCAAATTCTATTTTACTATGTGAGTTGCAGGCGAGGTCATGTGAGTTGAATGGCAATTGTCACAACATTTAGCAACCAAACCCCTGAAATTACAGAAAAAAGAAATTAAATAACAGCTCCAACCAAAAACAGCAAGTCCATGGACCTCCTGTTAGCCGGGAAAACATAGAAAGAATCTGCCGGCTGATCAGCCCCATTCGGCCCCCGTCTAGTCGCCCATTTCTCTTGCTATAAAGACTCAAACCTTAATCGGTCATGGTGTCGTCTTAGATTCAGGAGTCACATTTGAAAATGGAAGTCATTCAGATTTTAAATAGCGCAAAAAATATTAGTTCATGAAAATAAAAGGCGTCCTGATTCGGCACAGCTCACTTCATTCAATTTATTTTCCTGGTGTAGCAGTTGGCATCACTTTGCCCAAATAAACTATCATAAATCAGAAGGACAGCGCTGATTGAATCATATTTCTCTTCCAGTTTTAACAAAATGTGGGTGGCAGAATGCAATTACGCTCTCCGGTTTCAGCTATACGACGCCATATGTTCTCGGATTTACCAAATAACGCCATAACCGAAACACATGTAGCAGCTACCACGCAACTAATAACCCAGAAAAGATCATCGATAGGAGGTTATTAAAACAATTTAAGTTCACGCAAGTCAATAAAAGATTATTACTGGAATTTGTCGAGACCATTGATTTTCCAGGTCAACAATAAAAGCACTTAGTGTAAGGTGCATTCAGAAATCTACACCGATGGAGATGGAGTGGAAGAAGAAAAAGCAGCGGACTGGGATATAAAAGCGGCTCACCCAAAAATATAATATATCAATATAATAAATAATAAATCTAAGAACAGGGACAGCAGAAGCCCGCCATTCTAGATTGCAAGCTTATGGACAAGGTCCTCAACTCCTCATGTATCTTTATCTATATGTTGTCATCAACCCCATATTTAAGTTGTACAGCCCTGCAGAAGATGCTAGCGCTTATTAAATAAACAATAATAATTAAAAAAAAGAATCCAAAATTTTCTTTATCCACCAGAAAAAAATTCTCAAAAATACATTTCCCTTCGGTTGGAAATTTACGGTTTTCCAGAATTATAGATATTTTTTTTCGAACTATTAAATCAATCCCAAGCGTTTACATTCGCGGATTATGGCGGCATTATCCTTCTGATGCCAGTTTGAAATATTTATTGATTAAATGCATATTCCGTGTCATCCTAATGAATCTTTCCGGCGGCGATCTGCTCAATCCACGTGAATTACGGCCACGAGTCAAGGTTCTAGGTAAGAAACTCATCCGTCATGTCAGCAGCCGCATTACTCTTTCAGGGTTAAATCTGACGAATTAATCAGACCCGATTCACTCCCGCCGTGAAACTTCCTGAATTAAATTAAGAAGTAGATGGTGGAACACCTCCAAGCCGATGATTATTTTCATTTTCTTTAAATTTAATTAGAGGTAACATGAGCCAGAATGAGTAAAGAGATTTAATTGAAAATGGTATAATTTGTTTTGGCAGATCATGCGTGTTAGGAAGTGGGGGGGGGGTCTTAACAAAGGTTTTCGCTGGATAGAATGTTCTTAATCATAAAATAAAATGGCGGAAGGTATGTAAATTATATTTTTTCTAAAAATAGGTTTAAGATTGTATCTCTTTCAAGAAATATATTCATCTTCTCTTAGATAATATTTTATTAATATATTTATTTATTTTTAATGATTTTATATTGTTTATATTAAAATTCTACGTTTTAACTCCCCTCTTGTAACATCACTATGGAATCTTTGTTTTTCTCTAACTAAAATGTTAGAATATGCCTTGTTTGTTCCTCATGAATTTGGATCTTCCCCCTTTCTCTTTACGTGTTTGGGCTCCCTCCTCATTTTTGGACATTTCGTACAAATTAACAAATTTTACAAAAGCAGGGATTCCCAATGTATGTCAGTGGGCATTCCCGCTCATGTCGGGGGGATTCCCGCTCATGTCGGGGGGATTCCCGCTCATGTCGGGGGGATTCCTGCTGATGTCAGTGGGCAGATTCTCAGGGTCACACAGGGATAGTATGTCACGACATTAACGAGGAAGTAGAGTTTTAGGATACTAAATAACATGTTCTGCGTGTTAAAATATTTGTGTTCTGTGTTTATAAAGGATTTCATTAGAACGACAAGAATATTGTCCCTCTTCTTACTAACTAACTGGGAATAAACTCCCATCAGATCATAAAAGTAATCATTTGGAGTTTTTTTTTACTCATCCATGAATAATTAGTTCTTAAAACTAATTAGAAATGCTTTTTAGGGTCATATCCCAGTTTAGGAGAACTCCATCTTTAATTTGCAGACATAGAAATTCATCTTTCACTTAACTACCTCGAAAAGTATGAAGCCGGTGTACGGCGATTACTGCCGCAGCGTTTAATGATTATTAAAGAGATTAAAGGCAGGTGTTACAATGTTACACCAAACCCGCGCAGCTGTCACTCGCTTTGCGTACGGATCTTACCGAGGATTCTCTGCGCAGAACGTCTCCATATAAATATAAAATAAGAAGGTTCCTGCAACGAAACAAAACAGAACACCGTATTGATTGACGAGCTCTTTCAATGCGCTGCCAGCTCCCGCGGGAATCTTTTGGACCCTCCGCCAGTGTTTACCCCGTTACCAAGACGCGAGACGCTGCTCAATAGACAATTACCAAGCAGAAAGGCCAAGATAGATCGTGATAACCACTGCTTATTGGCTAAGATTCCATGAGAAGCCATTGTGATTAGCAGGAAAGGTCTGAAGCCGGTCACTCACACTCAAGCACATGGTGTCTCTTGGTTGGCCTTGAGTAGAGGTGGACAGAAACTACTAAAGATAGAGTAAAGTAGGACTTTACACCTTGTGGGAAGTCCTAGAGTTTTGGTGGCTTGTTGCATCACATCATAAACACTTCAGGAAGTCACACATCATTACAGGAAGTCACGCAATCTTTCAGGAAGTCACACAACATTTCAGGAAGTCGCGCAATGTTTCAGGAAGTCACACATCATTTCAGGACGTCACACAACATAGTAGGAAGTCACACAACATTGTAGGAAGTCATACATCATTTCAGGAAGTCGCACAATATTTCAGGAAGTCGCACAATATTTCAGGAAGTCGCACAATATTTCAGGAAGTCACACAATGTTTCAGGAAGTCACACAATGTTACAGGAAGTCACACTTAATTTCAGGAAGTCACACATCATTACAGGAAGTCACATCTCATTTCTGGAAGTCACTCAACATTTCAGGAAGTCACACAATGTTTGGAACATAGCACCTAAATTGTCTACCTAAAATTCTCTGAATTCTTTTTTTGGTCCTTATCGGAGCGACAGAAAAAAAAAAAAGCAAAAGGCAAACATGGCGGCGTCCAACCCCCGGTATTAATGAATCATCCAGAATGCGCGTTGTGGCTCCAAACGGAAACAAGGAATGTTTTTTCAATCAATTATGTGGTTAGACTTTGCCTTCTGTTTGTTTGCAGACAAAACAATTTTACGGTCGCTCCAGAGGGAAATATAACGCGGGGCTCTATGGACTCCCTGCTTGCATTTTGCCTCCACTCTAGCAATGACAGATTCCTTCTCCGGCTGCATTAACGAGGAGAGCCGCGCATGGCTCAGCTCGTCCCGAGAGCCTGCCCAACGTGAGCGCACGCGGCCTTTTGTTCCGTGCGCTCGTTCCAGGCTCGGTAATATATGTGACAGCTCCGTTAGCAGCGGGGCCGTATATTCTCCGGGCTGCCCTCCGCTAGTCGCTTTCAAATATGCAAATGAGGCGGGATAAGCGCGAAAAATCCGTATTAATATCTTTAACGTAAACCGGCATTAATCAAGTGCAGACGCGTAAAATGATTTGCTGTAATGAAAAAAATGACAAATGTTATTCGGCGAAGCAACTTTTCAAGTGCTCTCTCATGCAAATGCGCGGAATGATTCATTCCATTCCGGGGCATAAATTAGCGGATACGTCCTCAAAAATACCCGAGTAATCTGCCGGCTGTGAGTTATTAGAAAACTAAAGTTTATACTTCACGGCACCGGCGGAATAACTGACAGAGCTCCGGAAGATTTATTCGGAAAGCCGGCTCCTGGCACGGCAGCTGCTTTAGACTACAACTCCCATCATCTACCTGGCTGAGCGCCGTGGGAGTTGTCCAAGTGCGTAATGACGTGAAGAGGGGCATCTCTGCTCCTATTTTGCACTTTTTCCTTCCATCGCTCAGCTTTACCCGCGTGCATAGAAAGGTGGCCTGCCTGGCAGTAGTATTCCCCAGTCTTTGTAGTGATGATGTCATAACACATCACCCTCCATCATCATCATCATCATCTGACATTGACTAGCAAGGATTTTCATTGTGAATGGGCAGATTCTCAGGGTTTTTACTCCAGTCTCGGGGGGGGGGGGGGGATGGGCAGATTCCCAGGGTCACACAGTCCAAAGCCGACCCCTTCATACCCCTGCCCCTGATTTAATGATATCTGAACATCCCGATTCTTTTCTCCCTGCTATATGACAGCTGGAGTCCCTGCTTGAATACAGGTGACTTAATTAGAACCACTTCTCTGCCACCATTGATGAGTCACTGTAATAGAATCTATGGCTATTAAAGGGTTAATTTTTTTTTAAACTCTCCATTGCAGAAAGTTCCAGATGCGTTAATGGAGGAACCCGCAGACCAAACTGACACTAAGTGCTCTCCGCCCCCGCCCTGACCTCCGACCAATCCCCACGCCTTAATCTTTGCCCTCTTGAAACTTTGTATCGAGTCGCTAGAATAGAACGTTTGTCGGGGGCCATTAAAGGTGTCCTCAGGATCAACTTCAAGAGGAACACCATACTGTGTGACCCCCCAAACAATCTGACCCCCCCCCCCCCGGAGACCCGGGGTAAAAGCCCCGAGACTCCGGGGCAAACTCCCCGTCCGCCGGTTGGAACCATGGAACCTTCTAACTTTACTAAACGCGTTTGTTTTAACCCGAGAAGTGGTTACGTTTTCATCCGCTCCCTGAGATGTATCAGAGCGTCGGGGAGGGATAACGCAGCTTATTCTAATTAAACTGCATGATTACAGCTGTGATTTCTATTTCGAGGTTTCGCGGAGAGCGGCTCTGCACGCGCGGAAGTTTTTGGTCACCGAGCGCCGGAGTTTATTTCAAATCAAAACTTTCCTTCATTGGATTTTTCCTTGGGATTGAGAGAAGTCACCAAAGAGTATCACCGATTTTACCGCAGCCCTGCAGTATGCATTTCCTATAACGAAGTGAAAAAAGGACCAGGGTTCTGATTTACATTTTGTTAGGGGTCTTTGGTTGGGGACCACCCAGAGTCTAACTCCCGACAGATTGTAAGCTCACAAGATCAGGAACCTCTATTAATAATAATTAATATTATTATACATTTTAAATTGTATGTTTTTCACCGGCCCCTATTGTCACAGCGTTACGGACTCTGTTGGCGCTATATGAATAAATCTAATAGCGGGTGAGTCCCAGAAATCTAGTGATGTTGGCAAGAAACTCCTGCTTTGAAGCAGGTGGAGTCTTAGGATGAACTCGGATATCTAGTAGAGGTTGCCGGATCGACCCGTCGGTTTTTTTGGAGGTTAATGACAATTTGTGGCGTTCCGGGGCCGTCGAGCTCCCGTTATTTCCGCGTTTAGCATCCTGGCCCGGAACCCGGTGCCAAATCAGCAGCTAATTACTTACCGAGGACTCATTTGTAGAGAGTAACGCGCGGCGAGAGCGCCAGCACCCGTAATAGAGCGCGACCTTGCTGAAAATGAGGAATATTTCCCCGTTAATGGGAAGATAATTTGATGGTAAATGAGGAGTTTATGAGATTTTGTCTTCGCGCCACAAACCTGGTCAGGTGACGCTTCTAAAAGCTCCGGTTTATGAATACGAACAAAGGCAGCCTGAGAACGCCGACTCCCATCACCCTCAGCAAACGCGGCTGTCGGGAGCCAAGGGCTGCAGCAGGCAGGAGGGCTGAGAATAATGGGAGAAGGAGGTAGAAGCAGATCGAGTGGCAGAGGCTGCCCTTCCTGGAGCCCAAACGGTGTCTGAGCATAATGGGAGTTGTAGTTTCTTAGCTATTGGAGTGCAAGAGCTTGCTTTTCCTGAAGCCCAGAGAATGCCTGAGCATAATGGGAGTTATAGTTCCTTAGCTAGTTATAGCTGTTGGAGTGCAAGGAATAGGAGACAGAAGCAGATAGAGGTTGCTATTCATGTAGTCCAAAGGGTGCCTGAGCATAATGGGAGTTATAGTCCCTTAGCTGTTGGAGTGCCAGGAATAGGAGACAGAGGTTGCTATTCATGTAGCCAAAATCATGCCTGAGCATAATGGGAGTTGTAGTTCCTTCTCCCTGAAGGTTCCGCTTTCCTGTTATATATTTATTGGTTTCTCGCCCGATCCTCGCAGACGGGGAGATAATAACAATAATAATAATGATAATAATACTAATGATAATAATAACAATAATAATAATAATAATAATAATGATAATAATAATAATAATAATAATAATGATAATAACAATAATAATAATAATCATAATAATCATAATAATAATAATGATAATAATAACAATAATAATAATAATCATAATAATAATCATAATAATAATAATGATAATAATAACAATAATAATAACGATAATAATAATAATAATAATGATAATAATAATGATAATAATAATAATGATAATAATAATCATAATAATAATAATGATAATAATAACAATAATAATAACGATAATAATAATGATAATAATGATAATAATAATCATAATAATGATAATAATAACAATAATAATAACGATAATAATAATAATGATAATAATAATAATAATGATAATAATAATAATAATAATAATAATAATGATAATATTAATGATAATAATAATGATAATAATGATAATAATATTAATAATAATAATGATAAGCGGAGTTCAGTTTAATTTTAGAATAAAGAGTTAATGTTGCCGGAGCCGGAGCGCAGCAATTCTCCGCAGTCGTTGGTTTGCAGCACAAATATGCTTCCAATTTCATGCGCGATAAACACTTTCAGGGAACTCGTTCCGCGTTATCTTTGTATTTTTACGCCCGGCCCTTTTTCTCTCTTTGGATTCCCATTTGGTGGCGTTTTTTCCCCTCGTTATGTTTTATACCCGGATCTCCTCTCTTATTTATCCATTTATCAGGTAAAATCACCTTCCGGAGCCACAGAGGGGAGCAGCGGGAGGGCAGGTGGGGCAGGTGGATCGGAACCCCCCCACGTGCGCGGGGCTGTGCAAAACGTTACCATGGATACCTCTCATTTTTTCCTCCCACTGGAGTGCTATCAACAAGAGCAGCGATCTCCACTTCCTGTTCTCGATGTCTGCTGGATTATTCCTCCCCGTTAAACTATCTCTCCTCTGTTGTTAAGTTGCTGATTGTTGCTGAAGAAATTATTTGTTCACTGAGAAAGTTGTGGATACGTGGAACAGCCTCCCAGCGGAAAGGACAGTAGTTAATACAGTGAGGGAATTTAACCCTGCATGGGACACACATGTGGCTCCGGAATCCGTATAACAGCCGGTATTGAAAATGGGCAGACCTTAATCAGTCGTTGGTCTCGTCTTAGATTCAGGAGCCGTATGTCTATCCCATGCATGTTTAATACCCTCACTGTATTACCCTCTACCACCTCTGCTGGGAGGACGTTCCATTTATCGTTTTCCAACTCCCATTGCGGAAAGAGTTAAACGCTCGCACCTTACGCGGCTATATATATATATATATATATATATATATAGCAAGCGACTCTGAATCCGAGGCCTCTCCGGTCCCCCTTTTGCCTTGATTGATGTGAGCACTTAGGGTAAAGATGACAGGAAATCTCAATCGCGCAGGTTTTTCTTCGTGCCGCATTAATTTCCATGCCAATCAGCGGAAGAATTAATTGGTTTAATCACATTACATGTGCCGGTTAAATTGGATCCACGTCGCGTTCCGCTGCCGTTTCTCGCGGGCTCTGCTGGTCACGGAGCGCGGCGTTCCCCAGGACGTCATTAAAAGGGT
This sequence comes from Sceloporus occidentalis, assembly GCA_023333645.1. Taxonomy (NCBI): domain Eukaryota; kingdom Metazoa; phylum Chordata; class Lepidosauria; order Squamata; family Phrynosomatidae; genus Sceloporus; species Sceloporus occidentalis. Next base: position 1,718,776 of record JALMGF010000136.1, on the reverse strand, counting down.
TTTATCCTCAATGACCCAATCCGGCTTCTAAATGACCCATTAAACAAGCGCGATAAACCCTTCGCCCGGGACAATTACAGGATCTGCACGTTGAGACAAATCGAATTACTTACCCACATCACGCGGTTTTTACAAATTTATACATTTTTACCAACATGCGCCGTGGAGCTCCGCAAGAAAAAACTCCTCCAAACCCGTCATTATTCGGCCCGTTTCTCCTGCTGTAAAGACTCAAACCTTAATCAGTCGCCGGTGTCGTCTTAGATTCAGGAGCCGTATGTCTATCCCATGCATGTTTACATCCCCTCACTGTATTACCCTCTACCACTTCTGCTGGGAGGCTGTTCCCCTTACCCACCACCATCTCACTAAAGTAAAACCTCCTTGCGTTCCAACTCAGCCTCCGACCCTCTAGTTTTCATTCGAAATAACCTCCTCCTAGTTATAAAGGTTGATAACCTCTCAGGGAAGACGACAGACGAACATGAATTAAAAACGTTCAAAAAAAAAAAAATGTAGGTTAAATATATTAAATTTTAATCTTTTTTTAATTTTTAGATCTATTACTAAAATGTGCAGCCTTCTCCGTACGAAGGGAATTTGCTTCTTTTTATCACTGTGTATCGGTGTGTTTTGTTTTGTCTGGTTTGAACGTTCCGAAGGGGATGTAGAAAAAGTTTTCTTACGAGATAAAAGACCGGCACAGCCTGCGAGATTTCATATAATTTAATAAATAGTAATCGTGGAGGGATATATATAGAGATACATTATATCTTTCGGTATGAGAGATATATGAGACCCACACGCTGCCGGCTGATACATAGACTGATTGTGGTCATAGCGGTGATGACATCGTGATGAGGGCAGAAGGATAGGAGGTCAGAGCGGGAGGAAAGCGAGGGATGAGGGAGGTGTCGCCAATCAATACGGAATAAAGGTCGGAGTGGAGTCGGCACAAAGAAAGAGGAGATACGTGGAGGTCTCAGTTCACGTGGAAGGTCAGGCTGTAGACCGGCGGTTGGAGAGAACACACAAAGTCAGAAACACGGAGTAACAATGTATTGTTTGTGTTGTTTTATAAGAACTAACGGCTTAAAACATCGTTCCAAACGGGATGGTCGAAATTCCAAATCCGTGGAAACAGTGTCGGTTCTGCCGTCGTGCGAAGGTCTGCGGTTTGGCCAAGATGTCCTCAGAGGTCGATACAACCTAAAAGTCATCTCTAAACTCTCGACAGCCAGGCATTGTGTGAAGTCTGGAAGTTCATCATGGAGGACATTGCCCAGAAACACCTGAGCCCTAAAGAAGGCGATTTATTTTGGAATTACATTTCTCCATGAATCCCCGGACCATGTCATCTGGTTTCTCCCAACCTATAGGTCAAGACTCCACGGGAAGCGTTGCTTATGGCAGGCAATTGTATGCATCGATTCCGTGGGCATGACGGTGGGAGTGGATATCTTTATATATGGAAAACCAAAACAATATTAGGCCAAGTAGGAAACCAGGGGTATTAAATAGACCAGGACTTTTATGTAATGTGTGCCCTGTTTGTGATCTCCCTCCGATGGGTGATCAGATGGGCTGGACGTGCCCCTGCCTCGGGGTTTGGAGAACAGTCGGATATTTCTCATTTTGATAAATGAACCCAGCTCTCTGGTGGAGATGAATATGTAGTTGCACCAGGTGTGCGCATGTCGTATACCTCGGAGTGAGTTTAATATAAATTCTTCTCATTCCCAAACCAGCCAAGGGTGAAAGAATCCAGCTGGCAACAGGAAGGACTTCTCGGTCCCAATGAGGTTGTTACTACAGCGCTGTGTACACCTGTACAGTTCCTTTCTTCACCTCAGTTTTAATATTTAGAGATGTCCCCACTTGGTAGAACATTAAAGGCTCCTCCCTGAGATCTGATCGGGGTTCTTTTTTTTTATGAGTTTACATGGCAGATTGCAGTAAAATTCAAATCACAAGAGAAAATGAGAAATAATAGCTTCTCGACACAAAAAAAAAAATTACTTTCAAAGAGAAATAACGACGAGAGAGTGAAATATTATAACATCGTCTCACTGCGGTCTGATCCGGCAGAGAAAATACTCTTCAATCCATGAGTTGCAGACAGTTTTCTCAAGGAAATGATAGCCATTCCAAAATCTTTGTAAAAAACACTAAGTTATCATGGTACCCGAGATGGAGCTGGAGTAGGAAGGGATACAATAAAGGCATGTATGACCTGGTCTGGCCGTATGGCATACAGGGCAAAGGCCTGATGGGCTGTTGGCCAATATTGCGCCATACTCCCAGTGGAAGATCAGTTGTTGTAGCACATGTTGGTTAGCCTTAAAGAGCCAGGGCCATCCTGTCATTGCCAGTCCGCTCCTGCCCTCGAGGGTTATTTAATTAATTATCACCCTTCTAAACACGAAGTGGGCAACCCTCCCCATCCACTTAATATATAATATAACATGGGGGTGATTCATTTTTGCAAGTTATAGGTGTGAAAAAGTAAGTTAACATTGACCTCACATGCCCTCACCTGTAACTCATAAAATGTAAGATCATTGAATCCGTGAGTTCTTTTGTTGTTGTTAGCATGTAAGGGCAGGTGCGGGGTCGGGTAGGTTAAGTTAACTAAGGTTAACTTGACTAACCACTTGACTTCTCAGTGAATAGACCAAAAAATGTCTTGTTACCAAATTTCACACCGTAATCACTATATGAGTTGTGGCAAGAAATGTTTGGGTCCAAAAAAGTTGAATGACCCATTACTCCAATCCTGAGCCTTCTCCTACAATAAGGAGACCTCAAACTCTTCACATTTTCTCTACGTTTAGAAAAAAAACAAACCTTCTACATTCTACAAATGTCTTTTATTCCATCAGAATTTTGCGTAATGTTTTCTTTCAGGGAGGCAAATATTTTTATTTTATGTAGCAAAAAGTTGAAAGGTATTTCTGAGATTTCTGGTTAAAACATCCCTGGTTTGTAACATTCAGGTCTCCAATGACAAGAATCACAGAAAATAGTAATCTCGTTATGTAAGAAACACACCAGTACCCTCATCCCCAACAAAACTCGGTATTCCGATCAGACACAGAACGCAACATTTTCTTCCCAAAAACAATTCCGGATTCTGCTCACACGCAGCAGACAAGATTCGCCCCGGATTGCAATATTTTCTAGACAATATCTAAAGCTGTTGGTTTAAATAAAAGATTCGGTTCTCTATCAGATATTACAAGATATTAACGCACTGCGCATTCATTGTTTTTCTTGTAAGTTATTGTTCCGAGAAAAACTAGTTTAAAAAATATTAACACTTTCCTAGCTTTCAGATATCGTGCATGCCAGATCGTAAAATGAATTCTAATGGCGGACCGGATGATGTGAATTAAATATAATCTGCTGTTTATTTATTTGGTTTTTATGTTCTTTAGATATTCATTTTGTTTGAGAAATACAGTAATTATTTATTGGATTCTATCACATTAAATAATAACCCCCCAGCGCTGTATACAGTAATACCCCCCAGAGCGGTATACAGTAATAACCCCCCCAGCGCTGTATACAGTAATATAACCCCCAGCACTCTATACAGTAATATAACCCTGTGACAGGGCCAGGCTAGCTGGCTCATGCGTCATATGAAGTTTAGCCGGGTCACGGAGCACTTTTGTGTCCGGTTCCGTATACCGTGACCCGGTAATATATTATATTGTGTTTATTGTGTAACCGGCCCAGAGACTGATGTGGATTCAGCCCCAGCCTTACATAGTAACATAGTAACATAGTTCATAAGGTTGAAAAAAGACCAAAGTCCATCAAGTTCAACCTATATACATATTGTGTCCCTACTGTGTTGATCCAGAGGAAGGCAAAAAACCCTTATGAAGCAGATGCCAATTGCCCCATACCAGGGGGAAAATTCCTTCCCGACTCCAAATATGGCAATCAGAATAAATCCCTGGATCAACGTTCTGTCCCTATTAATCTAATATCCATAACTTGTAATATTATTGCTTTCAAGAAACACGTCCAGGCTCCTTTTGAACTCTTTTATTGAGTTTACCATTACCACCTCCTCTGGCAGAGAGTTCCATAATCTCACCGCTCTTACTGTAAAGAACCCCCGTCTGTGCTGGTGTAGAAACCTTCTTTCCTCCAGCCGTAGAGGATGTCCCCTTGTTATAGATACAGTCCTGGGTATAAATAGGTCCTGGGAGTGATCTCTGTACTGTCCCCTTATATATTTATACATAGTTATTAAGTCCCCCCTAAGCCGTCTTTTTTCCAAACTAAATAACCCCAATTCTGATAATCTTTCTGGGTACTGTAGTCCTCCCATTCCCTTTATTACTCTGGTTGCCCGTCTTTGAACCCTCTCCAGCTCCACTATATCTTTCTTGTACACTGGTGCCCAGTACTGTACACAGTATTCCATGTGTGGTCTGACTAGTGACTTGTACAGGGGTAGAATTATTTCCTTGTCGTGGGCATCTATGCCCCTTTTGATGCACCCCATGATTTTATTTGCCTTAGCAGCAGCTGCCTGACACTGGTCGCTACAGGTAAATTTACTGTTAACTAAAACTCCTAAGTCCTTTTCCATGTCAGTCGTCCCCAGTGTTTTCCCATTTAATACATATTCCCAGCCTTCAAAGAGACGATCCTATAATCTGGCTGGGGCTCTTAATCAGCCAACACAGCCCTGTCTGCCCAGACGGCCCCCGCACTACAGGGGGATAACACAGGTGGGGGAACCCATTGTATTCTGTAATCCCCTCACCTGATACATCCCCTGTATACTGATGGGATTTGTGATGGGATGTGGCTGATGGGATTGGGGGTTGGGTTCGGTGCACATTGCATTGAGATTGTATAAAGTTCTGTGTAAATAAATTCTGTTTGTAATAAAGAGAGTTCTTCTTGGTTTGCTACGAATGGTGGTCTGGATGATCCGTGGATAGCTGAGTGCGATCCGTATGAGGGACTGACTGGTGATTCCTCAGCCCTCAAACAGGGGGACCCAGCCTTGGGTACGGTGACCCTGTAACAAACCCCCAGCGCTGTATACAGTAATATAACCCCCCAGCGCTGTATACAGTAATATAACCCCCCAGCGCTGTATACAGTAATATAACCCCCCAGCGCTGTATACAGTAATATAACCCCCAGCACTCTATACAGTAATAACCCCCCAGCACTGTATACAGTAATATAACCCCCCAGCGCTGTATACAGTAATATAACCCCCAGTGCTGTATACAGTAATATAACCCCCAGCGCTGTATACAGTAATATAACCCCCAGTGCTGTATACAGTAATATAACCCCCAGTGCTGTATACAGTAATATAACCCCCCAGCGCTGTATACAGTAATATAACCCCCCAGCGCTGTATACAGTAATATAACCCCCGCACTGTATACAGTAATATAACCCCCAGCACTGTATACAGTAATATAACCCCCAGCGCTGTATACAGTAATATAACCCCCCAGCGCTGTATACAGTAATATAACCCCCCGCACTGTATACAGTAATATAACCCCCCAGCACTGTATACAGTAATATAACCCCAGCGCTGTATACAGTAATATAACCCCCAGCGCTGTATACAGTAATAACCCCCAGCACTGTATACAGTAATATAACCCCCCAGCGCTGTATACAGTAATATAACCCCCCAGCACTGTATACAGTAATATAACCCCAGCGCTGTATACAGTAATATAACCCCCCAGCGCTGTATACAGTAATATAACCCCCCGCACTGTATACAGTAATATAACCCCAGCGCTGTATACAGTAATATAACCCCCCAGCACTGTATACAGTAATATAACCCCAGCGCTGTATACAGTAATATAACCCCCCAGCGCTGTATACAGTAATATAACCCCCCGCACTGTATACAGTAATATAACCCCAGCGCTGTATACAGTAATAACAGATTTGACCTAATTTTGTCCCAATAAACTCGCTTTATCTGCAGACCTGGAGGCGCCATTGTTGTCAGTCATGTGACTTTCCCGGCTCAAACACCACACTGAGCTGATGCTTTATGGCAATGCTAACAAAGTCCATTCCTCCACAGACATTTATTAGTCAGTGTCTGAATGTGTGATTAAGACTGAGCCTTTCTATTATTATTATTTCAGGCAGTATGATAAGGAGTCGGGGTGTTTAGTAGATCGGGGCTCAGATAACAGAGCGAGGACTCATACAAATGGCTGATACACAATTGCCTGAAAACATCATATTATGTGGCAAAAAGTAGAATTGTTTTAAAAAGATTTTTTTCAAATGTTGGGAGTCCCCCTTTAAATTTTATTATTTTGAATCATTGATAAAGCCTTGAAGTTTTATCAGATTTTTCACCGGCGAACGCTTCTCGTATTCACGCAGATTCACTGCTGAGCCTCCTCTAAGGAATCGCCGCTGCTTGACTGAATCGGATCCCAAAACATAAATAGAAATATGAAGCGATGTTTGTTTACAACAACTTAAGGCCCTTTTTTTCCGGCAGACTTAACAAGTCAAACGATTCAGGGGCTGTGCGTCCCAATTACCGGCGCGGAGCGCGGGCGCCTCGTCTCACACACTTCCTGCAGGTATCCGTCTAATGGAGCCCGACGCCGGCGATGCGTACGGAACAGAAAAGGTCGGATATCGCGGGACGCCGAGGCCAAGTCTGAGAAGTTTAATAACGTAGAAACTTTGCCGCTCGCAGGACTAAGTGCCCGGAGTGCGCGTGGAAGGACTCAGAGGTCTGCTTTCCTCAAAGCTATTTCATGAAAACATTTCAAATATAGTATTTTCGCTGCACGTAAATCCAAATCTGGGATCAATAACTGGGACAGTCTACCCAATGCTGAGCCGAAATGACATCCGTTTAACCCTTAAAATGCAAAAGCACGGCCCCACCGGCCACTGCCCCTCACTGGGACATCAGATGACCACTAAAGGCCTGGCAGGAAGTGACCGGTGGAATGGCCCTTGAAACTCGCCTTCTGACACGCCCCACTCCCCGCCCATTTCCCCCCTTAAACAGCGGCATGTCCTATGACATCGGCAGGACCGCCCACTGAACTCCGCGGGGTTTTCCCACAACGGGGGGCTCCGAGTAGCCGGAGCCGTAAGGTTCCCAGGTACACCAAAACGGCTTTGTTTTTACTCAAATGCTTTTTTGTAAGGATGAAAAATAAAATGAAAAATAAAGTCTAAAGCTAAATTATCTTTCAAAAGTAACTGTTTGGCTTTAAATCTTAAAATTCTAAACTTATTTTTCTCTGATGAGACTTTTTAATGTGAGGGCTACATTTTTTCAATTAATCAAATTATAATTGGATATTGATTTCCAGAAACTAATTAAATATTGAACAATAAAAAAAAGTCTATTTATGTTTTTGGATTTTATTTCTATTAGTGTGACTTGTACGTGGATATATCCCTTTAAATTGATAAAAGCTGCTCCTTATAACACATAGCTGCTAACAATCCTGAATTAGCTAGGACAGTCCATACAAGAGGACTCTAACCTCCCTTGTGTTGGTTGGTTTCACAATTACGGGGAATGCCAGTAGCTCCGTGTGTACAAGCTCTCGATTGGCTACAGTGCATGATGTCACACCACTACCCATACAATATGGGCATAGCATGATGTCACAACATCAGATGCATAATGTGGTCGGATATGATCATGACATAACTCTTGAGCATCTGGAAATGTCTTCTGCGAGGGTGGTAGATAAATGGGCCATAGCCATATGACCAACGATTAAGGTTTGAGTCTTTACAGCAGGATAAATGGGCAGACTAGACGGGGGCCGAATGGGGGCCGATCTTTTTTTTCTATGTTGATTTTAGTGTTACTAAGCAGGCGACCCCAATATCGTCACGTATTGCATGAAGTATCATGTATCATTGTATACTGCGCACGCACGCTTCACCTGTAAATATATATATAAGGTGTGTTATTTTTGATGTTATCGGTTCATTCTCTTTCAAAGTGTTCTGTGCCTTGTGTCCCTGGACAACAAATTAAATGAACCATTTAATTAACGAGTCAGTACGCTTGATGAGTTTGAGAAAACTTTCTTTTATTAGTGATGAGAGTGCAATTAAGGACATGTTGCACCGGCTAACAGCTTTAATACAAACAAATTGCACGTAATTAACTTGAATCCTTCCAAGTCAGGGGGGACAGAATCACATTACACGCGGTGTAACTTATTGCCCCGGCTGGCAGTGATTGGATGAGCAATGGATACACTTCAGCGGATTGTCAGCACGCCTAAGACTTAAAGGGTCATTAAAAAGCAGTAATACTCGCTCTGCATTTCATTACCTGGATATCTGCAACCAAGAAGGAGACCCAAGAAACTGGACGAAAAGCAGTTATTATTATTATTTCTTTTACTAGATTTTCTTATTAATGGTCTGTAGAATAAAGTAGGGCATTAAATATGATCATATCACCCACTCAGGAGTCATCGGAAAGTGATTCGAGGAGAAGGCCATATAATTAATGAATCCCTGTAATTAATGATTTCTTCTTAATGGCTGCCTGCAGATTGACCGGTGTGGGGTGTAGAGTGGATACGGCCCGTTGGTTTCATGGCCAGTCGATGGCACGTCGGTGATTTGGGAAAAGACGTTTCAAAATCATCTCTGGTTTAACGGTTGTCTCCAGTAAGTTATTAAACTGTCTTCATCCCCTCGGCCAACATGGAAACCACATCAAGTGGGAAACTCGCGTTCTTAGAATCTGTTGGGACTCATCAGCTGGTGCCTTTACTCTTGTTTTTATTTGGTTTTATCCTTCTCACAAACTATATATATATATATATATAGTTTGTATACGCCATACAATATGCTCTAATTTCAAGAATTTTTCCTGGAGCATGTATTTCCTTGCAGTACCACAAACGACCACAAGGAGCATCTGCAATAAGTTACTGATTGCTGTTGATTGGTTCCTGCAGCCTTTTAAATGGGAGGGTGGGAGATAATGCTGAAACTGCCATCATTCTCAGCTTCCACAGCCTGAGCTTTTAACCCAGATATAGAATTACAATGATTAACAAACAAAAATATGCAAATAGAAGGCTTGAGAATAAGGATAGTAATTGGTTCCTACGGTTCCTTCTCGGAAAATCGTTGATTTTTAGCTTGCAATTCAGCGTATGGGGACAGTGGATTCTGGGATGTTGTTAAATCCAAAGGCAACAATGTTTCCAGTACAGGATTCCAAACACAATCTCTTGTGCAACAAACTGAATGCTGATGAGTCGAGTGATATCTTTCCAGGGAGAAAAAGCTCTCCACCACTTAGTGAATAATTCCCTTAGACTCTTATTATTGTGGGTTATTTTATTAGGCATTTTCTTTGAAATATAACCTAAAAAAATAGATTTTAGTACTTTCAAGAAATATGCCTTGCACGCCCATGAGTTTGTAATCTATGTTCTTGTGTAAATGTCTAAACCCTTTCAATCCATCTTTAAAGAGTTGACATATATGACCCTAAATGTGCAGATTACTTTTTTGCCTGGATTTTATATAATTGTCATGCCAGTGTTTAAAAAAAAACATAATCTGAGCAGAATCCTGTTTTCCGTCATCTTCCATAAGTAACTTTGTGTAGATTTGTATCCACATGGGCTTTCCGGGTTTCATTTACATGGTGGTGGAATAAGACAGTTAATCTGTCGGCTTCCCTATACATTGTGACACCTGTCTGACGGGCTGAGTAATCAGATCTGGCAAAGGTCAGCCGTGTGATAGATGTGAAGAAGTCTCCGGCACTCAGCCTGGAGGAGACACAAAGGGATTGAGAGTCCTGATTTGGTGCACAAATAAGATATGAGGTTATGGAGAGAATGGAAATGCTGAGATAAGTGACAGGTTTCTACAAGCAGAGAATTACGAACGTCACAGCTATATTACAGATACAATGGAGGGAGAGGTCCGGTGGTGGATCCTCTGGAGGTGTGCCTGATCCTGACGCGGAGGATTGAAAGTTCCAGTCTCAGTGCTTGAAGGGTTATGGGATCAACCGTACCCAGCAAATGTTCTGAGCTTCTAGAAAAGAGAACCACCTAGGTAGGAAATAGGATTTAGGGTCCAGGTACTGTCCACCCTAAATGGAGGTCCTAATTTCTGCTGATGGAAGGCTAAATTCTATTAAGGAATTAAGTGGTTGCTTTAATAATTATCATTCTCTCTGCAGCATTCTGATGAAGTTCATGAGACCAGGCGAAATTCAGTACCCCTGAACTTTCCTGAACATTATCGAGCATCGTGATTTTATTACCAACTTAACAGCTGTGCGGTTCTGACACGGGCGCTGCGACTTGCAATTTTGAAGATAAATCAATATGGATAAAACTGGCGTCTTATTCGAGAAAAGAGTCATTTACTCTAATTGAGTTCAGTTCAAGAACTCTGCATTGCATGGTTTTCAAAATGGTATTGATTCTGGAAGACTATAGATTGCACGCGGATGTTCTTTGTCGGCGTTGTCGGGACATACGTTCTAGGCAGCAAGTACTTTTAACTCTTACAGCGATAGGAAGGCTAAAGCACATATTATGTGAAAACGTAGTAGACGTTCAAGTTGGAAGAGAGCAAATCATGGTAAAGAACCAGAAGATGCTCTGCCCATTCCTGCGTATCCCACCGCTCGCTGACCACTATGAGACACTTAGTCCAACAACAGCTGGAGGACGGTAGATTGACCACCACTTTCATAATCGCTAAGGGAGATATTTTAACCAAAGTTGAGTGGCTCTTGTGACTTTCCAAAAGGTTGAGTTGGCTGAAGGTGAAACTCGTCTTGAACTTGACTGTTGGCACCTGATCCCAGTTCAAGTTGACTTAAATCAAAACTCGGCTCAACTCGACTCAGTTGTTACAAAAAAGCATATCAAGTCCTCTATTCACATAAAGTTAAACTGGCAATCAAGATGGGAAAACTGGAAAAGATCAATTTGACTTCCCATGTAGTGGCGAGTTGACCCAGAACTTCATTAAATTACATAAGACTAAAAGATCCGATGGCCAACTCGGTCACCAACTCAACTGCCAGAGTTGCTTGATTGACTAATGATGATCGACGATCGATTCAACAACAAAGAAGTTAATCTTAATAACCATTAATTCCAACTTAACAGCAACGCATGCCAACAGGTGACTCAAAATGTCCAACTTGGCAGAACCCAACCCCAAAGCAACCTGACCTTTATTGAGAACAGAAGAATTTCTCTTGAGTTAATCGACTGCTGTTGAGTTGGTTTGAAATAAATTAGTTATCAGTAACAGCAACTGTCCTACATCCCACCTACAAGACCACAGAGGACGGTTCAATCTCTTTTTATCAAAGTGACGGCCAAAAAACAATGGAATCCCAAAACGTTCCATGCATAAGGATCCTTCTAACATGACAGATATCTGTGAATGCCATGCAACATTGTAACACAAGGGTGAAACCTTACTTTATTACTATTTGCATGGGAAATACTTTTTTCATACAATGTATCCATAAATAAGAGAAGAAATACAAGTTTTGTGTGAATTCGAGGAGATAGATATTAAAATTTTGGTGTCAGGGATAGGAGAGATTTGCGGAGATCCTCTGAATACAAATGAAAAGATCTTTTGGGCCGATTTGGAAAGAAGAGCAGACAAACGCCGCCCGCCTCGTCCGTATAATTCCTTACGTATTATTTATTTATTGCTCTATAATAGGAGGACGGAAGAAACCAACCTTTTAAACTACACGTCGCAGCCTCCCTAGTTATCATGACACCATTCAAAAAAACTGATCCAAGAAAGTGAGCTCGGCAACCGACAAATTCTCCCCGACACATCGCTCTTATGGCACATAGTTCCACGTCTAGCTAAGTGCCTTAAAATATATGAGATTTATGAAAATGTGAGAAGCAGAACATTCCGTCTTGTGTAAAATAGTCATAAAACTAGCATATTTTTACAAGTAAGACAAGACGGATTTCTCATACGCAATGTAGTTATCGCTTTGAATTAGGGTCTGGGGTTTTCTTCTATTTCACAAGAAAGACACGTGAGGGGTTCTGTAAGAAGCCGATTTTAACCTTTTCACTGCCAGAGGAGCAATTAATGTTTGTCGGCAGATCGGCCCTATTCGGCCCTCGTCTTAGATTCAGGAGCCATATGCCTATGCCATGCATGTTTAAATTCTCTCACTGTATTACCCTCTACCACTTCTGCTGGGAGGCTGTTCCACTTACCTACCACCCTTAAAGTACAGTAAAACTTCCTGGCACAAGATGAAAAAAAGTGTAATATTCCTAACTTTTGCAAATATTGGGCGAGGGCATGCACGTTCAACGAGCTCCCATCATTCTCCTCATCCTCCATCCCTTGCTCACAGGGACAAGAGGGGTTAAAGTATTTAAAATTACTATATGAGAGGCATAGACTGTCCTGCCCAGTGGAATGGAGGGGATAAACTCAAATATATATATGTATAATAACCCCTTTATTTCCAAATTCACAAACTAAGGTAGATTAACCCCGTAAGTATTCGTAAATGGAATGTTTAGATCATTTTCTATTACTTTTTGTAGGAACGAAAAGCTGTTCCTTCCCCATGAGGCCGTCACTTTAAATGAACTGATTAAAAGGACCGAGACGCCATGAAGTACTTTAATGTCTCCGAGAATACAATCAGTCTTTATAAATAAGCCGTAAAAAGGGAAGGCTTTCTCTTTCTGTCTCTTGTGATTTTCTTGAGAAGATGAATTAACCCTCTGAGCGCCATGAGTTGGCTTATAGAGGACTCTTTCCACCCTTCTAGAACACAAAGGGTTGCACGGGGGGGGGGGCAAAAAAAGTTTTGTTATTCCAAAAAAGTCTGCTTTTTTAATTACACGGATGTAAATTTGGTGACAGCCAAGCCTGCAGCCTGCCCTGCCCTCGCAAAACAATCAATAGCCTTGGCATTGAGTATTTGCAATTTGTTATAATTTGCAAGCAGTCGGCCAGGCGGACTACGACAGTCAGGCTGGGATGAAGTCATCAATCTCTTCGGGTGATCAATGAATTCTGAATACCAAACATGTGGCAAAGTATAACGGGAGCCCTCAGCAGCTTGACGGAGAATGGATGCCCTTCACAGAGTCATTCGTCAGGGTCTTTCGCTGTTTGGCATCGCGAGGCACGCGCTTATTACTCAGCGGCTGCCAAAGCTCAGACACACCTCGGAGTCCGGCAACCGCTGGAAAGACTAGTCGGTCATGCGCGTATACGTTAAACTAACTCGAAGGGGAAACACTCGGCTACTGGATGGGGTTAAAATCCATAACCGGAGACACGGGGAGGGTGAAGGATCAGCCTTCCGAATCGGTCTCTTGGCCAAGGAGAGAAAGAAGCATTGAAACGCAGAACCTGACGGCAGATCGGCCCCAACCGGCCCCCCGCCTGGTCGCCCGTTTCTCCTGCTGTAAAGACTCAAACCTTAATCAGTCGTTGGTCTCGTCTTAGATACATTCCCTCGCTGTATTAGCCATTATTAACTTTGTAATCATTTAAAACTCAGGTTGAGGGAGAAATCTTTATCAAGGGAGACTTTATCCGACCCCATCGAGTCGGCCGAACCGACGTTGTTTTCAAGATAATGATCAACCCAGACAATCCTTTTGTGGGAAGCCGGTGGTTGGAAAGGAGCGATTTGCCACCAGATACCGAGGTCTCCGCGGGGAGCTTCATTACTTATTTCTAAGTTAAGCTGTCATGGCGTTTTGGGTCTGCAAAGAGATAATAAGGTGCGGACATCAATATTCAATTAACACACCGTGCCCCCCCCCCCCAGCCCATTAACAAAACCTCTCTCCCTCTCCAGTAAAGGCTGGAGATGTGGGAGTCACGGCAAGAAAAATCTAAAAAGAAGCAAAAGCAATTACTGCATCTCCACTGTCAGATTATCCAACATGTATTTAAAGGGTTCAGGGTTTAATTACATTGTGCCGGCTTTCAATGGATTGAAAATTCCATTATTTACCCACAGCATAAAAGAAACAGGGCATGATGGGAAGGATTTGCGGATTTACGTTTGGGCTTCGTTTGAAACAGTTCATGCTCAGATGTTAAAGATTTACAGCTATGACTTCATGTGGCAGCCATTTTCCTGCCTATGACATCACGTGCGATGGGAATTTGGATTGGAGTCAGTGGCGTACTTTGGGGCGGAGGGTCGGTCCATGGGTGCCACTCATCAAGAGGGTGGCACACTGGCACTCAGAGGTCCCAAGTCTCCCAGAAATGTTTTCTCTCTTAATGTCTCAATACCTTCTCTGCCAAAAGCTTCCGCGTCCCCATCTCCTTTCCCACAGCTCTGCTTCTCTTTCTTGCCTCTTCTTTCTTCTGTCTTCTTTCTTCTTCCTCTTCTCCCCACTCTCAGCTCCCGGAGCACTTCTGCAAAAGGGCGGAGCCACGGCATGCACCAAGTGGACAGTCTCTCCCCTGTTCCTCCAATCAGGTGAGAGGATGTACAGTGGCTGCTAAAAGCACACAGAAGGCATTAAAAGAAATCTACGCATAAGAATTCCATCCAAGTGATGTCATCAAAAAGTTTTTTCAAGATTCATGGAACCTTAAAGCTACTTTTTTTCTTTAATTCAAAGAGTGACCGATTTTATAAATTTTGGTGCTAAATAAAAACTTTCAGTGAATCTTGTTAATTATGTTCAACTAAAGATGTCAGCAAAAGTCTCCTTAATTAGGCTTCTCCGCGCCGCCGGCAAAGAGGTTACTCCCGAAGGACGCGCATCCCCCGCGGCTTCACCGCCCGGCCCGTTCCTCGCAAACCCACCCCCGCTGGGAAAAGTTTCAACCTCTAAAATATCACTCAAAAAAGTTACTTACTGAAAAATGTGCAAAATCTGTACTTTTGAAGCAGCCGCCGACTCCTTTCCTTAAGTTATTATGTATGATTCCGGAGCCCGTGACGCTCTTTGCCGGTGTGAAGAATGGAGACGGAGTCACCTATTAACCCCGTGGGGGGGGGTTTGTGCTTGAGGTTTTGCGAGATGGATTAGAACGGAGGAGGAACGTTATTATCTGGCAGCCCCGGAAGGAGAAAAGGGTCGGGCAAGATCGCGTCTCATTTGTTTCTTCTTAAGGAAACGTGATTCGTCTCTCCCATCTCACGATCACCCAACTTTATGGGGGGAAAAAAGGATTTTTTGCAAATATTAAAAGTCTTGTTCTCGGTGAAAGGCAGCATAAACTATTACATCACACGAAACGCAAAGTCAAATGTAAAATGCGTCATGGCAACTGATTTTACATCCAGGAGACGTACAAACATTCTAACATAGAACCTGCCGGCAGATCGGCCCCATCCGGCCCCCGTCTAGTCGCCCGTTTCTCCTGCTGCAAAGACTCAAACCTCGTTGGTCTCGTCTTAGATTCAGGAGCCGTTTGCCGATCCCATGCATGTTTAATCCCCTCACTGTATTACCCTCTACCACTTCTGCTGGGAGGCTGCTCCACTTACCTACCACCCTTAAAGTACAGTAAAACTTCCTTACAAAAAAGTGTCTGGCACGAGATGAAATAAAGTGTACTATATATAAAAGTCCACCTTTCTCTGGATTTAACTACCCAAGGTTGAGAAACCAGTTTCATTCGAGAGCCTTTGCTCTGGGTGAGACCGTGAGCTAACGGGGTCGGTTTGGGCAGATATAATAATAATAATAATAATAATAATAATAATAGTAATATTAATAATAATAATGTCCAGGTAACACTTATGTGGTGCATTTTCCAAAGAGACGCCACTGAAGAGGACATAGAACTGTCCAGCTGTGGTCTAGGGAGGGCAAAGAAGCAGCAACAAAGTTACTATGGAGTCAATGAATCAATGTTTGTTTGTTTTTTCTAAAAAAAATATTTTTTTTAATCCAAAAATAATATAAAAAATATAAGTAATATTGGAAGTCAATGGAGGGGCCACGCCGCTTGAATGACCCTGGCCTCTTCTATCATCCACGTTTGAGAGGAAAGACTAAATTACTCTTCATTACAGATTATTTTCAAACAGTATCTGAATTCCAGATTTTTTCAAACATTAAAGTGGGCATTTCATGCCGCCCTCCAATAAATTATTTCATTTATTCGCCCACCTTTTAGGCATCCGCCATTCTGAGCAGCTTCAGAGGATCAGCTTAACTCATCTTTAGGATGATACAAGAATTCCCGGTTTATCTCTGTGCAACAAACGGCTTCTTAAAAACATTCGTCTCCCGCACTCGGCATCTGGGCCCGGACACAAAACCCCTTGATGTATCCTCGCTGGCTAAGAAGCGGTTAAATAAATATGTCTTTGAGTTTGAGTTTCTGATCATTTTGCGACTTTGAAGCTCAGTGAACAGGATCCATGGGACGTTGGGAAAAAGAATTTAGCTGTCATCCCGCGAGCAGAGAACGGATTAACCCCTTAAGGACAATGGGCGGTCCCTAAACCCATCGAAAACAATGCATTTTGAGCCCGTACATCTACGGGCTTTGTCATTAAGGGGTTAATAGTCCTGGTAACGGATACTCGCTCCATCCTGATTATCTTTGCGTTGCCGCAGCCTTTGATGGGAAGCAATGCTTTACTTAACGTGTTCACAATGTCGTTGGAGATTTCTAAAGCAGCCATATTAATTTATCCGCAAATGACATCACTCGCTATTCTTTATTTTGGAAAATTATTTAGCATCGTAATGAATAATAATAAAAATTAATGGGTGTAAAGCAGCAAATACAGACCCCCAGTAGTTCAAAGGGGAACCTTAGATTTAGGGGGTCTGGCTAGGGCTTTATTTTCACTTTACAAGAATAATGGATTTTAGTTTACACAGTTTAATTTTTATAGACATTTCCTGCTGTTTCTTTACACATCATTGGGGGCTTTATGGCTGTAGAGCCCTGCGATCCCCTCATACACGGCAAACATTCTGAGCTCATAGAAAAGAGGAGCATCAGGGGAGGAGAGAGGGGCATCAGGGGAGGAAAATGGTGTGTGTGTGATGTCTGGTAATAGAGGGATTCATTCTCTAAAACAGCTCATGTGTAGTAATAGATGCGTTAATTCTCTGAAACTGCTCATATCTAGTAATAGAGGGGTTAATTCTCTGAAACTGCTCATATCTAGTAATAGAGGGGTTAATTCTCTGAAACTGCTCATATCTAGTAATAGAGGGGTTAATTCTCTGAAACTGCATATGTCTGGTAATAGAGGGGTTAATTCTCTAAAACGACTCATGTCTGGTAAAAGAGGGGTTAATTCTCTGAAACTGCTCATGTCTGGTAATAGAGGGGTTAACTCTCTGAAACTGCTGATGTCTGGGGTGTTACAGGAAGACGGGGGCATCAGGGGAGGGGAGAAGGGTATGGGGAGGAAAGAGGGGCATTACAGGAGTAAAAAGGGGCCTTACATGGGAAGGAGGGGCATCAGGGGAGGGGAGAATGGTATGGGGAGGAAAGAGGGGCATTACATGGGAAGGATTTGGAGGACCAGTAGTAATATATAATTCATTTTTGTGTTATTTTGGGAAGTCGTGGAATGGATTTATTGTATAATTTGTGGCAATAACCTATAATTGTTGGCTTTTGCATCACATGATAATTAAAGCTTCTGGCCAAAATGATGAATAACACAAAATATTACATGATTAAAGAATTATATCTGGGAAAGGTTTGGACATTCGCCAGTACTATGAATGGTGTGTCTAATAGAGTGTAAGCTCACAGGAGCAAAGCCCTCGTCTCCTTCTGTAGTGACTAGTGTATGACTCGAAGTGTGTTAGCCTTATTGTTAAATTATGTATGTTTGGTTTCAAGGTTATTGTTCATTTTATTGTAATAGGGCTGCGGAATCTGCTGGCGCTCTGTAAATAAATGTTAATTAATGTGATTTAAAAATAGTGGTAAATTCAGCAGAGTAAGTGGAACAGCGTCTTTAAAATGCAAATTGCAAAAAAACAAAATAACAACAAATATTTTTTTCTGAATAACCTTTTTTTATGGAGCTGTTTTGGCCAAGAGTCTGCTTTGTATTCACCGTCCTCAGTCCTGGGATTGATTGACTTAGGTTTGAGTTTCAATGCTTCTCATCTGAGTTTCATTACATGGAATAAGACAGCAATTCAACCTGAACTAAAAGTAATTAAAGGAACTGAAGAGAAGAGGGGAAAAAAATCAGGAATTGAAGCTTTTCTCTCTCTCGCCTACCATGAAGATGAGAAACAAAATGCAAAAGCACCAATACGGCGATTTCACTCATTAAAGGCAAATCGGAGCTTAAATTAACATGCGCGGCGTGGTTACCGGCAGCCCGGGATACATTAACCCGCAGAGATATTTCACTTGGTGCATCTCCCGATATTTCATCACTTAAAATAAAAAAAGTCACAGAATACAAAATACAATGTAATGGGGAGCCAATAAATTATTATTATTTTCTCTCCAACACAAAAACATGCAAGAAACATAGAATTCTGCCCTATTCAGCGATTCTGTGTTTAAGTGCAATTAATTGAGGCAAATAAATAGAATTACCCCCCCCCTAAAGCAACCAGTTTATCTGAAGCCACCAGCTGCGGACCACCAGCTCCATAATTTTTCCTCTTGTGGAGCCGCACTCCCCCCCCCCCGGGGAAATAAGGGACCCTCTAAAAAGATAGCGAGAAGGCTTGGTCTTCTGAGCCCCCAATGAGGGGAACCACTAAAGTCTTCAAGAGGAGACAAAGACCAAAAAGGCAGTTCTTCCCGGACCCCGCTCTTTTGTGGGTGCAAATCTGGGTCAAAAGAACGGGTGTAGAGCGTCTACAATAAATGTGAGCCGCCGGAGATCTGATCCGGCTCTATGAATTTTGGTTTTCAGGGGACCGCTCCCAGCACAGACACTAAATGATTGTTTCCCTCGGTTCGTAAATGTGTTAAAAGTTCTGTGTAATTTCACCGTGTGCCGAGAATTTCATTTATTTCTCCTGCTTCAAGAAATTTCATAGAAAAACACCAAGTTCTGCAGCTCCGGCTGACTTTCATTAGTTGATTATGAAACATTGGATTCTGTTTCTCAGGAAGTTAAGGACTTATTGGTAATGTCTGCACTTGCTGGTCGCTGGTTTCCTTCAGGCATCGGCGACTGGGCTGGATTTTTTTCTTTACATTTTTTTCCCCATAGCTTTTTTCTGTCTTGGATACAAAGAGGTAGAAGACCAACACATCAGAGAAATGGCGAGCGACTTAATTGCCTGACCTACGATGTGGCCCAACTCGGAAGTATCTCACGTCTTATCTCACTTGCGTCATAACCCTCATCCCTAAACGTCTTTCTTATTGGGTAAGAGAATGGAGATTTGATCCGTGAGAAACATGGCTTCCCCTCTGCGGCTGCCAGCGGACTTCTGTCAGTTGGGTCTTTTGCACATGTGCAAGAAACAACATCACGTACATACACATACACATGCTTATCCCTATAATGCTATTATATGCTAGCCGCATGTTGCAAAGATGTATATAGCGTCCCACCTTAACCACACCCCTAACCACACCCCTAACCACACACCCCTAACCACACCCCCTAACCACACCCCTAACCACACCCCTTATGGCCATTTAAAATGCCATTGAAAATTCAAAAGCCCAGATGTTAGTTAACTCACTGTTCGTGTTGCAGCAGCTGTCTTTCCTTTTACATGTAGATATTATTTTCGGAATATACGCGTCTCACCGTCGTTTCTCGACACGTCACTTTCTTATTTTTAACATTCTTTTAATAATCCCCTTTTGGTAATTTTTTCATGCCGGCTTTAACCTAATTCCATGCATTAATTCCAGTGAATTAAATGCCGGATGTGTTGTTTTATACCACGGCTGGTGCAGGAACAAAACAAAATAACAAAGCGCGACGAATTTGCCTTCAGGTCTGCCGAGAGCGAGACAGCGACTCTGGACCAGATGTAGATTAAAGGTCCCTTAAAGCTCTTCAAATGCTCCTCTGCTCCTGTGGACATCAAAGCAGCAGTGCATTGTGGGTTTCGCGGACCTCTTACCTGACAAGGGTTGAAAGTTTCCCAATGTTTTCCACGTCTTCGAGGTTTCTTTCTAGAACACAGACATATGATTTTTTTAAGGGATAACCACCCTGTCCTTGTATCCGCTGAAACATAAAAAAAGGGGGGCAAAAACCTTTGCTGCCCCTATATCTGCTTAGAAATCCTCTGTTTGCCCTTTATCGCTTATTTCAGCCCACTTGGAACTAGAATCCTACAGAGTTTTCAAATGCAAAGATAACAGAGGATCCAGACCGGGTGAAACAATGTAACGCTTAAGTTTAAGTGCGATTAATTGAGGCAAATAAATAGAATTATCTCTTCCTCCTTCCTAAAGCAGTCGGTTTATCGAAAGCCACCAGCTGCGGAAAAATGATCTTTAAAGAGAGACGCCCGGTCATCGGGCCGTTCGGGAATAATGAGACTTCGGGGAAAGCCAAGCTCGACCACAAAAACCAAGGACCATATTCATGATGAGGTTTTTTTGTTTTAATTTTGGTTTTTATGAGACCCAATAAATCAGAAAAAAAGATGTTTATTAAAATTTCCAGCCCCGGAGTCCCCATTTAGGGCGACCCGCCAAAATGCTCCACACCCCCCCCTTAGCCCATCACTAGTGACCCCACTTGTTGTCATATTTTTTTTAAAAAAAACATAAATATTCTGGCTGAATTTGAGTGAAAAAAAACATGTTAATGTTGGATTATTGTTACTATGCCAGATGTTTTCTGCCGTGGGATCAGGAGTATAATGAATGAGTTACTTGATAAAGTGTTTCTTTCTGTTTTTGTTTAAAGATTCCGGAATCCGATGAATCATATTTATAGATTCTGATTATATACTGTAGATGGATCGTATTTTTATTACCATTAATTTATAACTGTCAGCATGTTCTTTTAAGGTTTTAATCTAAAAATGTAATGTTTGTTACTCTCACTAATCCCAATTCTTACCATTATTTAAAACATATATCCTGTTTTTATTATCATTATTATTATTATCATCACAAAAGCAGCAGTAAAACATTTATCTGGGGTTATGGAAATGTTCCAATTCCTCTTAACCGGGGATTAAGGAAAATTTGCATGACGTACCTTGTGCCGGTATTTCGTAACGTGTGATAAGGTTATAGTCAAATTCAGGGCCGGCCCGACAATGGAGCCGAGTGGGGCAACCGCTCCAGGCAGCACTCTTGAAGGGGCGGCTCTTTAAAGCGAAAGAGAGAGAAAGGGGCGCCGCTGTCAGTACCCGCTTGGCGCCCCTCACTCTCTCCTCTGCGGCGAGTCTTCCTGTTCGGTTCGGTCTCCCTGTTCGAGACCGAACAGGGAGACTCGCCGCAGGACTGCTGAAAGGTAAGTGCAAGAAGGGGGGAGAGGAAGGGTAGATAAGGGGGGGGGCGGCAGGGACGGAGGGAGAGGAAGGTACATAAGGGGGGGGCGGCATTTTAAAATTCGCCCCAGGCGGCATTTTGCCTTGGGCCGGCCCTGGTCAAATTGTGCATTGTTAATATTTTTTATAATTTTCACTCTCCCCTGTTTTAATAGCAGTATAGAATTTAGGTGCTATATAAATAAATGTAATGTTACGCAGTTGGGGATATAAACCTTGATACTTTATAAACTGGAGAAGAATAATCGCTTCTTGACCTTTTGATCAAGTGAGTATCTGCGAGAGAGGGGAAGCTTGGTTCTTGAGGCCAAGTGAGTACAGGAACCCATTGAAGGGTCCCTGAAGATTCAACCCTTTCGGTGGGGTGGAGTGTTATGCCTTTTGGCTTCTATCCCCACCTTGAAGACTTCAGTGGGTTCTCCTCTTGGGAAGAACCCAAGAAGATCCAATCCTCTTTTGGCTTAGACCTTGGAGGAGGACTGTATTTCACCCCCTGTGAGCATTGCAGATCATGGACTCAGTTGCCTTACTACCGGAGCACCGTTTTTCGGAAGATTAGAACGTACAAAAATCTCGGGTTTCACAGAAAGAAAAAAGAATAAGTCAGTTATAATTATAATCAGTTAATTAACTGATGAATTAATTCAATCTCATCTGAGATGTGAAAATTCCCCTTTAACGAGTTCTACAAAGAAGTTCTGCCACAAAGCAATCCACACAGTGAGGTTTACAAGTTGTAGGCGGCGGCCTGATGTCACATGATCACCTACAATGGAGAGCTCCAGGAAAAACAGATAATTGAAGTTTAATGCGAGTAGCAAACAAAACACACATAATAACGTTTTGACCCATATTATTTTCAACAAACGTCTTGTCTTCCTTAGCTCTCCTCTTTTTCCTGTTTAATCATTAATTGCATTCGTTGATGTTTTAATGTTGCTGTTTCTGGATTTTGCCAGGTTCTATTTTCTTTTGTCCAGAAACAGAGTAGATTAGTTCCCACTTGAAAGTCGCAAATTGTAAAAGTGTCTCAATGTACGGTGCTGGAACTTTCAATATTATTTTCCTATTTTGAGATACCCAGCAGAAGGCAAAGCTCGGTAATACTGCCAGGGCTTTCATCTTTCCTGCTTTCATGTATTCTGCCTCCGAATGGATGTTTTTATATTCAGGAGAATGGGTCTTTTACACACAGCTCAGATTCTAGCACATCTATAAAGCAGGAAGACATCACAGCTGCCTAGGGGCACCATGGGGGGCAATAAAGGCTCAATTTCGTCATTTTTTTATTTACCGACCACTCCAAGAACAGGGAAGGGCTGAGGTTTGACCAGTTTATGAAGCCGGCATGAAAGCTGAGCCAAACCAGAGTGTAACACAGGCCATACCAGCACTAGAGAGCCCTATGGCCTCAAAAGCTACCCCACCCTACCTTACCGTTCTCCCATACCCAAATCAGGACATCTGTATTGAGGATATGCCAAGAGGTGGTGAGGGGAGGGGCTTATACCTGAAGTGGGCAGGGTCAGGGTGTGACCACCCACCCACCTTTCCCAATGCGCCAACTCGTGGCTCTCAGCTCCTTGGATCCGTCTGGAGACATCAGAGGATCCCCCCTAACTGACCCATGTTCCAGACTGCCAGCAAAAGCGAGAGTGGGGCTGCTACCCAGGACAGTGGCACAGTGCTTAAAAAACTGGGACTGCCCTGCAAAAATCAGGCCTGCTTGGAGGTCTGTGTTTTCCTATAGTCCTCTACATTTAAACAAAATACCTCCAAAAATCAAACTGAAAAACAAAAAGTACAAGTTTTAGTAAATTAACTTAGTTATGTTAAAAGCTGTAAAGGTGACCGGTCCCATTTCACAATCCACCAAACACATGACTGATTAAATAAAACTCACATTTACCAAAAAAATATGTGTAAAAAGAAGCCAAATTAAAATATGTCTCTAAAAACCTAGGGAAATGTTTGGCATTTACATCCTGCTGGCACAGGAGAGAAGAGGTTAAACTGAACCTGAGCTGTGTTGTTTTACTGCCACCTAGTGGTCGTTCACTGTAATGTCATCACATTTTTTGATCTAAGGTTAATCAATTAATCAATTCAATTCAAATCAATTCAAAGCCAAGTTCATTTCTAAGTAGACTTCTGGGTTACAAGAAAACACAGGTTATATTACTGCCTTAAAACGGAACAAATAAGTAAAATCTAGTTAAAGTAAGAATTTTCCTGCAGGTAGAAACTATTGAGAGTTTATGGACAGCCTCTTTTTTTTTTTTTTTTTAAAACAATAAAATGTATTTCTAATTACCTTGGCGTCTCTTCAAATACAGCAGATATTTTCCCCCGTAAATGCTTTTATTTTATGGAAAAGGTGTTAATTGTGGAGCAATCACCATGACAACAAGTGGAATGTTCCCATTTCAGCATCTGGTCCAAAATTGCGTATCATGACTTAAAATCCCATCTAAGCACCTTGTGATTTAGGAAGTGAGGGTGGATTAACCAAGCCCCGGGGTTTAGGTCACTCCAAAGTATTAAGAGATTTGTAGCACCTAAAAGGAATGAATTAGATTTACTTTCAAAGTTAATCTAGAGATCGGGTTTAACTCTTCAACTGCTGCATGGATAATGAAGCTAAAAAAAAAGTGTTTCTGGAGCAGGACCCTAAGTCCAAATTGTTCTGAGATGCGCTACTTGGTGTCTACCCATTGTACAGCGCTGCAGAATACGATGGCGCTATATCAATCAATAAATAATTTTGCTTCTGTGCATCATGATGGCCAGATATAGCGAGTTATGTGAGGGGCTTTTCTTCTGGAACTGGGGTAGATAAGTGGAACAGCCTCCCAGCAGAAGTGGTAGAGGGTAATACAGTGAGGGTATTAAACATGCATGGGATAGACATACGGCTCCTGAATCTAAGACGAGACCAACAACTGATTAAGGTTTGAGTCTTTACAGCAGGAGAAACGGGCGACTAGACGGGGGCTGGATGGGGCCAATCTGCCGGCAGATTCTATGTTTATATGATAGGATGGATTGTAGCTATCAATGTGAGTCCCTGTCCCACAAGGCTTACAATCTAAACATAGAATGTTTATAATTTCTCTGTTCTAATCCCTGAGCGTAGATTTGTTATTTTTAACGTCCTTGCAGAAAATACGTTTTATTAGCACGTGGCTCCGCCGCGCAGGTTTTATTTGTTTCATGGTTATATTCAGCCCCGCAGCCAATTTATATTCAGGGTTATTTTATGCTCTTGAGTTTGTAAACACATTCACAAAGCCCAGATTCTGGGCCAGGAAACAATGTCAGTGTCCTTCAGGACCGAAAAATCTGCATTTGGGTAATTGTGGCCGGAATGATATCTCATTTTTTGGCAGATTTAAGGCAGAATGCGTCATCAAAAATTTAGTTTTTTTTATAAAACGCTTTTATAATTTTAAGCGTCAAGAATAATATCCATATACTGGAGTGTGAAGTACGTGGCTAAGAATGGTATGTGTGTTTGAATGTGATGTGTGTTGCTGAGAGCAGTGTGTTTGAATGTAAAGTGTTATTCTTTTGGCTGCGAGTGGTGCGAGTGGTGCGTGCTGAGTAAGCGCTTGCTGCTTGCTTCAGACTGCCCGCTGGGTCTGACGGACTGCGTCACTGTGTAAGAGGCAGTTCATATGCTGCTTTCTTCATGAGAAATTGAATTTCAGGGCTGGCTCAGCCTGTTCCGTCGGGGTCGGCCCTTCACGATACGTTGGTGAGTTGAAAGAGTTCCATTTTTTAGTAAATAACCCCCTAGAAATGAGAAATTAGGCTTTCTGTTCCGAGGCTGCAGAGCAAATAAAGAGGAGTCCAGCGGCTAGTGGTATCTCTTTATTAAATACTCTGGGGGCATTTATTACAATGTTTACAATGTATCCACCACAAGCTCTGTCCGCAGTCCAAAATTCCATCGTTGCTAAATGGTTAATATAACATGAAAAAAAAAAACTTTATTGTAACCAAAATCGGAGGACGCCTTACAATGCACCAACGCGTTTCTCCTCCATGTAAAGCCCCCCTATTCCTGTAATTTAACAACTCATGTAATTATAAGCATATGATTTAGGGGGGGCTGCCATGTCTGACCGGCGAGCAGCTTGTGGGCACAAAAAGATGGCCGACACATGCCCTGTCCAGGCAGTCGGGGGGCTCACCATGCAAATGCCCGAGGGGCCTCTAGCCGACAGCACCCCATACTCACTGATCTGCCACTCCAGCGAGGGCAGAACACCCAGCCTGTCATATCCAGCCTTCGGCCACTCTTACATCATGAGGTGGCCAACGGCCTTAAAGTGACAGAGCACCCTAAACACAATTACCAATAAATTAGGGTGACACCGATGATCCCTTTAACCCGAGACACTTCTGGAAAACGTATATAGCTGGGACGCATTCTTCGTGCCGTGCAAGATTTTTTTTTTTGTTTTTTTTTATTATTTTAAGAGTCCGCGTTAAAGGGGCCATCTTGCTGCCCGGCAATAAATAGATCGGTTCCTGTAATAACTGCTCCTAGCATCCTCTGTAAACTTTACACATTTACTTTTACATCACGCTGAAAATCTATGTCCATACATCATATAAATGCATAAATATTATCCCCCCCCCCAAACTACCTTAAACGACCCCGGCCAAAATGAAGAGCTTTTAATACAAAATGTGGTTTTATTTTGTCTTTAAGATACCGGCTCACGTTTGCTGCAACGTTTGGGTGTCCCCGGCCCCTTCTCCAAACCACCCTCATGTCACATATTACATTATAAAATCACAGTCCCGTTAGATATATCATTGAAAACACACGCACACACGCAAACACCGCTTCATGAAACATAAAAAGTAAATAGATATCCTTCTGCCCTCTTCCCGGGTCCGACGGATCGACTTCAAAGCCAAAGTCTTTAGGGCCAACGCAGAAAAAGAAGTAAGTCACATAAATTTTTTTCTCCAGATGAAGAAGAGACCGCCGAGGTCCCAAACTCTTATGTGACTACGTCTTTTGTTGTGTTAGCTCAATATAAAGTATCACCAGAGGTTGCTTTGCAGGGTATTATATAGAATATAGATTAACCCTTCTATGATCTAGCCCACGTTCTGCCCCTCCCATAAAAGTCGCGGTAGGATTTTGGGTAAATCCAGCCCTGCCGGTGATCCCAAAATCCTGGATATCATCCCCAAACTCAGATTAACCCTCTGAGTGCCTGATGGGTGTATAATACTCTGCTAACCACGTCACACCTTCGTAGCCCATGGCCAAGTGAGCCAGACCAGCCACGGGTTGCCACAAATGCTCTTTTAGGGATAAACCAAAGTTTTCCAGCCCTAATTAAACCTCTAGGACACAATAAGAGGAAAAGCGAGACATGCCGCACCTTCATCGGGATTTTCTTAAAGGAGAACATCCCTATTTATTGTATTGCTGGCCTTATACTTCACTGCATAACTGTTTCCAAAGCCCCTTGGTTCTAAAAAGTTTTTTTTCTTTTTTTAAGTTTATTAAGTAACCCCTCCCCTTTTGATGAGGTCATCAGCGCAGTTACTTGTCTAGCTTCCAGATGTAAACATTTAAAAGGTGCATACACACCAACAACACAAATTACACGGCATTTGCAGCATTTATCTTGAAATGTAGAACACCAAAACGTATGAAAATGATGCAGATAAACATAAATATATATAAATGCCAGACAAATGATGTCATCACAGCCCCTTTTATTATCTTCCCAACACGCCAGGCTGTCTATAGGAGTTGAACCCCATCCTACCGGGTATAGCTAGCGGCTCCAAGGAGAACCCACAACAGTAAACGACACAAAGTATCACGAGAAATGATGGTGTCAGAAAGGTTTGAGCTGTAAAGGGTTACGCGGGATATAACCAAGAGTCGGAGGCTCGGACTGACGGCTACCACAAAAAAAAAAGAAAAAAAAAGGCTGAAAAACATCTGGACGGAGCTTAGAAAAGAAAGTATTAAAAAGAAAGTATTAGGAAATTATTTTTAAAAACACTGAGAATTTGGGGGCCCACGGCGTTGGTTTCACAGAGTAAGAGTTAAGAAGTCCAGGAGAATAAATATAGACTCCACGGGGAATCACGTGCTAATTTGACGAACATGCAAAGCAGCCTCTCCTTTTATCACTTAAATGGGAAAAAAAAGAGGTGAAGGTGGAAAATTTCACCTGTCCCGGCCCTGTAACAGCCCTTGGAAAAGTCTGCTAGTAAAATAGTTAAATGGAAACTTTGTCTGCTTTTTTAACTTTATTTAGCAAAGAAAGTGTGTAAAAAGCAGAGAAAATACTCTGCCTACAGCCACGTGACCTCACAGCGTAACTATGTGATGTCAGCAAAGTCGTAGAGAAGCCACGCCCCTTCTCACCTACTCAGATACCCTTTTAAATCTCTTTCTCTGTGACCCAGCCAGATTTTTACAGTGCTGTTAAAGAGCCGTGGCACACGCAACAAACATTTCTTCACCCTCTGAGTGCCCAGAGAGATTGGCTTGCGGCCTCCCCTGGCACTCAAAGAGTTAAACAATGCCTACAAGCTGTTCCATTTAGGAATAGACAGCCGCTATCACTGACGCAACTTGCTTAATCCCAAAGCTGTCTGTTCTACTGCATAGCCCCTTATTTGCTGACAAGGACACGCGTGTAACATGTACAGAATTTGACACCCGTTCATGTAACAGACCGAAGGTTGGCTCAGCCGTCGCTTTGCTGAACAGTGATACAAAGTTACGATAAAGCATCCCCTGGAATCAACATTAACCTTGTTTCTATACGAGACCTGAACCTGAACCCGACACTTTCATGACCAACGTCCTTTGTTTTGTTTTTTCTTGTTTTTTTTTTTCTTTTGGTTTTTGTAGGGTAGACATTATCATTTTCACAGAAAATTTGCTTAATATCCCAGAGCGGAAGGAGCGAGGGCTACTCTCTCTTCACTGGTACTTGTCTGTAAAGTTTTCTGGGAAGACGCCTTTATGTTGTTCAAAATCCTTATTCTGGAGCCAATCATCTTCTTTAATCCCCATTAACCAACCGTCGTCCTGGGAGAAAAGAGATGGTGAGAAACTGAAATCCATGCTCCCATGTAGCTGAATTTAAGGGTTAATGTACAAGTACACATTGACTACAACTCTGGCAGGCTATTCACTAAAGTGCAAGTGCTTATGAGTTGGCTGTGCCTCCTCTTTGTGCTCCCCATCCCCTCTGAGATGGATGAACTTAAGTCAAGCCTGGTCAGTCAAGTTACCCTTAACTAACCACTCAACTTCTTTGTGAATAGACCCAAAAGTTCAGTCAATTGAAGAGAGAGAGAGAGAAGGAGAGAGAGAGAGAGAGAGAAGGAGGAGAGAGAGAGAGAAGGAGAGAGAGAGAGAGGAGAGAGGAGGAGAGAGAGAAGGAGAGAGAGAGAGAGATAGATTGGAGATATTTGGTTTCACTTCATGGGAGCTGAGATGAGTGGCAGCCTGTGGCAGAGCCAGCATTATATGATCAATTTCCAATCTTGAACCCCCCCCCCCCGTACAAATGCTGCCTGAGCAAATCAGCAACAATTCTGGTTTTCAAAAGCAATCTCAGTAATTAAGACATTTTCATTTAGTGCAGCTCTCTCTAAAGAGTGACCATTACTATCAGATTAACCGTTACAGTATAAAGCGTTACAGTATTAAGCGGGGGACAGTCCACGCCATCGTAGGGCTTACCTGCTCCTCTGGGTTATCAAATGTGGTCACTAGCACCACTTCGCCCGATTTCAAGTTCAATTCATCATTATCGGTTGCGGCATAATCGTGCAGAGCCTTCACCTGTAAGAAACGCAAAGAAACAAAAAGTCAAAAACAGTAGAATAAATTCCACGCGCTATGCGGCCGATCGAGCCTAAATCGATATGCGTGTCCCACGTCAACACGTGGTTTGTGTCTTCAGTAACACGCGTGGTAGGTATCGTCTCCCTGCCCCGTCTGGGTTGTTGGATAATTATAATCATCACTCCCTCTTTCTGTACCTTATACAGGAATCCAGGGGGCATATCTTTTTTGGGTGGGCTGCTCTCCAGGGTACCGTTTACGGTGGCGGAAAATGTTTCCACCACAACAGCAGGAAGTGAGCTTTGAGGCTGCTGGGGGGGGGAAAAAAAAAGTAAAATAATAATAAAGTCCGATAACCGCGTCACCTTCAAGACCCAAATCACTGAATTGATGAAGAGGAATCAAATGTTCCGTAACAGAAAGTTACCATTATGGGGGACAGAGTTTGGCAAGTACGCCAACTCCGGAAGTGGTTTATAAACATCACAATGTAGCGATTCCGTGGTAAACATGGCCCTGGGGGACTCATACTGCAGGGATCCAGGTCAATTACCGGAGTTTTATTGGGGACAGGAGTGAGTTGGGTGCCCCCTGGGAACGTTATAAGCCCCACAAACCCAAGAAACCCTCGTCTTACAGCAGTCGTATCGTTCTCGGTCGCGGTTGATTCGGGTTGAGCTACGGGCTCCTTCTTTTCTTGTTCAGTTTTGGCAGCAGGAGCTGGCGGTTCCGGCTGTAATATGGAGCAAAATGCCAATTAGCGACTGCGTCTCGCTCCAGGAAAGCGGCCAACAGAAGGCACCAGGAGACGGCATCTCAGCCAACAGAAGAAAACACAACCTCCACCAAAGCCTGGAATTCACAAGGTTTCCATCACCGGAGTATTAGATTTTTTTTTTACTGGCACAGGACAGGCAGACGGCACAGAGCCGGCTTCCCGATTCCAGCGTCTGAAGTTTTTATTCAGGAGCAGAATCCTCGTACATAAATTATAACAAAGTAACAAAAAGTCGTTGAATAAACGGCTGCGTTCGGATGATTCTGTCCGATGATTGTTCCGATAAACGGCTGCCTCGATCTACCATATTAATGATCTTTTTTTGTCCTCCCAAATGGTTTATTCCTTTTCTGGATCAATGATTGATGTAACAATGTATCTAGACCTATAGAGACAGAGCAGGCAACGAGCGCACGAGATACAGACACAAACTACAGAGACAGAGGCTAATAAGTGCTGGGGTCACTAAAAAAAACCATTGTTTGGTAAATTAGTGATTATTTGCTAATAACTTGAGAGTGATTTGTGATTGGCTGTACAGAGACGACTTGTCAAAAGATGATTATTATGACACAAAGCATAGCTGCCAACAGTCACAAATTTGTCTGGACAGTTCCCAGAAGAGGGCTTTTGATATTATTAGGGACTGCTGGCAGCTTGGCTTGGATGGCGCCCAAATGGGACACTGCGAAGGTGGGACGAGACGTGGAGACAAAGCTTTCTCATCGCAGCATCATGACTGACCGTGGAATGAGAGAGGTTGCTCAGTATGGAGAAAATGGCACCTGGTTCAACAACAGGTCGACAGCCACAATGTCCTGGCATGAAGGCCGTAATGAGGATGGGTTTTGAGCCAAGGATGAAATGACCGGAATCCACTTACTTGGGCAGACTCTGCCTGGGTGGGCTGAGAGGACCAGTCCACCACAAACGCGTTATCACCGCCAAACTGGTCCACATTGCCAGACGTGCTCTTGTCAGGCTGGACGCCGGCGCGAGGGGTTAAAAGGAATGGGGGAAAAAAGAGAAGGGAACACCAGCAGATAAGAGACAAAAAGATCCAATAAGAACAAATCTCCCAAAAGGAAAGACTCTTCAAGAACGAACATTAATGGTTCTAGAACGCGATCTATCCGTATCGATGAGTCTCTGGCAGGAGAAACGAAGGGGACCTCCAGCTGGAATTCAGCCACAACCGGCGGCTTTACGGTGACCGTTCTGTTATACAACGTCTCTCAACCCGCATTTCATGAATCCCTTTGGAGATGTCAGACGTTTACTAAATATGGTTTAATGGAGGGGGGGTACCAGGCTGGGGACAGCAGAATTTAGGGTACTTGGTAAAACGTTCTGGAACGATGCAGAACGCATACAAAGTTTCGCAGCAACCATAAACTCTACCGAGACCAATAACTGATGCCCTGTATAATGTATAGTTAAATCAGCGAGCCAGACCCTGTATAATGTATAGTTAAATCAGCGAGCCAGCCCCCTGTATAAATGTATACATTATACGGGGCCAGCTCAGCCTTTTCCTGCAGAAGAAGCTCCCCGGGGTCGGCAAAAGTTTTTAGTAAATTAACCCCATATAAAGCAGGTTATTTTGTGTGTTTCAGGTGGATCTAGATGCCGTGAATCCGCACACAAGCCAACAGTTTCACTGATTGAGACCGACAACCCTGGGCTCCCTCGGACATTCAGGGACTTGCATTTACCGGGACGCCGGCCAAACCGAGGAACCGAGGCTAATACGCATTTGGCGAGGTGCGCTCTTTAATTTACCCGGGTGAGCGGAGAATTGTAGACGGCACTCGCTGAATTACCGCGGAAACTTCCCTAATTCCTGCAAATTGTGATTAATAAACAGATAATATCCAATTACGTTGTTTCAGCAGACAGGGGTCTGAGCCGAGCTGCCCGAAAAACCTATTAAGAGTTAATCGGGTGCGTTCAACCCTTTTGCGTGGCAATAGAAGGAGCCACATGTCCTGCAGGGCTGAGAAGGGCTCAGGGGCCACATAATAGCTTGTGGCCCCTGTCCTAGTGGTAATTCGCCCCTTCTCGAAAAATAAAAAAATAAGGAATGGAAATTGGGGTCTGCCACCTAAACAGCATTAAACTATTCTAATCTGTAAGACATAGACATGTATGATAGATAAATATCGGACGGATAGATAGATAGATAGATAGATAGATAGATAGATAGATAGATAGATAGATAGATAGAAAAATAGTCCAGCATTGCTACTCTGAACGCAAAGGTGTCAATCAACATCGTCTGACCTAACCTCATGCCTTTCTGTTATCTACAGAGTGACCCACAGCATAAGGACTATATATATATATATATATTAGTATGTGTTTTTTATGTTATATATATAAATAAATGTGTTTTTAAGAAAACAGTGAGTGATATAAACAGCAGAAACGATGGAAATCTTACCTCCCACATATCCCAAGGCAGAGACTAATCAGGTTAACGTGCGGCAGGAATAGAGGAGAACAAGCAGATATTTACATCGTGTTTCAATGTATCAAAAAATGGTTACATCCACAGAATACAGAAACGATGCGTTTTGATTACAGGGAGATGTCGTCGATGTCTTGGCCCAGAAGAGGTTAACTATTGAGAACTGATATTATTGTTTTATATGGCGCCACCATATTCCGCAGCGCTCATTTTTGACTATCTATTGAAAGCTTAACCCTTTTGGTGCCAGGGAGTGTGGTCATACAGAACGATGCCCAGGTCTGTGAAGACTCGTAGGACTCTACGTTACTGGCTGCCGGCCGTCACTCTGGAGCAGTTGGTATCGATGATTCTGGGCCTGACGTGTGCCTTCCTAGTATCAAAAGCTGGTACTATGTTACTATGCCTGATTATGTTCAAGTAGACATTACCCTTACTCGTATGCCTCCTACTGTACAGAGCCCCCACTGCCTGAATCTAGACCTTGGATCAGACATAAGTGCCCCGGATCTTTAATATAGATGGCGTATCTTGACCTCCCGTACCTGTCTGGACATAGGCATGGCATAAAACAAGCTGTGGTGGGGCCCCTATGCACATGCCTACTTTACAAAACATAGGAACCCGAACCTTTAGTTCATATTATTTATACGTTGAAACCCAGGATAAGGTTGCAATTTATTTAGTACAAGTCTCATGGTTCCAAAAATATTAAATATTGAAATTGTTGCAAGCTCTGCAATCTCACATTGGGAAGATTACTTCTAAAGCAAAGCCAGGGTATCCTTCCTAACCTCCGAAATCTGTTGGCTATCTATATGGGACACGAGAATTGGGAACGTGTTTTCCTGGGCAGGGACAGCATGGCAGTAAAGGGTCCAGGAAAACTGAGAATCAACCAACCTGTGCTGGTACCCTGCGTACCCCGAAGAGGGTTCAGGTTTCAGGGGATCAAAATCCAGATCCAGTAAGCTGGGCTCCGCGGTCTGAGGCCACACAGCCTCAAACTTGGCAGCAGTAAAGGAAAGAGATTGAGGGAAGGTTAGATACAACACACCGGTCAAATGGATGAGCGTCCATGACAATGTTTCTGGGTGATTGAGGGGAAACAAGCATGGCTCGTGCCCCACGTCAGGTCTCTCCTAATTGTCTTCTGCTCGCTGGTTTCCACTGCGGACAATGGTTACGCAATGAACAAACAGAGCGATCATACAGGAGTCCGGGAACACCACGGTCAGCGGCAAAGTGGAGAGGGTGGGAAGGCGGACTGCTCCTTGCTTTGAAGAACACTTTTTACATTTCCTTTGTGGTCGCGAGGGGCACCTAAAACATAATATTTCTGGATCCTAAAGCAGCCTCCGTACTTCTGTTCTTTGTTCTATAATTTACTTTCTTAGACTTTTAGGAAATGCAGACAGAGAACAATAGACGAGGTACATTTTCTAGAACAGCGACCAGGTATTTGTGCGGACGTGTTACTCGACCATTTTGTTGGGCATGCATTCCAGACTATGGGTTGCCAGCCAATACCGGACCATCCCCCCCCCCCCCCATACACTCTATAAACTATGGTCATGTAAACCCACGTGATACAATGTTTAACGGAGCTGAAACAATTTAGAGCGTAAGGGTCAGCTTGGTGTCCCTAAAGTTTTTCCAAACATGGTGGTTTCTGGATGCCAGACTTTGAAGACAATATGGAAGACCCCTGGAGTTACTGTGAAAAGCTGTTTATTTCAGCTGCTTCTACAGTAACTACCAAGAAAGACACGAAGACCAGAAAAGTTTCCCTTTCTGACATGTAGCCCGTGCCATGAAGACCGGAGCTGCCACGTGACGTATGCGTCACGCTTCTCATCATGCATCAGCCGAGACTGCAGCGGAACCAACGGTAGAAGTTGAGATTCCATCACAAAACCTATGAGAACTTGAATTATTTGTAAAAACACAAATCGTGTAAAGCACATCGAGTCACGTCACAAATACACAATTATTCCGAAGGCAAAGATGTGGATCATCCGGACAATTTCCTGGACCTCTGAGTGCAGTCTCCGATTTAATGCCATTACATATCTGATGAGCCATTAGGTACCCCGTTTCTGTCTTTACAAAAGACCCCAATAACCCGTTACATAGGAAAAAGCGTATAAACAATATATCAGCCAGCCAGGGAGCATGCACCAAGCTACGGACACAGCATGCGCGGGAAGGAAACCCAGGATGGTCCCACAGACAATGGCTTCTCCGAAACTCCTAAATAACGCAAGTCAGAAGCGAATGAGCCGCAGGTTTATCTCTTCTAATAAACATTTATAAACACCGTCTAATTTAACACAAAACGCTACATGAACCCTGCTTTACTGGGTTTCCAAGGAGCCAAAGTCTGAAGATAAAAAAAGAGACAGAGGGGGTAAAAACGTCTTTTGGAGGTGTCACTTTCTAGGATAAATAAGACCAGATACTGGGCAGTGATAGACTAATCAATAACTCTCATTTAGTGGAGTCTTATCTGGTGCATGCGCAGGGTTTGTGATCTAGGAGGTCACAAAGCTGGTTAAAGAGAAACTCCCAACATTTTTCTGTAGGAACCATATTTTTATGGTCAGTAGGTACCTGGCAATACGTCCCTCGGTAGGTTTTAGTAACTTGAAGTATAAGACAGCTGAGGGTCACCTTTCCGAGCCGGATTTCGGACACTAAGGGCCAGTGCTAACGCGAGGAGAAGTCAGCCGAGCCATACGTCAAGCTATTATTGCCACAATGTCTTGCGTAAGGACATTTGTTGGCGTTGGCCACGTTTTAATCTCCAAGGGGCTTCCAGGTCATGAGATCGAGTCTCCCAAATAGTAGAAGATCATGATGACTACTCCTATAAACCATAGAAATCAATTACAACGTTACTATTTATGGGACTTCTTGTGGCAAATATCACAACCATAGGAAAATAAACGTATATTGGGAGTTCCCCTTTAAGGCATTCGCCCCGTCTAGAAGAAATCTTATTATCAAGGGGGGGGGATACTGTATCAATTACGGCTTCTAGGATAATGAAGTATTTTACCAAACTCTGTTCAATTGATTCCTTTTATTCAACTCAGATTTCTAATCTCTGAAGTCTTGCTTCTCCCGGACTGCTTTTGCTATTCAGTCCTCATTTTTAAGATCAATAACAATGTATCAAGAGAAAAGGCCTGATGGAAAATCCATTGCTTCATCTCTTTAATTCGCCCATCGTTCATGTTTACCGCTCAATCCATAACGAATAGAAGGAACCATTGATCAGATGTTGACATGCGGACGTTAATCCACCGCGAGGTGTGACGCATTCCGAGAGGGACCGAGACCGTTTGGCCGGTCACCTCGAGACAGCCTGCCCTGATCTCTGGTCTGATTTGCAAGTGACACCTTCACGTATTTTGGTCGTGCGAGTGTTAGTGAGCTGGAGCGAGGAGGAAAAACAGACAGCGGCTTCTAACCTGCGAGGGGGTGGTCACACTTATTTCGGGCACAAAATTGTCATCAAACAGGCCGATGATATTTTCCTGCTTGAGGTCCTTTGACGGCGTGTGTTTTGGTGGCGGTGGGACGGGTGGGCCTTTCCTCAGCTACATGCAAGTAAAATAACACCAAGAAGGCCATCCAAACAATTACCGGCCCCCCCCAAGAAAAAACAAAACAAAAAAAAATACGGGAACATGTTAGCATAACGTAGACACAGGGACCCCGAGGATCAATCACATGACGTCACCGGTTATATTTCACTGCAACAACGGAGAATCCATGTGCAAATAAAGAGTACCGTTATCGTACAGAACACGGAACAAAGACAGGGTGGGCAGCCTGGGACACGGGGGGGGGGGGCAAAATAAGCAGGGGGGGTAAAAAGCAGCTGAACGCTATACATCGGTAATAAAGCTGTTCTTCGCTCAATGCAAAAGGGAGATCATTTTTTTTCCCCCCACTGGAGCGCCAGAGGATAAGCGAGATGCGTCACTCCTCCCTCTGGCATGAAAGGGTTAACCGACATTAAATCAGTTTAGATACACACGATCTGGGCTTATAATTTAGCAACATTACATTGTTTCGAGTTCTTTCTCAATGTGTGATACTACGTAGCTGCCAGCAGGGGGCGGTGTTGGTTTGGTTTTCTAACACAATCAATTTTAATATAATATTCGTAGATTTTATTAAAGTTTAAATATCTAAAATATTCATAGACCCCCTTTATGCATGACTTTTTCTTATCACATTCAAATAATACTTAATGTGCTCTATAAAATATATATACGATAAGCCTTTCTCCTGCAGGTGTGAAGCTAGAATACCTGAGAAGGCGATTTGGACACCTCCGCAGACGGTGCATCTACAAAGAATGACGCCGTTGCAGGTGCTTCTTCCTCGGGTTCGTGGTTGACGGTCTTGGTTTCGGTGGCTGAAGGCGGAGGTCCGTCAGGCGGAGGGGACGGACTCTTATTCACCTTCACGGAACTGGTGTCGCTGGGGATAGAAGAGAGGATGTTTAATTCCATCCTGTTTAAATGAAGTCCATCAGAAATTAATTTTTATTGTTATTATACCCCTTTTTAGCTGGTTAGAGTTTTGAAAAATACAATTTTGGAACTAATTTTACTTTAAACACAAATCTGGACTATATTTTAGGAAGTTTATAAAAACATAATATGTAAGGTGTTCTAATTATACAATTCAGACGAACATCTTATATATCTTTGGGCGCCTACTGACTTCCCACGGGGCTTATTGCCACCCTGACCTTACGTGTTTGCTTTGCTGACGACACATACGTGTGTAATAGAAGAGCCACGCAGGCGACTCAGCAGCTACAGGAGATGCTACGGACCAAGGACAAGCTGGAAGAGAGTCCTCCATAAATGTCTCACATCGCCCACAGGGAACATTCCACCAGTCTAGGCTTCTTTGTCCTCTCCATCCTACAGCCTTTCCTCTATCCCCACAGCAGCCACACTTCCATCGCCCTCCCTCTCAGCTTTTTTTCCTCCATACTTCTGGGAAAATAACATTTGAAGAACCTTCTCCATCTAGAAGAGGTGGTCCCATTCCCTGGTGGTCTTTTTATGAGAGCACAGATCTCTTTCTAAGAGTAAAGCACTAAATTCTTGACTAACTGAGACAAACACATCCATCCATCCATCCATCAAAAAATAAATAAATGTGTAATATAATTTATTAAATAATAGTTACTCTATTTTTTACATTTTTTGTACAATATTTAATATCCAACTAGTGTTGATTTAAAAAATAATAAAATGGTTGAAAACAAAACATTTAAGTTTTGAAATAATTCTGTATGAAAGTCACAAAGGATATGGCATTTAAAAAAAAAAAAAAAAAAAAAAAAACAACAACATCCGGCATGCAAGTTAAATGTATCCAAAGGTTAAACTGTGTTAGAAAGAAACCTCTTCATGCATAAACTTAATTGATAACCTATGTTATCTCCACAGGTTAAGTTTAGTAAAACTGAAAACCCAATTAATTTTTTTTACCAGCAAAGAATTTTAATGTAAAAAAAAAGTGTATTAATGTTAGTGATGTAATAACGAGCAGCTAGATCACAAAATGGGTATCCTGACAAAACAAACAAAAAATATCTTGCAAATATGCGTTTTACTTCCCAACTTAAATACAACCTTAAAAAATAAAAGAAAAAGGGACCTTAAAGACTAAAAAGGTTTTTAGTGGTTTTGTAATATAAAAAAACCAAATAAACTTTATCGACAAATCTTTTTCCTACTACTATAATTTTTTTCTATAATCAATCTTTACGGAGGTATATAAAGAATGGTTCATTCATTAACAGGAACCTAATGTTATTATTGTGTTTTTAACAGACTGGGGGAAGCGCATTTCCTCTGCACTCTCCACTTCCTGTACTGTCTTACAGCAGTATTCTGCTCTGGAAGGCAGCTGTGCAATGGATTATTCTTCCCCCTTGCAGATAAAATTTTTATCTACAATGAAAAGTAATTATTTGTAAATATAACAAAGATAAACTTGAAATGTTGCCGACGTATATGCAATAGAATATATAATACAATAGAACAAGAAAAAAACAAAAGGTTAATTGGACATGCGCAGACAAAACCTGGAGCACACACTCGGGAATCGCTGGTACAATCACACCCTTGGTTAAACCATGATGCATTTAATTCACTACCTGCTCCTTTTTATCCTCAGTCTGGAGAACAAGTTTGCTTTCTTTCTGTTGGGGTCGTTAGGGTAGAAATGGTTATCGGTGAAGAAAAGGAAGGCTTTAGGAAAACGAGAAAGAAACCCCCAGTCCTGCTAAGGGACGGCCTTGGCTTTTAAGCAACAAACGCCGACGACACAACTAAAGCATGATAAATAATTTAACCCTCGTGAGTTTGAGATGTTCCCAGAGATAATGAGAAATGAAACGCTGTATACTAAAAATACAAAATAAAGTTCTTATTTGTCAGCAGGGTGATGCGTAGGAAAAAAATCTGCATTTTAAAGGCCACAGTGGCCCCCGAGGACAGCTCTTCTTGGTGGTGACATTAAAGTTATTTAAAAAGAGAAAATCAGGTTTAACCTCTTAAATACAATAGCAATCGAAGAGTTTGGTCGGCGACCAGCTGGTTGAGTTTCAGTAAGTTTTATACATTCGAGCGCCACCAGAACTCCTAAATGATCCAGAAGTTTCTGAAGGACCAAGATCCTTTAGTTGGACCATTTAACGCAGAAGGACCTTTGTGGGTTGCCCAAAAACGTCATGGCCAAGGCCGGCCGGGGGGGGGGGGCAACAGATATGGGGCTTTGGCTACACTTACTACAAAAGTTGGCTAGTAAAACATACAGGTTGTAAACAGACAGGACGTGGCAGTAATGGGGGGTCCGCGATGGCGTGGATTACAGGGCAGTTGGCCGAACCCCGTGGAGATGCCCCCAACTCTCACCTTGGCTGAGCTTTCACTGGCGTGAAGGCGTTTGATGACTGTTTTCCTTGTTGCTGTTCCAGAGTCACCATCACATCATTAAGGTTTTGATGCAGCTGCAAAATTATTATTTTTTTTTTTTTTTAAAAAGGTCAAAAAAACAGAACTTTCAGCATCTCTGCTACATTTAAATAGAGGCTGTGAGATAGAATTATCTCAGAAATAAGATATTTGTTACATAAAGCCGTCCTACAGAACAAATTCTGCAATAATCAGGAAGAGCCCACACCCCGACGACACACAATCATTGTGAAATTATTTTGGGAGTTTTCTACTTGGCCCAAAATTTGTTTTGTGTTTTTTTTTGTAGTTTCTATGACTGCAAGAAAAAAAAAAAAATAATATCTCTAATTTCATGTGGGAGGTAAAGGCTCCTCAGACAATCAAATTCTAACAATAAACACCGGAAGTTCAACACATTCAATTTGCATGTTAAAGATGTTCATGAATAGATTTGGGGTAAAGTTATACTTTATTAACAAAAAGGAGAAGTTATGATTTATGAGGCTCTTTTTAGGAACTGGTGTGAAAAATGCTAGGAAGTGCGCAAAAAAACTGTTTATGCAAAAAAAAAAATTTTTAAAAAAAGCTCAAAAGCTTCTGAAAATGTTTTAGAATTTTTTGAAATTCCGATTTCCTTTTTGTCTTAAAAAAAATTATACAGATCGAAAGAAGGGAAAGTTAGCTTAGTGTCCAATTCTTCAAACTAACGTTGAAAAGTGAAGAAGGGGAGAAGGAAAAGTGAAGAAGGAGAGAAGGAAAAGTGAAGAAGGGGAGAAGGAGAGAAGGAAAAGTGAAGAAGGGGAGAAGGAGAGAAGGAAAAGTGAAGAAGGGGAGAAGGGAAGAAGGAGAATTGTGTCAGATTTGTCTAAAAAGTAACAAACCAAAAATGAAAAAAAGACACAAAAATCCTTGTTTTGATGTCCGCGTCTTACCTTCCCCATTTCTTTGTGGAAGTTTTCTTCAAGCCCCGCAATGCTCTGGAATGTGTTGACATAGAAACCAACACGGCTACCAAAACACAAGAAATATTATTCGTTAATTCCCATCAAACCCGGCCTCGATATCGATCAACGAACTCAAGAGCCACTAACCAACACTCGTAATCCTCGTAAACGAAAAACATGACAAGGGTGTCTGCGGAACAGAGGGACTGGACAAAATGAACAAGGGCACTTGGGAGGGATGATCTACCTGTTCCATAAGGAGGGCAGCTCTTCCTGCAGATCCACGTTCATCTCCTCAAACACTTTCTGGGCTTTGACGAGCTCTTCCTCGGCCTGAGCAGAGATAGGGAACACGTGACATTTTGGCACAGCGTATAAGGAGTATGTTCCAGCGTCTAAGAACACGCTTATTACACGGCTAGGAACGCAACAAAAACATTCTTCTGGAAAGTAGACTTGTGCATTTGGATTCATCCGAAAACAAGGAGGGACCTCGATGAGACAAACGAAAAACGAAGCAGAGAGCCCGAAATTTTCCTTTCTTTCACTCACACTCACTCTCTAATGCAAACAGATTTGAGAAGAAAGGGAGGTGCAGAAAACGTTTCCCTTTCTCCATGAATCTGTCTCCATTATTCTGGCCTAATCACAAGAACGGAGTCACGGGCCGGCCTCTCTCACGTTCTCATGGAGAAGCCGATGAAAGAAGACGACACAGGGAGAAGCGGACGAAGACAGATGAGTGAATGAGAGTGCGAGAGAATGAATGGGGGGGGAGTGACAAAGAATTTTGTTTCCTGATGCAAAAAGCTCTCAGAATTTCGTCCGAACCTAAAGGGCAGGAAACGAAATTCGTTGTTGGTTTCAAAATTCATATTTCATGATATTCTAAAGAGTATTTTTCAACTACCTTTGTATTAGTCTGGCACTTTTGGAATATATGATTGGTTAGTATATAATAATGCATAAAAGTGATGCAATCGCCATGGAAACGG
The DNA here is from genome assembly GCA_023333645.1 of Sceloporus occidentalis. Lineage (NCBI taxonomy): Eukaryota > Metazoa > Chordata > Lepidosauria > Squamata > Phrynosomatidae > Sceloporus > Sceloporus occidentalis. The sequence goes on along the minus strand of JALMGF010000136.1, from coordinate 1,677,263 downwards.
TTTTACGGAATAGCTTCGACATTATCGAAAAATTCAAAAAAAAACAGCAACTTTTGCGCAAAGTTTGGGTCTGTCAATCACACATTTAGTATACATTTATGTTAGATATACAGTTAGGTTAGTCAGACACATTCGCAGCCTTCAGTCTCGCAGGTGGTCGGCGGCCACGTAGCCTCTGGAAGGAGAAACGGGCTGTAAAATGTAGGATTTGGGAAAACTAACAGATCGGCTTTAATTTGCGGATGTGCGGTTATCTGTCTGGTTCGGGGCGTTAAATATCTCAGTAACTCTTCATTGGATGGAAATTCCAAAGCGCCGCAGCCTCCTTCTTGAAATTCCGCTGGCAGCGACGCCTGGGAGCCGAGGAGGACGCCGACTACTCGTGGGAAACGGGGAAGAATTCCCAAGGCGGGGAACGGACCGTCCTCCCTGCGGCTATTTATTATATCGGACAACAAGGAAACCTAACGAGGGCCGAAACAGAACTTGTTGATGTCAAGGGCGGGCTGGCATCATCTAGCCCTGGGCCAAAACATAAAGCCATTGAAAGGGGGCTACAAAGAACAGGGATCCCATAGTCGGAACATGGAAAGGATCCAGACATGATGCAAACGCTGCATTAAACCCTCGCTACTATAGGCACTTTAGTTATGAACTACAAGTTAAATACACAAAAAAATGGCTTCTGGTAATGGGATCCAATGTTCAAATAAAAGCAATAGCACCCAACCCCCCCCCAGGGTGAGGTGCATTTGTAATGGCTTGGAATCCGGACAATTTGTTACTTTGAATGATACATTTCCCTCCAATCTATTTATGAAAGTACTAAAATTTTAGATTCACCCTGACCGCAGAGACCGAAGGCTGCGCCGACACAAAGATTCAAGCCGGAAGCGCATGCACGGTTAGGGCTCAGCCAGGGTCACCTGGTTTCGGAGCAGGTTAGTTTGGGCAACCAGGTGGGCTTGTATTTTCCCCTGGCACCACTGGGGGGCAGCCTTCTCAAGCAACGACACGGGCTGCGAGCATTTCCAGGTAAAAAAAAGAACAGAGAGAAGAAAGGAAAGAAAGAGATTTGGTTTTAATATCGGCCGTTACAGAACAGGCGGTGAAGGGGGCGCTCGGGGTTATGCCGTCCTTCGAAGCATGCCGGGAGAACAGCAATTAGCTTTCCACATAGAACGGACCATTGGCGATGACAAGATCATAATCAGTAATCAGCTGCAGAGATCAACGACAAGAATTAGTCACAGCTCAAAAAACATCGGCATATTGCGTAATTGGAAAAGACGAGGATCGGAGTAATTGGCACTCGCGCCAAGTATTACAGACTGGCATGCTACCCGTAGACAGAGAACAAATCATTCACCCGTCAACCATTAGAGAGCCGGAGGGGTTGGCATTTATTATATACAGAAAATGCTGCGCATGGATCTTTAGATCTTTACTCTTGGAAGCGCTGAAGTGTAGCCTATTTCTTTTCTATTTTTTTTTCTGGAAGCAATAAAATATCTTTTTTTTTGTCATCGAAGTCTAACTTGTTCCTCTACCAAAATGTAAACTTTTATTGCAACTGTATGGTGTTAGAGTGTGTGTCAGTGTACGGTGTTAGCGTGGGTGTGTCAGTGTACGGTGTTAGCGTGGGTGTGTCAGTGTACGGTGTTAGCGTGGGTGTGTCAGTGTACGGTGTTAGCGTGGGTGTGTCAGTGTACGGTGTTAAAGCGCCAGGGGTGAGCCTAGAAGAAGTAGTGGTGCAAGGGAGAGTATGGTGATAGGGTGTATAATCATATGGTGTTAGGGTGAGTCTGTGTCCTAGTTACTGGGGGGAGGGAGGAAATACTACAATTAGGTGTGACAAACCCTAGACTCACCCCTGATCTCTGTATTAAACAAAACAAACTTGCTTCCTTGGATGTACAGTAGATGGGGAAAAAAAAAATATCATGCAACAACTCAAAGGCACTTCTTACCCAACCCCCTATACGCCATTATAAAATTGGTAATAAAGGGGCTTAATAACTAAATGAGAAATGGTACTCGGAGCAGCGAGTTGAAATTGTCAGAATCCTCCAACTATTCGACCGATACATCGAACACATATGTGGACATGACGTCTTTACGTAGCTTATAAAGCAGTTGGGGTCATTTATAGGCGGTCAGGGCCGGCCGAAACACACCAGGCACGTTACACGGCCCACCATACCTTGGCGATCTTGGTTTCGTCCTTCTTTTTTGCATTCTGTAGGGATTCAAAGTGGTGTCGGGCGCTGTCATAATCCACTAGCTTTCTTCCCCGTTTAGCGATGCGAGACTGCGAGATACAGGAAGAGAATTTAAGTAAAACTGATGTTTAATAAACATTTATGAGCGGCATAGGATACATTCGAATCATCGTTAAAGCCAACATTCTATATTATATTTCAAGCATGTAGATTATTTAAACCCCTAAAATACCTTAATGTCGGGGAACTGTCCGAGGTAGGTGTCCATGGTAAGGAGAGCCTGGTCAACCAGCTTCTGGTGGTAATCCGTCCACAGGAGGTCATTGTTCTGGAGAGAAGGGTTTGGTTTTTAATGACGTGGCTTCTTCTAGATCAGCAACAATCGGCTTCATTCTCGTTTGTCTCATTATAAGTCCCAGTTTCAGAATTTGCTTAAGTTTATGAACCACAAGATTCTATAGAATCATCTCCTGGTCGTTCTGGTTTCCTGCAGAGAATCCTCCATATAGAGAAGTTCTGGCAAACACACGACATGTTATCTGCTCCTGAATGTTTACCTCTAAGATACTACTAAGTTACTATCAATTCTCTCTCTTCTGTCCTTTCTTTATCCTAATATTAATCTCCTCTCCTTTTCTATTTTTCTCTCCTCTCCTTTCCTCTTTTTTCCTTCTCTCCTTTCCTCCCCCCCCCCCCCCTCTCCTTTCCATTCTGGGGTTGTCTCACCTCTGCGATTCTGTTTGTTTCCTCTCTGCCCGGCCAGTCCGGCTCGTAGATTTCCTGCAAGCACTCCGTGAGCTTCTTGGAGGCTTCATGCATAGCTGGACGGAGAAAGAGAGAAAAGTGGAACGTTGTTATTTATAAAAAAAAAGGGGAACAATCACAGCGGTTACTAAATGGGTTTAATAAAGCGGCTCGCAGCTTTTTATTTGTCAATTTAGATAATGCCAGCATTATCTAAACTACTTCTTGTCTTGAAGTTCTCTCCCTTCTCCTCCCCAAACCCATACAAAAAATGCCTGAATGGACACTCTTCCATTTGGTCTTTTTCTCCCCCTGGGATAAGGAGTAGAGGATAAGGTTTAAGGAGTAGAACTTTGATCAATGCATTCTGCTGGACCCACCACTAATAGATGTATAGATCAAATATATTTTTTAGATGGAATTTTAATCCACCCCAGTGAGCGTATCGTGGATCCGGGAGACTTTGTTAGTTAGGGAGCCTTTTTTGGGAAGGTGTCTTACCCTTTACAGAAGCCAGATAGGTCCTCAGATCCTTCTGCAGCTTGGATCCTTCTGTCTGTAATCATTTCAAGGAGAAAGCAGATTATCTGTTAGATGAAAGCTGATGGATCGCAGATCCTCCACCATGCCCCCTTCTTTGTTTAAAATGCTCTTATTATAGCTTTTCAGGGCTGACAGCCTCCATACGCATGGCGCGCATGGAACGAAGCCCACAACCCCCCCCCCCCCCCCCCCGGCTGCGTGCATTTAACCCTTTGATAGACAGGACATGCAAAAAAGATTTATTATTGCCAATAGCTCCTTCTCTCTTGTTGGACTACCACTCCCAATAGTCCCAGGCAGTACAGAACCGTTTAGAAGTGACCTGTGGGGAAGTACAACCACCTCTTATCAGGATGCACAGCCCAACGATCACCTTTCAAATCCACCAGAATAATCTCCTTGGTTGGGATTAGCGCTCCTAAAATATCTGCCTGCCTTCCGGTTAATCTCTGCAAAATCCCGTAGTCCTCATCACTTGGTCCTCCAATGGTCCTTTTACTTTAATGAGAGGGTGGTAGATACGTGGAACAGCCGCCCAGCAGAGGTGGCAGAGGGTAATAGAGTGAGTGAATCTAAACATGCATGGGATAGACATACGGCTCCTGAATCTAAGACGAGACCAACGACTGATTAAGGTTTGAGCCTTTACAGCAGGAGAAACGGGCGACTAGATGGCAAACCCTGACAGTTTATATATATAATTACGTTTGACCCTTCAGGGTACCGGGGTAGGAATACTATATGTGACAAAGTCCTTGGCATGAAAGCGGTTAAACTGTTTCTATAAGAAGGCGATGTGTTTTCCATCTACGGCCAAATTCTCCCAGCCCTGTTCGCAGTCTGTGGGATGTTTGGCTCCCAGTCCTGCCGTTACACCCAGGGCTACGAGTCCAGCACTGCTTCTAACCCCACGAGAAAAAGAATTTAGGGGAGAAAATGCTTAACCTAATTTTTTTTTTTTTATTATTATTTTTTCATCACTGATAGATTAAAAATGAGGTTTTTGTTTTTTTTAAACAGCTCTTTGCAGAATGCGATGTTTTCAGACATATTAACCATTTGTATGCGTTCTAGTCTGTGTATCAGATACACAGCAGTTCAAAAGTTTGGGGTCACTGCTGTTTTCATGAAAAACAAGGTAATTTCTGGCTGTAACATAATTACAAAAGGGTTTCTAACCATCAATTATCCTTTTAAACTTAAACTTGGAACACAACGTGCCATTGGCACACAGGAGTGATGGGAGTGATAAAGGGCCATTGGCACACAGGAGTGATCGGAGTGATAAAGGGCCATTGGCACACAGGAGTGATCGGAGTGATAAAGGGCCATTGGCACACAGGAGTGATGGGAGTGATAAAGGGCCATTGGAGCACAGGAGTGATGGGAGTGATAAAGGGCCATTGGAGCACAGGAGTGATGGGAGTGATAAAGGGCCATTGGAGCACAGGAGTGATGGGAGTGATAAAGGGCCATTGGAGCACAGGAGTGATGGGAGTGATAAAGGGCCATTGGAGCACAGGAGTGATGGGAGTGATAAAGGGCCATTGGAACACAGGAGTGATGGGAGTGATAAAGGCCTCTGTACGCCTATGAAGAGATTCCATTAAAAATCAGCCGTTTCCAGCTACAATAGTCACGCGTTTATCGCTAGAAAGTTTTTCCGCTGGTAACGTGGGAGTTAAAGTTTCGATTTGAGTCATCGTTGCTTTCGTTGTATTTTGTTTCTATCTATATTGTTGCAGCCGCGGCTTTTTAAGTCCTCATTTCACATGGCTATTTTTTTCAGTTTGGATTTTTTGATGATTATCCTTCCAGATGTTATCCTCATTTTCTCCCTGAAATGGTGAAGTCAGGGATTTGGGTGTTTTTGATGAGTTGCGTGTTTTCGTTCCTGCTGTCCGGAGAATGTTATGTTCTGGTCGGACGCACAGCCCGATTACCCGTCTCAATGTGTAATTCGCAATCAAAACAAGAAAATAACTCAAGTACAGCTTAGGCCTCAACTTTCTACCTGAGGTTTATACTTTTCCCCTTACCGAATGGGGGACAGATAAATGGAACAGCCTCCCAGCAGAAGTGGTAGAGGGTAATACAGTGAGGGTATTAAACATGCATGGGATAGACATACGGCTCCTGAATCTAAGACGAGACCAACCACTGATTAAGGTTTGAGTCTTTACAGCAGGAGAAACGGGCGACTAGACGGGGGCCGGATGGGGCCGATCTGCCGGCGGGTTCTGCGTTTCTTGACTTAATTAGGGTAGGATTAAGATTTGCCTTTTTTTTCATTTGTAATAAATGCAGCGAGGTCTGCCCTGTACAGAAGTGAAATATTGTAAACATCCCGTATAAATATGGTTTGTTTTTTTTGTTGTTTTTTTTTATCTGTTTAGGGTCCCCCCCCCCCGTAAAATTTAGTCTATTTCTACTCATTGACCCAGAAATTTTTAATGTAAAAAAGCTGAAGCATTCTGTGGTTTTATTCTTTTTTTTGGAATGCAGGAGCAGAGGGCATGTGATTTTTTTTAAATATTTTTTTTTTGTTTTTTTATTATTATTAAATTACTATCATTTAATACAATTCTTACATTTACCACCAGCACACCACGAGTTAAAACGTTAAAATTACTCAAGAGATGTCCTTCCGATTGCTGCACAAACATCCGCAGATACTTATAATTAAAAGAGCATGACAACCCGGCAGGGTTTTTCGGGGGCGATTGTGCAACCAGAATAAAAAAACACTAAAATCTGCACGGCGCCGCTAGAACCGGGGGCAGGCAGCAGGTAACTGCAACTCCCATCACTGTTCAGGCATCAGCTGGCAAGCTTCCTATTGGATGATATTAGCCTATAGGAAGGAGCCCGAAACCTTAAATAGCGGTAATTAGTTGCATTATAGTTACATAATAGTTATATTAGTTATTTGTAACTATGTAACATTTCAAGCATAACTTTTTTATTTTATAGTCAATGGAATTATAAAAAAACAGCAATTTTAATTAATAATTTATTAATATTAGTGATATTGAACACTGTTTATTTTGGAAGCGTTCCATTTTGTTTTCCTCTGCACTTGTCTTTGTAACTTTAAATAAAAATTCTAAATAAATTAGAATTTCATTTTACAATTCTGGTCAGCTTTCGGCAAAATCACAGCACTGCAGAAATGATTAATAAATAATAATAATAATAACAACAAATTGGAAGCTCTTTGGGGCAGACAGTCCTAATAAATTTAAAAAAAATTATAAAAATTAAGTAAAAAAACATTTTTGAGGATTTTTCCACCTACAGCCGATATAAAGCAACTTCAGTAGCGGGAGCGAAGCGGAGGGCCGGATGCCGGACTTACCAGCTGCTTGCTGAAGTTTTGCACACATTGTTCGAACTGCTCGTCTTTTGTTTCGTCGGCTTTTCCAAGTTTCTGGAGAACCTGCCAAAGAAAAAGCATCAAAAACGAAGTTACTTATTGCCCGTTTACAGAATAAACGCATGAGAATATTGGTGGCTGATCCAGACGTATTATTCTGCTCAGAATATTCATTAAAACCTGGCGCTACCCCCAAATACAGTATATAGTAATATAACCCCCCGGCGCTGTATACAGTAATATAACCCCCCGGCGCTGTATACAGTAATATAACCCCCCAGCGCTGTATACAGTAATATAACCCCCAGCGCTGTATACAGTAATATAACCCCCAGCGCTGTATACAGTAATATAACCCCCAGCGCTGTATACAGTAATATACCCCCCAACGCTGTATACTGTAATATAACCCCCCGGCGCTGTATACAGTAATATAACCCCCAACGCTGTATACAGTAATATAACCCCCAGCACTGTATACAGTAATAACCCCCAGCGCTGTATACAGTAATATAACCCCCAGCGCTGTATACAGTAATATAACCCCCAGCACTGTATACAGTAATATAACCCCCCAGCGCTGTATACAGTAATATAACCCCCCCAGCGCTGTATACAGTAATATAACCCCCCCGCTGTATACAGTAATATAACCCCCAGCGCTGTATACAGTAATATAACCCCCAGCACTGTATACAGTAATAACCCCCAGCGCTGTATACAGTGATAACCCCCATGTGATATTTTGGGATGAAGTCCGTTCCTCCATAGACTTTCATGAGATTTTTTTTTTTTTATATTAGGAATAAAAAGTGGAAAATTGGTGAATGATCCCCTTTTAATCTTTTAAAAGTAGACCCCTCTGTTACAGGGTCACCGTACCCAAGGCTGGGTACCCCTGTTTGAGGGCTGAGGAATCACCAGTCAGTCCCTCATACGGATCGCACTCAGCTATCCACGGATCATCCAGACCACCATTCGTAGTAAACCAAGAAGAACTCTCTTTATTACAAACACACAGAACTTTATACAATCTCAATGCAATGTGTACCGAACCCAACCCCCAATCCCATCAGCCACATCCCATCACAAATCCCATCAGTATACAGGGGATGTATCAGGTGAGGGGATTACAGAATACAATGGGTTCCCCCACCTGTGTTATCCCCCCTGTAGTGCGGGTGCCGTCTGGGCAGACAGGGCTGTGTTGGCTGATTAAGAGCCCCAGCCAGATTATAGGATTGTCTCTTTGAAGGCTGGGGCTGAATCCACATCAGTCTCTGGGCCGGTTACACAATAAACACAATATAATATATTACCGGGTCACGGTATACGGAACCGGACACAAAAGTGCTCCGTGACCCGGCTAAACTTCATATGACGCATGAGCCAGCTAGCCTGGCCCTGTCACACCCCCCCCGCCCCCCGACACCAGCCTCAATGGCGACGTCCTGAATCCAGGCTGGTTGATGACAAACTCCCGATAAGTAAGCGTCGCTCTCGGTTTATCTCGCCTCCTACTTGAAATTACTTTGCTTGTCGAGTTCTCGCCTCCAATAAAACGGCTGCGAGAGACGAAATCTCACGCTTTCTAAGAGTCAGCGGCTAAAAAATAAAACCCCCGCCTGCCGGCTGCCATTCAAGGCTTTGCTGAATATTATTTCTGAGTTTTATGTTTCTTCAACAATTTCTACATTTTCTAAGTATTAACCCTTAAATAACCCATCACAAAGGTTCTACTCCAGCGGATCGTTAAGGGAACCAACCAGATTATTCTAATAATGATCTTTAGGGAAACCACGACTGGTCAGGAGGTAAAGATATTCTGAATGGAGTCACCTGTATTCAAGCAGGGATTCCAGCTGTGAGATAGCATGGAGAAAAGAACCAATCAGGACACTCGGATATCATTAAATCAGAAGAGAATATGAAGGAGTCGGATCCAGACCATGTGACCCCAAGAATCTGCCCCTTCGCCCCAAGACCCTGAGATTGGGGTAGAATTCCAGAAAGTCACAACTTTTTCTTGTAGTTTTGGCTTCCAACAAAAAGTGAGAATTTCCACTAAAATGGGTTTTATAAATTTTTTGGTGCCGCTGACCACGGAACGGGAGATCTGGGATTTCCCGAGTTCAGCCGATTGCAGGACAGAGTGAGGATGAGGTAACCGGCGACCTCGGCTCTCCCCGCCGCGTTCTGCCATCCTATTCTAGTGATCTTTAATTATTCACGCGGCGTGCGAGCCGGAGAACGCCACCTCATTACCAAGCAGGGGGAGGGGATGTGTGTGCAGTAAGTTAAATCCACTAGAAGGTTCCGGGGTGCGCTGGCCGGTCGAGACGGGTCAACCGAAATTTGGCTCCTGCAGAAGTTACAATTTCTTCCCCTTTTTTTTGCGGTAAAACCAGCAAAAGTAAAGAGAAACGCGAAAGCGACTTTTCCTGAAACACGGCATGCGTTGTGACATAACACAAGGGTCACGTGACCAAAACGTCACAACGGAAGTGACGCAAATGACTGCGGAGACTCAAAGTAGGGCTAAACTTTTTGCCCGGCTCTCCTGATGAGCGATCTCGAGTCTGAACCCAACAGCAGACCTCCTCACCACGACTCACGGGGTTAATCATCATCATCATCATCATCATCATCATCATCATCATCATCATCACTACAAAGAACATGAATCAGGTATTTTCATTCTCACTTCTTCAAAAATTCCTCCAGCCCAAGATAGCAGCGGGAACCAAAACTCACGAAAGGCAGCATTTCCCGGACGCGCTCTGTCCGGCGATAAACCAACGCGTTTCGCAAATATTACAGACCGAGTCGAAGGACGCATCGCGTCGCCCTTAATATACAGATCCGGGCACAGCCGGGGAACGCCGCTCAATAAAGGGGGAAGTTAACAATAAACATTAGCCCCATAACCAAACTTTTTTTTGATTTTTTTTTTTTTTGCCCCGGCATTCGAGGGATGAAGGTCCCCGAAGATCAGAGTCAAATGATTTGAGCATCGAGAGCCCGCATGGAAGCCAGAATAGAAATTCTAATAATCTACGCTCTTCATTATCTACCCCCAAATACCCCGCAGATACAGCGTATCACTCAGCGGAGGGTACGGTTACACGGCAGCTGCAGCTGGTGCCATCTCTCCGTCACGCTCCGGAGCCAAGAGCCCTTCTCTATTCTCTATCTGCCGTTATCTCAGCTGAGAGTCATACCTAAAAACAAAAAACAAAAAAAAAAATAAAAAAATCCCTTTTTCGATATCCCTCCCCATTAAAAATATCAAGCCACACACGTGCGCACGCACACCCTTACACTCATTATAGAACCACAGCTTAATTCATCGGGTCTGGACGGGGTTAATATTACACAAACTGCGACATCATCTCCCAAAGAAAGATGGGAGATACAATATTCATTTTCTGGAGTCGGTTTTAATAAAAAATATTAAATCTGTTGCTAGGAAACGGAAGGTTTAGCCGTCCTACGTCTGGAATTCTCCAGGCTTTAAATAATAAAAAAAAAAATTAATTTATATAAAATGTGTAATAATAATAATAAATAATATTAGTGCTTAGAATAACAAAATTCACTCATTTTGTCAATCGTGATATTTTTTTTGGAGGTTTTTTTTTTTATATTCAGCTAGTGGAAGCTGCGGCCGGTGGCAGCCCGTGGCAGGGCCAGTATGATCTGATCCATTTCCTATCCTAAAGTTCTCTTCCTTCTCTTCCCCCTGCCTGAACCAATGCACTTTAACCAAAGCGAAGAGATGACGTAATGGGGAGGAATAATCCTTGAGCATGACACATAACGTCTAAAATTATACTCGCTGCATCATGAAGTTTTTATGCAGACTTGCTGGCCTTTCCAGAGATTTCTATCCAAACAAAATAATGTATTTTATTTACCCCGTTTAATTTATAAAGCCGTTTCCGGCTGTTTCTATGCCCATTATCGGGGCTTTTAGGGATTTAGATGTAAAACAGGATACATGCGCAGGGAGGGGCCCCTGAACACAGCTTGCGGGTGGGGGGATTTTGTGAGACGGATTTTAATATTATTAAAAACAATATAAAAAAAAACAGCCGAGTTCCAGAGTCCCGAATTGGCGACAAGGAAGTAAATTCAGCAGAGATCGCAACTTTATTTCAAGCAACAAAAAATAAACGTTTGCTGCCAGAAAAGCTCGAAAAATGCACCTTTTTACACTAAAAAAAAACAACAAGCGCTGCCGGATATCAGACTCCTTGGGGGGGAAAAAGCCGTTTCAGCCACAGAGGGCGTTCGGGGATTTAACCTCAAACTTTCCTCGCCAATTGCCGAGGAGTCATTTGTTGCCATCGCTTTCGCTCCGTGCTTCACTCTCCCCGAAGAACCGGTGATTTTATGTTCTGGGATTCATCTCCACTTTCTCTGGCACTCGATGGGTTAAAGAGGCTTTCACTCCAGCCGGTTGAAGACTATTTACATTTACACTGAGAGAGGGGGATCTGCCTCCCAGCAGAAGCGGTAGAGGGTAATATAATGGGATTGGATAGTTTATTTGGTTGCCTCACCAGCAACAAAAAAAAACAACAGCAGAAGCTGCAGCGTCCAACCCCAGGGTTTACACGCATCCTGTATGTGATGTGCTATAAATAGCCCGTTTCCATGGCGAATGGATAAAATGGATAAGGGATAAGCGCGTCTTCCTGCCCGGCTCCGGTGCCCCGCGCATTAAACGCTTACACGTGTTTCAGTATTATATGCGAGGAAGAATAATGGGGTTTATTTACCCCGTTTAATTTATTAACCCGTTCCCTGCTGTTTCTATACACATTATCGGGGCTTTTAGGGCTGTAGAACCCTGCGATCCCCTCATACCCAGCAAACATTCCGACCTCCTAGAAAAGAGGGGCATCAGGGGAGGAAAGAGGGGCAGAATAACCGCGCTACTTGTTACGTCCTGCTTACTCATTGTACAGCGCTGCGGAATATGATGGCGCTACAAACATAACGCTCTGCTGATTGAAAGAAGTTTTCTGACCCGAATAAAACAAACGAAAGCGAAACATTTATCAGCCGACGGGATGCCATAAAATAAACTTCCCGGAAGATCTGGCCTGGGCCGAGCTGCTCCTGCCGAGGATCACATAGAGGGGGGCCACGGCGCGGCCCCTCTGGCTCTCCGGATCCTCGCAGACGTTCCGGGAGCCTCTCGAGGCTGCAGATTACAGGTTCGTAAGGAGGTTTTACCCCCAAAAATATAAGAATTTATGGCAGATTGGGGTTTTTCCACTTAACGGAAAGCGTTTCCCAGCAGCTGCCGATGATTTCCGCTCGGAGCGTTTTAGAGCCACGCTTGCTGGGATGTCGCTTTAACGCGGGGTAATTATCTGGGCAGCTGTCGGCAGGAATGCCCCGTAAAGGGCCACGGCCGCCTTCTACAAACACAAGCAGAACATCCAGAAATATGAAAGACGCTCATTCGCACTTAGAGTTCCATATTCTTAGATTCCATCCCCCCAAAAAACTGGAAAAATAATAAAAATGACATCATTAATATTAAAGGCGGCCATTTTTCCCACATCGTAAAGTTTTCTCTGCATCGAGAGTTACGGTTTTTGTAACGGCGTTCACTTCCATTTTATGTCTACCCCATTGGGGACAGTAAAGACCCCCTATGACCATTAATGCAGGGGTCCCTTTAAATTGTCATAGTGCCAGGGAATGCTCCAGGGGAGGGTAGTCTAACAAGACCCCTACGCGCATGCACAGAAAGTCATCCCATTGATTCAAATAACTGACAGAGGGTTTCTTCTACTGGCGCTCTGGAGCTGCAGCTTCTCCCCCTTTAACTTCCTGCGCTTAGTATCTACAGCATCTCTGTACCATGCACAGGGATTGGGCGCCAAAAAGGGACTGCCCCCTCCTAAACAAAGACACTTGGGAGTCTTTTCCATCATATTCTCGGGTATAATGATGTCACGCGAGATGTCATAGGTTACGTTCTCGCGGACACCCAACACAAATGGCATGAATTCTTTTCCAATGAAAAGCGGAGTCGCGTTGCATCGACGGGCACACCGGGCAGAATTCCGCTTCAGCCTCCGCTGAGCGACGGCCTCCGGCCTCGGATAACGCGATCCCTTTCAGCGTCAGCAGTTTTATTTTTAACATCTGGATTGGGTTACAAGGATTTGGATCGGAATTCTCTTTGCTTCGCCTGAAGTTCTGAACTGGCAGAAAAATGGAGGCCGCCATCGCCCAGCGGCTCGGGGAAACAACTGGTGTAACCGGGAATACACTGGGCCGGTAACGAAATTAACTTAATCCTCCTAAAAATTATGTTAATAAAACATAGAACCCAGGTTTTTTTTGTGATAAAGGGATTTCTCGTCTGCGTAGCCGGGAACTCGCAGAGAGACGGGGCAGATTCTCCAGGTCGCACACTTTGACTCCTTCCTATTCTCCCCGCTGTGATCATTTATAAGCCTCCTAGTTGGTGATGTTGCTCCCAGTACGTTATGGTTGGTATCCCTGCTTGAATGCATCCTTAAGGTTTCCATGACGACCGGTATTAGGCCCAAACCTGTCGGATTTCCACACAAACACACACATATATATATATATATATATATATATATATATATATATATATATATATTATATATATAAGGCACGGGGTCTCGCGTAACTTCACCTGCATATAGGTAAAGAGTACGTCAGCTGCTGCAGAACCTCGTGGCAATGATAACAATCTTCCCTGTTTTTCTAAGGCACAGTCCCTATGAGTTTATTGGTTATTCTTACATTTGCTTTTTAGGGATGTTCTGGCGTCACTTTTGCCATCTTTATAAATAATTAAACATTTGCCCCGTCCATAATCTGTCTCTCCTCCTTGGTGTTCCTGGATGAAAAACTTAAATAAAAATAGAGCGTTGTTTCCATTCTGTATTTAATTTTTTCCTCCCCAGTGGCCCCTCTGGATGGCTTAGGATAAACAGAGTTATGGCTTCCTCCTGCCTTCCCATTGAGAACGGTCACCGTCTATAATTAAACCACCATTCTCAAAATGTCACCGGGTCTGAATCCCAAAATGGGGGTCAGGGGTGGGTGGGTGGATGGATGGATGGATGTCGCTGACACTCAAATGTCAGAGCGGGGATTTATTACCCCATCGCCCTGCGCTCCCAGCTGTCTCCTCCAACAAATGTTCGAGTTATTCTGAGACCTCTTTAGAATAAAAGTCATCAAAACCCACGAGACAGCCGTCCATCCCAAGCCGAGAGCGCAAACCCAGCGCCAAAGCATAATGGCGGCTGACACGGGGTTTTCTGCAACTGCATAGCCGCCAACAGTCCTGAATTTAACTGGGGAGTCCTGACAACTTATGTCCCATCTGTCCAGGAAAATGTGCCTTTTAATGCATGATAACCCAAATCAGGCGCTGCGCATGCACGAGAGGGGGAGAAGATCACTGTGTGACATCACAACGCCACCAGTGGTTAGTGCCCAGTCTTTACATTAAGTTACATAAGGAATGAGACGGCGGCGGGTGTCGGGCCTTCGCGTCTGTTTTGAACACAGATTACAATTAGCAGAAATAAGATAAAGATGTGTAGAAATTCTTAAAAGGGGAAATTAAAAAAAATTATTTGAGCAAAAAAACACCAGGTTAGAAAACCTGATTTCATCTCATTTTGCCCCAATAAACTCCCTTTATCTGCAGACGTGGAGCCGCCGTTGCTGTCAGTCATGTGATATTTTGGGCGAGGTTTCCCGGCTCAAACACCACACTGAGCTGATGCTTTATGGCGATGCTAATGAAGTCCGTTCCTCCATAGACTTTCATTAGTCAGAGTACATCTAGGTGATTAGGACTGAGACATTCTATTGTTCCCCACAGGCAGTATGATAAGGAGTCGGGGGGTTAGTAGATTGCGATCGGATAACAGAGCGAGAATCATACAAACGGCTGATATGCAGCTGCCTGAAAACATTTATATTATGGGGCAAAAAAAAAAAAAATATTTTTCAAAATATTGTAAATCTGATACTAGGAATACAAAATGGTGGAAAATCCCCTTTTGAAAATGGGGGGGGTTAAAGACAGAATCCTTGCTTTAAGGTAATGTAATCATTTGAAAATGTTACATAAAAAACAAGTAAAAAAGATTTAAAAAAAAAAAAAAAATGAAAAATAAAAAAAAAACTTTTGCATTGAAAAATTTGAGAACAAAAAAACCGCTAACAGAACAGGGCCAGGCGGACCCTCCCAATACAATCCGCAGATCCAGCCGCGCTCCCTCCGAGAATAACGAACGCCTTCCAGAAATATCCCGGACTCTGGAGAGCTGGCGTCGGGGGACGGTTAGTGACAGCTGTGCGGGACAGTAAGACGGGGTGACGTGACAAGCATTTCTGCGCCACCTGTTCCTCGTTTCCATGTGATCGGAACACAATTCCCAAGGCAAGGGGTCTAAAATAGAATCTTACCCAAAAGATGTGAATGGGACACAGAGAGTATGATGAAATCGGGGGAGGGGGAAAAAAGAAGGATTTTTAATTAAGATGTTAAAACACATTATAGGGTTAAATTCCAGCCATCATTAGTTTTTCTGGACTTCATTCAGAATTAAAAGCGATTGGAAATCTAAAAAACTGTTTCAAAAAAAAGGAAACTGTATCAAAGTCTGTTTGGTAGAACTTTGGCCAGCACCATGCATAGGTCAAATTTCTTACTTTTTGCAAATTTACATAAAAGGATACTTCTGGGAGTTAAAATTTGACAGAGACCAAGCTGTATCCAAAGTCCAAGTCCGGTTAGAAAGAGTCTCGGGAGATAAAACGCCGGACGTTTCTCCAACGTATGGATCGAAGCTTCCTATGGGATTTCGTGTCCGTCCCTCCGATCCGTTATTTAGACATCAGGCCTATGATGTCATACGTGCACCAGCATCACATTTAAAAAGGACAAGGACAGGGTATTACCCTCTAAAAGCCCAGAATTTATAGATTTATTTCGGTTTATTCCAAATGGAAAATTAAAAAAATATATATAGAAAATATTTTAAAAAAGAAATAATATTATTATTCTAAATTAAAAAAATAATCATAACTTCCTTTGACTAATAAATCATTTAAGAGAAAAGCACCAGTTCCTTTTTTTTTTTTTTATAAAAAAAAAAACACAAAATCAATTACACTGATTAAATAAAAACTGGTTTTAATAAATGTATTTAAACGTTTTG
Source organism: Sceloporus occidentalis (assembly GCA_023333645.1). Classification (NCBI taxonomy): domain Eukaryota; kingdom Metazoa; phylum Chordata; class Lepidosauria; order Squamata; family Phrynosomatidae; genus Sceloporus; species Sceloporus occidentalis. Next base: position 1,661,136 of record JALMGF010000136.1, on the reverse strand, counting down.
TTTAAATAAATTAATTTAGTTGCGCAAAAATCAGTAACAGACTATTTCGTTTGCTAAATTTGATGTGGGCATAAAAAAAATAAGCAGAAAATGTTAGTTTTTCAAAGATCTTCAACTTCCGTATGTTTTCCTGCGTTTGCATAAAAAAGAGCTAACAGCAGCGGTGGTCAAAACGCGAGAACGCGCCACGTCCTGTTTGGATTCAGTAAATTTCTATGTTTATTTTATTATTCGGAATTAGTTCAAGCTGCCGGAAGACGACTCGGTTTCTTTAAACCGACGGCACCTTCACAGTATAGAAGCTTCTGGTATATCCAGGTCTGGGGAAAATTATCAAAGCATCGGTGAAGACCGAGCCGAGGACAAGAAATAATTAAATCCCCAGCGTTATCCCTCCTATTGCCCCAAAATCTTACATATCTCCGGAAATTATTTATTTAAAACAAAAATGTCATTCAGGATAAAACCATGACTGGATCCAGCCCTGAAGGTCACGTATTTTTTCCATTCGCCAAAAGGGGAGTTTCATGCAAATTTCCCTCTGCTTCCCATGATCCATCAGTGCAGACAGCATAGAAAGCAGGCCAGACAGGAAGTTGTAAGCCGCTTCCTGTTTTAGCAGACGAGACGAGCCAAAGCTGAGCTCGGTGTGTCCGAAACAGGAAGAAGCAAGAGGAAAGTTGTTGCCAACATCTTTAGTAAGGGCCTTTTGGGGCCTGGGATGGAGTAAAAGGGCCCCGCATTGACGCCCCTTACCTTGTGGCTGCCCCTCTTGCTATGACCCTGATTTATCCGTACAGAAGCCCGCAAGGACCAAAAGCCTTATAAGAAGAGGTTTTTGAGCCATACCACAATACTGGCAGATCTGTCCACATGGACTCCAACGACACGCCACTGCTTGGAATTGGCTCTCTGCGGCCCTTGGCTACCGGTCAGCATCATTATTATTATTATCAGCGTTATTTATTAAGCTGCAGCCCACGCTGTGCACGATGGATAAAATACACAATCCACGAAGTCAGACGCGATTGAACTAGAGGGGTTTTTTTTTAGCCATACGAATACCCGGGAACATCCAGGCTCCGGCGACCCGGAGATTCTCCCCGATGACCCGGAGACTCAGAGAAGCAGCTCGCTCCCCGAACCCCCCGCCCCCCCCCCCCCGAGTCTCCGAGTGAAACGCGGATCGTCCCCGGGTGAGATCCGCTGCCTACGCAACTCAAAATAATTTATTTAAACGTCAGCCGTTCCTTATAAAAGCAGCGTCTTTAAGTAATCAGAAAGATTGATCGATCGGCCGCTTTGTTTATGTCGTGGAGACGCCATCACTACCAAGCCCCCCCGACCCTCTTTCCTCCCTTAATACCCCTCTTCTGTCCCCTGATGCCCCTCTTTTCTAGGAGGTCAGAATGTTTGCGGGGTATGAGGGGCCCTAAAAGCCCCGATAATGTGTATAGAAACAGCAGGAAACAGATTTTTTTTATTAAACGGGGTAAATAAAATCCATTCTTCTTCTTCTATCGCCAGCAATAGGTTGCAAAATCAATTAAGGTTTTGGCGAGGTTCCGCTCACTTCTAACCACAGCCCCTAAAGCAACAGTGTCCTGATTCTTTATATTACATTCCACGTTTTTCTGCAAATCAAGACCCAACAGGTTCCCCGGCTGCCCTCCGCGCATGCCGCATATGGCTGTTCGCCTTATAAAGCTCTAATTATTAAAAACCCGGTCATAGCCCACGTATCGAGGGTAACAGCCGACTCGCGCTCTCTCCGGATACACTGGCCGAAGGCATTAACGTTTCAGGCAGGGAAAGTTCTGGCAGAGCGAGCCAAGATGCGGATGACCTCTGCAGAATGCATTAAGTCGAAGATCTGGCGGAGGAACCTGCCAACGCGATTACATCAAAAACTGGAAAGGATGGGGTTTTGTTTTTTGAGAGCATGTAAAGAGAGAATAATATAAAAAAAAAAAAAAAAAGAGAGAGAGAAGAGACTCCCTGGTTATTGTTTCTTCTCTTAAAAACACTTTAAATGTTACAATCACTTTCCCATAACCCGATCGGGTCATTGCTGGACCGAGATTTAAAGAAATATCGCCACATTTCCAAATGTATCCAGTCCTAATTCATAAATCTATTACGTAAAAAAAAAATCCGTTATTCCTCATCGTGCCGCTGACCGGAGAAAATAAAAACTGACCCAGAGACCCCGGGGAATCAGCGCTTCACCCGGAGACTCCAGGTCAAAGCGGGAGAGAAATAACCAGGAGAGCTTCCAGGTATGCAGATGTGATGTCAGAGCCGCAAAATATAAATTGAAAAATAAATAAATAAAAACACCAGTGACATAAGCGATATATAGCGCCGGGTTAGTTTAGTCTCAGGTGTGACGGCTCCTCTTTGAAGTCCGATCCGGTGAGACTGCTCCCTACAGGAACGTCTACAATCCATAGAGATTACACAACGCTGTTTAATCGCACTCTCTCTGTAAATCGCTGGTACTCCATGAATAAAGCAGCTTGGACACACCTTGTGCACACTCCTCATCCTAACCCCCTGAACCCTTGACTTGTTCGGTCCTGAGGGCTTATGAACCAACTAAACATCTGTGACTAAGCGAGCCGCGCAGGTTCACACCCTGTGAGATAATTTCACCGTCGGCAGTGATACAGGTGCAAAGGAATGCCAGAAAATCATCTTATTCACTAAAATTTTAATTATCTTATTCACTAGTGATATATATATATATATATACACATACATACATACATATATATATATATATATATATATAATATATAAACCTATTCCGGTGCAAACATCTCATCAGATCATTCTTCTGGTTGCTATGGCGATTAGACCACTTTGAAACTTTTGCGCCAGATGCGTAAAACCCATAATGCTAACACTCAAGATCCTACACGGTTTTGATAAAAAGCAGAACCAGGGAATAATCTAACATTATATTTATATAAGGCAGTCATCAGCTTTTGTGTATTATTATTATTATTTATTGTTTTATATAGCGCCATCATATTCCGTAATGCTGTACAATAGGATAATCAGCACATTTTAATAGAACATTACTATTTTAAAAAAAACATTAAATACTTCAACATCTAGATGATTATTGGTGCCGGCGGCACAATATTTTTTTATTATTATTATTATTTAATTTTTTTTGCATTATTTTTATGCTAACATTTACAGGCATTATTTATTAAAATGCATTTTAATTCAAAATTTTAAAAAGTGGTCTTATCGCTATAGCAACCATTACAACGGATCAATCAACAGGGACATTCCATTGTTGCTATGGTGACAAGACCATGCTTTTCGATTGTTGCCCATGAAATCACTTTGTACATATAATAATTACTTATTTTTTTAAAGGTTTTTTGGTTTGTCTTCTCATAGAGGGAATATGACCGACCCAATCTGCCCCCCCCAAAGCCCCCCAAAAAACAAATGTCCCCGATATCGGTGCATTCGGTATTCATCGAAATTAGTTTTTCTCTTATAGCAAGAATGTTAGTCTTCAGAAAGTCATAATCAACACAGCTGTAATTCTGCGTGGTGCATGAACATGTCATCATCAGACCTGAACATATTTTTGTTATATTTACAAATAAAACCACAAAGAAAATAATAATAATAATAATAATAATAATAATAATAATAAAATTGCAAAAGTTGTAGGATATTCTGCCAGTTCGGTTAACTATTTAATGCCCAGGGTAGGCCTATTGCCCAGCCCGTTGAAATGTTGGTCTGGTTGGGTATTAGGAGGGCAGAGTCACGGTTGGGACCTCGTGAGGGTCCGCGTCGCCGGTAATCATCAGATTTGAGCAGCAGAAGCAGATGTTATCATAGCTTTTAATAAAACTGGCAACGTACGCCCTGACACAAAGTGCAGCTGCCAACGCCAGTCACATGCCGGTTATATTCCGCCTGAACGCTATAAATGCGGATCCAGTCCGGGAAGCCAGGGATGGTACGAGATCCTATACATTTAAATAGATATTGCACCAACCCAACCGCCCCCCCCCCCAGGGAGTTACTGAAAAATGCTATAGGAATTCACAGTCATGGAGTCAGCGGAGGCAACGATCAAGGGGGCCCCAAAGAACATGATGGAGGTGGAAGCATGGAAGGGAATACCCCTGCAGGTGGTATACAGGGAGTGGAAATGCCTGCAGCTGGTGTATTGATGGGGGATATACCCCTACAGCTAGTGTATTGGTGGGGGGGATATACCCCTACTGCTAAGGTATTGTTGGGGGGATATACCTCTACTATGGTGGATTGGCTGGGGATACTCCTAAAGCTAGTGGCTTCTCTTATTTATTGAGGGTCCATTGAGAAGGTGACGGAAGGTGGTAACCCCCCCTAACAACCCATTACTTGAGGCTTTCTTATCATGGCGATGAGCTTTTCTTTTTTTGTACAACAGATACTTCAGGGCTACCTTTCAACCATTGGTGCCCTGTATGATGCATGTATTATAAGCATCCCCAGTTGAAGGAGCCACATGGCCCCCCTAGATGCAGGTAGGTGGGAGATGTCTCTCCTGGCCTAGGATCTTACTCTCATTCCAGACGAATAACCTGGGTTAAAAGTGGTCAAATCTGGTCAAATTCCCCAGCTGCCTCTAGCAAATCAAACTGCAGAGCGGGGGGGGTGGGGGGTTGAGTGAAGAGTCCCCACCTGTTAAGACATTTTAATGACACTAAAGCCATAGGTCTCTTTGGGCACCCAAAAAAAAAACACCAGGGCCAGCCCCGTCCTAAACTATATGAACACCCCCCCCCCTTTACAGCTCTCCAGCAAACTCCCACTTTAGTGAATAACCCCCAAGGGCATGTTTTACACATGAATCAGCTGTGATCTCAGATTTCGTCTCCAAAGTCACCAGAGATAAGATGAAGCAGGAACACGAGAACACGCCTGGTGCTTTTATTACTCTCTTCCCAAACGAGTGTCCGTCCAAATCTGTAATATCTCAATCCACGGGGAGCCAGACGTGAATTAAATGAACCCCGGATTTAATACAATACGGATTTAGGAGTATTTTCTAATTGGGATCCCTCCGCGCACTCTCTCTGAGTGCTGCATTTAGCACAAAAGCCCCCAGATGGATTATGACAGTCCAGACCAGCAGTTAAAAAAAAAAGAAACAGGGGTATTTCCCATACATTTTGCCCCCTCCTGAACAGAAGGGGTTAAACGGCATTTCTTTAAACTGGGTTCCTCTCCATCAGTTTCATTCAGTAAAGATTTAGAATTAAAAGCAGGAAGGATGGGGCCTTTTCTACTAAGTCCATATCCCTTCCTGTAAAACGGTTTCCTCAGTGCTACATGGGTTAAAAATTGAATTATCCCTCCCTGGTGTTTTCCAACCCCCTCCAGTGATCCATTTCTGGGAAACCATCTGCGACCTCTGCTCCTGGGGCTGCTGCAGTGCATTCCTCTATATAAATACTAGTGCATTCTGCCCTTATATATATATATATATATATTATATATGTAATTACACATGGGTAATAAATAACCCCATATGGTTTCCCACAGGGGTTAATGCATTCTCCAAAAAGGACCCACAAACATTCTGTCACACCCACAATGCCCCCTAATAATCCTGAAACCCATCAACATGAAAATGTCTCAGTCTTCACAGTGCTGCAGACCCTCATCGATTAGTGTACCCCACAGAATGCTTTCCCACCTCCCCACTACCACTAATATTACTGGATCCCACAAAACCACAGCCCCCCATGTTAAAGTCCCCTCCACTGGAACACTGCCCAGTACCCACGCAGGTCACTGCAAAGGGCAAATCCCCAGCTGGAGAGAAGAAACCCAAAGCCCAAATATTTGATCAGAGGCATGGTTGACATATAGATCCCTGAACAGATGTATGGGTGACATATAGATCCCTGATCAGAGGCATGGGTGACATATAGATCCCTGAACAGATGTATGGGTGACATATAGATCCCCGATCAGAGGCATGGGTGACATATAGATCCCTGATCAGAGGCATGGGTGACATATAGATCCCTGAACAGATGTATGGGTGACATATAGATCCCCGATCAGAGGCATGGGTGACATATAGATCCCTGATCAGAGGCATGGGTGACATATAGATCTCTGAACAGATGTATGGGTGACATATAGATCCCCGATCAGAGGCATGGGTGACATAGACAGCCCCTTGGTGGGAGATCTCACGCGTGTCGCTGGATCTGCCCGGATCTCTCGCGTTGCGCACAGCGGATCCCAGCGGATACAATGTATCAAAACATATAAACTGTTACTGAAAACAAATCGTCATTTAAACCTTTTCATGGGGGGGGGGGGGGCTGCAGCCCCTGAGTCACCGCAATACACTAAACACACGTTTTACATACATGACATATGGCCAGATATACACAACACACATGTATGTAACATACGATGAAAAAACGGCCAATAACAAGATTATCGATAATCCCAGGAAGACCCACCCAGCAGGGGTATGATCAGGCCACCCAGTGCCACCAACCCCACCCCAGCCTGTCACATGTATGTGGGGGACACAGACTGCATGTACAGAGCATGCAGCCCCGGTGACAGGGGACACGGGGGACACCGGGCTGCAGCCATCTCTCGCCGGCCTGATCAGTGCGATCCCAGCCTTTCTATCCACCCCAATCTACCCCAACCTCCCCAATCTACCCCAGCCTCCCCAATCTACCCCAGCCTCACCTTTTCCTGAGCCCTTGTCAGCTTCTTCTGCATGTTGCTGGCTATCTTCCCCGCAGAGACTCCTTTGCTGCCCAGCTCAGCCATCTTACCTTCCCTTTAACTGCAGTTCAAATAATCAGATCAGAGAGAGAGGAAAAAAAAAAACCCTTTGGCAGAAACAATGGATATACCACCCCCTCCTGGGAGGCCGGGCAGGGCTGGACCAACCTTTTAAAGAGACAGCGTGCTGCTGGCGCAGAGAAACCCTTTAAAGGGACAGGGAGGGGATTGGCTGCCTGATGCCCCGGTGACAGGATTAGGCAGGACTGGCTGGGGCTTCGGTTTGTCTTGGGCAGGGCTTAGTAACCCCTTTAATGCCAAACAAGAAGAGGGTGTTGTAACAGCAAGGGTGGTTATGATGATGTAATAACTGCAATATTTTTGTGATGCGTCTGCTTGTTGTACAGCGCCATGGAATATGTGGGTGCTTTAAAAATAAAACATATGGATCCTATTTAATTCTATATTCTATATGTTGTTATAATTAACCTGAGAATGTATTTATACACATAAAAAATGGCCTCATGTTTCCATGTGAGTCGTTTCCATGCGAGCTTAAAGATTGTCAGCTCTTTGGACAAAAAAGCGAAATGAAGGTTACACCAGACACTTATTAATTAACAATAATTAAATTAACAATAATGGAAGTGAATGGTCTCCGCTCCATAGCCGTGAAATAGAATGGCATTTGTAATTCTTGTTGGGGTTCCAGACCTCAGAAGTCTCTTTTTCAGACAAAAGTCAAGAAATACTAAGTAACGTCTCAATACGTACAGCTTGGAGGAGGGAGATGGGGATTGGATGGAAACATTTAAATACATAAAGGGATTTAACGAACTACAGGAGGGAAGCAAAAATATAATGGCGAACTCACATGGAGACCAAAACTTTGTATCGGCTAAAATAAAGTGTTTTTATTATTTTATTATTATTATTTATTTTTTTATATATCGCCATCATATTCCGCAGCGCTGTACAACAGTAATCATCTCCCAACCCCCGCTAAAGGAATTTACGTTGGAGGATATGTGACGATATTTATGGGGTAATTAAAAAAACTAAAATCCTCCACTTACCAAAAAAATCTGAAAACTGGGATTCTTTCTATGAATCGCAGACACTCGCATCAGGTGACCCGTTTCCCGTAAGAGCTTCGTTAAGAAGAAACGGAGAAAAAGAGGGATGTGACATCATTTATAAAAAAAAAAAGGCAAATATATTCTAAAATATTTGTGTCAAATTTGAAACAGTTTCTTTTACTCCGGTGAATGTATTGAGATTAATGGTTATTATGTCTGCAGGTGGCTCGGTGACCGCTCGGTGACCGCTGAGACGTCGCCGACCAGAAATCTCACCTATTGAGAGACGCGGACATAACATTTCACCCAAAATTTGCCACTTTCTGGAATTTTATTGTTCTTAGGGGCATTCCCCGAGGAGCTCCCATCGCTGGGGGGGAACTGAGGATGAGGACGATGAGTCCACATGCGCTGGAGCCCCCGCATAGAATTTGGTGGCAGATAAGAAGCATTCTGCCCATCTAGTCTGCCTACAATGGGCATTATTCACTAAAGGGAGAGTCGTCAGGAGAGTTCTGGTTTCCCCCTCTTCGCTATTATGAAGAACCAACACTGGCAACACTTACTGTAAGGAATTGCCTAGTGGGTCTTGAGGGTAATTGGGGTAGAAGAATGATAGGGGGTCGGAGGGGGTATCAGCAAAATGAAAAAAACATGGTGGTCTCCAGGCTCTGAGATGAACCAACGAGGCATGGAAGGAGGAGAAGAGGTCCAAGTGATAGACTCACGAGACCACGAAGACCAGACAGACACAGGACGGGGTGCGGTACAGCGTTGGGGGCAAATACTATGAATGCCGGGAAATGATGAGGGGCCCAGGAGCGCGGTGGGTTTGTTAATGTTAAGGACAAAGGATTCGGCTGCACAGAAGGAGAGAACTTGGCAGGAACCCGACGCAGCTGTCAGAAGCGTAGGAACATTTTAAAGGTTTGGAAAAAAGATTCTATCGAGAGCGCCGTCGAGCAGAATATTAGGGGGGACGGGAGAGGAGAGAACAGGTGGGGGTCTCGGCGAGGGTAGAGACACATAAGAGGAGAAGAGAACGTGCAGCCCAGGGCAGGAAAACACCAAGTGTTCTCCAATTTTGTGGCAAAAAGAAAGATAAACATCACCATTTATGTTACATCATCAAACAAGAGTCATAAATCTCCGGTTCCTAGATTTCCCCCATGTTTTATTATTATTATCTTTATTATTATTATTATGAATATTATTATTATCATTATTATTATGAATATTATTATTATCATTATTATTATGAATATTATTATTATCATTATTATTATTATTATTATTATTATTATTATTATTATTATCATTATTATTATGAATATTATTATTATCATTATTATTATGAATATTATTATTATCATTATTATTATTATTATTATTATTATTATTATTATCATTATTATTATTATGAATATTATTATTATCATGAAATGTAGTTACTTATAATATGTAGGTCGTAAACGTATCTCAAAACTGCCAGGGTCTTGGGGTGATTGGGCTCATACAGTTGGTAGCCGAATCCTTCATATTCTCCACTGATCTCAGCCTCCCTGCCATATCACAGCTGGAATTCCTGCTTGAATGCAGGTGACTTCATTCAGAATATCTTTACCTCCTGACCAGTCACGGTTTGACTTCCATCATTATCGAGTCACTGCATTAGGATCATAGTGATGAGTTGTTAGTCAGAGGCCACTCATTTAGAAAGTATTTATTTCTCTAAACCGAACCCCCCCCCCATAAAAGGACCCAGACTTCTAAACGATGCCCCCAAGCAGCACCGTTATAGTTAAGTCACTTGCAAACTGACCGGTGTCCATTTCATGCTTTAAGGGCGAGTGCATGCTAAGTCATGTCGGGCCCTCGCGCCAATCTCCCCGTCACAAGCTCTGTCCAGAGGAGAATTGGTTGCAATGTAACTCGGTCACCTTGTTCTTTGTCCCTGCAAAGATGGAGTTGATGAGAATTGGAAGATTTGGTTTTTTTTATCAGAGCGGAGCCGACCTTCAGAGAAAATAATGGCATTCCTGACATTCCACGAAACGTAGCCGGTGAAGCCGAGGGCAGCCGGACCGAAATTCAGTAATTTATAAAAACCACATTCTTAAAGGAGCTTAAAAAACGGGAATAGAAGACGTTTCCACAGAAAGACACCACCGGATATACAATATATATATATACAGTATATACCACCATATATATATATACCCTACCATTCAAAAGTTTGGGGTCACCTAGAAATGCCCTTGTTTTTTGAACGAAAAGCACATTTTTCCTGTTAAAAGAACATGAAATGGATCAGAAATCCAGCGCAGGTGGGGTTAATATTGTCAATGACTATTCTCTTCATAGGCGTACAGAGGCCCTTTATCACTCCCATCACTCCTGTGTTCCAATGGCCCTTTATCACTCCCATCACTCCTGTGTTCCAATGACCCTTTATCACTCCCATCACTCCTGTGTTCCAATGGCCCTTTATCACTCCCATCACTCCTGTGTCCCAATGGCCCTTTATCACTCCCATCACTCCTGGGTTCCAATGGCCCTTTATCACTCCCATCACTCCCATCACTCCTGTGTTCCAATGGCCCTTTATCACTCCCATCACTCCTGAGTTCCAATGGCACGTTGTGTTCGCTGATCCAAGTTTAAGTTTAAAAGGCTGATTGATCGTCAGAAACCCTTTTTGTAATTATGTTACAGCCTGAAATTTCCTTGTTTTCAGTGACCCCAAACTTCTGAACGATAGAATATATACTGTATATATATATATTATTATTATGAATTGTTTGATATAGCACCGTCATATTCCGCAGCGCTGTACAATGGTATATGAGCAGCAATGCTTAATGTCTGTAAAAATCTAATAATTATGCTCCATGCTGCAGCCAGACCCCGTATGTAGCGCGGGGGGGGGGGGGGGGGGGCGGCTCGGCTTCATGGGATTCATTGAATAAATGGATTTTATTGTTTAGGGGCGATCTGGTGCCCCAGTTTGGGGCTGTTTATAGGGTTGGGGGTATTTGCTGTGGGTGAGCTGGGGCAGTTGAAGCCCCTCATACTGATGCACAGATGGTGAGGCCGTCCCGAGCAGACTCCCATGACGTTAATCCGGGAGACGCTCGATTTCCCTGCGACAGCTGAGGCTTTTCAGTGCGTTTAGTGAGGATTTCCAGCCCAGCGACGGCTAATTTTAGGGCTAAAAAAAATTTAGGGCTAATTTTAGGGCTTTTTGGAGAGAAACGGCGCCTCCAAATTTGGAATCCTGAGGCCTCCAGCCGGACGGGACCTGCGACGCTTCCGGCTCCCCCGCGGGGGACTGACAGCCCCACCTGACTTGGGCTCGTCATCCGTCACGTTCGGAGGCAGGTGGGCGGAAGCTCGGAGACGGACCTCACGGGGGTCACACGGTGACATCAGATTACGCGGATCCACCACTTTTCCCAAAAAAGCCCAAAATAAATACAAATTAAATGATCCCCGTAAAACAGAAATAAATAATGTGAGAGACGCGCCTGAAAATGGGCGAATTCAACCAACAATATGAGCCAATCTACTGAGACGATCCTGCGCAGAATCGGCCCCCATGCAGGGGGGGTGCATTCCGGAGCTTTATGGTCCTCACTGTCGTCCGTTTAAGCCGAGCTCCTGCGCGATGGCGGGGACTTCGTTACCGTTAGATCAGAACGAAAAGCTAAAAAGAGGAAAAACGGCAGAGATAAGCAGCTCAAATATTAACTAAAGCTGAGACTTGGGTTACACCGCTGATTGTTACTCTCCGATTACCACCAATACTGGGCGGGGGGCAAATGTAACTCTGTGTAACGTAGAAGTTCAAATACTGAGTGATTTTTCACTTTTTATACCTATTTTTTCTTTTTTTTCAATATTTTGACACCTGTAAGTAGGATACCCCCAAACGTCTCTCTTTGCCCCATAACCCCCGATACCCCTCTCTCCTCCCCTGATGCCCCTCTCTTTCCTCCTCTGATGCCCCTCTCTCCTCCCCTGATGCCCCTCTTTTCTAGGAGGTCAGAATGTTTGCTGGGTATGAGGGGACCGCAGGGTTCTACAGCCCTAAAAGCCCCGATAATGTGTATAGAAACAGCAGGAAACGGCTTTATAAATTAAACGGGGGAAATAAACCCCATTATTATTATTCTTAATGCCGCGGGCGCCGTGGAAGTTGAGAATGAATTATAATTTCCCCGCACTGTAGGGGGCAGAAATTTCACGATGATTTGCGTCGCGTCTGCACCTCATTTATTTTGGATTCTTGGAATTTGACAGCCCTGATACCGAGTGTCCTGACTCAGCAGGACTGATTCTCTCCGTAACATTCTGTGACTCCAAAAACAACAAGAAATAAAGCCGGGGTGAGAATAAAGAGAAAGCCAGCGCTGTATACAGTAATATAACCCCCCAGCGCTGTATACAGTAATATAACCCCCCAGCACTGTATACAGTAATATAACCCCCCAGCGCTGTATACAGTAATATAACCCCCCCAGCGCTGTATACAGTAATATAACCCCCCAGCGCTGTATACAGTAATATAACCCCCCAGCGCTGTATACAGTAATATAACCCCCAGCACTGTATACAGTAATATACCCCCCAGCGCTGTATACAGTAATATAACCCCCCAGCGCTGTATACAGTAATATAACCCCCCCAGCGCTGTATACAGTAATATAACCCCCCAGCGCTGTATACAGTAATATAACTCCCCAACGCTGTATACAGTAATATAACCCCCCAGCGCTGTATACAGTAATATAACCCCCCAGCGCTGTATACAGTAATATAACCCCCAACGCTGTATACAGTAATATAACCCCCCCGCGCTGTATACAGTAATATAACCCCCAGCGCTGTATACAGTAATATACCCCCCCAGCGCTGTATACAGTAATATAACCCCCAGCGCTGTATACAGTAATATAACCCCCCGCGCTGTATACAGTAATATAACCCCCCGCGCTGTATACAGTAATATAACCCCCAGCGCTGTATACAGTAATATACCCCCCCAGCGCTGTATACAGTAATATAACCCCCAGCGCTGTATACAGTAATATAACCCCCCGCGCTGTATACAGTAATATAACCCCCCGCGCTGTATACAGTAATATAACCCCCAGCGCTGTATACAGTAATATAACCCCCCGCGCTGTATACAGTAATATAACCCCCAGCACTGTATACAGTAATATAACCCCCAGCGCTGTATACAGTAATATAACCCCCCGCGCTGTATACAGTAATATAACCCCCAGCACTGTATACAGTAATATAACCCCCAGCGCTGTATACAGTAATATAACCCCCAGCGCTGTATACAGTAATATAACCCCCCGCGCTGTATACAGTAATATAACCCCCAGCACTGTATACAGTAATATAACCCCCAGCGCTGTATACAGTAATATAACCCCCCGCGCTGTATACAGTAATATAACCCCCAGCACTGTATACAGTAATATAACCCCCAGCGCTGTATACAGTAATATAACCCCCCGCGCTGTATACAGTAATATAACCCCCAGCACTGTATACAGTAATATAACCCCCAGCGCTGTATACAGTAATATAACCCCCAGCGCTGTATACAGTAATATAACCCCCCGCGCTGTATACAGTAATATAACCCCCAGCACTGTATACAGTAATATAACCCCCAGCGCTGTATACAGTAATATAACCCCCCGCGCTGTATACAGTAATATAACCCCCAGCGCTGTATACAGTAATATAACCCCCAGCGCTGTATACAGTAATATAACCCCCCGCGCTGTATACAGTAATATTACCCCTTTTGGGTTAAAGGGACGATTAAGTCGAGTTTTTCTTTAAGCTCCTAAAGGATTGAGGGAAGTAAAGCGTCCTTGGAATCTCTCAGCACAGGTTGCCAGCCGCTCAGAATGACCCCCGGCCCCTCGTCTAATTATAACCTCTGCCAAACTATCTGAGCGCTTATTTTACCCCAGCCCTGATCGGGGGGCCACGGGGGGGGGGGGGGAATCGCATTCGGAGAGTTATTGATCGTTTCTATGCTAGGAATGCTGTTTCTATACACATTATCGGGGCTTTTAGGGCTGTAGAACCCTGCGATCCCCTCATACCCAGCAAACATTCTGACCTCCTAGAAAAGAGAGGCATCAGAGAGGGAGGAGAGAGGGGGGCATCAGGGGGGGAGGAGAGAGGGGTATCAGGGGGGAGAGAGGGGCATCAGGGGGGGGGCATCGGCGGTGGAATGAGAGGCATCCGGAATTTGGATCTGGCCAAACTAAACAGAGACACTTGGCTGGAATGTATAAAAAGTTACAGGAGCTCCCGGGGGCCGATACGTTTTTACCTCTTTTTGGACGGAGCCCAAATTTGAAATAATAGGAACAGGCGTCTCGATCAGCCAAAAAAAAAGGTTTGGTTTTTTTTAAATTAAAAGTTATAAGAGATAACGGCAAAAGATGATGTGACCCAAAGGGACATTGGAGGAAAAAATCTATTAAGGTAACATAACCTCTATGTAAATGTAAGGAAGTTTTCCTTTACTGAGAGGGTGGTAGATAAATGGAATGGCCTCCGAGCAGAGGTGGTAGAGGGTAATACAGCGAGGGTATTAAACATGCATGGGATAGACATACGGCTCCTGAATCTAAGACGAGACCAACGACTCGGATGGGGCCGATCTGCTGACAGGTTCTGTGTTTCTGAGTTTATTTTGTGTTAATATAAAATTCATGGAATTTGCGTTTTTGTTTCTTTAATTCTGGCCTCCAGATTTTGAATTTAATCCCTGCAAGAATTTAAGCCGACCGCCTTCTGCAAACATTCCTGGAGACTCCAAAGAAACGGGACTTGGAGTCCGGCCGAGTAACGACTACTCTACAAACATCATCCGCCCAGCAGCTCCTCCCTCCGGGGCTATACGGGGCATTTAGTGGAACTGAAGGTCGATAGTTTAGTAGATCTTCCCCCGTACACGTGATTGGTTGGCAGGAATGAGGGGTAATTACTGGGTACATTTCCGGATGTTGGGTTGGGTTGGGGTCCCATCTCGTCCGTCACGTGCGGTTATACGGAGGGTAGATGGATGTCTCCGTAGGGAATGCACAGCAAGAGCCGTAAAGATACGGAATCCGCCGCCCAGAGTCACGATGGAAACGCGGAGGTTTTGTGAATACGAGGAGAATCCAGCCCGGGGAAAAAATTTTTTTTTCATGGAAAATGCAGTTATTTCTTCAAACGTTAGCCTTTAAAATTCCATATTTTTATTTGTTTTTTAAGTGACGAATATTTTGAGATTTCTCTGAACCGATGATGTCTGAAGTCTTCTGGGAGGTCGTTCCACCGCCGAGGAGCACATTGTTTGGGGCGAGGGGGATGCGCGGCACGAAGGCGAATTCTGTTTTTTGGATGGTTTTTTTTTTTATTAATATGGAGATTAAATGAGGGGCCGGGGGCGAGATATTTGCACCAATTAATATTAAAGGGATTTTAGGTTTTTTTCTTACTATTTTTATTATTATCCACCTTCTTCACAGATATTCGAACATCGCCGTCCTACTACGATGTAGAAAAAGAAAGTCGTCATTCACAGGCCCTGCAGCGAGGGGGCAAAGACGTTGGTGGGATCTGTCGCCACCTACTGGTAGAGAAGGTAATAGACAATTCCTCACAAATTAAAAGGTCGGAGAATAAAGATTGTGGAAACTCTTGGCGTTTTAGACTTTTCATAAGAAACCGCTGCACAGAGGTCATTCACACAGATATATATATTTATATATATATATATATATATATATATATTACACACACCGCACCGGGATCCATTGTACAGCGCTACGGAATATGATGGCGCTATATGTAACAATAAATAATAATCTTACCCGCCTATCTGCTTGGCTGCAGCAAAACTGAATAATTCTTAATTTTGGAAAGTTAAATCTGAGGGATTTGCTCATAGAAGCCTCCGTCAGCAGAAAAGCTGCAGCTTCTTCTCAGAGACTTCCCTATGTACTATAGAAGTGGAGCCGTCACGGCTTTTTGCATTAATTAGATTGTAAGCTCCTGGGCGCAAGGTCCAGGAGCATTTAGACAATTTGTCCTCTCGAACGTTCAGCAAATAAACCTCATCAGATCCGTCCTCATTTCCTTCCTTATGTTTAATCACAAAGAAACAAACCATTTTAAAAGAAGAACTTTTTAGGTTGTTGAGTGGCAACCAATCAGTGTCTACTTTGGTCTCGCATGACAATTAAGTGTTCCCAGACATATAATTAGATATATATATATATATATATATATATATATATATCTATATATCTCCCCCATCCAGTAGAAAGAAACCCCAAAAATGTATTCCAATAAATATTTTATTAAGTAATAAGTACAAATTACATTAAATCTAAGTAAAAAAAAAAAGTAATAAACAAGTCTTTATTTTATCTTAAAATACAATCATTTACTAAAAAAGGCTGAGCCGTACTTGTCATGTTTTAAAAACCAGCAAAACGCATGAAGTTTGTACAGATTCCTACAACCCACTAATGGTCATCGTATAGAGCTTTATATACCGGGGGGGAGAGAATTCGGAGGGTTAAACGTCTGATTTTGGTTCAAAAAAGTAACAAATTTAAGTTTTAAGCAGGAGGTCTAAATAAAATAAAAAAGTATCAGAAGGTTTTTTGTTTTTTAATAAAAAAAATAGAAAAAAAAAAATAGTGTAATTGTATATATATGAAAAAATGTAAGCCTTAAACTGCAGGGCCAACGCGCCCCCCCCCCCCCCCCCCCCCCCCCCCCCCATCAGCTGCTCCGCTTGCCTTACCATATACGCACCCACTGTATACATCTGGAGACGGACGGGATGCTTTCCATCGCGCCGCCGTAATAGCGTCTCGCGCTCTGATGAAGAACACTCACATTTTAGTCCAGCTGACGTTCGCGGCATGAATGGCATCCGGATCGCCCCAGACTTTGCCGGGAGGTTAAAGACTCAAATATTTTCCACCGAATACAAAAAGCAGATATAATTAACTCTTAAAACACAATGGGTCTTTGTCGATAAAATCCCAGTGCTACAGACGCTCCCCCACCTGCAGTAAAGAAGGGCCGAATAGATCTACACCTGGGTATAAAGTATGATTTGGGCCGGTCAAATGGGGAAAAGGAAAAAAGAAAAGAAAAATCTAACTGGAATTAAAATAGATTTTTGCGGACATTTTAACCTCTAGACCTGCGCGCCTACGGTAAAAAAGGGTTCTAGAAGACAAAAATGGATCCAAAAACCATCAGATACGGCGGTCGTCCAAACCCCTGCCGCGCGGAGGATGGGCGATACAGTACTAGGAAAGTGCCAGGTAGCTCGTTGCATTTCGTGTCTACAGAAGTCTAAAAAGAGGTTGGAGAGGGATTTTGTCGTTTAGTCCAAAAATTCCAGTTCGCCATTTTTTTGTTGTTTTAATCCCATGAAGTTAATCGGTTCGCGGCGGCGAGGATTATTTACGGTCCACAAAACGCACGTTGATGGCATCGGCCGGGCAGAGCAAGCCGTGAGTTTTTGGGTGGACCGTCTGGGTCTTGGGCGAGACCCTCAACTCGAACTTCTGAAGAACCTGCGGAAATCAGAATAGTGAAAAACGATACATAAAGCTTTTTACTAAACGTTGGTTAATGAAACAAAGTAACCGTCGCCCGGCATGGAACACGGGGGGGGCTCGGTGGGGTTTCACACGGCGTAGACTTCACCTGGATAAGCGCCAGATGGATCTCCAGCTCCGCTACCCTCCGTCCAATGCAGCTGCGGATCCCGTATCCAAACGGGATGGAGCCGAAGTTATCGACCCGGTCTAACTTTCCGTGCCTCAACCAGCGCTCCGGCCTGAAGTCCTCCGGAGCCGAAAAATAATCATCTTCGTAGGACGTGGAATAATGGCAGAGAGCCAGCTGGGTCTGGAACATACAACAGGGGACCATGTCTAGATAGTCTATTAATTAAACGCCCAGAACCAGGGGTTCAGAACCCAGGAATCAGAAAAATGTACAAAGTCTAACCTCAATTAAAAAAATTATATATTTTTTTTTTAATATAATTTTTTTTTTTTGGTGGGAACATTTGATAGAAATGATAAAAAACTGATAATTAAAATTAGGGTGGGG
This sequence comes from Sceloporus occidentalis, assembly GCA_023333645.1. NCBI lineage: Eukaryota > Metazoa > Chordata > Lepidosauria > Squamata > Phrynosomatidae > Sceloporus > Sceloporus occidentalis. The sequence continues at coordinate 1,643,092 of JALMGF010000136.1, read as the reverse complement.
GTGTAATTATATATATATATATATATATATATATATATATATATATATATATATATATATAATTTTTTTAGTGGCCATGGGCTGCAAATAAGGCCGAAAAGCCAAACGGTAATGCTAACAATTGGAAAAAGAAAAAAAACAAAAAAAAACCCACAATACAACAAAGTTTTGATCATCTGTGTAACAAACAAAATAAATAAAAACATAAAACCAAGTCTCACCCCTTTGGGAATTAAGTATCCTCCCAGGATCAGGTCGTCTTGTGTAACTCTTCCATTTCCTGGCAGCACCGGGAATAACCTGCAAATAAAAAAAATAAAACACGTTATTTCCGCAGCCTGGACGCGTTTCGCTTTATTACGGCATTCGATAAGACGGCTCGGTGGAACTCAGAAATATTAACAGATGTTTAGCAATCAAGATCTAAATTGCCGCTTCTGGAATAATCTTCTTTCCAACTGCTGTCCCGCTGCCTGCACACAGCTGTAGCGTCGTTGATGACACCCCGTTACCCCCGTTACCGGGGCACAAGAACCCGAAGCTACCCCCTCACCTCAAGGTTTCCTTTAAGACAGCCCTCACTAACGGCATCTTTGGGACGTCTTCTGCAACAGGAACCACGTCTTTCCCCCAAGTTCTCGACGATCTCCGCGTAGACGTCTCGTTGGACTTTGGGACTTTTGGCCAGCAGGTAGGTCGCCCAAGATAACGTGAAGGAGGTCTGGAGAGACAGAAGGATGTTCGCTATACAGAGGTAGGGGGTAGAAAGGTCGGTGCTTAAAAGGCAACGGGTGATGAAATTTATTAATACATTAATTTCAATACAAAAAGTTAAATAATTCTAAGAGGTAAAGTTAGTAAATACTGAGTTTTTTGGCACAACAAAAAAAAACCAAAAACCTGAAAATAGGAAAATTGTTGAGAAAATTTACTGAATTAGGTAAGATTTAGGTGTCTGCATTGTGTTACGATGAACACAAAAAAATCTCCAATAAATCCCAAAAACGCAGAATAGCATTTGACGGGTTTTCTCCACAGCAGATTTTTCTCTTTATTCAATTTAAATATATTTTTAAGTGTTTTTTTAATTAAAAGTTACCGTGTCGACCCCGGCCAGCAGCATCTCAGTCATATTGGCGTAGATCTCCTCCATGGAGAGCGCTTTACTCCTCAGCAGACACGTTAGAAGCCCGCCGTGAACGTCTTCTCCCGAGCGGAGCGAGGACTCGATCTCCTTCAGCCGGTTGTCGACGTGTATCTGACCTGAGTGACCAAAAACACACAGTCTCTTAGTAAAGAGATTTCCCTCCGTGGGGTTTTAAACTCCGCGGCAGTCGCGTGTTCCTCGAAGACGCCGGCAGATCGGTAACGGGGGGGCTCCTTACTGAACTTGAAGAGTCCGTCCCACGATCGGCAGAACTCTCTCCACGGTTTGGGGATGAAGGGGTCTCAGCCACTTGGGAATGGCTCCCGGCGTACATCGTGGGTTTTAAACATGCTGAACATTAGCTCCAGGGCTTCGATGTACTCCAGGGTCCGCTTCGGGACCTCATTGTCCAGACATCCCAAGCGGCACTCGTACAGGATCGTGGCGACAGCTTAAAAAAAAAAATAAAAAAAAAAAATCAGGGACAGGAAGGAGTTAAAACAGAATTGGAGGGGGGGGGGGGGGGGGATATTCATATTTTAATAAATAGATAAAAATGACCATTCACACCATCCCATTACCCACCATGGGTACATTTTTTTAAACCTATGAGATTATAAATTAAAAAAAAAAAAAGGTCACACTGGGATTTATTCACTAAAATGGTCGATTTGCAGGAAAGTACAAGTAATGTAAACTGCTGCTGACAGTGGAAATCCCGATGCGATTGTCACGGCGTCGCTCTGTATGACATCATCTCCGAGTCACTGACCTTCCATGGAGTATTTGAAGTAAAAGGTCGTTGACGTTGGTCCACGGTCTCGTCGCCCTCTTGGGTTCTCAGGATGAGAATTCTTTTTAATGAGGTCGCGGATCACGTCGTTCATTCCCTCCGGAGTAGATGGCCACGTCCCTCGGCTTGAGGATTTTTTTGTCGCAGGACACTCCTCATCGAGAGCCACTTCTCCCCCCTCCCTGGGTGTAACGGGGAGAGAGCAGACATTACCGTGGGCAGCCAGAGAGAGGCGCCAGAGGGGGCAAATTAACTGCATTCTACCCCTGCCATCATACATTCAGTGAATCACTTGAACGCGTAAAAGCCCCAGGAGGGGAAAAAACCCCCCCTGCATAAAATTCTGTATATTCTTACATAAGAAACCAGGAAACCCCTAGGGTGGCTGAGCAGGAAGCGGCGGGAGCCGGCAGCGTGCGCACAGACGGAAGAACTAACAGCAGCCCATTGGATACTCACGCGGATATAAGGCCGGTAGATCTGCCCCCGCAGGTCTCGGTACTCGTGCCAGGACTCCATGTTGGCTCTCTGGGGGGGCTTCTCTCTCCTCCGCACGGAAGCACCTGCGCGATCATGTCTCTGTCAGCGATGGAGACCACAAACTGGGGCCCGAAGTGGGACTTGAAGATCTGGCCGTACTCACTGACGTGCTTCCTCTGGTTAAGAAAAACCCCCCCAAAAAAATATTCAGCCAATGAGAACCAAGAGTATAAAGAACATTTACCCCTCGGAGACTTTAAAATAAATTATACTATATTATTAAATAAATAAATTAAAATAAAAAAAATAAAAAACACTACACGGCAAAGCCTTTAAATGGGGGGGGGGCAAAACAATGTCAGAATTTGGAAATAAAACCCTTTAAGGGGGTATTTTAGAGTTTTTTTTATTACACTCCAAATACCCCATCAGTCCGGCACATTGATTGTGAGTTACTTGTAGAGCAACGCACAGCCAGCAGAGGGCGCTCACACTCCAGGTAACAGCATCAGCTGCACGCTTCAGCGTGGTTCAAACAGACAAATAATCCACTCAGATCTGGGGTTTTACGCTTTTGTCCAAAAAAAAGTAGCCAATTAAAAACAATTATATATAAAGTTTTCTTTTAATCGGCTTTTTCTGCTGCTACGGAGCTAAAACCCACCCTTTTTCTCATGTAACGCAACGATAGACTCATTAAGTGGATCTCATGGTCTAACCCCCCCCCACCACCACCACCCCACCCCCACACACACCAAGGAGGCAATTAATAAAAGCCGGGCCATTCCACGTAGATATGAAAGTCTCCGCATAGTCTTGTTTTTTGGTGGATTTTATTCCTTTTTGGGGTCATCAAGACATCGAGGGGTCAGCAGGTTCTAGAGCAGGGCCCGGCGCACCTGAGGTTTTGGGCACAAAGTTGCCCTTTTGACTTTGAAAAGCTCAGTAGTTATATATAGCGCCATCATATTCCGCAGCGCTGTACAATGAGTAGTTGGTCCTGATGGATGCCCCAGCGGCCCCCGTTCTCATAATTCAAGAATTTTAAACGAGCAGAAGATTTGAGTCGGTCCGGATGATCTTGTTGGTCGTGCAGATGGATTAGGATGATGGCTGAGAGCGTTAGGATATTTATGCTTCTCGGAAAAGGTGGGTTTTCAGAGTTTTTGAAAGTTGCGTACGAGGGATGCGATAGCCGGCATCCGCCACCCCCGCCGGGGTGTAAATTAAAACTTACCGCCAGCCAGCTCGGCAAACCTCGGAAGTCCCACGTACACATGCAGAAAGTGCTCCCATTCGTTTCTATGGAAGTGTGTTCCTGCCACTGATTGGCTGCTTCAATTAGTGGTGAATAGAGCAGAGGAGGCTGGGAGCTGCAGCTTCTCCCCCAAGGCGAGTGCTTTTTATTGTTCACCTCTCCAGCGAACGTATATTAAAGTCCAGCAGCTTTAAGCCGACACCACTCACATCATGCAAAGGCGGAAAGCTCACACAGTCAGGACGTAGAAGTGTTAAAAAGTAGTGCAGTCACCATAGCAACCAATAAAATGCCCCAGCTGATTCGCAAATACTGCTCTGTGACTTTGGGGGACAACTCCCATCATGCCTGTGCTTAGTGGCAGATGTGGTGGCCAGCAGCTGGATTCCCAGCCACACCCCTCACCTGGTGGGTGGGGCCAGAGCGGAGCTAAACGTGTTGAGGAGCGGCCAGCAAGTAAAGCCGGCCCTAGTGGGAGTGGCCAGTGACTAAAGCCCCCGCCCTGGTTGTATAACTGCCTCCTGGGGCACGTGCAGCTGATAGGATGCCCCTCAAAGGGTTACAGAGCAACCCAATAACCCCTGCACTGCTGCACCCACTGACGGCAAAGCGCTGTATAAATTAACCTCCGCAATGCACTGAAGCCCGATTTGCATGCTGTGTGTAGCGAATAAACATTAACCCCTGCAGGATGGGTGTGGCTGAACCCCCTGCGGCAAGCTCTGCAAACATTAACCCCCTGCGATTCAATTCATACCCTGTTACCCGTTGTCTACAAAATATGACAAACTGCCCCCAGTTACCCCCTTTACTTAGGGACAGACACGGAGCTCAACAGAGCCCCCGGGACAGACTGCCCGTCAGCCTACTGGGGACCCTCTACCAGACCACACCTCCAGGTCATAAAGGGCCCCCCACGGTCAGCTCGCAGGGCCCCCCCCCCCAAGACCCACCCCACCTGCGGTTTTCCCCATCCTTAAGACCCCCAGACCCACCCCCGTGGGGCCCCCAGTACCTGGATCTCATGGATGCGGCTGAACCCGTCCCTCCAGAAGAACTCCAGCAGGTTGGTGAGGGTACCGGGACCCCGGCATGTCCTTCAGCCCCTTCAGCAGGGGGGTCTCCCCGCACTCCCGTTCCGGTGGCCCCCTTGGCCAGCCTCCTCCTGCCACCCTCCACCCTCCTCCCCTGAGGGCCTGGCCAGCAGCCCACATCCCGGGGAGCCGGTGAAGCCCCCCTCCCGCCAGCCCCCCGAGCCGCCCAGCTCCAGAGCCCTGCCTCACGCACTGCCCCCAGGAGAGCCATGTCCAGCCGCGGTGCGTTCTCTCCTCGCTGCACAATGAGCTTCCCTCCGCAGCTGCCTGGCATCAGCTTACACTCCATTATTAAAGCCCCCTCCCCCCTGGCTGGGGCAAGGAGGGGGGGCGGGGGGGCAGACATGGAAATGGGGCCGGAATCAATAGCCTCTTGTGCCTTTCCTTAATCACACGCGGGGGGCAAACCCCCCCCCAACGGGGCATTAGATCTGTAAATACCCCACGCTGGGGCGGTTACACCTCCATCATAGAAAGGCTTTTAGCCGCACAAGGGGGAAGAGGGATGCGTTAACTCTTTAGTTACTTTGTTTCCCTTAAGATTCCAAAGCGCAGCATTGAAGGGAAACATTTGTGGTCTTAGAAGAAAAAAAAAAGTGACTGGTCACTATTGGTTGCCATGGCGATTGCATCACTTTGCACACTTTTATACATAAGGAGCGATTTAAAACCGCTACAGACCAGAATTTTTAGCGCTTGCCCCAAAACAACGCATCTAAACCCAAATTACCAAATCGATGATCCCATTTTTTTTTTAGCACTAAATGCCAACTTTTTATAAACTATTCTTATTTACTATTGGTACAATCACAATTTTCCTGAGTTTTTCTTTTTTTTTTTGCGCATCTTTTCGTCGTTATAAAACAAACGGTAAATTGGGAGAATTGTCGCTGATTTCCTTATAGGAACTTACAAACGTGACTTGATCCTCAGCAATGAGGCAGACGGCAATTGTTAGAAATTCAAAAAGAAACAAATCAAAGTTATTAGTGTCTTTTCTGCAAATATAAAAAATATTGCTTAAAATGCAAAAATTAGGAAAAAATGAAAAAAAAAAAATCACAATAAATTTCTGAATTAGACTGATAACTATCCCCGTTGTACAGCGCTGCGGAATATGATGGCGCCATATAAAAACAATAAATAATAATATTTAATTGTATTATGGCTAGAAACATGCAAGACGTGATATATAGCGCCATCATATTTTGGGGGCTCTAAATCCCACGTACAAGCGCTGTATATATATATATATATATATATATTTATATATATATATATATATATAATATATATATATATATATATTTATTGTTTGGTTTAGTAAAGTCACCAAAGGGTTAAAGCCGTTTCATGCAGCGTTTTTACAAAGTAGCAATTTGGGCAACAGACCGCTGACGTTTTAAAAGACGGACGCGGATTTCTATCACATCATGTTAAATAACTCTAGAAAGTCCCGCTTACATTTTGGAATTCTGGATTTTATCAACAGTTTTAAGAATTTTTTTTTCAAAATATATATATATTTTTTTATATTTCTTAGACTTTTTTTAATATTCTTGAAAAAGATGGAAACACTCGCCGCTGGCAGGTGAAGGGTTAAGAGCGTTCTAATTAAATTCAGTTTCTTGACGTTTTGCCCCTCGTAACCCGTTTGTGGAGCCCACGTCACGTGGCCCCCGTTGCGATGCGAACGTTTCTCATGTCACTTTAGGTTCAGTAAGAGGTCAGCTTTTCAAACACTTTTGTAATTTAGTTTCTTTTTTTCATTTTATTTATTATCGCCTTTAATTAAAATCGCCTGGAATCGGCGACGGGATTTAAATGGCATTTTTTAAATTTAAAAAAAGAAAGAAATTAAAAAAATATACTTTTTCTTTTTTTTTTTTTTTATATTCAGTTATTTAGTATAGTAAATTTGCATTTTAGCATAATTATTAAGTAGGTAAAAATTTTATTTCATAAAACATTGAGCCAGACTTTGAAATAATTGATATTTTGTTATTGCTCTGAAAAAATATAGCATTAGAGAATTAAGAATTTCTATCATATGCTGATGTTACAGATTTTAATTATTTGCGTTTTTTTAATCTTTTTTTTTTTTTTGCTTGTTTTTCTGCGGAATATCAAATAATTTAATAATCTAATAAAAAAATATTGATATAATTTCAGAATTAAATTGTATTTGTATACCATATTCTAATCTTAGTTTTTATAATTAATCTGGAACATGAGCTTTAATTTATTATTATTATTATTGGATCAAAGGGAAGGGTTAAATCTTCTAGAGAAGCCCATAACATAAAGCAGTAGAGCTTAACTAGGGTATTTGTGCCATAATTTAAGTTATTTATTTTTCCCCATAATCTTTGCATTTTTAGCACAATTCTTCCCGTCAGCCTCACTTTATCCTGGGTCAGCGCTTTACCATAATCACCTTAATTTAATTCCTACCACTAAACGCCTTAAAACGCCGAATACGTGATATGCCGTGCTCAAATCATGAACATTTTAAATCTGCCGAAAGCTGGCCTTGTCACCGGTGGCCACGACCAGTCCATCAGATCTCAACGTGGAACCGAACCATTCCATCCCATCGGATCTCAACATGGAACCAGTCCACCTCATCAGATGTCAACATGGAACCGGTCATCTCATCAGGTCTCAACATGGAACCAGTCCATCCCATCAGGTCTCAACATGGAACCAGTCCATCCCATCAGGTCTCAACATGGAACCAGTCCATCCCATCAGGTCTCAACATGGAACCAGTCCATCCCATCGGATCTCAACATGGAACCAGTCCATCCCATTGGATCTCAACATGGAACCAGTCCACCTCATCAGATGTCAACATGGAACCGGTCATCTCATCAGGTCTCAACATGGAACCAGTCCATCCCATCGGATCTCAACATGGAACCAGTCCATCCCATCAGGTCTCAACATGGAACCGGTCCATCCCATCGGATCTCAACATGGAACCGAACCAGTCCAAATCATTAGGAGTCCCACCAGTGCCTAAACCCAGCAGTTACGTTGAAGAAGTAGGCTCTTTCTTGAATTGGTCGCTCCCACATAACCCCCCCCATGTATCTATTGGGTGTTCTATTTTAAGTGTCTCTGTCGCTCTTCGATGTACTGCCCTGTTCTTATTGGTTATCGTTCTGCACTGTGGGTTCAAACTGATTGGTTACCACGCTCCAGGTACTCAATTTCCATTGGTTAGCAATTGAATTCTCTGTGTTCCACTCAATGACACGGTCATAAAGCACGTTCGTCTTCCACATCCTGGCCGGCGAGTTGTGTCTTCCCCGTGACTTGGTTGAGAAGAATCTTTCTGCGGAGGGGTTCTTCCCCAAACGCCCTAACGTTTCAGAAAATACCCAGTTCTACAGGACTGGAAGTGAACATGTTAACGCTTTCCGAAAAGTAAAATACATAGCTGGATACTTTGATTTATATACAATAATTTGAGTATTATTTTGCTATGTGAGAATTTTTTCCTTTTTTGGGGGGGGTTAAAAATGAGATAAACAATGTTACATTACGGCTGATACGTATATAATATAATAATATTCTCTCTTTTGCGATTACCTTAAAGGGATAAAATATGATTTAAAAAATTCTATGCATTCAGCCACAATATATATTTTAATAAACGTGATCGGTTCTAACGCATCAAGAGGTTTACGTTGGTAAAAAAATATTAAAACGTAATTTTAGGAATTTCAGAACACGTGTATTTTTCCAATCGTTCCCAAATCCGTCAAAAAAAGAAAAAAAAATATGTGAAGGAGGCTGGATTGGAAAGATCTGGTTTCATTCAACAGTTTCCAGAACAAATGTCAGCCCGTGATTCATAGGCAGAGAAAGTTGGCATCTAAAGCGAAAATGCCTCAAATATTTGCTCATTCACACTCATCATGTCTGGGTGAGAACATGTAATATTAGACAACATGGCAACCGTACGGCAACCGTGTCCATAACCGAACAAGGAGTCGGTATCTAAAGGTACCTGGGTATTTTTTTTTACAACTCATATATTGTTTTTTATTTAAAATAGATAAAAAGTAATAGTACGGCTTCTGCGAGGGGATGCCTGGAGCCCGGTGACCCGTCCGTCCGGAATCCTCCGCTAAACGGTGTAGAAGGTTTGTGGAGTCCGCGTTCCGGAACGTCCTTATCTATATATCTGACGTACGAGAATTCATGTGAATCACGGCTTCTAGGAATCGCGCCCTTCCAGTTAGATTTTGCGATCGCGTCGGATGCCAAGATCTTGAAAGTCGACTGCCGAGGGATTAAAAGCACAAGAAATATGAGAAGCAGATGACGGGAGAGTCCTGGCGTCCCACGTGAGATACCGGCCAGACCTGGCTCGAGACCGAACTTTTAACCCCTTATGTTCCAGAGATGCAAGTCCTCGGCTTAGCCCCCACTCACACGGTGCATTAAACTATCCTATATTAGCGTTATGGTCACAGACTCTATAATTGTCCTCGTTCTTACTTCTTAAGGTAAACCTGTCACTTCCAACAACGCAGAGCACCTGGGCGGACGACCAGCGTAGGGGGTATTTGCCCCCACCATCACTCAACGTTCCCTGCCCCAACAACTTTTAATCGGGGGCAAATTTCTCCTGCTCTTTATAACATATTGAAACATTTAATAGACAATACAGATTTTTTTTATTCTTTCTAGTCTCTCCCCTTTGATTATTACCCACGGCCAAGGATGATGATAATTACAGGAGGTCCACATAATTATTTGTATTAAATTTTTATTAATTTAAGACAAGAATGCATTTTTTTTAAATGGGGGAGGGGTAAATCAATTAAGAAAGAAAAAAAAAAACTTTGTATATTCCTTTCTGGAATAGTTTTTGTAAATGTATGATATCTACACTTTTGAATAAATAAACGTATTCAAGCAGCAGTAAAAGGAAATTCTGTACATTAGAAAAATGTCGCATCAAACGGCGGATTCTTCTTATACTTTTCCTTTAAGAAACTATAAGCCATGGCTTAGCCATGAAACGTGTCACGTTTTTATACAAGATGAACAGAGTCCCCGGGCTGCGCCGTAATTCCACAGCGATTTATGGAGAGCGTCCGGCGCCGACGGGATGGACAGTACGAGTAATAACGGACTCATTTCCTGAAGCGTTTGAAGAGGGGGTGCACATGCTTGTTTGCAGAACCCTTGTTCCGGGGCACATGGTACTCCATGTAAACCGTATCATCTGCACCCGACATGGAACTCATTGTGCCCACGCGTCGTGCCACCTGCAGGGGGGAAAAATCCCAATAATAAAAAACCACAGAAACTGAAATTGTCCGCAGATCGGCCCCATCCGGCCCCCGTCTAGTCGCCCGTTTCTCCTGCTGTAAAGACTAAAACCTTAATCAGTGGTTGGTCTCGTCTTAGATTCAGGAGCTGTATGTCTATCCCATGCATGTTTAATACCCCTCACTGTTTTACCCTCTACCACTTCTGTTGGGAGGCTGCTCCACTTGTTTTGGTGAAAGTGCTCACCATGGTTGAGAGGAGGAAGGCTCGAACGGGCATGGGTAACACGTTGGCCCAGCTGGTACGCTGGTCAGTAAAGGCAGACAGAGAATACTTACGTGGGTAGAAGATTTGGATCCAAACTCTCCGGCCACCACCTCCTCCTCGGCATCGAGGTCAGAGGCGGCGAGGACCTTCTGAAGAAGTTGCTGCTGATCCTCCCTGGTAGAAAAGGCCAGATCTTCCTCCTCCATCCCTGCGAGTTTTGTGATGACCTAATAAAAAAAATTGATAATTATTTCCCCCTGACAATAATAGATAAAAACAAACTTTAATGTGCAAGTTCTGCTGGAGCAGAAATAAGTCTCGAGAAGTACGACTTCCACTAAATCAAAGAGAATTACCTTAAAGCTGTAGCCCTGATCCACCAGGAACCTCTGCCTTTTGGTGGAATAGGCCATTTCTTGAGTGTCCTGAGACACCAGGGAGTAGAAGAAGGCGTTGTATTCTTCCGCCACCATGCCTTAAGAAACAGAACACAGGGTTAACCTGGGAAGAATGTCGGCGGCCCCCACGACGACCGTAATAACTGCCACCAAAGCATATACCATTTGCCTTCAAAATCCATTTACAAAATGTATTTTTTTTTGGAGGGGGGGGGGATTTCTTTCTGTTACCTTTCTTTGCTCTCAGAACTCTTCCGAGACGCTGGGCCTCCTGTCTCCGAGACCCACCATGCGACGAGATCTGAATGAGCACATTGGCTTCGGGCAAATCGAAGGACGTGTCTCCCACCTAATCGGAGGTAAACAGCGTTAAACAGTCGCTGCGAAACAGCCTACGGAGGTTAAAGCCGTGATTTATCACTCGTCAGACTCTTCACTGCTGTACATTTTGAGCATCGAGATGAAGGTCTAACGTTACGACCGTATCCTGGGGTCCGTCCTTCGGACCATCGGACGGACCCTGCGAGCGTCTTCATCCACCAGGGGCAGACATTTACGCACCTTAGAGATAAAGATCGTGTTGATTTTTGGGTTGTGTTTGAAGTTTTGCAGAATCTGCATTCTCTCCCCTTGAGATGTCGGGCCGTAGATGTAAGGTCTGGGAGAGAAAAAGAATAAATCAGTAATACTGCGTAATGTTAGCTTGTTGTTGTTACTTCTGTAAATCGCGCTTTATTCCGTTCGCTTAATGCTGGGAGATCGCGTAACCAGACCAATTATGATCAGCGGCGGATCAGCAGCTAACTCCCCCAAATCCCATCCTCGGTATTCCCGAATTTGACGTTTCTAATGAGGCTTTTAAAAAAATAATGACTCTAAATTTTGCAGATTAAAAGATCTTTCAGGAAGATTTAGGGGACTGCCTTCAATCTGTCTGAAAGGAGATTAGCGGGATGATGATGGGAACGTTATTAGTCTTTGTTCATTGTTCCGTGTGAGCGGATAAGGAATGAATGCGCCAACTGTGACAAAAGTTCACACTTCCCCATACATCTGGTGACAGCAGCTCGGCTTCCCAGACCTGATCCCCGCTTTCTAAGAAAGTAGCTAGACAGCGGGTTAACTAATTTGGTGCCATTAAGGGGAGCAATATTCTACTCCGACCCCCCGGGTGTAAGGCTTCACTATTCTGTGTTGTTAAAAGAAAAAGGGAAACTTGAGTGTTTCTGCTCAGTTTTCCAGTTTTGGGCTGTTTGGTAGAGAATCTTATATACTGTAATTGCAACCTGCAGAGCCTTACAAACAGTAACAGGACGTCTTGACACAAAAGGAGCGCGCAGCTTTACTGCAAGTACAAGTTAGCATATAAAAGAGATGAAAATATCGGCAACGGCACAAAAAATTTAAAGCAAAATCTTGCTTATTCCTTTCAGAGATCCGTTTGTTTCACCTGCCTAACATTACATCGGCTGTGGGGTTTAGACAATTTATTGCAAATTAACATAAAAAAACAACAAATCAAATTCATAGTTACTTGCAGGCAGAAGAAGCCTTTCCCGTTATATATATTATATATTTTATCGTTGCACAAGGTACAACACACAATACTCTAAATTGGTTTCTTTTCCTATGATTTGATTCTAATAATCACTGGTCAGCTGCTTTTATCTTGCTGGAAGGGCCACAAGGGGGAACAAACCACCCAATCACTCGCACTACACGAGTGTTTGCTTCAGACGCACGGGCAGACTGCGTCGCCATGCGTTTCCATTAGCAACGCAAATCCGCATGCGGACTACACCGACCAAGTTAAAAGCGGTAGCACCAAACTGTCCCGGATCTCTGCCTGTAAGGTAGTTTTGCTCACGGGGGGCTCAGTTCGCACAGAGGGTCCCACCAGGGAGAGGCCTAGTTGCTATTGGGCACCACTTACTTGTTAAGCCTGATGGCGTACTCCTTCAGCGCAAAGACATTGTCCGCAAACACAATGATCTTGTCATTCCTTCTCTCGTGGAACTTAATCAGGAACTGGCACGCTCGGAATTTATTGGGGTTCATGGTGTATAACAGAATGCGCTTCTTTGTTTTGATGGCGACGTATTCTCTGTAGAACTCCGGAGACATCGGGCACCAGACCTGGAGATAAATAAATGCGATGGAATAAAGGAACATGTCGGCTGCCCGGGAGCCAAGCGCGCACTCAGAACGAGAAAGGATTCTTAATGAAGACACAATCCCCTTCATTGCCTTTAGAATACAAGTACTTAATACATGCGCGATTTACCAAGGCAACGGGTTCCTCCGGCCCTCACAGACAAAAAAAATGTCTTAATCACTGCTTTTATGCAGCTACCTGGCAACGTGGGCCAACATTCGCTGGACGTGAGGATGAATGACGCGCCAAGAGAGTTGCGTACGGGAACTAGATGAGGATTTTTACTGCCGTTTGTCAAATTAGTGATTTATTTATTTTAAAGTATTTTCCCTAAACATGCAAATTTATTTTGTTAAAATTGGTCAAAAACTTGGTTGTTGGTTAGAAGTTGATGAAAACGCCGCTAAGATTCTATATAATTCGGGAAAATGTGTTTGCTCTATATTTCATAGGATCCCCAGCGTGAGCAAATCTGACGCTCCCATTGGTTACAACAGGTGTGCCCTCCTGCCAGCAATTGGCTGCATCGAGCGTCCAAAACCGGAGGGAACTGCGGAGAGAGGAGGGAGCATCTAGAGCTAGGGAGCTGCCGAGATTTTTCAGACGGCGTTTTTAAATCCAGAAGTAATATATTGATTATTTTAAAAGGCATTCAAGTTTAACGAAGCCGCGTTTATTTTGCCTTTCTTCTTTAATTAAAATCATAACGGTAAAATATATTATATATCTCCACTGACAAAAGTTAAAGCCGTGACTCGAACTAAATATAACCAGATATTGTGCATAGAATTGTTAAAAACATAAATTCCCGGCAGATTAAATTAATGAAGATAAACATTATTGATCAGGACTGACACACGGACTCCAAACAACGTTTTATCAATCAGACGTATCAAGAAACGGGGAGAGCGACGGCCTCTCCAGGGAACACAAACTACAGGCTAAAGGTGACCCCGGCCATTAAAGCCGGCCTGGTGAAATCAGGAAAGCAAAGAGCTATTTTACCCCCCAACCCCTTTGTGTTTCCTTCCAGCCGTACGCACTTGTCTGGCGCTAATTGAGCAGGAAAACGACAAGCGGATTAAATCACAAGCGGTTTCCAGGTCGCCGGCTGAACCCCTAACAGCCCAGGGTGCAAAAAAAACCCCACGGAATTGTCACAAAATCACTGTTTTGTGCTAAACACTTTTGGTAACAAGTTTCGGCTCGAATCATGTTGTTCATTTTCACTACTAAATTCTTTAATGATTTACTTTTATAGAGCAAAATGAAGCCAACTATATTTCCTTAAGTAATATGTCAAGGTTGTGCTATTTAAATTATTCACTCACCTCTGCGCATTGCACCTTGGCTATGTAGCCATTATTCTGCAGCTCCATCCAGTTGGCTTCATAGAGTTTTGGACCAATCAGGAAATTCAAATCAACGATTTTATCGTCCTCCCTGACGAGCGTCGCCGTGAGACCCAGCTTGCAATGAGCTTGGACTATAGTCAGGACTCTACGGAACATCTTGGCTGAAAGCAAATTAGACCGCGATAACGTTAATGTGTGACGAAGTGCGCACAAATCTCATAATTCATACGCTTTTTGTCATTAACCCTAACATGCCAGGAGCGGCTTTCTCAGTCTCCAAACATCAGAGGAAACGTGTAACCTTTTAACCGGGTGCCTTGAAAGGCTTCATGAGGAAGGTGGGAGAATACAAATCCTTAAAAATGTTTGCTACGTCTATAATCTACAAAATATAATTGCTCAAGAATGAAACAAAAAGGATTTAATTTTTATGTTTTAGATTTTTCACTTTTGAAATCAAATGAACTTAGTTTTTTTACAAACCCCGTAATGTTTTAAAAATGTCTTAAATATTAGACTACATTTTCAATGTCTGTTTGCATGTAATTACCTGGAATGGTGTGCACTTCATCCAGTATCATCAGCCCCCACTCCTGGCTTCGCAGCCAATCCATCACACGCTCGGCCTCCCAGGACCGCTTCGTCGTGTGTCCCAGCATGGAGTACGTACTGATTGCGATGGAGCATCCTATCGGCTTGTCCTTCGCGTCCGACGTGAAGCGGCAGATCTGACTGTCATCGATGGTCGACCACATTTTAAACTGGGCTTTCCACTGTTCTACAGACACAGCAGAGTTTCCAAGGACCAGGCAGCGCTTCCGAACCGTACACGCAGCGGTAACACCGACCAACGACTTTCCGGCACCTACGGGAAAAGGAGGAAACTTAGGTCTGACCTGAACAGCCCTCTTTCCTACCAGGACACTAATATTTTATGTTAAGCATTTGCAATGTGTGTTCTTTTATTTTTTTATTATTATTTATAAGCCCCCCCCCGAGCTATATAAACACTTGCACATAAACCACAGAACATTGTGCATTATATAAACCATTCCTGCATATATCTATCCTTATTAAGCAATTTTACAAACATCTAAATCCATATTCTAATAACAAAAATTCCTTGGATCTCTGCGCATTTTAACTTTTCTTTGGTTGCTTCATTTGTGTCTTCTCTCTAAATATTGAAAATATACCCCAATATTATTTCCTTTGCTATAGTGGCGTGGATAGTCCTCCTCCTCAAAAATGATCAGTTTATTTGCATAGCAGCATATTGCCCCGTGTGTCAGGGTAGGATCCTCACCGCAGGGAAGCACTATGACCCCAGAGCGGGCACGTCCGTTCCCGAACATCTTGCGCAGACTCTTCTCCTGGTACGGGCGCAGGACAGCTGTGGGCTTTAGGTCAATGTTAATGTCAGGATTCATCGTGTCATTTCTGAAGTCGTATTCTGCCAGCAGAGGGTACTCCAGATGAATACATTGCTTCTGAAGATCTTCTATTTTTTCCTTAAAAATAAAGAACGGTTTATGATGCGATCATTCTTTAATTAAAGGCTGCGGCTCACGGAATACATGCCAACAAAAAACGCTACCTGTTTGACCTCAAAGGATACAGTCTGGGTTTCTTCCTCCTCCTCCTCCTCTTTGTCCATTTGTTCATAAAACTCGAACAGGTCAGAAGGCACATCTGGTTTGTCCTGAGACTCAGGATTCTGCGAGGTTGAAGGACCCCCGGCTGTTTCATTTGCTTTGGAAATCTAGATCAAAAGAAAGTGATCAGTCAAGCACGAATAATGGGTAAAAGGTGACGTTATTCGGAACAAACAAAAAGCGCTGACCTTAAAGTTGTCTTTATTAAAGAATAAAAACAGTGGCAGAAAGACGCCAAGCGAAAAAAATCAATCTACATGCGAGTAATAGCAATTAGGAAACAATTACGCAGGAATATGCACCAAAAATATTTACAAATCACTTTATGCATTTGCAGGAGTTTGATAAATTCACCATTTTGTGTTGGTACTCACTAAAAATAATTAACCAGTAACTGATCAACTCAAAAGGTAGGAGATGCATTGGGGAGGACGATTTAAATATTTAAAGTGCCTGAATAGGTACAAGAGACATTTTTGTTGCAGTTATATTACATATAATAAAGGTTGGACAAATTGCATTATGTATTGTGGTGTCAGCAGTTGACAAGCGGTTTATGGATCAGGGCCGGGAAGGTAACAGCGTCAGACTTACCGCAGACTTGCTTGTAAAAGTTTCCGTGATGAGCTCTGTTTCCTCCCCCTCCGCGTTCCGCAGTCTGCAGCTTCGGATTACCAAATCTTGGAGAAGATCCTGAATAACCTCTGGATGTGCGCTCTCCACAAAGTACCTGGAATGGTCCACAAACAGGTACATTTCAGTACACAAGGCTGTAATGCGCAATGATACGGTATGACTGCCCTCGCAGGGGACATGCAACTCGAAATATAATGGGTAAATACACTAAATACAGATCCTAGTATGAAAATAGAGAACACACTTTATGTGTGAGTAGCAATGCTAATACAAAGTGGTGACAAAGTGGTGAAGTTGCCATGGCAACCTGGTGATTGCTTCACTTTGCACTGGAATTCCTATGTATTCATACATGTGACACGGTCTCCATGAAAGGGGGGAGTTTACATTATGGGAAGTTGCTGTAAAGTACCTAAATAACATTGTACACCACAAAATATGGAGTCCACCTGTCACAGGACACCCTCACCTGTTGTGTTTCAAAACAAGCTTCACTTTTCCATAACTGACCGTGCAGAGCTGCAGAAAAACAAGAGGAACACATGTCAGAACGTCAACATGAAATCTGTTTTGATCTGTGGTCATCAGATTTTTTTTTCCTATCACCGAGAGGAATCATTAACAAAAAGCGTCCGTACAGCTAAACTCACCTTAATAAACTGCACGATGCCATCTGGCACACCGGTTTTGCTCAGTTTCTGCAAATACTCGATGATATCGCTGGTCTGCAGCCCCACGCTGACAGCAGCATATAAAGAATAAGCAGTTAGTTTATATTCGTGGACGTGGACGGGTCTGCATACGGGCTCAGAGATGGCTACCAGGAAATCTTGAGCATATTTGTACACGGGAGAGAAGGCTTCGAGGAAGATGTGACCATCAGGGGCCTGACAGGAAGAAAAAAAAGAAAGAAAATCACTGCAAATGACTGAATTGAATTAAATTAACCAAAAATAATAATAAATCTAGATTCCCATATAGGATGCGGTCATGTATAGCTTGTTATGGGAAGTTCTATTATAATGCTGTCTGCTGCATTCAGTAGTTAACCATTCGACATGAAGAGAATCCATCCCAGAATGCTCCCGACCTCCACCTCACCGGCTGCTCATTTAACGGCCGTTTCAATCCTTAAGTGTTTGTTAATGTTTTATAACTAGGGCAGAAACCAGTGGCTGCTCTACCCAAAACCTCACAATCGTTAGGATGAAAGCTTTAATTGCAAATATGTGAAAATAAGTCATAATATGGCACATCGGGGAAGAAAGCCCTGGTTTCAATGTTATTCCTAGTGGAATCCAAACAGGCGATCACTGACTCTACGACACATGGTGGTCTCCAGCAGACTTGTGCAAACGGACCAAAAACTTTAAAATAATTTGTAGTCCCTCCGTTTCTTGCCCCTTTGGTTCGCAGGGTTTTTCCCCATTTGGAAACAATATTAATTGTCACTCACACTCACTCTCAATGTCTTCCCACCTTCTCCACCAATCACTTCAGTGTCCCTGTCTCCTTTCCCACAGCCCCCTTCTTCTCTTGCCCCCTTCTATCTTTTTTCCCAGTGCACTTCTTCACTGTATCAGCTCTGTTATCTAGGTACTTCTCCAAACTGGCAGAGCCTCTGCACACACCCAGGAGAGACTGTCTCCATGTTGCACGCCGTGTCTCTGCACTTTGTATGGAAACATTCCTAGAGGCCAGGATATTGCAGACGGATTTGCGGACAAAGTACATAAACTCTGTCAATAGAACAAGAGGCGGAGCTGCGGGAAAGGAGACGAGGAAGGGATCAGCAGGCAGGAGAGTGTGAATGAGAGAGTGAGTGAGAGAATGAGAGAGTGAGTGAGAACATGAGAGCAACAAAAATTCGGAGACCTCTGCTTCATTGCGTTTCTCATCACTTTTAGGGACATTAGTAAGGAACTGTCAAATTTCGTTAAAGTCTGAAAACACAAGTCTAACATCCAGTGTGCGGCCTGAAAACTCCTGCAACACACCATGTCAACAAGGCTTTCTGTGATTTTAGGTGAGAATCCAACACATACCACCCACAGTGGCCGGGACGCATGGTCTGCCTTAAGGGGCATTTGCAGTCTGTAATCCTTGGCTCCATATTCATCGTGCTTGGTGCCATCTTCATCCACCTGCTTGCCTGCAGCAGAAGGAACGGCTTCTTGGTATTCGCCGCCTGGGCCCTCATCCTCTTCATCCTCTTCATCATCATAATGACGCTTCTTGGACTTCTTCTTGTCTGTAAGATAATAAATACGCAAATTACATCTGAAGCTAAAACAAAATATACTTCTTACGAGACCGCTGACATTCAGATGTATGTTTTATGGTACGGTGATCTAATCCCGTTTCAAGAGTCCCCTAACAGACGTCCTGAAAATGTCCCGAAAACCGAGTATTTGGGTCCCCAGAACTGCTGTTAATCCTTAAAATAAAGTAATGATTCCAAGGAATCATTATCTGTTGCCTTAAGCGCCATCGAGGTTCTCAGCACAACGTGTATGATACTAAGTGTATGATAAAATAAGTGTTTTACACAGCAAAAATTTTTAGAAACTAAACCCAACGTGTTCCTACAACCATCTGATTTTTAGATTGTAAGCTCACACGAGCAGGGCCATCGCCTCTCCTGTACCAGCGTGACTTAATGCTTTATCTTACTGCTAATTTGTATATTGTGAATTAAAACGCTATCGATTCCACCGTCTGCTATCATAATAAAGCTACAAACTCTATAAATAATGCGACGTAAGCTTTAAGGAAGCCCCACGCTCTCTGTTTAGAGCATTTCATGTTTTATTCCTGGCAGCATAAAAACACTATATTAATTCTGGCCAGAATACAGATTGAATTCACTGCCACAGCAAAGCATTGAAGTAAAAATTGATAAATATTAATATTTAAGAGGCACAACCCCTTCAATAGCAAGGTCCTGGTAGTCTTAGAAACTTGCACTCTAACTGCACGACTTGGCTCCCAGCAGACTGCAGCGTAATACCCCACACACCCCCACCACTAATACCCCGTGACAGTACGCCACCTGTGCCCTCATGGGGTAAAGCTGAGGGGGCTGTTTACTCACCCCTGTCCGACTTGTCTTTCCTTCCCATGTCGCAGCGTCTCTACGCCACAGCAGCTCAGCCTGAAGCGATCACTTCCTGTTGCTTCTCTCGCTTCCGGTCTCTGCTACGAGTACACAGAAGGGACAATTAATGATTCGCGTGTTCGAGAGCGCCCTCTGGCGGCTGCTGGGAAAGGCGTTATCTGCGCTGACATCGTACGGTTCCGGCCTCAGGAGGGTTATAAAGAGGGCAGTTAATTCACGGGGCAAGGAGGGAGGAGGGCAGCAGAGGGGACTTTTAAACGATACGTAGGTTTTGCAAATCAGCTGAAAACGGCGCCCCTGACCACAGGCAGAGACTTGGCAATCAGCTGATTACAGTGAGGGGGCCCCTAATATTGCTGTTTACTACTTAGATTGGAATTATCTGCAGTCATTGATAACGCCATACAGATCCCACTAGCAAGGCGTTGCAGATCTGGAGCGCCCCGATATTTTGTGCAACTACCACACAGGGGGAGAACTGGCAGCAGTTAAAGGACCCAGTCAGGGTGTAAATGCTGCTTTAAGTCCTTGCTGTTCTGAGCAGTAAATCTCAAGGTGGTGCCGGTCTTGGCGTGCGAACCGTATCCGTTACGCTTCCCATGGGCGGCTCTCTAGACATGATCCAAAAGAATTTAAAATTTAAAAATTACTGTATTTTAGTGTAAGTTGTCAGGCTGGAAGAATTTTTATTGGCTAGACTAACGAATCACAAAATACATGCTAAAAATCTAAAATGTAGCAAAATAAGAATTGGACGAGTAACTTCATTCCCTTGAAAACAAAAATAGAATTTAAATAAATGCACAAATCAGAATAAAGAGACGCCACGCAGTTATTGGCTTTTAAGGTTGTATCGTACCAATGCATATTTTAATATCAAATCTACAAACACATTTGAAACCATTGGAAAAAAAAAACCAAAAAAAAAATAAAATAAAAATATTTTCTGAATCTCAGCCAGCTGAAGATATAGACATCTAGAAAATTATCTCTCAGATATTATATATATATATACGTATCTTTCATTCTAAATAAACAATGTGCCGATAGAAAAACAAAAGGTTCTGAAGAATACAGAAATACAGAAATTAAGGGGCAAATCAGGCAGATTATGGATCGTTGTGGTCGACAGTTAGGATTCTATATCACATTTCTCTTAAAAAAAAAAAAAAAAAAAAGTAAAAATTTACAGAATTCCAATCAATGTTTTGTACACAAAAAAAAAAAAAAAAAATATTTAAAATAAAACAATAAATTAAAATAATAAAAAAATAAAAATCTCACAATTTCTAAGCAAATAAACGGAAATGCTTTTTTTTTAATTGCCCGTAGATGTCATTAGTTTAGTACGTACCATGAAATTTTGTGTACAATACAGAAAAATCTCAATTCGAGTATTAACGTAATAAGGAACTTAAAGAACGTTCTAGAATTCTCTGCGCGTGGGTATTCCGGACAGACGTGTTGTATGCCGTTACCTTTACGGTGCTCGTGTACCTGTAACCGCATGCCCTGCACGATGCATAGTAAAATCAGACGGCATTCGAGGACTCTCAGCAGAGTGAGTATGTATTGTGTTTGACCGATGCAGCCCTCCAGCTCCGGGTCTGCCGCTCATGATACAAAGTTAAGTCCTGACAACAAATAATCTCGTGGCGGCTTTACAGATACATTTCATTGTGAATTCAGTATCCGAGACGTATCGCAAGTCTCTTCTGAATTCCACGCCAGAGATATATTTCTCGTAGGTAATCGAATAGAAATTCTTGCATAGATTTGTACAGCGCTACAGAGTCTGCGGGCGCTCTGTAAATAAAATGTGATTTAATGTAACGTAATTACAATGGAAAAAACGAGGGGGAAAACCAGTGATACGTTTTATCGCAGATACTGAATCCGGGACAATCCATTTCATGTTTTATGGATACATTGATTACCAGGAATCGAATTCAGCCGTGATTGGCTAGCCACGTTTACCCGGAAGTATCGAACTATCCGAGATGTCTAACCCTCCTCGTACGCTTAGGGCACCGAAGCATCATATGCCGCTCATAAAACACGCTACAGCAGAATAATACCCCCCCTGTCTATGGTAGGTGAGTAAATATGATGTATTTCTGCCTTTTCTGGCATTAACCCCTAAAAGTTATTTCTGGGTTTAGGTACCTGGGGCAAGAAGAAAGGGCAGAACCCGGCTGCTGCTTAAAAAGTCTCCGCTAAACAGGGGTTAATTCCCCTGAAGGGCCACACTGTCCCCCACTAGGTGCTGGAAAGTAAAGACAGACGTATATAACGCTGACAGACGTATCGCTCAAAACGAAACCTCAAAATATTTACAGAAAATGGTTTAAAAAAAAAATAAAATACGCTGTACATTAAGGAATCCTACAAATGCCACCCAAACATTTACAATCAGGTGAGAAATATTACAAATTTCCCAACGTTCAAAAGTTTGGGGGTCGCTTAGAAATTGCCTAGTTTTTGAAAGAAAAGCACATTTCCTCGTTTTCCAGGAAAACGGCTCCGAGACCCAAAACTTTTGAACAGGAGATGGCTTTGGGTGAGAAGTGGGATATTGTAATAAAACAATCTGCAGAAAGAGGAAATTAATAATCAAAAATAACAACGGTTCTCGATTTAACACGAAGCACCAAAATGTAAAAAAAAAGCCAATATGAACCCAATATTTGGCAAACGCACAATTTCTTGATTTCTATAAACCCTTTTTAAGCTTTGCTGGAGCCTCTCTCTCTCCTGCGGCAGATTCTGGTTCAGAAATACGAGAGACAATCATTTCATTCACACAAAGCGTTTTAGCCGTAGAACGTTGATCCCTTCATCGTAGAACAGATTGTGGGTTTCAGAGGCCATCGAGGTCTCTTCTTCATTTTATTCATGTTATACCCCCAAACCGGATAGCTCATCTCTATAGAGTAACCAACAGCCGCGGCGAGATACTTCCAATAAAAGTATCAAGTCCACTAAATACGCTCCGTACCCACGGATGAAAGGCTGCCACAAAAAAATCCACAATCCCACGAACCCAAAGTGAATGAAATCAGTAGAAAATTAGGAAACCATAATCTAAAACAAAGATTAAAGTTAAAAAAAAATACAAAATTTACAGACTTATTTACAGCTACTGTAGGGAATTCCCGCTGTTCAGCAAACCCAATTTAATTCAATAAAATAACCCAAAATCTCCTAAAATGAGCAGAACATCCACTAAAATGTTGGCAAGGGCTGCACAAAACCGACCAGACGGCCGGGGGTTAAACCCACGGCCACCAAACGGCTACGAAACGCTTTTATTATCCTATGCGTTTTGCAACGTAATCAAGTAAATATTAATGCTACAAACGGGTCAAACATCCTTTTACCCACAAATGCGGAAAAAACAGAAACAACGAGTCCGACAATAACGAGCAGAAAAATGCTTTTACGTAAAAAAACTGTCTTTGGCGTTTAGATAAAAACACGAGAAAGAAACCTAAAGCGGGCGACGTTTCCGTAAAGATCAGCTTCCCGTCACTGAGCGGAACCCAGCAGAACCGAGCGGAACCCAGCAGAGCAGAGGGGTTTATTCCCACTGCATATCATCAAGAGACAGCCACAGCCTTTATTTCCCTTAGACGGCCCTGTATAATGTATAGTTAAATAAGTGAGATTTGGGAAATCTCCCTACATCAACTATACATTATACAGGGGCTGGCTCGTTGATTTATCTTTACATTATACAGGGGGCCGGCTCGCTGGTTTATCTATACATCATACAGGGGGCCGGTCACTGATTTAACTATACATTATACAGGGGGCCGGCTCTCTGATTTACCTATACATTATACAGGGGGCCGGCCACTTATTTAACTATACATTTTACAGGGGGCCGGCTCACTTATTTAACTATACATTTTACAGGGGGCTGGCTCACTGATTTAACTAAACATTATACAGGGGCTGATCACTGATTTAACTATACATTATACTGAGCGCCGGCTTGCTGATTTATCTATACACTACACAGGGGGCCGGCTCGCTGATTTAACTATACATTATACAGGGCATCTCACTGATTTAACTATACATTATACAGGGCAACTCTGTATGTTGGACACCGGCCAGGAGGAAAATTATCGATTTGGGGTAGAATAATAATAATAAAAAAAAATACCCAGTGATAGAATTTGTGATAAAAAAAAAGTCTTTGAGAATCACTCACAATATATTCCGGGTAAAAGCTGCCAAAGCATCATCTTACATTATAATAAATAACGAACTAAAACCAATAAAACTGCTAATCTTTTACGTCCGCCTGCGCCGCCGACACATTTTAAGGCGCATGTAAGAGTCGCACCCCATGGCCGCCCGCATTATATGTAATTTTACAGAAATTACACGTTAAGCGCGTCGCTTATTCTTAGGCTCGTCGCCAGATTAAAATTTATGGATGACGCCAAAAAACTGCTTTTTACAAATACTGAACGTTTGGACAGTAAAATTTACAAATATATTAAGCACGAAGTAAAAAAAAAAACATATATATATTAATCAGCGAACGCCGCCCAGTATTTGTTTGCCGCTTTCTTACAATTCTGTGGAAAAAAAATGTTTTTGTGATGGGAAAAATGGACCCAAGGACAAACAAAATTTAGAAACATTACTTAAGATCTCTCTTGCTGTAAGTTCCCCCTTTTTATCAATCTTCTACAGTATCGTATGATTAGCAGACAATAAGAACTGTCATTTCCGCGCTAACAATAAAATGTTGTTTCACCTAAAATGCCCGGTTACTACAAAGCGAACTTTTTAAATCTATGAAAAATCACACCGTTTTATTCCGGCCGCGGCCGACTAAGCCTTCTGGTCCAATCCGGCTCCAAGTAGGGCCACTGCTCAATGGGCGATCACAGGTCTCCCCAAACGGCCCATTAACACTACGGGGGTCCGTGCCGTGTCGGACGCTCCCGGGACTCAAGAGCGTGGGAGAGTAAGCCGGGTAAAGGTAAATACATCACTGAAGCGCATGCTGGGTGTTCATTTGCGGAGCCAGAATCCCAACATGTCTTCCTCTGATTCTTACCCTTGCTTAGCAAAGCATGTCTAGCAACCGAGCTACCCAGCATACACTGGTTTCACAGACCAAGGCGTTCTTATCATCCCGTACAACAGCGCACCGATAAAAAGAGAGCGAGTCAAAGTGGAGGAGCGGGAGGAATGTTAAGATTGCATTTGCAAACCCAGCCATTCAGAGTACTAATTCAAGTCAAAAGTACACAATTTAACAAAATTGGCACCTCAAGGCAACAGTGCTACGCTACAGGCGGCTGTGTGTGTGTCAATAGCGGTGCTCAATTCCCTTAAATCATTTCAACAAGGCTCCTCGTGGTTTGTTAAATTCGAATCACAGAACAATGATTATAGGACTGGTGGGAAAGAACACAGGGATGTATAAAGGAAATTAAAAACCAGGAGAAAAAAAAAATTATATATATATATATATATATATATTAAACCCAAGAGCAAACAGCTCTGATCCCAAGCGGCGCTCGAACCAGGCGCATGTACTACCCAAGGAAAAAACAGAGCTGCCTTGCAGGGGGTAGATTTGTACATGTTTGCCCCTTTGTACCATCGGGTTCCTGTTACTGCAGGACGAGGAATGGAAATGTACTAAAGTGCTATCAGACTGGGGACAGGCCCAGCGGTACCTTGACAAAAGGGTTCGAGCATCGAGCTCAAAAAAGTCCAGGCCACAACTAAATCCAAGATCTCCGGGTCGCCACGGAAATCAGAGAATCGAGAGAAATATTCATCTCTCTTGTCGTTCTTTTAAAGTGCCGTCACCGTTGGAAGAAAAAGACAAAAAAAACCCGAACAAATAAAGAAAACGGAAGAGCCGGGTGAAGCGAAGCCGCTAGTGATACTGCGCGAACGTGTGCCTCAGGAGCTCCTCAGCTGAAGGTCTCTGCCTGGCCTCTACAAAAATCCGTTTGAGAAAGTCCCGGGAATGCTCGGAGACGTGCGGCGGCAGCTGCGGGTTCGTTTGCTGGGTTGCAATTTTAAAGATGGCGGCCATGGCCTCAAACTCTGCCCAAGGAGGCTTCTCTGTCAGCATTTCCACCACCGTGCATCCAACGCTCCTACGGAACAAACACGCGCATTACAAATAGGTTTAAAGGAGTGCTTTCCTACGAATTGCTCTGGAGGATGTTTAACGACGCGCTCGTTTACTATATAAAAGCTGTGTGGCGAGAGGTGGCAAAACTAGCATGGATTTCCAGTCCCAATTGGCAAAAAGTAAAAAATCATCTAAATTCCCAGACAAGGAGAATGGCTGAAATGTGAAGCACATCAGAAGCTCGTAATTGAAGGTGAAGATATTTTGTTAATCTGAAACGGTCTCTTTTAATGAGCAGCCAACACCATGATGATGGATGCTTTCCCTATCGGCTTAGATGCGGAGTTGAGGCCATTTATAAATGACCTGGGTCGCTTTAAGGAGAGACACATAAGTTACTTGCGTGTCTT
Organism: Sceloporus occidentalis; assembly: GCA_023333645.1. NCBI lineage: Eukaryota > Metazoa > Chordata > Lepidosauria > Squamata > Phrynosomatidae > Sceloporus > Sceloporus occidentalis. The sequence goes on along the minus strand of JALMGF010000136.1, from coordinate 1,616,916 downwards.
GATGGGTAGTTAAATAGCCTATAGAACCCACCAGATATCTGCTTTTCTGCCGTAGCCCTCTCCGCTGATGACCTCTGGGCTCATCCAGTAGGGCGTCCCTGTGACCGACTTCATCCCTGTTCCAGAAAGACAGATCGTCTGCAGCCGCTTGCTGGCACCAAAGTCTCCCAATTTCACGTTTCCTGAAGAGTCTCGCAAAATATTTGCCCCTGGGGGAAAACGATCAGGTAAGGAGAGGACGCTCTGCACGCTGGGAAAGGCCGGGACAGATCTAAGATCTTTTCACAATCGGACCGCCAGTACCTACCTTTAATGTCTCTATGGACAATCATATTACTGTGCAAATAGTGAACGCCTTCCAGGATCTGTCTGGTGTATTTCCGAGTCACGTTCTCGGTAAGAGCTCCATAAGCCTTGAGCTGATCCTTAATAGATCCCTGCAAAAAGAGGATTCAAAGCGTCAACAACATGCAAGTAAAAGAACAAGCGGATGGTATATATCATGCGGATCTTACCCCTGGCATATATTCCATGAATATGGAGAGAGTCTTTTCCTGGGTATCTCTCAAGCAGCCATAATACTGAACAATTCTCTCGTGCAAGAGGTTCTTCAGCAGCTGAATTTCACACTCCAGAGCGTTCACCTCCTACAACACAAACCCGACTGAGCTACTTTAACCAGCAAGGAAAACGCACATGGACGGGCAGGCGGACAAAACAAAAGACATGCAATATGTGGAATAAAGCCCCGGATTGAAACTGCCCCATCCTAGAGATGCAGTAATCAGAATGCAGACGGCCCCAGGTAATAGAAGCCCAGAGATAAAGAATACTGGTGGGGATTCTCTAAATCTTACCTTACTGGTTTCCGGACTGTCTGGATCAAACTGGACTTGTTTGACAGCCAGTTCTCTGCCAGTATCCGCGTCGTAGCACAGGTACACCCTGCCAAAGGCTCCCTGTCCCAGTAACTTCCCAAGCCGCCAGTTGGATGGGGCACGCGGGGCTGGAATCAAAACAGGGAACTTCATCCAAACAGTGCTTCCATGAAATAGGAGAGAATTTAATGGGAGAAATAATCATGCAGCTTCTGAGACCCGGAATCATCTTCTAATGATGCATATACCATCTCTAATCTGAAGCTGTAATTATTGCTGTATATATTCCCCTTTTCTTGTAAAAATGTGTGGTTTGAGAACACTTTAGTCATACGCAGCATTACTCTGGACATGTGGGACGACAGCCAGACACCATGAGCTCTGCTTTCTCGGTAGCTCTTTAAATCACCCGGCTGACCGGCGTGAAAAGAACCAGAATACCGAATACTTACATCGGCTCGGCGGGCTGATATCCATCACCGTCAGCGTGGAGTTGTCTATGTCGCTGCCCCGTCTCATCAGCCGGCTGTCCTCGTACTCGGGCGTGAAGACGCTGCTCCCGCTGCTCGTACTCAGGGAGTGATCGGTGGGGCTGAAACTAACCGGGGATCGGAAGCTGTTGCCCTGGGTTCTGCGGGCTCGGGGGAAGGTTTTGCGACCTGTGTAATAAATTGAAAGCCGGTGTAAGACAGCGAGCACGACTACTCTCGATATAAAAGGGGCACAATCATACGTGATTTATCTTTTATTATTCATGTCTGAACAATAGAGAGAATTTTAAGCGGTATGAGCAGCGATATCTTACGCCGTCCCAACAAAGAGTCAACCTTAGAGACGGACATTAGGCATAAAATGGTTTTCAGGACAGGGCTGGAGATACAGATCTAAGCAATGGTGTTTTTTTTTTTTATATAAAAAAAAGACTGGTTAAGTGGCCTTATTGCCATGGCAACCATTAAAAAGTCCCAAAGTATTGGTCCAGTCCATTGCTTGTCTAGAGCTCCGCTCCAGTTTAATTTAATTATGAATTATATTCCTCTTTAAATAGCGAGTAAAGCTCCAAGCACATTCTCAGCTAGGTTTGTCTTTTGCCGGCCGATGTAAGCTCTGCCGCTCCTCTAAGCCCAATATATGTGCCGAAGGAATTTTAGGAGAATCAGAGACACATAAACCAACTCTACGGGCCGTCCGTGCGATTGTTAATACAAGTCAAACGGTACTAAAAACCCTGCAAAGAGAATAAAACAAGCTGCTTCTCACCGTCATTACAATCCTGGTGATGATATGAAACGTGGTATCTTCGTGGGTACGTGCCGCCCTTTCCAAACTTCTCAAACACTGGAATGTCATATTCTGAAAGCAGAGCAGAAACGTATTAATAATTATCATTAAAAAAAAAAAGAAAACTCCTACCATCCTCAGCAAGGTTATTAACCGGGCCAGCTTGCCTTTGAGGATGTTACTATTAAACTATGTAGCAGCAAAGTCCTACAGCCATCATAAATACCTAGATTCAAACGCTAACCGATGTTGTTAAAAAAAAAACTTTAGCTGTGGTTTTCCCTCCAAGGATGGAAGAGATCGTAAATTTCATATTTTTTTCTCTCGCTCTTTTTCGGGAATGGAGGTCGTATAAAATCTGTGCGGCTGTAGCGTTTATAACTCATCCAAACTGTCTCAGATTCTCTTGAATCTTGCTTTTTATTTGGTTATTTCCCTAGTTTTAACTAAAAGATTAATTAGATTTATTTCCGTGGGAAGCTTTGAACGCAGCGGGTTAAACCTCGTCTATAGAACGTTACATCACAGCTCATACCATCGCCTGTCAATTATTTACCGCATGTCACAAACATCTCACCTTGAAAATATTTTCAAAGCAAACATATCTACTCCAGGTCCGGGGCGACAGAAAACGATACTAACGTTCCTTACCTGAAAACTCCTGGTAATTATCCGGGTAGCTCTGGGCTCGCGGCATGCGCGACTTAGGATAGCTCTCTCTGCAACAATACAAAAGAGAAATGCGGTGAGCCATCTGTATCCTCCGCTCTCCCCAATACAATAAAGTGCGAATCCTCTCTTCCAGCTCTATCCCGAAACAATCCGTTGCCCCTGAACGTCACACACACCGTGCGCGAATATCATGGAGGAACAGTCGTTTGTTCCTCGGGGCAAATTAGCTGGAAAAATTATCGGGAAGGGAAAATGATTCTAACCAGGGCTGGAAAAAATGTAGCTAATGGAGACAGAAAAAGAGCTGAGCAATTTGCCATTTTCTGGAATATCTCACTTACCCGTCCAAAGGGCTATCTAGGGATGGACAGCTTCCCGATCCAGAATTTTCAGGGCTGCTGAGGGACAGGGGGTCGAGCATCTAAACAAAGACAAGAAAGGTACAAAAGGCTTAGGGGTTGGTTTTTTTTTTACTTATTAAAGGGGATCACTTTCGAAAAACAAATCCTCACATGCCCCCCTTTTAAAAAATATCTTGATTGGCTTTTTCTAAACTTGATGACATATAATGATTACATTTCAAGACTTAGCACACCGGTCAACCGGGGGAACCAAATGTTTGGTTTTTTTGTTTGCTTTTTCTTTTTAAATAGCCAACCAACGATTCATCAGGTTCTTGCATTCTATGAAATCTCTACATAGCGAGTACATAGCAAAAGGGACAAGTAACAAATCATTAAGAGCTTTTACTTGAATTTGGGAAAAATATTTTGAAAGATCTCCACAATAAGAGTGGATTTTAAATAAGGTATAAAGCAGAAGAGAAACGGGGAGGGGAGGGGGGTTTACTTGGTCCATGCTTTCGGGTATGAATTCTCCTTCACTGTTGATGCTGGTGAAGGACCCATTACGGACAGCTTGGTGGAGCTCATCGGGAATGTATCCTGGAGGAGGAGAGCTTCTATCCCTGGTCTGAGTACCTAAAAATGCATAAGGAAGTAATCAGTCAAAGAACATATAACCTGATGAGGTCACTTAGAAAAATCCTTGTTTTTGAAAGAAAAGCACAAGTTAACAAGGTAAACATGAAATGGATCAGAGATCCAGCGCAGGCAGGGTTAATGTTATAAATGACTACTGTAGCTGGAAATAGATGATTCTTAATGGAATATCTTCTTTATCACTCCCATCACTCCTGTGTTCCAATGGCACGTTGACTTGATAATAAATACACCTTTTCACCTACCAGCTATATTACAGGTCCTCTCCATCATGCCAACCACGGTTTTATCCAGATTTTCCAGGGAAGGTATACGTTCCATGTCACAGGGGCTGGGAACCTGCACATCACAATAATAAATAACATTTTAAACCCATTTACATAGCTGGGAATGTACCGGCGACTCGTGTTTGAACAAACCACATAGATTGCAAGCTTCGTTCACCAGCCACATAGTTCAATACATGCAAGCATTTCACTCTGGTATACTAAATAGGAAACATGTTTTATCATACCTCCCTTTTGCTTTGTACATGTTGATGATTTCAGCAGCACCCCGGAACACGAATGTGTATGCATATTATGTTTTTATAGGATGTGCACTACCCTTTCTGTATTTCTCGTGCATATTTGCAGGTTCTGACCGCACTTTAAGGTTGAGTAGCCGCTCCGACCACACAGGAGCCTCATGAATGGTGTCCAGAGAGGGCTTTAAATTGCATGAGAGTCTCAATGGGTTAAAGTGTGCTGCAGTCCCACTGATTCAGCTCCTCGGTAAACAATATAGCCAGGACTTGGGGTGCTCTGACGTAGTGGCTGGCGAATCGATATATGGCCACATAGCGTTACGGAAGCCCCAACATTTATGGCTTTTAAATAGTATTTGCGGGGGGGGGGGGTCGGGGGGCACTGATTGTTTGCTTTGCTCATCATACCTGCGCATGTCCGTGTAGCACCAGGAGTATGCGAAGGCTCTTCATGTGAGTGCTTCGATCCAGCAGTTCCACAGCCTTGTCCAAATCATCCTGCGTTTTTAATGGGATTACCAGCTGCAAAGTATATAAATCCACGTATAGATATATGCGATGAGTTAAACCCTCTTAAGGGGCTAACTATGGGCAGACGTAGAGGATCACGGGGAATGAAGACCTAAACCCACCATGTTTCACTCTTTGACCTCTTTTCTAAGCATTTCCTATTTTTGGAACTATACTTTTGTGTCCACAGACTTTCTATGGGCCCTTCAACAGCGAAGAGCACTTCTGGTGCAAAGCGGTGACAGTGGCACAATCACCATAGCAACGAACAGAATATTTTTAGGATCCTCTGAACGGCCACTTTAGGAACGTCATTGTACCGCGGACTACAAAAGCCGTAAGATTGCAACATTGTTTTTATTTGGCGTGGAAACCTCGCTGCTCTTCTCCGAGTCGCAATAATCTGCAGCGTTACCTCATTATTGCTGTAATGGAGATCCATGCGCTGCCCGAACGCCACCTTCGCCTTGGCGAAAACATCTTGTAAGAGAACCGGACGGGGGAACTGCAGGATTCTGTACACAGAACAAGAAAAAGCAGGCCGTCATAAAAACTTCTCTTTTTAGAAGAATAAATGTAAGAAAATCCACAATCAGCTTAAAGTATAAATACACGACTGTTCAGAAGTTTGGGGTCACTTAGAAATGTCCAGCGCAGATGGGGTTAATGTTGTAAATGACTACTGTAGCTGGAAACGGCTGATTTTTCATGGAATCTCTTCATAGGCGTACAGAGGCCCTTTATCACTCCCATCACTCCTGTGTTGCAATGGCCCTTTATCACTCCTGTGTTCCAATGGCCCTTTATCACTCCCATCACTCCTGGGTTCCAATGGCGCTTTATCACTCCCAGCACTCCTGGGTTCCAATGGCGCTTTATCACTCCCAGCACTCCTGGGTTCGCTGATTCAAGTTTAAAAGGTTGATTGCTCGTTAGAAACCCCTTTTGTAATTATCTAACAGACAGAAATGTCCTTGTTTTCCATAAAAAACAAACCCCAAACCTTTGAACAGTTGTGTATATGTTACTACCCAAAACAAGCCAATTTCTGGCAGGTAAAAAGCATCAGAGTCGCAAAGAACTTAAATCATTTAAAAACAGGTAAAAAGATACGTCACAGAACAAAAACTAACAGGAGTGAAGATGTCGGGCAGGAAGGATAGTCAGTTGTTTATTTGAAAGGAGTTTATGCAGTTAAGGGACAGTTTTGTGGTTTTTAACTCATTCCTCTATTAGTTATGAATCTCTGAGCTGACCTTGTATAATGTACAATGCGATAAGTAAAGAGACTGCCAAGAACCTTCTCTGATTTAACTATACATTATACAGGGCCAGGCAAGTTCTTCCTGCAGCAGGTCACTGACTTAAGCCCTTCCAAATGCATAGTGAAGTTGAAGAGCTGAAACACTCGTTTAGTGAATAGACCCCAAAGGCACTGCGGTTATATACAGACTGGCCTTGTGCGGAATTTGTTCTAATTCCGTTTATGACTCCTCTGTATAAACAGCGCGAGAGGATTACTCTGTATCAGCAGAAACCTTTGGTCTCTGTCACGGGATCTGTATGTTAATTGACCCGACCGGATTCACAACATGCGCTGCCTTCTATTTTAAAAGCTCTTCATACAATACAGGAGAGGACATGCTTTGGGATATCAGAAGCCCCCCCCCCCCCCCCCCCGACTCCCCACTAACACCAAGGGGCTCTAATCAGAGGCAGACTAAATAAATGAAATAAAGGCTGAGGATTAAGTACCATATTGTCCCGATTATAAGCACACCCTTATAGTTTGGTGCCATTTTAATGAAAATCTATATTTTTCTCTCCTTGAGAGAGAGAGTGAGTGAGAGAGGGCGACAGCGAGTGAGAAAAGGAGAGAGTGAGTGTGTGTCACACAGACAGATAACCATTTAGAAGACTTGAAAATGATATTTTAGGATAATTAAACATTTGACGGGTCAGTAAGATAGCGGCTCCTGCACAGAAATAGCGAGATTTCCATCCGACGCAGGAATACGGTGTTACAGGGTCACCGTACCCAAGGCTGGGTCCCCTGTTTGAGGGCTGAGGAATCACCAGTCAGTCCCTCATACGGATCGCACTCAGCTATCCACGGATCATCCAGACCACCATTCGTAGTAAACCAAGAAGAACTCTCTTTATTACAAACACACAGAATTTATATACAATCTCAATGCAATGTGCACCGAACCCAACCCCCAATCCCATCAGCCACATCCCATCACAAATCCCATCAGTATACAGGGGATGTATCAGGTGAGGGGATTACAGAATACAATGGGTTCCCCCACCTGTGTTATCCCCCCTGTAGTGCGGGTGCCGGCGGGGCAGACAGGGCTGTGTTGGCTGATTAAGAGCCCCAGCCAGATTATAGGATCGTCTCTTTGAAGGCTGGGGCTGAATCCACATCAGTCTCTGGGCCGGTTACACAATAAACACAATATAATATATTACCGGGTCACGGTATACGGAACCGGACACAAAAGTGCTCCGTGACCCGGCTAAACTTCATATGACACATGAGCCAGCTAGCCTGGCCCTGTCACAGATCTCCCCCTTGACCAACGGTCCGGCAGACCAGGCAGATCCACACGGGTCTGCTGCAGGCTGTCCGAGTGGACAAAGTTCAAAGGTGCAGGCCTTAGTTCATGGCCCCCTTTGTCAGAAGCATCCATTGAAGGTGGGCCAGGGCCCTGGTCGCCCAAAAGGATAGTCAATAGTCCTCTGTGAATTGGAGGACGGTCCCAGCTCAGCCGGGGGCACATGGCTATCCCCCTCACCGGGGTAACAGGGGCACGTGGAGACTCTTGCTCCCTAGTCTTGGGAACTGAGTCTGGGGCAGCTGCCAGGCCAGGGTGGTTGCATGGAAGGAAAACCCTGCTGATCGGGCCGGGGGCACTCGGGGAACCAGGGAAACGCGTAGAGGTAGTAAGCGAGGCCTCTACCGGGACACTGGAGTGACCTAGGGGACACTCTGGGACAGGAACAGGTGCCCTTACAGGGTTATTGGGCGAGCTAAGCAGCTCTGCGGGGTACTCAGGGGACCCAGGGGAATACTCCGGGGCAGGGACAGGTGCCAATACTGGACCACCGGGAGGGTTAAGCAGACCCTCGATCTTCCTCTCTGGGACAGGTGCCTCTGCCTGGGCATGGGGAGAGTCAGAGGAACACTCTGGGACAGTGACCTGGGCTTCCAGGAGGACACTTGGGGAACCAGGGATCACTTCGGAGAACACAGGGATAGGAACCAGGGCCTGCGCCAGGCTACTGAGAGGACCCAGGGAACTCGGCACCCCCTCTGGCGTCCTCGCTAGGTTAGGGAACGGTGCCTCTACCGGGTCACCGGGGACTTCAGTGGGAACCTCTGGGGCAGTGACCCGGACTTCTCCCAGGACACTCGGGAAATCAGGGGGACAATCTGGGGCCCTGGCTTCTACGAGCATAGATAAGGGTTTGGTGAGGGGGATTGTGCCACTTACTCGGGCGGTGGGGACAGTCATCTCTTCTGCCGGGGTAGAGCAGCCAGGGTTGTCGGTGAGGACTTGGGTCGGAGCTTTTGGCTTCCTCCTCCGCTTCTTCTTGCTGGCGAGGACCTCGGTTCTTCTCACCAGGGCAGGGGCCGCGGAGTAGGTGAAGAGGACCTCGGTCCCACTCCCGCAAGTTGTAGTACCATGCTCCCAGTCTCCTTGTAACTCCTGGAGCTCCACTCTCCGCAGCAATTCTTTATAGTCCCTCTCGAGCTGCCATTCCTCTTGGACCAGGCAATCCATAACAGCCTCCAGCTCGGGGGGAATAGCATAAACCAGGACTTCTGCACGGTTGTCCCAGATTGTATCCCTGCGGTACTGGCAGGGGCTTCCGAAGGACGAGTCAAATTGGAAGGCATCATATATCAGTCCTGGGTCGACGGGGCTATACAGCATCAGAGGGTCGCTGTGGTCTTCACCTGCTAACTGCTGGGAGAATCCCTGGTAGCGGCTCTGGAGGTCGAGCTCTGCATATATGAGACCCCTCAATTCGTCTTCCCACTCCGGCAACGGGTTCTCCCCCAGGAGTGGAACTCGTAGATCCCACATTGTCCAGTACTGTGCCCAGTACGTTTCAAAGTGGGGATGGGAGAAATCATCCCTCCAGTCTGCAGGCGCAGACTAACTGCCATTGCTGGTGTTCCAGCTCACACACCTCGGCTGTAACCCGGTCTGTCTCACCCTCGGGTTCTCGGAAGGGTTGGATATCCTGGTATGATATTTTGGGGGTCTGTTCCCCTAGTCTGGGAGATACAGACCCACTCTGGCTCAGTTCCCGGTGACACATTTCAATCACCGCCGTCACTTGCTCCGATGTAGCCCCTCCTGGGTACAGGGATAGGTGCCATAGAATGTTCTTTTGTAGAGCACTCAGTCCGAGGCTCTCCTCTGGGGCATCCTGGTGCCGGTCCATCTCTCTGCAGTCCGCAATCAGAGTAGCCTTTCCTTTGCTACAAACCTCCAGGAGCTCTCTCGGTGTCTCTCGTCTGCAATCCCAGTTGGTGGTTTGGATTTCACCCAAGTCGTGGGATTCTTCCCACCGCTGCCACCAAATGTTACAGGGTCACCGTACCCAAGGCTGGGTACCCCTGTTTGAGGTCTGAGGAATCACCAGTCAGTCCCTCATACGGATAGCACTCAGCTATCCACGGATCATCCAGACCACCATTCGCAGTAAACCAAGAAGACTTCTCTTTATTACAAACACACAGAACTTTATACAATCTCAATGCAATGTGTACCGAACCCAACCCCCAATCCCATCAACCACATCCCATCACAAATCCCATCAGTATACAGGGGATGTATCAGGTGAGGGGATTACAGAATACAATGGGTTCCCCCACCTGTGTTATCCCCCCTGTAGTGCGGGGGCCGTCTGGGCAGACAGGGCTGTGTTGGCTGATTAAGAGCCCCAGCCAGATTATAGGATCGTCTCTTTGAAGGCTGGGGCTGAATCCACATCAGTCTCTGGGCCGGTTACACAATAAACACAATATAATATATTACCGGGTCACGGTATACGGAACCGGACACAAAAGTGCTCCGTGACCCGGCTAAACTTCATATGACACATGAGCCAGCTAGCCTGGCCCTGTCACATACGGAGGTTTCCTTCATAAACATTCTGAAAGGTGGATTAACCCACCGGTGCCCAGCTACGTGATAAATCCCCACAACAAATTCACAAAGCTAAACAAAAGAGTAAGTGGAAGGTCGGCGTTCGATACTCGCCTCTTTTCCCGACGAAATTCAAACTTCACTCGCACGTCGTTCTGTAACAAAAACAAATTATTTTATAATATTAATAATAACTTGTGACGTCTCAGCTTCCCACCACACTGCGCATTATAAAGGAGCGAGCCCAGCCAGTTTCCCCTGCAGCAATGACCCTGGCCCCGTATCATGTATAGATTATGTAGGGAGATTCCTTTAATCACCACGTGCACAGCCACGCATCACCTTGACAAGTTTGCCCCGTAGCAAGAAAGCGGATTAAAGTCGCTTCTCTGCGTTTCGGCTAAGAAGTGCCTGCGAGAAAGCTCGGTCCTCTGGCCGAGTAGGCTGAACGATGCCAGGGGTATGCTTTTAGAGCCCCTGGTATGGGGCTACGCGGGCCTCCCCCCGTGTTTAGGTGGTGCGGGGGCCACATTACACGGGAATTTAAGAGCACTAGGATAATGTAGATTTTTGTTTTCCTTCGGGCCTCGCAGTTTTTGGGTTTTTTCCCCACTTAAATATGCCGTGGCCTATGACTGTGGTGTGGAGCCGGGGCCACAGTTTTTGGTGATTTCAGTAACAGTTGGGAACGGCACTGCGGAGCCGGGTCCCCAAAGACTCTCTGTTGGTGGAGTGGGGGGGGGGTTGAGACTTTTGGCCACCATCACCCCTGGAAGACTTCAGTAGGTTTCACCTACGAAGAAAACTCTAGAACAATTGTCCCTACTGACCTCGGTCTGGGAGGGAATGCAAGAACCCACTTTAGGGGAGAAAAATGATTGGGGGCCTGGTTTCCCTGTGGCCCTAAACCCACTTGGAACACCAGAATCTTTATTGTTCTTTACATAGACAGCGGATGCACACAATCCCGGACATTTAGAAAACGAGGGGCTATCTAACTATGAGAAGAGATAGAAGCCATCAGAGTCCACAGCGTCATGCAGAATTAACCGCTTAAGCTTCCTCGTATCACCCTTCACTGGGTCCATGACAAGCTTCGCACAGCTTACCTGCTTTTTGGGAGACGTGGACTTGGCGTTGACCGCGTCCTGCAGGCTGGCGGCCGGCCGGCTAGATTTATGCAGCACGGCCAGATCCTGCATGATTGAGTCCAGAGCCTGCTGCTCATCTGCGGGGGACACAAAAATGTATTATTATATTATTGTTTTCGACGCGGACGCTCTCCCCTGACCCTCTGGTCTTGGTGGAGAGCACCTCCAGACATCAAGAGATACATCAGACAACTCTTTCAACATCACAAGTACCAGCTGGCAGATCGGCCCTATTAGGCCCACCTGGTCTGCCTGTTTATCCTGCCGTATCCATCGCAGACTATCACACACCTAAGCAGAGTCATTTGTGACACGTTTCCTATTAATTTCCTGTTCTTTTGGTGAAGAAATGGTGCTGACCAGGGTCCCGACGTGTCATGGCAGAGCTGTATGACAGCCGCGTGTTACCACGGTTACGGAGAGGGGGGGCGCTACGGCTGCAAAGATCACAATATCATCTCCTAAAGGCCCCCGTCTGGTGCTGTCTGCAGAGCGTCTGCTCCCCTCCCCGGTCGCTGTACAGTTTGGACGCGCCGTGTCACAGCTCGCAGACATGACATCATATGTTTGCCAAACCTGCGCTTTACGTTTGTTTTTCTGCGCAGACAGGAGTATCTCAGGGCCGCGGCGGACGGACGCATTCAGGAGGTTCCCACAGAGTAAAGATTTTTAACCCTTTATTGTCAAGGAAAAGCATGCAGGAAGAAGAAAAAAATGTATATAACGACCAGCAAAAATCCCTGTTAAAAGTGACAGCGACCGGAAAAAACGCCGTATTATAGAGATTTGTAAAACACTATTCCTCCATTCTCCGCGCGCCACTAGCAACAGGCGATAAAGGGAACGATCAGCAACACAACTTAAAACCAAATACAACTTTTGCTTTTTAGTTTTCTATCATTTAAAATTGTTTTAAGAGATTTAGTTTAAAAGACAGTACAATAAATCCCTAACCTGATTAACTATTCCCTTCTACCCCCCCCCCCATCATCAATCAAATAGGGTCACGTAACCAACAGGACAATTAGCATTTTTCATGGGAAACAAGGAAGTTTCTGGCTGTAACATAATTGCAAAAGGGTTTCTAACCATTAATCAGCCTTTTAAACTTGGATCAGCAAACACAACATGCCATTGGAACCCAGGAGTGATGGGAGTGATAAAGGGCCATTGGAACACAGGAGTGAAGAGAGTGATAAAGGGCCATTGGAACACAGGAGTGATGGGAGTGATAAAAGGCCATTGGAACAGAGGAGTGATGGGAGGGATAAAAGGCCATTGGAACACAGGAGTGATGGGAGTGATAAAGGGCCATTGGAACACAGGAGTGATGGGAGTGATAAAGGGCCATTGGAACACAGGAGTGATGGGAGTGATAAAGGGCCATTGGAACACAGGAGTGATGGGAGTGATAAAGGGCCATTGGAACACAGGAGTGATGGGAGTGATAAAGGGCCATTGGAACACAGGAGTGATGGGAGTGATAAAGGGCCATTGGAACACAGGAGTGATGGGAGTGATAAAGGGCCATTGGAACACAGGAGTGATGGGAGTGATAAAGGGCCATTGGAACAGAGGAGTGATGGGAGGGATAAAAGGCCATTGGAACACAGGAGTGATGGGAGTGATAAAGGGCCATTGGAACACAGGAGTGAAGAGAGTGATAAAGGGCCATTGGAACACAGGAGTGATGGGAGTGATAAAAGGCCATTGGAACAGAGGAGTGATGGGAGGGATAAAAGGCCATTGGAACACAGGAGTGATGGGAGTGATAAAGGGCCATTGGAACACAGGAGTGATGGGAGTGATAAAGGGCCATTGGAACACAGGAGTGATGGGAGTGATAAAGGGCCATTGGAACAGAGGAGTGATGGGAGGGATAAAAGGCCATTGGAACACAGGAGTGATGGGAGTGATAAAGGGCCATTGGAACACAGGAGTGATGGGAGTGATAAAGGGCCATTGGAACACAGGAGTGATGGGAGTGAGAAAAGGCCATTGGAACACAGGAGTGATGGGAGTGATAAAGGGCCATTGGAACACAGGAGTGATGGGAGTGAGAAAAGGCCATTGGAACACAGGAGTGATGGGAGTGATAAAGGGCCATTGGAACACAGGAGTGAAGAGAGTGATAAAGGGCCATTGGAACACAGGAGTGATGGGAGTGATAAAAGGCCATTGGAACAGAGGAGTGCTGGGAGGGATAAAAGGCCATTGGAACACAGGAGTGATGGGAGTGATAAAGGGCCATTGGAACACAGGAGTGATGGGAGTGATAAAGGGCCATTGGAACACAGGAGTGATGGGAGTGAGAAAAGGCCATTGGAACACAGGAGTGATGGGAGTGATAAAGGGCCATTGGAACACAGGAGTGAAGAGAGTGATAAAGGGCCATTGGAACACAGGAGTGATGGGAGTGATAAAAGGCCATTGGAACAGAGGAGTGATGGGAGGGATAAAAGGCCATTGGAACACAGGAGTGATGGGAGTGATAAAGGGCCATTGGAACACAGGAGTGATGGGAGTGATAAAGGGCCATTGGAACACAGGAGTGATGGGAGTGATAAAGGGCCATTGGAACACAGGAGTGATGGGAGTGATAAAGGGCCATTGGAACAGAGGAGTGATGGGAGGGATAAAAGGCCATTGGAACACAGGAGTGATGGGAGTGATAAAGGGCCATTGGAACACAGGAGTGATGGGAGTGATAAAGGGCCATTGGAACACAGGAGTGATGGGAGTGATAAAGGGCCATTGGAACACAGGAGTGATGGGAGTGAGAAAAGGCCATTGGAACACAGGAGTGATGGGAGTGATAAAGGGCCATTGGAACACAGGAGTGATGGGAGTGAGAAAAGGCCATTGGAACACAGGAGTGATGGGAGTGATAAAGGGCCATTGGAACACAGGAGTGATGGGAGTGAGAAAAGGCCATTGGAACACAGGAGTGATGGGAGTGATAAAAGGCCATTAGAACACAAGAGTGATGGGAGTGAGAAAGGGCCATTGGAACACAGGAGTGATGGGAGTGAGAAAGGGCCTCTGTACGCCTATGAAGAGATTCCATTAAAAATCAGCCGTTTCCAGCTACAATAGTCATTTACAGCATTAAACCCGTCTGCGCTGGATTTCGGATCCATTTCATGTTAGTTTAATGGACAAAATCTGCTTTTCTTTTAAAACCAAGAAGGTTTCTAAGTGACCCCAAACTTTTGAACAGTAGTGTATCCGTTGAAAAAAAATGTTCCGAGGTTCTACTAAAACACATAAAGGAACATAATGGATACCATTTAATCTGAAACAGATGGTGATAGACCTATTGTTACTTTCATCGTGAAAACATTGTTCTGAATCCACTGCCATGGACCAGTGTATTAAAACAAGAGCCCTTCGCCCCCCGAGGGCCGGCAGGATGATCAGGGCTTTATATATTAAAAGGTTTTACCTGCAAAACTGAATAACGACTCCTGTGCAACGCGGCAATCGTTGGCGTTGTACTTCGCCGAAGGCCGAGGGGCTTATACCTGCACCTGTTTTAAGTGATTATTTCAACGGCCACTTACTCTGGGGCTGTTTAGGAACCATCGGAAGTACCCCTTTCCGTCAAATCCTTTTAAAACACACTCTTGCCTTAGAAACGGGGCAGCTAAGAGATAGCAATTTCCAGCTGCTGCTGAACTACAATTCTCATGATCCTCCGCACAAGATTCCACTTCTTAGAGAACATTCGCCTTTAGGAGACGATTTCAGTCTTGCAAGGGACAAGAGAAGAAAGCTGAAGCGCCAGTAGATTCTTACCCATGATGGCAGCCGGCTTCTACGGGATCCTTCGGGGAGATAAACTTCCCATGGGCAGTTTCTTCCTTTTCCTGAAAAAAAAAATAAGGAAAAAAAATTAACGTTTCCAAATTTACAGCCCAGACTGCTAGATGCCTTAAACCTAACCATAAAGTAACGAGTGGATCCCAGCTCTCCAGGGGCAGGTCACGCGACGGCAAAGCCGAAGCAGAGACACAGTGGGCACGTACGAGGACGGTCATGCGGAGAAACCGTTTGCAAGACCCAAAGTGAGAGCGTGCTTACAAGGTATTACAAGTAATTTTACCAAATGTGGCTTTTTTATGCAAAATACTAGAACCTACAGATCTTGGAACTCCAGCCGTGTTCTGAAAACGTCCCTGAGCAGCCCCACCGACGAAGAAAGCCTATAAAAATACTTTAATAGGCATTCTTTACCCGGCAGCTGGAGCTTCCCCCTTACAGGAGCCGGCGGCCGGAGCACCCCCCTTACAGGAGCCGGCAGGCCGGAGCACCCCCCTTACAGGAGCCGGCAGGCCGGAGCACCCCCCTTACAGGAGCTGGCGGCATCTTCTTCATATCGCATGACCTCAGCCGTCCCACCACTTTCCCAGAAGGATCCCCCCAGGACTACCAGACGGAGTAACACTTAAAACGTGGGAACAGCGAGGAGAAAAACAAGTATAAAAACCTGCAAAGTAGTCAGACCTGAAATACCAGAAGAGTAGAAAAAAAACCCCCAAAATCTGTAAAATCCCTTTCCAAGCGAGCGCGAAATAACTCTGTGCTGGAATATCGCATTTCTTACCGTAATACGGCTTTGTAATTCTCCCATAGTATAAAAATAAAGAAGTGTGAGAACATCCAGTGCAGACGGAGACGAAGTCCGGAGCTTCAGACAGAATCTCTCCTTTGGGAAAAAACGCTTCCAAAAAAGAATCACGAAAAAAAAAGGAACGAAAACCGCCGACTCGCCACCTGGCCGCGGATAATTCCGCTGCATGCCGGCAGAAACGTTGTGTAGCCGTGGGCTTCGCTGCATGCCGGCAGGAACGCTGTGTAGCCGTGGGCTTCGCTGCATGCCGGCAGGAACGCTGTGTAGCCGTGGGCTTCGCTGCATGCCGGCAGGAACGCTGTGTAGCCGTGGGCTTCGCTGCATGCTGGCGGTAACGCCATTTAGCTGTGGGCTCCGCTGCATGCCGGCAGGAACGCCGTGGGCTCGAAGTCCCGTGTCTTGCAGCGCTCATGGTAATACAGCATTAGAGAGAATATTTAGGAGAAGAGCAGAGCGGAAAGCGTCCGGCTACCAGAAGCCTCAGACCACGTTAACCCGTTCATTCTTAATCATATCTATCCTGGGCGCCTGTTCCATGCATCCACCACCTTATCTGAAAGGGAACACCATACGTGCCTTTTATCATGTTGGTTTAATCCTATGTATGCCAGTGATATCACAATGACATCACTGAGCTTATTGTATTGTTTATTTTTTTATTATTTCTTTCTTCTCTTTGATCTTCCCTGATTCTCCTGCTGATCGCAAAGCGTGTGATCCGCCAGCAGGGGGAGCACTCTGAGATCTAGACAGACCCTGCAGGGGTTATCCTGACCTCCATGACCTTCTGTTAGGTGTCAGCAGCGGCACCTACCAAAAGGGGATACCTGATCGGGCATTCCTGATGCACCGGGGAACTGGCACTTGCGTGTCGATTGGAAGCCATCATCTGCTGACAGGGGGGGGGGGGGCGAAGGTGTGTGTCCTAAAGGTAATCGTGCCACCTTGTGTACAGGGTAACGAAGGGGTTAATGTACTCGAAGTACTTAAGCATGCATTCTTCTTCACTGGGGACGTCAGTGACATTAGACCGTCCCTTTAAAACAATAAATCGAGCGTCATTATTAGCTCATTGAATTGCATTAGATTGCAAGCTCCACTGGCGTCCTCTTCAGCTGACATTAAGATGGTTCGTGTCATAAACCAGCTGAGCAGATCTACCACGACTTTGCCTTACTGCAATAAACCGATCCCGGACACGCTTCGGCCCCAAAAACAGTTTAATAAACGCAGTCGCTCGGTGCCGGCGAGTCGTTTCCCGCAGAGAGCGGAAGCTTCGTGCAATAAAACCATGAGATATTTCGTCACTTTAACAGAGCCTTTCTAACCCGTCAGAGGAGCAGGAACTGCAGATTTCGTAATCAGAGGGTGGTCTGTATTCAGAACGGTATTGCAACTTCAACAGTGCGGCAATATCACTCGCACCCTGACACACAAACACACCATAACGCGCACGCTCGAAAGTTTGGGGTCACTTAAAAATGTCCCTGTTTTCTAAAGAAAATCACATTTTGTCCATTAAACTAATATGAAATGGGACGAAATCCAGCACAGGTGGGGTTAATTTTGTAAATGACTGCTGTAGCGGGAAACGGCTGATTTTTTATTGAATCTCTTCACAGGCGCACAGAGGCCCTTTATCACTCCCATCACTCCTGGGTTCCAATGGCCCTTTATCACTCCCATAACTCCTGGGTTCCAATGGCCCTTTATCACTCCCATCACTCCTGTGTTCCAATGTCCCTTTATCACTCCCATCGCTCCTGTGTTCCAATGGCCCTTTATCACTCCCATCACTCCTGTGTTCCAATGGCACTTTATCACTCCCATCACTCCTGGGTTCCAATGGCCCTTTATCGCTCCCATCACTCCTGTGTTCGCTGATCCAAGTTTATATGTAAAAGGCTACTTGATGGTTAGAAAACCCTTTTTGTAATTATGTTACAGCCTGAAATGCCCTTGGTTCCCATGGAAACAGCGGCGTGACCCCAAACTTTTGCACAGTGGCGTGTGCGTTATATTCCGGTATATATATTTACTTTATGTGCCAAGACCGGGGTGAGATAAATGACGACTTTCAAATTGCTTTACCTGCGGGAATACCCTACCGGGGGTCAATAAGTCATCTCGTTAAAGGGGTATAAACGGGGCAGGAATTTTTTTTGCTCCTGGCCCAGGGATACCGTTCTATCGCCCCCAATGCCGCCTGCGTGGAAGGGTGCTGTGGCGGTGGGTAGAGGCTCGTCGCCTTAGAATTATGAGAGCCCCCCGGGGGGAACTAGGCTGGCATGTTGGGTATTAAGAAATGCTGATGCCCGGCAGCTGGGGTATCATGTGACTGAACCTGTACGCAGTAGTGGATACATGTACCCGCTGAGTAGTTGGGGGGTGTAGGGGTCACCAGGAGATGTAACTAGGATATGGGGGTCACTACCCGGGGGGAATTTGAAAGGTGCCACCTTGGGGTGTCACTGGAATAGGGGTTACCCCTGTGTCGGATGCAGCTCCCGGTATGCCGGGAGTCGGTGTGAACCACGGCTGCCCTGCCCCCACGCCAGGTACGTGACAGGTAGCTGTAGACACCCCCCCCCCCGAGGCAGTTAAGCAGGAGGTACCCACCTGTGCACAGAGTGCTCGGGGCTCACGGCTCCCCCAGCTCTGAGGGGCCCGCAGCTTTGAGGACAAACACTCACATGGGGCCCGGCTCCCCTCTTCTCCGGGGCCCAGTCTTCCTCACAAAATGGCGGCCATCCCGCCAGAGCGGCACTGCTGACAAGAATTCCGAGTCCTCACGCTCCCCGTCGCGTATCCCACGTCTCCCGCTCTGGAAACCGGGATCCGGGGAACCGACAGTCCCGAGATGCGGCCACCGAGACACACTGGACACAGCGAGACGTCACACCAGGAGTTACGCACCCGAGACACAAACAGATTACAGAAGCGGCGGGGGCCGCTCTGGCGTAGGCGGAGCCGGCCATTTGCCCGGAGACCAAGAGTGTCTCCTCTGCGCTTTGAACTCCAAGAAAATGGCGTCCACTGTGAAACAGCGAAGTTGACTCCAGCGTTTACATCCTTGGTTCCATTGGGAGACGTGAGAAGTATACCTCCCAAGTGTCCCATTTTAGCGTGGCCAGTCCCTCTGTCCTCCCCTGAATACCGGTATTTATAATGAGCAGAGCCACTGACCAGCAGAACTCTAACACAACCATAAATCGATCAGATAAACGAGAAAACAGATTACTCTCTTTTCTAACCTTCATAATCAACAACAGGCAGACGGGCAAAAATGACACAATTGTGGCCTTAATTTTCATTTAATATTTAAGGCTTTAATGTAATTAAAGTGCAATTAACAAAATAGATCAGGAAACTTTTTTTTCTTAATGTCTATAACGCGGCAGGACGGCGAGTCCCTGCAACAACTCTGGGCTCCGGATTTAACCCAGTGGCGGCTGGGTTGCCTACTAGATAACGTGGTGGATAAAAGGTGAGGGCACAGTCTTCGCAGACCTGCATTGAGGATGAGGGAATTCAACTCTAAGGACCTTATCTCCATATTCTGAAGCAGCCGGGGTATCCAGATCAAGCAGCAAAAACCGTCTCTATTCGGTGGGTTAACAATGTAGCCAAAAATGTACATTCAATTAAACAAATATATATATAAAAAATCTGGTTTACAATCAATCTTCGCACGCGGCTGTCACTCGGGGACGCGGGTCCCGTACCCTGCGCTCAGAGCTTTGGCGGCGGGACGTCCGAAAGCATCTCCTTTAAAGCTTTGCTGTTCTCTCCATCGGGGGCTTCTGGCCACCGGTTATGATCTGAGCCCCCCCCAAAAAAAACAGCCGTTTGAGTGGGAAAGTTTAATTAATCTTTTTTTTTTTTTTTATCCAAAAGAGTTAAATTATCACATTTAAAGTTAAGTATAAAGTTTAGATAAACATCAGTGTGACAGTTTATAAGACGCCAACTGAGTGACATAACATTTACATCAAATTTTAAACCAAATCTGGCCGTTTATATACCGAGAAGAGATTTATGATGGGAATCTGGTTTCAGGACTAATAATTAAGTAATAAAGTAATATTTGGTTATACCTGGTACTTCCCAGGGAGACGCGTACAAGCTCTGTCCGGCATCCACTCTCACGGTCTCTCCGCTGATGAAGGAAGCGGCAGGCGACAGCAGGAAGCAGACCATCGGAGAAATCTGGGGAATCGCATAAAAGGGGGTCATATAGCCGGCATGAGCAAGCCAATGGGAACTGATCACTAGAGAAGGGATGGGGCATTCCACACACGTCCCCGAGCATTATGAAGGGCCGACCCACCTGCAGAAAGCCCTGTATAATGTATAGTTAAATCAGAGCGCCTGATCCAGTCAAATTGTTATGTTATATACTACTTATGTCCTGTTTACCCATTGTACAGCGCTACAAAATTTAATGGCGCTATATAAAACTATAACAATAAAATAATAATAATAATAATAATATCAGGGAGTTGAAATCTCCAACTAAATCTCAATGACTGCGGATTTAAAAACGACCGCTACCTGGGAGATGTACTTTAACCGATACCGGGAGATCTTGCCAGTTTAAACCATTAGAGAAAAGGATAAAACGACTAATCTGCTATCATTCATTCACTTGGCATTCTATAGAGCGCACTTTGTGTCAGCGGGACAGCACCTTTAATGAATGGTCAGTGCAGTATGATTACAGCAAACCCGACACAATTTTTTAGCGTCACGCGAAGCGCCTGCTGGGCTGGGGGCCGCACGCGTTATGGCGTTACCTCTTCTGGAAGACCCAGTCTCTTGGCAGGAATCTTTGGGATGTAGCTTTCAAACAAACGAGGACCCATCTTGTAATTTTCAACCGCGGTTTGTGAGAAAATCGTTCCCTGAAAATAAAAAAAAAATAAAAACACCAATAAATCGTTATCCACGGGTGGCAGCGCCTGGACGGAACCCCACAAGTGGACTTTTCACCAGCCCGGCCCCCGGCGGACAGGTTCAGTGAGCGGAAGTCAAACACGACAGATCAGAAGATATGGTTTGTTACCCACAGGAGCGATGGAATTGATTCGAACGCCATTGTGCGCCCATTCAATGGCTAAGCTCTTCGTCAAGTTATCGACAGCGGCCCGGGCTGCTCCGGTGTGCCTTTTAAGACAAAAAGAGCTTGATTAATAATTTTCACAATAAAAAAAACAAACACATTTCTGTTTAATAATAAATGCATGCAGAGGTTTACAGGAGTACGCAGGGGAAGAATGTTTTGTAGAAGATGGACGATTAGACTATCGGGACCGGATATGCTGCTAAAAGGATAAGATTGTACGGGTGACCAAAGTAGGCTGTAGGGGTATTGGATACATGGATCAGCCTTCCAGTAGGAGTGGCAGGGGCTAGAACAGATGCTGAAGAACACCAGGAATAAAGCTTCAGGAGAACGTTGGTGGGGAAGGTGCTAGCAGCTTCAGCAGAGTCTTACGCCATGCCAGGGAACCCTTTCCACATGTCCGCCACAATATTGACGATGGCTCCTCCATGCTCTTTCATCCAGGCGTTGTATACTGCGCATGCGGAGAAAACACAAAGAGGTATTAGCGGGACAACTAACGAAACGATAGAATTACAGACGGGTCCTCGCTATGAACACAATCGTGGCCCCGGTACGATATTAATAACCTAAGTCTATTCATCAAACATTTCAATTTTCTGATAGAACAGCTAAGAATCCAATCCCGTGATCATAAAAACCTAAACTTTTATTAAAAGCAAAAGTCCCCCCCCCCCAGTTCACAGCATTGTAGATTTATCTAGTGACATATGGCATCAAGTATTAAAATTGTAATGTCATCAGATATGCAGTTTTTGTCATGATCCATTGCTTTTTACACAGTTATCCTGACGTCTTTACGGTTTCTCCATTCTGTTATTTTTTTTGTGTTAAATTCCATGTTTTTGGCTCTAGATCCCGGCTGTTACATCGCATTATCTCACGCAGGGCGACTACCTGCTTTACAGCAGTAAAACGTCCCAGTAAGGTTGGTGTCTATCACCGCATTCCACCCTTTGGCACTGATTGCTTCACTCGGACTTGGGAACTGGCCTCCTCCGTTGTTTACCAGGAAATCAATCCGCCCGTAGAGATTAAGAGTAGATTTTACCAGCGTTTCCACCTATTATAAGAAAACGTATATATTTAAATGAGATCTTGTGCAGTTTTCTTTATAAACTGGTTTTAGTTTTTCCCCATAATATATCATATCTGTATGATTCTCCCTCTGTTATCTGACCCCCAATCTACTAAACCCCCGACTCCTTATCATACTGCCTGTGGGGGACAATAGAATGGCTCAGTCTTAATCACTTTGCTTAAAGTCTATGGAGGAATATACTTCATTAGCATTGCCATAAAGCAAAATTGGTGTTTTGAATGAAAATCTTAACCTCATCTTCCTTGCGGATGTTACACGGAATAGGAGTCAGGAGCGAGGGATTCGCTGGAGATATATTAGAAACGAGTTCTTGGGCAGCTTCTTTTAGCCGTTCCAGTTTCCGTGAAGCGATGACCACGCTGCAACCTGCAAAGAAAAAAACGGAAAATAAAAATAAATACATATATATAATATCCAGGGAAGCCGGAGCACTCGCAGGACTTTTACATAAAATGATCTGCTACAGATGTTACAGAAGCCTCCATGTTTCTATCTACTAACGTAAAGAATATTTCACACCATGCGGCAGTAGGATCGCCATAGCAACCCCTTTTATTCAGGACACGTACATTTTACCTGTTGCTGGGCACCACCTATAGGGATACCTATAGGTACTTCTCTGATGTCTCTTGACAGACCCAAAACTAGGACTGTATAGATTATAAATAAAGCGCCCAACTGTACAATGTCATTAAAAAAAACACCAGTGTGACAGCTACACATTCTAGAAAGAGCGCTTCAATATATACAAATTCATGCAATTCATTCAGTTTCTGACAACCCTGGATCCAGCCCCAGAGCCCAAAGTATGACATTGACCCGTATTTGACCGTAAAGTGCACCAGCAGCCCCGCGGGGTATTTGGCTGCCCAAGACGCTGACCTAATCCCAGCAGCTCGGCCGCTATGGCTTTTCCGATGCCGGTTCCTCCCCCGGTCACAATTGCCACTTTGTGCTTGAAAAGTCCCGGTTTGAACACACTGGAGGCGGCCATGATGGGAGAGAGGATCGCTTCCGGGTCCGCGGGGTCAGGCAGCAGAGCAGGGCGCCGGCCTAGTTACCATGGAAACCAGCAGATTGACGCTCTGTGTCCCTGCTTTACCCCAGCCCCGCCCCTCTGCAGTGACCCCTAAACAGGGCAAATCCTGTAAACCAGCCCAAAATGTGAGAAAGAAATAGGGATTCATGATAATATTCCATGCATAATAATGTGCATTAATAAAAAACAACTTAAAGAAAAAGTGTCTCTGTGCGTCCTAAACGTCGCATAGCTGCCAAGTGGCCCAATGCTCTCAGGCAGGTGTGCGTTAAAACAGATCATCCTGCTACATCTGGGGGTATTTATAAAAGAAATTCTGGGGCAAAATTCTAGAAGCCCACGTGTTCCCAACAGTCGCCGGAAGCCATGGCCGGCATCTTGCACGGATGATGCCCTTTATGTTTTCAGATCTAGCGTGGCAAAGCGTGTCCCCAAAACTGGACAGACGGCTCACACTGGAAATACACTTTGACCCATACACCGGCCTTCCCCAACAACTGGCACTTGACCTGATTTGCCATGTTATTACGTCGCATTCTGGTTCCATGCTCGGTTGGGCGCGTATGACATGCGCCACGCTCAGCCGCATCAATGCTCTTCCTACATGACGGCATCCAGAAGGAACCGGGTCCGTTAGATACTTGTATATAAGGAAATTTGGCCAGCACAATGTATAGATCAAGCCTTATTCTCTTGAACCTGAGCCTGTGTCACCTCCGGGCAATGAAGCCGGACACCGCAAACCCCACGGAGACCTGATAATGCCCATTGAGCTTGTCCTGTTGAGGCTTCTGCAGGATCTTTCTAAGTGAGCGGACCCTGAGACTCTTTAAACATTAACCCTTTAATAGCCCATCATGCAAATACTACATAGTTACTCATCAAATCTGTTCCTGAAATGACTCTATTATCGGTCCTCATGGAAACCTTCACTTTGTCATGACTTAAAGATACTATTGGTTAAGTCACCTGCATTCAAGCAGGAATATGAAACTGGGAGCAAAAGCGCCAACTGAGAGTCTTATACATACGAAGGAGTCACATTGTGTGACCCGGATAACTTACCCCTTCGCCCTGAAATGCTGAAATTGGGGCAATGGCTCTGGGATTGTCCAAGATGATCCCGTGTTTTATTCTGAATATTTAGATTTTATTATATATGTTATATTATATATATTATATATATTTATGTGTATATATGTGTGTGTGTATATATATATATATATATAGATAGATAGATAGATATATCTTTGAACAGCCCGATTTGGGTTCCTTTCCTATTGACCCAGCTTCCTATTATTGCCCATAGCAAAGGTTCTGCTATTTTCAGGCCCAGAGGGGTTAAAGCTCCCAGACAGCCATGGCTGCTATCAGCTGTGCGGGGATGACGTCATGTGAAAGCGCTCTATCTCCTCCCTGGGATGCGCTGGTGGGCGTGGCTTGGTGGAGTGAGGGTCCCTACACCTCTTTGTCCAGGGTGCAGCAGGCTGAGTGTGGTGGGGATGGCAGTCATCACCCTGAGCTGGAGGTGAGCAGAACCCCCCCCCCCCTCCAGGGAGCAGATCGTATAGTGAGGAGAAACATCTCATTCTCTGCTACATTGTTACAAATCTGTCATTATTCATTCTGTCTAAATATTTGTGTGTATCATGCTTTTTAAATATAAATATTTGTGTGTATCATGCTTTTTAAATATAAATATTTTTATGTGATATGTAACTCTAGCCTAAGGCCACTTATCTATCATGGCCTAAAGCATACATCATATTAAATAATGAGGTCATATTATGGGAACAATCAGAATCACTGCTTTAGGAGAATATTATAGGATGTTATTCATTTTAACCTTCAAAGTCTTCTAGTTTTTGGTATTTATGGTCAGGCTGGAAAAATGTGTAATTACCAAAAACATTAAGGATCTGAATTAATGGGGGTGCGTGCCCCCCCCATACACACCCAGCTGAGGTTTCATGGCAGGCAGGGTAACTGGGTGCATTTCCTCTCTCTGTAGAAAGGTCTCTCCAGTAGCTTCCCCCTCCCCCAGTCTATTCTTGGATATTTTTTCCTCCCCTTGCAGTGAAACTTGCCAATTCTTCTGACTGTTTAAATGACTCAAACACTAGGCTCTCAGATCTGAGATCAATGCGCTAATTGATCTATCAACAGGCATTCCGGGGGTAATTCAGCTGCAAATGTTTCGTTTCAGCTCCAGATACACACCCTGCCATTTAACTACTAAAAGGCTCAATAGATTGCAAGCTCCTTTCATTTGCTAGTTGGAGTATACCCTCTGGCACACAGATGGTTAATTAAATGCATGGGCTTAAGGGGTAATATACGTTTTAACCGTTTGTTTCCCGGGTTGGAGGAAGTTCATCGGGAATTCTGTGAATGCCAGCACTGGTGTTCCAGTCTGAGCTGCTCCGTAAACGTTTCATCTGCTTTCTTTCAGGCGTTAATCCAAGATTCCCATAATAACTGCCCTGGAAGTCCAGTCCAACCAGTAGAAGGGGCGATTAATGGGACTGGGCTCTACTAATTCATATATATATTCTCATGTCACCTGTAGCGTGGGAATGTATAGGTTTATTAATGGTCAGCTCTTGGGTTCAGTGCTTATATATGGCTCTTTAGATGTTGATGGAAGAATGTGAGGCTCTTCCTTTGAAGAACAGTCCAAGTTGGACGGGCTGAATTAGCGTTATTAAAAACGGCCCCGTCCTCGCTCCATGGAGATTGGAATGGGGGGGGGGGTTTGACTTCAGTCCCATTTGCTCCAACGAGCTCCCATCTCCTAGGAACCCGCCTGGCTCCGTCTACAGTTTGCTCCCATCTACGCTTTGTTACTGCGACGTTAGCCTAGGAAGCGGCGTGAACGACGTCCGGAAGTTCTCGCACATCTAGGCGCGAGGTCGTATTCGGACATTTGCACTGTTTCCCATTTCATCAAAGAGCAACGTTCCCGGGGCAGATGTGATTCCCACGCGGCGTTTGTGTGAACAGATGCTAGAAAAAAAAAAAAAATGCTCTCCAAAGTCTTGGGGTATGGAAGCCCACCGGCCCATACACGGTGTATGGGTCAAAGTGTATTTCCACCGGCCAGACATTCATTCTGTATGGGGAACACCTTCTAATTTCAATGTCCATTTAGAAGAAGACTTGAATTTTTATAAAGTCCTTTATGTGGGGTATGTTTCTTTCTTTTTGCCCCACGTGTAAAGTGAGCGGAAGAGGGGCCCCGGAATTAGTATCTTGCCCAGGGCCCCATCAAGTTCCATTTATGGAACGAATGATAGATGGGGACCTTGAAAAGCAACGTTCCATTAATTAAAAAAATAAGTGAATCCTCCTCAACGCAAAGCAGATCTAAAGGAATCTCCGTGGCTTGCTAGAAAATGCTGTTACGTTGTAACGACCAATGAAAACTTTCCATAATATCTCTAATTTCTGTCTTTTAGGTTTAAAGGCCGGTTGTCGGCGCCGGGTGCCGTGGAAAGGAATGGGTTCTGCTTATGAGCTGTAAGTCCTCTTCCCATCGCAAAAATGCAGAGCGAGGAAATCCAGGAGGATACGGGGAAGGTGGAGAACGCCACCAAGAGTACTAAAAGTGCCCCCCAGAGCCCCCTGAAGGGCACGCTGAGGAGAGCAGCGGCGGCTGTGTCTTTCGAGGGGGTAACTGGAGAAACTACCGTAGAAAGGAAGAAGAAAAAGAAAAAGGAGCCTCGGCCTGAGTCCATCATCGTGTATCGGTCTGACAATGAGAAGGTGTCGGAGGAAGATCAGGCAAATCGGCAAGAGGGAGAGAGGACTGCCGAGGAAGGGGCTAGGTTTCTTGGAACCCCGGTATCTGACGGTATGTTATACCCCGTCATCACTTAAAGGGGGGGCGGTTATCACTTACATACAATGTGTCTTATCTAACGTTATATATTTTAACAGGATGTCCCAATATTTGCGGCTTTTTAGAAAAAACAACCTTTATAACTCACAGTACATTTTGGTTGGAATGAAACAATCCGTATAAGTATTGTGTAATCTGTTACAATAACCTGTCCTCGTCTTAGATTCAGGAGCCGTATGCCTATCCCATGCGTGTTTATATCCCCCTTACTGTATTAGTCTCTGCTGCTTCTGCTGGGAGGCTGTTCCGCTAATCTACCACCCTATGGATAGAGTAAAACATGTACTTGCTAACCTCCCACGTGTACACTCTTACAGGAGGATGGAGTACGCACCCCGACAGTCGCTATGTTACTTTAACCGGGACGATTACTCGTGGGAAGAAGAAAGGCCAGATGGTGGATATCCATGTGACCCTAACGGAGAAGGAGCTTCAAGAGCTGACCAGGTCCAGGGAACCTTTACAAGAGAAGACGGCGGACGAAAGGAAGAAATGTTCCGTGGGCTTGGACAGAGGTCCGCATGTCCTGCTTTGGAGCATCCTTTGCGTGCCGGTCGTCTTCGTTCTCGCCTTCGTCTTGTCGTTTTATTATGGAACCATCGCGTGGTACAACATCTTCTTGGTCTACAACGAGGAGAGGACTTTCTGGCACAAGATCACGGTGTGTCCGTTCCTGATGATCTTCTACCCCATCATTATCGTGGCCCTGTCCGTTTCTCTCGCTCTGTACTCGGCTGTGACCCAGATATCCTGGTCCTTCGGCGAGTGGTGGCGTGCGGTCAGGGACATGGAGAAGGGGTTTTGCGGTTGGCTCTGCAGCAAACTGGGCATGGAGGACTGTTCCCCGTACAGCATCGTGGAGCTTCTAGATTCAGACAATATCTCCGGGAGCCTTTCTGCAAAAGGTTCTACTCAAGGAGTGGAGACGTCGGCAGTCTGAGCCAAATATCTTCCATCACTGGTGCTTCACATGAGCTGCTTCTTCTCCTTTTGCCTGAAATGATCAAAACCCCCAATCTACCCCCCAAAAAAGCCTTTTTTATTATTTTTTAAATTTATTTTTGTTCAAAGCTCTTCACATTTCTTCCAAAAAAACTGTAGCTTTTAGAAAGCACGTGCATGTCACCTCTGGGAAAAGCTTGGCAGCGGAGGCAGCTCTCGCTATGTTGGCTGTTTTGATTTAAAAATCCAATTGGCTGAGGGTGATTAGAGTTGCCGCAGACCATAAAACCCAGGTGCTTCTCTGCCCATGGGTTGTAATGCGGACGCTGTGCAACCGAAAGCTGGAGAAACAAATATTTATCGAATTGCATTTCTTAACGGAAATCGGTAAAAAAAATTAAAAAATAAAAAGCATTTTCTGGTATTAAAAAAAAAAATGTACTCGGAAATGAGTTCTCCCTTTTAAAATACAGATTTTTAAAGTATTTCTCTGTTTCCATCGCTGTGTTTACAGTACAACAATTAATTTCATTTATGTTAAAAGAAGGAATTGTAGAACTTCTATTTCATTATTCTGGATTCTGTGGCACAACATTTTCTTGCCTGAACGCATGCCGTTCAGACTCCCCGTTAGCTCGGAAAGCTCTCCTAGTGCCTTTAATGGCAATGATTGACACGGAACATCAGCAGGGGGGTCGGGACATACCTGGGACCTCCGTGCCGCTTTTCTGTGTCTCCGGGTCTTCAGTGGCAAAGACTGTGGAGCGGGGGTGCGAGACGCCCCACTTTCCTGCCAACCATGCCGGCATTTTTTTTTTCCCCCTTTTTCTTTCTGATTTAAATAAAATGTATATGAATTTTTTTTTTTTTATGGGGGGGGGGTCCCTGGAAAACTGAAGTGACCCTTTTAACATGTGTGCAGGAAAAGAGACGCTGTGCATTTAAACCCCCAAACAACGGAAACGCTTTGGTTACAGAAAACTGTAACTTCGTTTCTTCCCAGGAATGTTTGGAAAGCTGTCTGTTCGGAGCGGAATAGGAGATTGACCTCTCTTACAAAGGGGAGGAATAGCGAATTAACTAGTTTTGGATAAAGCAAAATACCGATTTTTATGAAGGTGTTGCACGAGTAACAACGGGGAAAATTCTCCAGGGTCTGTGATCGCTCCGATATCTGAACAATTTTATTAATTTTATAATAAAATTAGAATAAATGGGAGTGCAATCAGTATCTGTGTTCTAAACACGCCAGAAACAACAAAAAACTAAATTATTTTTCCAAAGGGGCTGCAACCTTGTCATTATTTAAAGATACGTTTTATTGCGTCACCTCTATTCAAGCAGGAACGTCAACCATAAGATGCTGGCAGTAAAAGCACTAATGAGGCGCCTCAGGTATTAGCAGATCAATGAAGAGTATGCGTCGGCTGCGGGCTGTGCGACCCCGAAAATCTGCCCCTCCACTCCGTGACCCCAATATCAGGGCAGAAACTCAGGGGCAAATCCTAAGAGTTCCCAGGTAGGGGGATCACGGAGCCCACAGCGGGAACGACGGAACCATGGATCGACCAGTCTGGTTATTTTATGCATATTGGGGGCTCGCAGATACTCGTTACTGATACTCAGACCGGCCACACAATGCTTGCAGTCTCTTTCTGCAGAGTCGCTGTGAACGTCTCGTTTTTTCACATACAATTTGCCCTCTGTTTCCGGACAGACAGCCAGAGGCAAGAAGCTTCTGCCCCCAAACAGAGGTCTTAACATCGTTAGAAGGAGCGGTCGCAGCGAACGCGGTTCCCTTGTCAGAGAGCAAATTATCTGCTTCGATACACATTATCGGGGCTTTTAGGGCTGCAGAACCCTGAGATACCCTCATACCCAGCAAACATCCTGACCTCCTAGAAAAGAGTAAAGAGGGGCATCTGAGGAGGAAAGCGGATCACCAGGGGAGGAAAGAGGGGCATCAGGGAAGGAAAGGGGAGCAACAGGAGAGGAAAGAGGGGCATTGGGGGAGGAAAGAGGGGCATCAGGGAAGGAGAGGGACTGTCCCTCCTAAACAGGGTCTCTTCACTTGGGAGGTATGAGGTGATCCATATTGCGTAATGTGGTTTATATTCCTATTTACTTTTAAATGTTAAGTTAACAGCCGTGAATTAGCTGCAGGGTCCAGGCTGCATCTCCTTCTAGAAGACTTAAAACACAATGGAAGACAGAATGATCTGAATGCAGCCCTGTAGTGTAGGGGTTAAAGGGTAAATCCTTTTCACCCTGCAGTAGGTATAGGGGGGGCTGCTTTATTGCAGATGGACCAGGAAGTATTGACGGGGCACATAACCGTGCAATACCCCAATACCGCCACTAGGGGCCGCTGCTTCCCTGCTCCTGTCTGACACTGAGCCGGAACTGTACCCCGCCGCCTGTGTGCCCGGGGGAGGCATTCGCTGATACACCTGTCTGCAAACAGAGGGGCAATAACATGGCGAGGGCAGCTAAGGTAGGCTAGACACCCCCACTCCGCCCCTTGCAGTACTGGGCCTGGGGTTTGCCCTGAGAGGGGGCTTTACAGCCTATAGTGCGTTATGTAAACAAACACACGTGATACTGGGGTGCTGGGGGTAGCAGGGGTGGCAGATGCAGTACCTGGGGTGATGGGATTTGCAAGTAGTTTGGGGTAAGGGAAGCTGAAATGATATAGGCCGGGGTGAAAAGTGTACCTGTAGCTGGACTGATGACGGCTGGTGTAAGTGGAGTGGGGAAGGATGCAATGGCTGTGGGTTACCCGGGGTGATGGGAGTTGATGTGGCTGGGCGGCTGTTCCCTTTGTCCACCACCCTCCCAGTGAAGAAACGTTGTTGTATGTTTTTACCAACGATTCCGTGTAATGTCTCGCAGAGCGCCGTCGTTCTCTGCATGGATGTGGGATTTGCGATGAGCCATTCCAGTCGGGGAGAGGAGTCTCCTTTCGAACAAGCGAAGAAGGTTATGACGCTCTTCCTGCAGAGACAGGTAATCTTATCGTCATAAAACACCCCTGCGGCTTTTAAAAGGAACATTCCAGCGCGGATATGTTTAGTATTCACAGATTTTAAAGATGCAGTTCCACCGGCTCTGCTGAATTTAACACTCATGTAACAAAGCGCCTCGTTTAGATTGTATCTGCCACGGTTGAAGATTTGTATGCTGGAAAACGCGTCGGGGGTCCATGTAAAGGTGACCCCAATCTGCGCTTTGCCGGGGACAGCAGCTGATGTTTCTTTTACGACGCACAAAGCTTTCGTTCCCTGCGCAGCTCGCAGTCGGTGAGCTGATTTACACGAAGTTCTTCCGGTAACCTGCTGTTTCTTTGGCCCAGGTGTTTGCGGAGAGCAAGGATGAGACGGCGGTGGTCCTGTTTGGCACGGATGGCACCGATAACGCTCTGGCTGCCCGGGATCAGTACCAGAACATCAGCGTTTTGCGGCACTTGTACGTTCCAGACTTCGAACTCCTTGAAAAAATCCAAAACGAAGTTGAGCCCGGCTCCCGGCAAGCCGACTGTATCCTTCCCAAAGCTTTTATTGCCGTGGCAGATGTCCCGATCCACGTGGAGGAGTGTTTTGATCCACGCTAGTGTTTCCAGCCATACATGTACAATGCATGCGACAATATTCCCCGGCTAAGAATGAAAGAAAGATCAGACCTCGTTCCAAGGGAAATAAATACTTTATTCGGCGTACATCTGGTTTATTTCGCCCCCCGTTTATAATGGAGATTATTAACCAATCGGCTCACTGATTTCCAGCGTTGTTATAACAGACCGATCACGGTTAGCGTCTCCGGCAGGAAGGGCTGAGCTGGCAGATTCGGGGTAAACTTTTAAACATTTTTTAATATGGTGTCGCCGGCAGCTCATGGTTAAGTAAATAAATCCCCAGAAAGAAACCTTGGCAGATCTGCTATTTTATTCTTTCCTCCAAAAAGTTTAATCACTTGAAAACAACCCAAGTCTCCATGGCAACAACCTATCAGCGGCTACCGTTCGTGTCACATGACCGTAAAAGCGGTAAGCGAAATGAATTTGACGTAAGAAGGCTTTGAGTTTTCAGGAGGACTAAACTAAACGCTGCATTTAGTTATACAAGTCATTCAGGTGAAACGTCGTCTTTAACACCCGTGATCGCCGAACACGTCATTAACCCTTTAATATTATTTAACGTGAATTGACCTTAACGCGGAAAGTCTTGGACGCGCTGGTCGTGTGCATGGACATCCTTCAGAGAGAGACTCTGTAAGTATCGATAGCCGGAAAGTGACTCTGGATTTAGAATGCGGGATGGAATTTGGTTATCTGCGGTGAGCGAAATGACTCCCCAGGGAGCTGATGGCTTTATTCACTAAGCCGTGAGTTCATGTCTGATGATGCATTATGACGTGTCAATCCACCTGATCTCCTCTGGCATACGATGGGTTTGCTGTGTGTTGTATTAAACTCTCTGCATCTTTTGTTTGTCTCTTTATTTTAGAGGCAAGAAGTTTGAAAAGCTTCACATCGCCGTTTTCACTGACCTCAGCAGTCCCTTCGTTGCAGACCAGGTGGAGGTCATCGTGGCTAACCTCAAGCAAGCTGGGATCACCCTTCAGTTCTTGTAAGTTACGCGAGCGCTCCGCTGAAGGAGAACGCTGCCTGCGTGGTAACGAAGGACAATCCGTGTTCTCCATAGCCTGCCCTTTCCGGTGGACGAGGAAGATGAAGGTCTGGGTGAAGGGCCGAGCGGCAGAGGGGATGCAGGCAACGCCGAGACGCGCCGGGGACCGGGCAAAGGGTTATCCGATGATCAGCGGGCTGGCGTCCAGATGGTTCGGAAGATCATGTTTTCCTTGGACGGTGAAGACGGACTGGATGAGGTTTACACGTTCAGGTGAGGTCTTGCGAACGCGCCGGCCCGCTTGCCGCATGGACCCGGTGGGCCGCCGCATCTCACTCTCTTTGCATATTTACCTTGATTTAGGGAGAGCTTGGAACAATTATCTATATTCAAGAAGATAGAAAGGCGACCGATGGCGTGGCCCTGCCAGCTTACCGTAGGATCCCATCTTTCGATCCGCATCGTGGGGTATAAATGCGTACGTAACGCCTCTGGCTCCGGGTTCACCGCTAATTTTTTTTTCCTGTTTCCATTTTTTTTGGTATGTTTTCTTCTTATCTGACGCTTAAAGCTACGCGACGTCTCACGTTTGGGTTACTTCGTGGCGGAGTCAACGCGCTTGCGTTTAATTTTTTCCACTTTTTGGTACTTTCAGGTCACGGAGGAGAAAGTGAAGAAATCCTGGGCGGTTGTAGACGCCAAAACGCTGAAAAAAGAAGACGTCCAAAAGGAAACGGTTTATTGTCTGGATAACGACGAGGAAACGGAAATCGAGAAAGACGACACGATTCAAGGTATTCGGGGCCGTTCATGGTTATTTCTGACAATTTCTTTACTCTATAGAACCAAAAATATTCAGCCGTCCAAAGCCCTGGGCTGCACTTATTCTGGGCCAAAAGCCTTATATTTGTGTTTTTTTTGGTGTTCAACACAAAAGTACATATATTAACACGGATTGTATGATTGTTTACGTTCCTGGATCCTTTCCATGTTTCTGTTATGGGACCCTTATTCTATGCAGCCCCCTTTTGGTGGCTTTATGTTGCGTGCCCCACATGCCGAATCGTGTTTAGCGCAGACTTGGTTTTGTCCCTTACAGGCTTCCGTTACGGGAGCGACATCGTCCCGTTTGCAAAGGTGGATCAGGAACAGATGAAATATAAGACTGAAGGAAAATGCTTTGCAGTTCTGGGCTTCACGAAATCATCGCTGGTACGGCACGGGGGGGGGGGGGTTATTTACATATATAATATACATTGTATACAGTTACATGGGTTCAGCCGCCGTATATCACTATAATGTCTAAGATTTGGCAAAGTGATAGATCCTCTTACAAAAAAGTTTTTTTTTACTTGTAATGTTGATTTATTTATTCCCCCCCGATTTCTTTTTAGATTGATAGAAATCATTATATGGGAAACCAGGTTGTAAAGATATTTGCTCCAAAGGACGATGAGGTGAGTTTGGTTTCGATGTTTTATTAGGTTCGCCGATATTAGCAGCAGAAACACTTAGGCGGTCTGCGTCCAGCCAGATCTATTCAGCTTCTACACAGTTCTTTTGGTGTTGAGCCAGGCCACAATATCACATAAGAGTCATTGATCTCTTTGCTGTTTAACCACTTGGTGTACAGAGGTAAAAAGCAAATATGATATATCTTCAGAAGGATATAGATAGTCTAAAGGGAGCAAAAGGGAAAGAATATCCCAAATGTATAGCATGGAGGAAAGATGGGGGGTTACGGGTGGTAGATAAGTGGAACAGCCGCTCAGCAGAAGTGGAAGAGGGTAATTGTCCATCAAGCTCATCATCACGTCTCTCCCTCTTCTGTAGGCCGCCAACGTGGCGCTCTCCGCGCTGATTAACGCGCTGCATGAAATGGAAATGGTGGCCATAGTGCGCTACGCGTACGACAGACGATCCAACCCCCAGGTCGGGGCGGCCTTCCCGCTTATCAAGGAGAAATACGAGGTACGCGCCACGGAGCCGGCGCAGATTTATCTGTCAGATCTGTGGATAAAAGTTGAATATTTGCTTTATTTTCTGTATTTAATTATAATTTTTTCACCATACGCAGTGTTTTTTATGTTAATCGATGTTCCGCGTCGTTTCTCAGTGCTTGGTTTACGTGCAGCTGCCGTTCATGGAGGATTTGAGACAATATCTGTTTTCATCCCTCGAGAACAACAAGAAGTTCACGCCAACAGGTAGAGCCGAGAAAACCTTTATTCGTTTTCAGCCCTGTATAATGTATAGATAAATCAGCGAGCCGGCACCCTGTATAATGTATAGATAAATCAGCGAGACGGCCCCCTGTATAATGTATAGATAAATCAGTGGCCGGCCCCCTGTATAATGTATAGATAAATCAGTGACCTGCCTCTGTATAATGTATAGATAAATCAGTGAGATGCCCTGTATAATGTATAGATAAATCAGTGGGTGGCCCCTGTATAATGTATAGTTAAATCAGTGGTCGGCCCCCTGTATAATGTATAGATAAATCAGTGGTCGGCCCCTGTATAATGTATAGATAAATCAGTGACCTGCCTCTGTATAATGTATAGTTAAATCAGTGGTAGGCCCCCTGTATAATGTATAGTTAAATAAGTGGCCGGCACCCTGTATAATGTATAAATAAATCAGCGAGCTGGCACCCTGTATAATGTATAGATAAATCAGTGGCCGGCCCCTGTATAATGTATAGATAAATCAGCGAGCCGGTATAATGTATAGAAGGAGACCCAACGTCTGGGGCTGCTATAAGCAAGGCTTAGTAAGTCAGTCCCTATCACTCTCAGCCTTTTCGGCTACAGGTTGCCCAGTGAGTGGGGGGTGGTCACCGTGAGCGTGACGGTGTCCTGGGGTAGATAGTGACGTGGCCCTCGGGGGCTTCACACTCTGCTATTGTTTGCTGGGTGTTTAACCCCGTATAATGAGTCTCCTCTCGTCGTTAGACGCGCAGCTGTCTGCTGTGGATTCCCTGATTGACAGCATGAGTTTGGTGCGAAACGATGGCGAGAGTGTCGAGGATTTATTTAAACCCAGCAAAATCCCCAACCCGCAGTTCCAGAGGCTGTTCCAGGTGACCGACCCCAAACTATTTCTCCGTATCTACATTATAATTCCTCCCCAATTAACTATCTCTCTGTTGTTACTGATCATTGCTGATTGGCTCCGGCCGCCCGACCTTTGCCCTCATCGGACGCCGTATCGTTACGGAGCCTGATTGTCTGGAACGTCTCGTTTCTCTGTCCTTCTGTTTTTTCCTCTTGTCTTTATTTTTTCCTCCCCGTATCCCCCCCGGCGACCGCTAAGAATGGAAGATCCTGTTTCTGGATTCTGATAAAAGTTTTTTTTATAATTTAATATAGAAAATCCCCGATTAATCAGAGTACCGAGTAGAATCCGAGCTCTTTGGTAGAATTGCCAGGAATTATTATTAATGCGGATTTACAGAATTGCCTCTCTTTTTTTTTTTTTCCTGCCCTGACCCCAATTTAGAAGTTTTTCCCGCCCCGACCGGTCACTGATTGGCCGCTGTTATCAATCCATAGATGTTCCGGCCGTTAGGCATCGCAGGCTTTTCCCTCTCTTGAGTTCTTATGGATATCTTTACAATAAGGTTTGTTTCTATGGCAACCTCCGATAACGGACGTTAGCTGATTCGCGAAGTACAGAGCGTCTCATCCTCTCAATTATGATTCCTCAATTCCTTGGCTTGCAACCTACCACCTCTGGCGGTGAGCCATTCCACGCATTTACTACATGATTGTGAACAGCTTTGCATCAGATTATCCGTCTTCTGCCGTTTGATCTTTGTTGTTGTGTTGTGGTTTCTGTATCGATGCCATCGTTCATTTTATGCGATAAACCGGGAAATGGGCTTTCCAGATTTAACTAAACTATAAATATGTACATTTATACACGAGACTGTTCTAAAGTTTGGGGTCACTCAGCTGTTTCCATGGAAACAAGTACATTTCTGCTGGCTGTAACATAATTACAGAAAGGGTTTCTAACCACTAGTTAGCCTTTTAAACCTAAACTTGGATCAGCGAACACAACGTGCCATTGGAACACAGGAGTGATGGGAGTGATAAAGGGCCATTGGAACACAGGAGTGATGGGAGTGATAAAGGGCCATTGGAACACAGGAGTGATGGGAGTGATAAAGGGCCATTGGAACACAGGAGTGATGGGAGGGATAAAGGGCCATTGGGACACAGGAGTGATGGGAGTGATAAAGGGCCATTGGAACACAGGAGTGATGGGAGTTATAA
The DNA here is from genome assembly GCA_023333645.1 of Sceloporus occidentalis. Taxonomy (NCBI): domain Eukaryota; kingdom Metazoa; phylum Chordata; class Lepidosauria; order Squamata; family Phrynosomatidae; genus Sceloporus; species Sceloporus occidentalis. The sequence continues at coordinate 1,580,079 of JALMGF010000136.1, read as the reverse complement.
AGGGCCTCTGTGCGCCTATGAAGAGATTCCATTAAATATCCGTCTGCGCTGGATTTCTGATCCAATTCACGGTATTTTTATGAAGATTTGTTTTCCTTTTTCTAACAAAAACAAGGAAATTCCTAAGTGACCCCAAACTTTTGAACGGTTCCGCTGCATCCCCCCGGGGTGGCCGTGTTCGTGAGCGCGTCGGGGAACGGATCAGATAATGCCGGTCGTTCCCCCGTTCAGACCTCGGCTGTAAAATAAACGTAAAAACCGATCCGGGTCCTCGTCTTCGTCTTACGCCGTCTCCTCTCTCTGTCTGACCGCCAGTGTCTTCAGCACAAAGCCCTGAACCCCGACGACCCGCTGCCACCCGCCGAGCAGCATCTCCTGAACATGCTGGAGCCGCCGGCGGAAGTTAAAGCCGCATGCCGGGCGTCCTTGGAGAAGATGAAGCGCAGCTTCCCGCTGCAAGAAGCCGCCAAGAAGAAGGAGCAGAGGACGGCGCAGGACGTCTTCGAGGACAAGTAGGTTCCGACCGCCGGCGTCTGTCTAAATGAAAGGGTGAACGTCATCTCTTCTGCCCTGGGGGGTCTCCCTTTTCATTCCTTTTCTTTCTTTCCTTTTCTTTTTTTTTTTTTTTTTTTTTTTTTTTTTTTTAACAGAAATGAAGAACCCGACAGTAAGAAGCTGAAGGTTGCAGATGGTGATTTCAGTGTCATGCGGCTGGCCGACGGCAACGTCACCTCTGTAAGTGCAGCCGTGAGAGACGCCGAGTTTGCCCAGAGCCGCGTGGGATTCACTCGGGGCCACGGGGGTTCTGCGCAGAGCGGTGCGGGGGCCGAGTTCACCCATGCAAGGATTTGTTCGGAGCCCTGCGGGGTTCCTTCTCCCGGATGTCCCTCCGGTCACCGACCTGCATTTAGATGCCGTGGGTGGGATTTTTGCGGCTGAATCATAATTTTCTGGGTTTTTTTAGGTGGGCAGCGTTACTCCGGCAGAGGATTTCCGTGTTTTGGTCAGACAGAAGAACGCAAAATTCAAGGAAGGTCAGTTCCCCCAAAATCTCCTCTTAAACCTTAAGCTGCATGCGCAACCCTCTAGGCATCGATATCATAGTCCGTCTCGCAACTGTGATGATGAATACCGGCCCCCCTTACACGAGACAGTCCTGAAAAGTAGCTAACTGACCCCAAATCTTTGCACAGTTCCGTCTATGTCCTCTGTATGTATAGAGCGGCTGTCTATGTTCTTGTCGCGAGCGGCTCGTCTCTGTCGCGATGCCTCTGTCGGGGACGTCTCTTGGCCGATGCCTCTGTCGGGGACGTCTCTTGGCCGCCGATGCCTCTGTCGGGGACGTCTCTTGGCCGCCGATGCCTCTGTCGGGGACGTCTCTTGGCCGCCGATGCCTCTGTCGGGGACGTCTCTTGGCCGCCGATGCCTCTGTCGGGGACGTCTCTTGGCCGCCGATGCCTCTGTCGGGGACGTCTCTTGGCCGCCGATGCCTCTGTCGGGGACGTCTCTTGGCCGCCGATGCCTCTGTCGGGGACGTCTCTTGGCCGCCGATGCCTCTGTCGGGGACGTCTCTTGGCCGCCGATGCCTCTGTCGGGGACGTCTCTTGGCCGCCGATGCCTCTGTCGGGGACGTCTCTTGGCCGATCTGCGGCTCTCCCCCCTCGTACTGTCTCCGTACGTTTAGTTCTGTATTCTTCTTCCAGCGAGCGATCAGCTGGTTAATCGCATCTACGAGTTCCTGCAGACCAAGCAGACGCAGTACTACGCCAAGAGCATCGGCTGTATCGCGGCTTTGAGGGCCGAGGCCGTCCGGGTGAGTGAGAATCCCAGCATGCGCAGAGCAGAGCCCCGCGGAGCCGTGACGAGACCACCTGCTCCGTACAGACCCGCAACAGCAGGCGGCTAATGCACCCCCACCGGCCCCCCATCTGCCGTATTAAAGGGACAGCGATACCCGATGCTAAACGCCGCTGGGGTTTCGGGTCGGGTTCTCCGCGTTTCGGTAACTTCACGCGCGCTCATTATATTTTTTTCTTTAACGCCGAAGTTGTCGCAGGTTCGGAATTTTAATGATTTCCTCCAAGTCCTTAAAGAAAAGGTGGAAGGCGGCGCTCTCAAGGAATTCTGGGAGATAGTAGTTCAGGGTATGTATGTGCGCCGGTGCCCAAGGGTCACGTGACCACTCCCTTTCTTTCTAGTTGCCCCTTCATACAGGGATGGGGCAAATCTTTCCTTTCTTTCCTTCCCCCTCCCTATTTAAAGCTGCTGTCCCACCTTCTCTGCTGAATTTGACACTTTTGTATCTAAGTTTAACATTATATCCATTATTCCCGTTACCCCGAATGCCCCGGACCGTTCCCAGGAATAACTCTTTAATGGTGTAAAAACTTCCACTCATTCGTCGTTTTAGTCGGGAACACAAAAAAAAAACAGGCCCAGATTGGTTGTTGCCATAGAGACTGAAAAAAACATCTTTAAAGCCTCTGTGTTGTCTTTTTTTTTATTGAGAAATCTTGAGAGAAAAGAATAAAATGACGGATCTGCTCAGGATTATTTCTGTAACGTCTCCTTTTCTGTTCAGTTTCGGGCAAGTTTGTTTATCTCGACTTTAAAACCCGTCTTAAATCCCCCGACGCGGACTCCGGACGGGGTTTGGGGTGCTGTGGTCGACCGGTCTGCACCCCGTAATCTCCTTTTGGTTTTGTTTTATTAGACGGCGTCTCTCTGATCACTCGAGAAGAATCGGAAGGCAGCTCGGTGACTCCCGCGGAAGCCAAGATGGTATGTCGTCCGCCCGGGACTGTGAAACGCGTCGATACCCCGCGTAACGGGGGGCTTCTGTAAAGCCGCGACGCGAGGACCCGTTATTATCGATTAAAACGTTACTTGGGGGGTCCGTCCGCGTTCTGCGGATCAGCGTCCTCCCCGCCGCGTCGGCGTTTCTGCCGATACAAATGTATTCAAATCTGGAAAATTCAGGCCTCTTGCAAATTAAAAACGGGTAACGAGTGAGCCCCCCGTGCGTAACGTTCCATAAGAGGAGCCGGTAACGCACCGGTAACCGCGCCGTACGTCCGATTTAACATCTGATTGACCGGGACCTGTCTGTCCGTACGTCTGACCGGCTGATTTTTCTTCCAGTTTCTGGCAGAAACAGAGAAGAAACCCGAAGACACGTCCATGGTGGATGAAGACGGAGATGTCGATGATCTGGTGAGGATATGATATAAGTAAATATAATAGTAAATATTGCAACATTCCCCCAAAATACCGTTTTTTCACTCCCCTCCCCCCCCCCCCCCCGGCTCCCGTTTATTCCCGTTTTTTTAGCTTGACATGATTTAACCTGCAAACAGAAGCAGAGGCGGCCGCGAAAAAGCAAGCGCTTGGAGATTCGGACCGACGAATCCGACGCAAAGTATCGTTAAACGGCAACAGTTTACATATTAACCCACCGAGTCCCAGAGTGACGTGGAGTGTAACCCGCCACACCTGGGGCTGAAAGGGGTTAACGCTCGGACCGGCGGATCGCGTCTCACGGCCGTGAAGTTTATGTAGATTTCTTAAACTGCATCCCTTATGGGTGACCTGGGGAGCCCATCCAGAACGGAGGTGGGGGGAGGGGCACAAAGATTGATTTATGTTATAATCCCCCCCTTTATTATCGGTCTGTGTTTTTTTTTACCCCCCCCCCAGTTAGCTAATAAGGTCCATCTGATCGCTGCCCCCCTCCGAAGTGCCTTTCGTCCGGAATGCTCATGGCTTCCAACACTCAGCTGTAACTCCAGATGAAGAAATAAAATTGTGTTGTTTTTTTTTTCCGTAACGTAGTTTTTTGGTTGTTTCCGCATACATGTCACATGGTAACGTCTCCGGAAGGATCCATCTCTCCGGCGACCGCCTGCCGGAGAGCCCTGCGGGAAAACGTCACGAGCCGCAGAATGCGAGATGGAATCGCCGTCGTTACCCGGGGTCTCCGGGAGATCTTCTTCCGTAATATTTATTCTGTGCGGTTTTGGGATGTGTTGGAGACCCGATTTCTCCAGCGGCCCTCGGAACGAGCGTCATCGCGCGCGCGAGCTGTGAGACGATGGATTTATTCGGCAAGATAATACGTTTTCTGCGTCTCCAACTAGTTTTTAGATACCTAGAAATGGGAACGGGGCTTCGGTTCACATTAAATGTAAACAAACTATAGGAAGCCTAGAAAAAAAACATTTTTAAGGAGTTTTTGGGACTAAATCCACCCCACGATTTCCATGCAAATATTCTAAAATAAAGCGTTTCTATCGATATCATTTTTTTCACAACTTCCTGAAAGTTTTTTTTCCAACAGACCTTAAAAAAAAAAAAAACCCCTTCCGCGAGCTCCATCCGATCGCAAAGCCGCAGAGGAGCGACACGCCGTAAATCTGTGTAGATATTGTAAGAATTAATGAACCTCCCGGGGGGCTTCCCTTTAAATGTGTTTTCATTAAATGAATTCATTCTCTTCATTCCCGGAGCCGCCGCCTCGCAGGGCACAGGGGTGTCGGTAACGAGAAGCCGGCCGGGAAAACGCCGTTTATTTCTCTCTTGTTTTCATTAAATCTGCAGTAAAATGTGAATTCCGACACACGGAGGTGAGCCCCAATATGTTCGGGGGGGGCCCTCAGGGCCCCCTTTTTTGTTTTTTAGACGTGGGAATGAGATTTAAAGAGCAAATTAGAGGTGATGTGAAGTCTGTTTTGCATGCAGCCTGAAGAGCTTGCACTCTTATTTACTAGACAAAGAAGGGAGCAGCTGTCTCGGTTATTCCTCCCCGTTAGGTTATCTCTTCTCTATGGTTAAGTTGCTGATTGGTTGAGGCAGCCTTTGTGAGAGCGGGATAATGCTGTCTCTGCCACAGGCTGCCACCGGCCTCGGCTTCCACACCTAATAACCCCAAATCCCCCCCCCCCCACAGAACCCAGGATTTCAACCCAAAATTATCTCATCATGATCACAGCGTGTGTCCAGAGGCTGGCTGAGTGTCAGAAGAGTTGTAGTTCACAGCAGCTTAGGTTCCAGATTTGAGTCTTTACAGCAGGTGAAACGGGCGACTAGACAGGGGCCGTTCTGCCAGGGTCTATCACACGCTCGCTCGCCCAGCCACCCGTCATTTGGGCAGTCGGGGGGGGGCAGGTGGAACGATTTGTTTTTTACGGAACCGCGAACATTAAATAAAAACAACCATTTCCATACCCAGTTCTGAACTCAAAACACACGCAGAAACCCGTAATTATTCCTCCCCAGGGGGGCCGAAGCAGATTTAATTATAGTTTCTAAGGGCTGCAGAATTGGAATCAGTTTTTGTGGCTAAATTAATGTTATTTTTTTTGTTTTCCTTTTAATTTTCAGTTTGTGGTTTGTTAGAATTTGGGGTGTTTAACCCTTAATCACCTGTTTTTTCCGAATGCGATCCACGCGGCGAAAACCTTATAACGTAAACGACATTTTATAGAGGTCTGTAATGGGGTGAAATCAGTCGTTGGTCTCGTCTTAGATTCAGGAGCCCTACGTCTATCCCGCACGAACATACGACTTTTATTGGAATTATTCACGGTTCTCCCTCTCCTGTTAACCCTTTTAATCCAGATCTGGAAATCATAAGATTAAAAAAAAAGACCAAAAAATAACATTTTAGCCAACCCGACATCGGGCCGGGAAACGGCGAGCGGACATTTTATTAACGCTTCGACGATACGGGCGGCTCAACCTTCTACGTTTGCGTTAACACAAGTCAGCAAACGAGTGACGAGGCATGGAGCCCACCATGTGCCTCTCTACATCCCCCCCACCCGTGCCTGGTATGATAGAAGGGGTTAAAAAGTTAAACATACCCCTGGGAAGCCTATCATGTGCCTCCCAAAGTCATTCCTTCATCTCTTTCTTCTTCCTTCTTTTTCTTCTTCCTTTTCTTCTCCTCCTTTTTCTTCTTTGTATTCCTTTTTCCTCCACCTTCTTCTTCCTTCTTTCTCTACCTTCTTTTTCTTCTCCTTTTTTCTGTTCTTCCTCTACCTTCTTCTTCATCATCGTTTTTCTTCTTTTATTTTCCTTTTCTTTTTTTATTCCTTCTTCTTCTTTTTCCTCGTCCGTCCCGTGGGTGAGAGGGGGTTTAAGTCCGATTAACCCTTTGGAGAGATACAGAGCCATCCCCAGGTCTCTTCTCCTCCCTCTCTCCCCCGTCGTTTCTAATGATGAAGTAAAAGAATAATTGTTGAAAGCCGCCTCGGACGCTATAATGTTTGTTAATTCTATTGATCCAACAGTTGGCTCCATAGATCTGTTCTCATGATCGCCGTTACGCGGCGGCGGCGAGGGACTTGTCTGCTATTTATGAACACAAAGGCTTTAATAAGCTGATTAATTCAGAATTGCAGCCTCTTATATAAACTCATGAATATTAAACACACATTCGAGAAATCTGATTTCTTTTCTCAAAACTTCAAGAAATGTCAGGATCTGAGAGGATTCAGGGAAAAGACGTAGATTTGATGAGTTTCTATTGGGATTTGAGCTAAATTCTAAATTCTCTGCAATACATCAGGGGCTTAAATACCAAATTTAACTCATTTCCCAAATTATGCCGAGTTTATCTGCCCCTCCCCCTACTCTTTTTTCTTTTGCCGTTGGAGCGAATAAAAGCATAATACAAATAATAATAATAAAAATAATAATAATGTGGATAATTTCACTTTTACATTATAAAGGCAGTGCAGAATGCAGTCTCCCGGCCCCAGGGACGGCTCTAATTCCGCCTGCGTTTCCGCTGATATTAGTCTTACCGAAAATTAAATATCTCAGTTCCCAAAATCTCATAAAACAAACAAACAATAAGCATCGCGTCCCGGCAGAAATGAGGCTAAACGAGGCTTTTCTAATTATATTACAAACCAGGTCAGCGCTGCGTTCCCCGACAATGCCGAGGATTACGTGGGGCTTATTCACTAAATTCTTTTCTCTATAATTCTGCCGCGTAATTAATAATTTCCCAAGGAACGCCGTCCTCACACAAAAGGCGATCGATTACAGATGAAAATGAATCGTTTCCTTCGCAGCGAGACTTTTGTTGAACATTTTCCATAGAACAAAAAAACTTACTATGGAGATGAAAAATCTACAGAAAAAATGTTTTTGGTTGATTAAAATTGTCTCCGGCGCTTTAAGGCCAGCGGCTGATAAAATCATATCCGTGCAGCCGCTGCTGGATACATCGTTACACCTTTGTGGCCGCGTGTATCCGGCGGCACACGGAGTCTTCCGCACAGCGGCACCGGCCCACCGGGAAATTTGCCCGATAGCCCAACCTGGCCAGTGAAATAATTCTTTGAATTGGTTATTTGCCTAATGCCTTTATTTTGTTTTAAATTAACCTTCATCCGGGCGATCGGAGGATTACCAGGCACCCTCGACCATCCTTCTGAATAGCCTCGAATGCGGTCAGCGGTCCATAGGTTTAGGACGTCACTCGCTATGACCTCAACGCCCGTCCAAATGCCAAAAGACTCTAATGTATTTCATTTTATATATCATTCTGGGGGGGGGGGTATAAATCAGCCATTTGCTAAGAACACCGCGATCCGACGTCTGCCGGAGACGGGGGTTCCAGAAGGTTCTTACGCTCGCCTGCTTGTTGTCTTCTGTAAAGCCTTTTTTTAAGGATCATTTATAGGATCCACGCCGTTTCTTTTTACCTCCACACGAGAGACACGTATAGAGACGAACTCAAAGAGGACTCAACAGGACAAATCCTATAGACGTTCCCGCCGGCAGGAGCTGGAATTCTTCTTTGTTATGGGATACAATAATATCGGATACTTTGTTCCCTTAAATGAATATCGGTTTTTTTTAATGTGATCGTGAAGTCTTTGTTGAGAAGATCTTTGGTTCCTTCTGCCAGGAAGCCCACGCTGCGTTACTTGGTTCTTTAAGAAATGTAGAACTAAATACGTTGGTTACGTTATTAAACAGACCTAATTTGGTTCAATATGGGCGAGATGGGCAGATATCTACCCCCCCCCCCAGAATACAGGATTTGCCGCCCTCCCTCCTCACCTTTAAGGCACTGAACACAAAATGATTACATGAACCAAGAATGAACTCTACAGAGAACCAAAATCCTTTGTTTTCTGTGTATAAATACACAGGGGAATTTGCTTTATTATATCGCAACATATTGTGCTTCAGAATTTGTCCGATTGGATGTGGATTTTTTACCAGAACCAGCGCAGGATTTTCAAGGAAGGAAATTTTTTGGCACACGGAGGGTTTTTGAAGTCCTGGAAATATATATTTTTTATATATATATTTTGGTACAGAGATTTCGGCACAGGTACGTGGATCTCTGGTACAAAGGCGCAGAATAGAAACGATATTTGTTCCCAAATTGTACCAAACGATCGGTCATCAGGCACTTACTTCCACGACCAGACACTAACGTGAGACTCGTGTCTGATATATTGTTCTTGGAACGATGGCACTTTTTCATGCAGAGCTTTTGTTTTTCCCAAAATGCACCAAATGGAAACTATTATCTTAATTACCCCTTTTGAGGTTCCGTATCGGAATAAAGGAAAAGAATAACCTTATAATAATGAGATCTTAACGCCAACCCTTAATAGAAACATTAAACATAAAAAAGGGTAGACAATTTATCTTAAATGGGAAGCTCTGCCATAAATGCCTCAATGAAGTAAGAAGAGGTCTATCTTTGGCCCTGTCTTGTCTCCCCGATTATACCTCTGGGCTCTGTTAGTGATGGTCTAGGAACTGAGCAGGGGTATCTGTCCTCACGAGGTGGGGTTGACGTTAGGACGTGCTGAGTCTACCATTTCTTTCTACAGCTTCCATCATGGAATGGCATCTATGGACAATATGGCGGCGCCCATTGGTAATAATCATCCCTGTTGTGATCATGTTCCATGCCTATAGGACCTCACTTGGGCTGAACATGCCACCACCAAGATCTTGACTTCATCTGAACTTCGTTTTACGCTAAGTGAACTGTATTGGACCCTTAAGAGAAATACGTTACACTAACAAATATATCGGGGATCGGGATGAATAATTATTAATAATAATTAAGCGTTAGAAATTGGAGTAGAAAGCCAGAAACACACATCCCTTAATCAATGGGACCAGAGATGGGCCACTTGGTGCCATTTTTTGGATTCTGGAGCGTAAGAGGGATGAAGTTTAATAACCGGTTACAGTGAAACAAGTTCTCGGCTCTAGAAGCCTGGAACTCCAGTGAGTTTATAGAACCTTCGTGCTTCCAGGATTCTAAATGGAGCCACAATACGTAGCATGGAATTTACCGGCCTTTTTGAAAGGAAGCTAAGAGATCCTGGATGTTACGAGGGACCCGCGATCTCCCCCCTCTGCTCGTACGAGGACCGCGCATGCTTGCCACGTTAGGTGGTTCCATCTATTATGCTTCCAAGTCTTAGCTCGGTCACACGTTTAAATTGAGCACAGAATGTGATGTATCAGCTTCTCCAGCCTTCCGGAAGCCTTCTGTGAAGGAGAAGGTGTCGCTGACGCTTGTTGAACAAAGGAAAAGGCACACACCCGGCTCTAACTCGAGGCCATCTTGTGTTCTCAGACCGTTGTTACCCTCATTACAAACTCTCTGCTAGCGCTAGTTTGACTTCTCTGTTCATGCGGCCTAAGGTTGCTAAGGATGTGGAAGATAGTGTAAGCACAGTGTTGGTGAGACATCATTCCAGGCGGGACGTGGTTATGGTTGCCACCGTCGGTTGCCGTGGCGTTGTGCGCCGAGCCGACACCGGTGGAAGAGTCATTGGCCTGGAAAGAGGCCCGTTGGTTCGTCTGTTGGCTGGTTCCTAATTTCTGGTCCTCCAAGTCTTTAGATTTATCGTAATTCAATACCCTCCACTGTTGGTTCACGGCTTGCCACCGCTTAAAGATCCGATAAACGGAGGGTCCCTCGTGGATTATCAACCCTGAAGAAAGACACAATTTGAATGTAAAATATTTGCCAATCAGACCCTGAACACTAGAGAGGGAACAAGAAAAATGGAGTTTATGCTCATGACAACCAGATGAAGCCTCGGCATGTCAGACTCAACCGAAGGCTGTTTGTAAAACACAATGTAAAATAATAATAAAATGGCTGCTTTTTTTTAAACAAATCTCCCAGAATATAACCTGTGGGGGGCTATTAACGGCGGGATCTGGCAATTACACGGTGAATGTAAACTACTGATGGAAAAAAAATAACATGTTTCAAGAAATGGAACCGAAGAAAATCATCAAAAGGAGGTTGTACCCCCCCGGGGGGATTTCACTGCATTGATATTAAATCAACGCTCCGTACACACAGCAAAAAAAAATAAATGAAAGCTGCAGCGAAGGCCTCGGAAAGAAGACGTCCCCGTTAAATATGTGATTATTATTTGTTTTATTTTATAGTGTGGTTTTTCAATATATTTTACATAAATTCATGGTTTCTTTGCGAACACAAAACTATTACTTCCTGTTTCCTTTCTGCGGTTGGACAGGAAGTGCTTAGGCCCGCAGGAGAAGTAACGGATCCACTTTAAAGGGTTAAACCAGTGTGGCCCCATCGGCTCCATGCTCGTATATTTTAAGACGCAGCAGCTGTAAGCGGCTTTTCTATGTGGTTTACGCATCTGGGTGGCTTTGGATTCGTCGCGTCGTCCAAGTGAACCCAAAGCATCGAAATAGAACGTTTTTCTTTGTTTGTTGCAATAGATGATTTTCTGGGTAATTTATCATGAAAACCAATCATTGGACGGCGTACAAAAAAGATAATTATTTGACGAGATATAACATAAAAGAGGGGCCTTGAAACGAGTTGGGTAATAATGCCGATCCTTATCGGAATGCGTGAGTTATAGCGTAACAACACTCACTCCTGCCTACAGATTTGATTGATTTTTACACCAATGAAGGTGGGGCACTGCAGACTGATCTGCTGGTTATTATCGGAATCAATGGAATCGGATCTGATATCCGCAATCACTTGAGGCTCTAACCGGCTGAAACCTACAAACGAGCGAAGTTAGAACGCAAACAAACACTCGCAAGTAAATAATTATTTGCCATCTGTCAACATCAGAGGGACGGAGACTGTAATCTGCATAACGATTTGTGCCGAGACTCCAGCGCTGGCTAAGCCCGACTGCTCCTTTTTATGATGCCACATAACGGCTGCGAGTCTCACGCGCAAGCCGGCTATAAACATTATGAGCCGGAAAAGCTGCGATTTATTTGCCGACGCTTCGGCTAATAGTCGGGGCCAAAGAGAGGACCCTGCTCACCGTGTTAAAAAGACCAAATGTCCCTGTATTCGATGTAATATATTGATCTCCCAACGACAGTGGTTTGCTTGTTTGAGAAAAAACAATAAAATACCCCAAACTGGCTACAAGAAATATTTATTTTTATGAGCTAGAAAATCCTCTGTGTTCCAACCGACCAACCTTATTGTTTATTGGTTTATATAGCGCCATCATATTCCGCAGTGCTGTACAATCACATAGCAAGTGATATGGTGTTCCTAGACACGATTGAATAGGTAAGTGCCCCTGCCGAGGCACCTTAGGTGTTGGTAAATATGAGCGAGGTCTCTAAACAGATGACTTTTATCGGCTCAGATCTCTTGGGCTCGATAATGAGTCTAATCCTTAATCTGATTTACTGGAGGTGAAGGATACATGGTGAGCGATTCAATAACCCGTCTAAAAGCAAATTAGACAAAGGACACTGAAAGATTCGAAAATGAAAGCTGAAAGATCCGCACTCAACTGATTCCGTGGGGTCAACGGAAAAAAGAGCATTAAATTGATCCTTTGACCTTAATTGATTTCTGGGACATTTGCCAACAACTTGCTACAAAAGCATCATTAGAACTCTAATGTACAATGTATCAAGGTTTCGTTCTTCTTTCCCCCAACGAGGAATAACATCATTCTGTCAGGAATCTTTAAGAAATAAACCTTTTCATTACCGGTGAAAACACCTCTAGCACTTTTTTTTGGCAAATGTCTCTGACATATGCAGGTAAAACAGCCGTTAACATGATCATAATATGTAGTTTTAAATATATATATATATATGTAACAGTTGTAGTTGTCTTGTATCAGTATGAGTTTGTATCAAGGGGATCTGGACACATTTTCCCAGCTACAGAAAGATTTTTCATGATGAATATTCCACCCGAACAAGAGACCTCAACGGCTCCAAAGGTTTATATGACTCTAAATCTTCTTTAAAAGATAATAGACTCTACGACTATAGACTCCAGGACCACAATATCTGACGCCAGGCTTTGTTCTTCACTCACCTATACAGACAATGTCCATAAACCCGTACATCCCATAGCAGATCTGGAAAAGGAGGTCCTGGCGTTGCCATTTCGCAGAGGGGCTAAATGTGGACCAGATGAGCCACGAAATGCTGGCGATAAGAAAGAGGGAGCCCAAGATGGCGGCTGCAATCTGGACCTTCTCAATGACGGTCAGCGAGATGGCTTGCCACTGCAATGATAAGGAGACACGCGCATGCCGACACACAGGAGCTAAATTATTCTGGGGGGATATCACAAAATATCACAAAAATAAAACGTTCTCCACGATTACGGGTATTAAAGAGACAGTAAACTTTTCTTTTTCTTAACTCTTAAAATCACTAAGCAAATTGGAGAGTTTTGGACACTGCGGACCCCCGTACTCTTTGGATCTACCTACGGGGTCAGAGATGATGAGATGGGTGTCTAATACATATGTGTTGCCTATTTTAAAATGGAAACATTATCACATAGGCTTCACGTGGCAAAAAGTATACAAAGTATCCGGCAAATGAATAAGAAACGTATCCGTAATAAATGAAATGCAATAATGATGTTTTGTCTAAGATACAAACATACTGTAAGCAAATCGATCGATATATAAACTCCCATTCAAAAGTTTGGGGTCACTTAGAAATGTCTTTGTTTTTTAAAGAAAAGGGGTTAATGTTGTAAATGACTATTGTATCGGGAAACGGCTGATTTTTAATGGAATCTCTTCATAGGCCCACAGAGGCCCTTTATCACTCCCATCACTCCTATGTTCCAATTACCCTTTATCACTCCCATCACTCCTGCGTCCTAATGGTCCTTTATCACTCCCATCACTCCTGTGTTCCAAAGGCCCTTTATCACTCCCATCACTCCTGTGTTCCCATGGCCCTTTATCACTCCCATCACTCCTGTGTTCCAATTACCCTTTATCACTCCCATCACTCCTGCGTCCCAATGGCCCTTTCTCACTCCCATCACTCCTGTGTTCCAATGGCCTTTTATCACTCCCATCACTCCTGTGTTCCAATGGCACGTTGTATTCGCTGATCAAACTTTATATGTAAAAGGCTACTTGATGGTTGGAAACCCTTTTTGTAATTATGTTACAGCCAGAAATTTGTTTTTCATGGAAACAGCGGAGTGACCCCAAACCTTGGAACGATAGTGTATAGGTGTGTGTGTGTGTGTGTGTGGATATATATATAGATACAAAACATATACGATGAACTACATTGAATGGTGGAGATCATTTTTATTAAATACCTTTAATGACTTTTAAAGCCAAAAACTGCTGTTGATGAAAGAAATGTAAATGTTGATAAAGGGTTAAATACCTTCACCTGAAGAGGGTTCTTTGTGCTTATAGAGATAACGTGGTACTTGTAATAGCAGAGCTCACAGCTCCATGACCCCCTCTCGCTTATCCATTTTATCAGGCATGGCTGGTGGGTGCACCGGACAGAACCATCACAGCGGCACGGGCTCAGCAGCTCCCCCTGAAGGACAAAGCGCCGCGTTAACACAGAGTGCCCAGGGTGCCCGCGGATACATTAGCCAATCCAAAGAGTATTTCATAAAGGTTCTTGACCAGATGAGAGGAAGAGAATTAAACTCAAACAGAAAGAACAACAGAAAAGAATATTTATGAGTAAAAGACTGCAAAGACTGCAGCAAATACATTGATGGCGGAGAATCCATGCTCTGTCCGTGGTTCTGATCCGGGTCCAGTAGCCAAATACCATAATCATATAAGAACGTCATATTCATGCGAAAAGCAGCTTCCAAGGGCGAGCTCAGGCCGGTGCTGCGGGTGCCCAGGTGTCTGGTAGAGAAGTACAAGACGCAGTGATGATGATGATGATGAGGGCTCCCCGAGACGTGAGAGGGAGAGGAGAAGGGAGAGCTGAAAAGCTTTACTAATGAGGGAAGAGAGGGAGAGAGGGAAAGTAAGTGTGTCTGTGTATCTAGTCTCTACGTGTATGATGTTATTATGAGTGAGTGTTTGTGTTAGCGTGTGTGTGTGCTTATGGTGTTAGTATGTGTGAATGTATATTGTTAGCACATGTGCGCGTGTGTTACTGTATGACGATGTGTGTCAGCATATAGTGTGATGTTATTATATGGTGTTAAAGTGACTGTGTGTTTGTGTATTTTGTGTTAGCATGAGTGTGTGTCAGTGTATGGTGTGATGTTATTATATGGTGTTAGCGTGACTGTGTGTTTGTGTATTTTGTGTTAGCATGAGTGTGTGTCAGTGTATGGAGTTAGAGCGCCAGGGGTCAGCCAAGGGTCAGTGGTACGAGGAAGGTATGCGTGTGCGTATGTATAAGTGCACGGTGTGAGAGTGAACATGTGTTTGCGTGTTAGTAGGTATATTTTCTTTATAAACGAGACATCGTTTAACCGTTTCAGTGCTGGGTGGAGTCGCACATCCATCGCAGAGCTGTCCACAGTAATTCACTGTTGTAAAACCTCACAGCTCATTTAATCCGCCTCCTCTGCTTTTTCTCTCTCCCCCCCGTCTGTCTCTTCTCTCCCCGCGTTCCGCCTGTCACCGCGGGTTACGTCTCTCCACATTTGCTTCTGACTCATTCCGCTATAAAATTATCGGTGCAGAAACGAGGCTTTCGCAGACCCTTCGCGTACCTTAATATTTCAGACACCCGGGTTGCGGAGACTCAAAGTTTAAGTTTTATTTTTTTTACTTAATTCACAAACAGCCGCGATTCCCAATATTTCATTCCAGTCCTGATAAATCTATCAATACGTATCCTTAAAATATCACTTCTTACAGATATTTTATCCCAACAAAGTAAATATTCTCATACACCTCGTCCTTAAATCAACCTTTTTCAGTTCCTTTTTGGTACTTTTCTTTTTGAACAATGAATTTTGCTTCTCGCCCTTTCGGTTCGGACAAAATTTGTTGTCACTCACACTCATTCACTCTCGCTCCTTCTCTGCCAACCACCTCCGTGTCCCGTCTTCTTTTTCCGCAGCTCCTCTTCTTCTCTTGCCTCTTCTTGTTCTTCTTTCTTCGTCCGCTTCTCCCCGGTATCAGCTCCGTTATCCAGGTATTTCTGCGATAGGATGGAGCCTCCGCTCACACTCTCTCTCTCCCGATTGGAGGAACGAGGGAAAGACTTTCTTCGTGGTGTGCGCTGTGGCTCCACCCTTTTGTGAAAATACACCAAGAAGCCAGAATATTGCAGACAGATCCGTCTCTAGTAATCTGGCTTCTTGGAGTAAATCTGCAAAGGGACGGAGCCATGGCGCCTACCACAGGGACTGACTCTGATCCGTTCCTCCAACCGAGAGGAGCACTGGGAGGCCTGGTTAACGGAGCGGATGCCAGGAGGAAGCGGACGAAGAAAGAAGGCAGAAGAAAGAAGAACAAGAAGAAGCAAGAGAAGAAGAGGAGCCGCTGAAAAGGTGACGGGACATAAAAGCGGTCAGCGGACAAGGTAGGGAGACATCTAGGATATGATTACGGACTTCACAGCAGGAGAAACTGGCAGACTAGACGGGGGCCGAATGGGGGCCGATCTGCCGGCAGGTTCTATGTTTCTAAGTTCCCTCTAGAAATGAATTTCTCGCATCTGCATATAGTGCTTTGAAGCCCCTGACATCCAGATCCCAGAGCATTCAGAACATATAAATTAAGAGCAATTGCCGCTTGGTGCAGATCTGTCGCCCACTTGCCTTGACGCGGCGCGGCGCTGGCATTTCGAAGCCGGAATAATATCAGCAAACAAAGAGATAAGGTCACGGATATTTAAAGAGCTGGAACGTACAGTAAACCCCCGCTGGTAACATTTTAACTTCCTCTTCACTTCTAAGTCTGGCTCCTACGTGGGAATAACACAATAAACCATCGTGAAAATACGGCAATAAACTACTAATTTGTAAGAAAAAAAATATATATATAACTTTATTTTTTTCAAAATTCTTACATTCTTGGGGATAATTAGCTGTTTGAGGCGAGGCACAGTTTGCTTCTTTGTATCAACTTACATTTTACACACCATGTAATGGTTCATATTTTACACATACATAATATTTATATGCGGAGCGTGGAGACTATATATGTAAAGATGCTGAACAGCCAATAGGAGCCAAGTAAAGGGGAAACGCCATCTTCCATTGGCTCAAAGCTTTTTGGAAGTCCCGCTGGCGTCTGTAATATCAGGCTTATACGTAATGCAGAAAGTTTTACCATACTGAGAGGGTGGTGGATAAATGGAACAGCCTCCCAGCAGAAGTGGTAGAGGCTACGTGAACACGGTTCACGTTGCATCATACATAAAAACCCAGACCCTGCCGGCAGATCGGCCCCATCCGGCCCCCATCTAGTCGCCCGTTTCTCCTGCTGTAAAGACTCAAACCTTAATCAGTCGTTGGTCTCGTCTTAGATTCAGGAGCCTTATGTCTATCCCGCGCATGTTTAACACCCTTACTAAATGTGGCCAACATGTTCATGTCTTTCCATCATTCCATTATTGTCTCATCAAGTATCCCGATTGAATATGTCTACCGAAGGCTCATCAACTCAAGATTCCACAAACGGACCCATGTTTGCAAAACTCCACATCCAACAAGGAGCTTGAAAACTCCGGAACCAACAGCCTGAAACTCTAGGTGTGATCACAAACTCCAGAATTCCACTGCTGACCCCAGATCTGCGCATTCTAAAACCAACTCATTCCACCAAAAAAATCCAAGAGGACATTGAAAGGCTCCTGAGATGCTCGAGAACCCATTACTTGGCCAAAAAAAAGAAAGAACCGCATAGTCTTAAAAGCCCGCATGACTTTACGATCCCAAACCTAGACCTGAACCTTTCAATCCCACCAAAGGTGCTCCCCATCAAAGTTTATTAGGCCTACAGGATATCTGCGTTGGATGCTCCATGCTACATTTTGTTACGATGAGAACCCTTGCCGAGACGATACATCTTCTTTTCATTCCTTACGCCGAGATGTCTCGCTTGGATACAATAGTGACATTAATCCTCATGTCTCTCCTTGTAAACACAGCTGCGGAGCCGGCGAACACAACAAAGATTTACAACAAGGCAATCAACCAAACGCTTCTTATATATTTACTACGATCTAAATATACACCCCGAGACGGAAAGGAATCTTTCATTCATTCATTCATTCACCGCGCCGGCAGTTATTTGATCGCATTACACAAGGTTTTTTTTTAAGGCATTTCTGAGTGTTATGTGAACTCAATCCCGCTATTATTTCCTAAATGTAGATTTATATGCCCCTGGAAAGCCTTTTGCGCGATATGAATTAAATCGAAGTATTTTATTTATTTATTTATTTACGTCGGGTAGAGAGGCAGTTTTCCCCCCCCGGTGACTCGCAATGAGAAATGTTTAAATGTAACAGGCATTTTACAAACATCTGCTCTCGTAGCTCGGTTCACAAATTGATCGCGTTTAAGCAAAGCGATTCTGGTGCAAAGTGGTCTTATCGCCATAGCAACCAGTGGAATGTCCCACTGATGCCAGTGAGCGTCACGATTAGTGGTGCCTGTTAACCTTGCTAAGCCAGAGTCGTGGGGCAGGTGGGGCAGGCAAAGGGGCAAATGCATATGGGAGGGATCCTGAAGAATTGCCCTCCATGCATTTTCAATCGGACCGCATGGAAATTTAAAGGGACCACTAACGAGACCTTAAATGGAACTCCAGTTCCAGGGGGCTGCTCTGCGCATGTCGTAGTCATGAAGTCCCTCCGCACTATGTGGGGACACCTTAGGATATGTTGTCCCACTCAGGAAGAGTCACTCGTTTTGGAGCGCTCTCCTTTTCATCCGATCCCCGTTTACAGGTCTCCGCCGCGCCGCACTCGTTGAATCATCCCCGTGATTTGGAGCGGAGACCGGAGACGCTTCTCAGCGCGCTTCGCCTGACCCCAGATTACCGGCGATTCGTTAGTGCGGCTCAACGACTGCGATGTGGAACCCAACGCCTTTCGCAGCAACCCAGACAGGTGCTTAACGCAAAATGCATCAGAAATCCCTAACGAGATAATCCCGCGTCCTTAACGCCCGCGCGGGAGTGGAATAACGCCGGGGAGGAAAAATCACTTCCCATCTGTTCCAATGAGTGGACTACTGAGTTCATGCAGGACATTAAAGGGACGCTCCAGCGTGCACTCAATATAATAGCCGAGTGGTCCCTTAAAATTTCCATTTGCAATGGGGGATTCTGCAGGCTGCCCCTAGAAGTATGGACTCCTCTCTCCCAAGCTATCTTCCCATACTTTGTGTCTGTAGGGGGTCTAACGAGACCCCCTGTGCGTATGCTTAGGAAAAGCACCCATTGATTTCAAAGGGAATACTTTCCTGACACTGAGTTTTAATCTTATTTATGGAGGTTTGATAAAAAAAGTAAATCTGTTTTATTAACGTACATTTTTTATTATTACTGAATATAAAATCTTTTACATTCGCTTCCCGCTCTCCAAATCACCGTTTCCCTTGACTTGTAATTAAGGGCCGTTTGCCGCAAGTTCCGGGGCGCGTTTTTTGTATCCGTTTAAAGAAGCGCCCGCCATCCCCGAGAACGCCTCGTAATAAAAATCTATACATTTGGAGAATCGTTTGGCGGCCTGAGGAGCGGCTGTGGGTAGAGTGTCAGCTCGGCTGCCGAGCGCCGTTGATAAGCAGAGCAGCTCACAGAGGGTCCCCGGGGAGCGCTGACGGCTCTTAACCTCACAATTACCTCTCAGAGGGGAGGCTGGGAGCTACAAGGAGGGATTATACGCACCGCGCATGTTTGGCCTTGAACAAAGACGATCAGGCGAGATATCATAGCGGGGTTTAGCATCCTAAAGAGGATACAGAAGGGCAGGAAGGATCGCATTCTATTCAACTTGGATGCTTTTTAGCCTCTTTCTTCACTATGTAGAAACAAAGAATTTGCCGGCAGGTCGGCCCATTCGGCCCCCGTCTAGCTGCCCGTATCTCCTGCTGTAATGACTCAAACCTTAATCAGTCGTTGGATCCCCAGGCCCGGGACCCCCTGCACAGTCCCTTCGCTGCTCACTCAGAACAAAGTCTCTCCGGTTAATTCTTTCTGCTGGCAACTAAAACCGCAAACGCGTCGGCACAGAATTTGAGGGCAGATAAGAAACATTTACAAACTCTTCAGGACGAATTACGAGCCACTCTTTGTGAAACCCGCTTTACCTCCAGAAACAAACGTCAACTTCAAGAAACGCTTCAGTCTCCATTAACATCAACTGCCAGACACCGGACTCAGCAGCTCCGCCAACTATCTGAGGTCTAACTGAGGTCTGACGACGTCATCCGGTGCAAAAAGTCAAAATGAGAAATAAGGCATAGATGTGATATTAGGGAGTTTTACTTAATGAGAGCGTGGTATATAAGGGGAACAGCCACCCAGCAGAGGTGGTAGAGGGTAATACAGTGAGGGTATTAAACATGCATGGGAAAGACATACGGCTCCTGAATCTAAGACGAGACCAACGACTGATTAAGGTTTGAGTCTTTACAGCAGGAGAAACGGGCAGATTAGACGGGGGCCGGATGGGGCCGATCTGCCGGCAGATTCTATGTTTCTATGTTATGTGAAATATAACCTAAAATGAACAGCTGGAGACAGACATCTTTCAGATATAATCCCCAAAATGAGGCGAGATTAGGATTTATTATCGTTCAGTCCAGAAATAGGCGGATGGAATAGGAAGCCTCCTCCTGCGTGCTGCGGCCGGTGATTCACTTTTTATGCCGCATTATTTTCTACACAATCAGATCTTTTCCTTAAAAAAAAGAAAAACTGCAAAAAAAAAAAAAAAGCATAAAGAAACTCGGATGAATCAATCCTCAGAGCTGTTACTTAATGTTCTCTGTTCCCAACAAAGGGCATTTAATTGCTAGCGCTCTCGGTGAGTCACTCTAATACGTACGCCGCGTCGGGTGGCTGGTCGCACGCGCTCGGAATGGGAAAGTCTCTCCTTACGGTGTCAGCCGACGTTCTCTCCAGGCGGTAACATCGCACGGCGCGTCCACTGACTCAACAAACAGCCGTTACCATTCACTAGAATCCACGAGAAATGAGTCATGTGGTCACAGAAAGTGTCGCCGTCCCTCCGGTCGCCCCCGCCGTAGTGTGTAACGGGGTCTCCCTGCATGGGGTGGAAAGTCTTATTTTCCATCATTTTTAGAAAATGGGTGAAAATGCTCGCTCGCCTCCGTTCACTGGATTCGGTTACGCGATTCTTCGTCGACGGGATGGTGAAATGCGTAAAAGTCTTTGGGATGGGACAGAAAACGATGGCAACCATCCCATAAAAAATAACCCACGATATAACAGCCCACAACAAACATGGCGAACACACATTGAAGAAGAGATACACATAAAGGGATCACAGGAAGGATCCGATCTGTATGCGGATTCTTTTTCTGCTCTAGACTAGTGTTTCTCAATTGTGGCCATCAACCCAGTCATACATGGTCATGCTCAGCCACCAGCCCCATCTCATGTGGTCTCAAGACCACCATGGTCCAACCTCATGGAGACACCTCCTGTTCAGCTTCACACATTAAGGAGATGCTGAGAAAACTTTGCTGGTTTATTGCAGCTTCTGGAGAATTCTGGAGAAACTCTGATCGAGAACAGCGAGGTCTTCAAAGCTAAACACATAAAGTTTCTACATTTCCACAAAGTAAGTCAGAATACTACGGGGGGAAAAAAGGCTTTAACTCAAATAAAATTATTATTAGAAAATCTACAACATACTTCATTTCTGCAACTTTTTAGATGTTTGTCTTCCAGAAAATCCCTTTTAAAATCAGCCTTTAGAATTCTAGTGGAAGGCGAGAGATCCAGTAACTGGAGAGCCGGGTCTGGAGAGGTCCTGCTGTCCCCATAAACCACAGGAATATGGCAGAAGGTAACATTTTACTACATAAAAAAATTGGATTTTTTTAAATAAAAAAACTTCTACAGTTTTGCTGGAGAAATGTAAATATACATCGGAAGAAAAAATGCTATTCAGCCGGGGAATGAAGGCTTGTTTGGCGTCTTGGGACATTTTAATGGCTCAGCGAGTGCTTCGTAGGTCAGCACAGTAGGGTTTAAGGACATAGTACGTGACAACCTCACCAGATCCTGTAACCCGCAGACAGTCCCGTTCGTCGAAGGTTATTTAAATCTCAGCTACAATATGTTAACTCTTTGCTGCTATCTCAGCAGCTCAAATAATTAACACCGTTGGTTGGCTCTACGAGGCGATACGCAACACGGGAGTCCGCACGGGAATAAATTAGAAGACTGACCTCTGATATTCACATTTGACACACAAGTGGTGGATAAGCGGTACTTGCTACCAGTAGAGGTGGTAGAGGTTAACCCAGTGAGGGAATTCAAGCCTACATGAGAATATGGCCATCCCGACTATAAGACAAGAAGATCAAGGACCAAGTAAGGTTTGAGGTCTTAGAGCAGCTACATAAAATGGGCAGATTATATGGGTTCAATTGCTTCCATTTCTATGTCTTCTTACCCAGATATTTTGGACCGCAGTTTACAAATAATACATCTTTTTATCCGTAAATGCATTTTAGGTAAATAAGTAAAATGTTTTCATTATTTTCTATAATTTGGCATTTTAAGATCCCAGACTTAATCCTAAATCAGCGATATGTCTCACGAGACTCAAGCATGCATGATATGGCCAGACAACGATCACTACCATGAATTACGGGCAGAAGCAGATGTTACGTTATTAGAAGTGGGGGTGTTTGTGTGAAACGTGCTACGGATTGTCAGGTTAAGCAGAAGCCTCTACTTTATTTTCTAGTTTTGTAATTCTGGGGGGAACCCACCTGCTCAGGTCCTTGGAAGCAGATCCTGCAGAGAGGAGTCCTCATCCCGCTGTCCAGGCTGCTGCCAAGTGAGTATCTGTCCTCACCCTTTCCTTTGCAAAAATCATCGGATGAGGCGCTACCACCAACCAAGGATCCAGGCTGGTGCAGAAGTCCTGTGGCTGCGGCCGGGCAATGCCATTCCTCCTCCGGAGTTATCCCACCGGTCGTCACCCTCCACGGTCGTCCCAATGCTGTTAAGGTGTTATTGTTGGCTGCCAAGACACCCCCAGCTCCCAAATCGTATTCTGAGCTGTTCATGGGAAGGCTAGGGGGTGGAGGTGGGCGCCTGAGCAGGAAGACCTTCAAGTCATTGAAGAACATGCGACAGCGGCACTTGAGGAGACCCTGAGGACGCAACATCTGTATGGAACTCAGGAACCCACAGCACCAAAAAACCAGAAAGGTCCTCAATAACATAAGCCTGGTTTTCTCTGCACTAAGCGAACCAGAAACACCAGGACGATCCCCTTGTCTTCAGCGTGGACTTCTATGGTGCACCAGTCATGATGCCACATCCTCCTGTTGCACCCAACATACCAGACAAAAAGATGGATCTAGAAATCTAGACTTCTAAATAATCCCGGGAGATCGGCAACATTGTATCGATTAGCATCCGTCCGACACACCAGGTTTAATTTAATAATAAACAAAAAACATCAAACCTTTACTTTTTTCATGATGGTTCCGTAACTACTGGACAACGAGGAGACTCTCAATGAGTTTAGCAGCCCGGCGTCATTAAAATAATAATAATAAATTTCCTAATTATTAGAAAAGAGGAATTATTAAAAGCAGGCGCACCAAAGACATCAGAGAATCACATAAGAAACAGCATTTTATGGTAAAATAACAGACTGGGGTTCCGTCTCCTCGAAAAGATTTTATAAAAAGGTGAGCGTTCAGAAGCAGGGAAGGTGGCCAATTCTTATCTCACGTTTCTTCTCTCCAGTCTCCACAATACAGGCGACATCATCAGGAGCTGGTGCCGAAAACACAGAGAATTCCTGGCGCCGGATCCTACCGCATAGCTGGTGCTTTCCTTGAACCTCAATTCCAGAAGCCACATTCCACGGGAGCAGCTCATCGTGCCTTCTTGTGTCCCTCTTTGTGCTGTCTTGCCATGGCATGGCATGAGACCATCTCACTCCTAACCCCACTACACAACATCTTCTAGCTGCCACCCTGCTGGCTATAGTGAGATGACCCCCGTTTGGTGTATTTCCCCCATCCAGCTGGTGGTGATGGTGATGAGGATTCTTCTCATGCAGTTGGCTGTTCTGCTGTTGCTACCTCCCTGGAATGCCAGAGGAAGAAGAAGAAGGATGATTGTTACAATGTAACGGAGCTTTTCTCTTTTAGTCTCCTTTTTTTTGGATGGCATTAAAGGAATAAAGATGCCTGTCCTGGATCTGGTATCCTCTGAAAGGTTCTTGCTTTGTGGCTGGGGAATTTTAAGTGATGATTCAGGGTTTGTGCTGGAGATGGATGGAGGAGCATGGAGAGTGTGCTGGGAGTTTCTGCCTGCAATTTCAGCACCTCTGCTCTCTGGACAGCTCCCCTCCTAGTCTGCAACGTCATGTTCCTGGGGGGATGACGTAGGCAGCTGGGGGGAGAGGAGGAGGGGGGGGGGTTGCATTGCCTTCCAGCCTAAGAGTATTACATATGATCCTCTTTACCTTCAGACAGTTCAGCTGTAAATACAGACAGCCCTTAATCTCAAGGAACAAATTCAGCTCTCTTCCAATGAGAATAATGGTGCAATTGTAACACCCAGCACTGAAAGGGTTAAATAGTTTAAATGAAAAGGGGGAGGCAGTTTTTATTGTATTTTTTTTTATATATATATATATATATAATTTATTTTTATTACATATCTAACAGAAGAAAGACTATTGCTGGGGAATAGAAAGACAGAACGACAGACAATGGGGATTTTGTCTGGAGTTTAAAGGTGCTGTTCCACTTTTGTTAGGAAATGCAGCATTAGAAACACTATTCCTAGTGCTCTTGGAACCTACAATCCGCACATCGTCCCCATTCGCCCCCCCGTCTAGTCGGCCATTTCTCCTGATGTAAATACTCAAACCTTGATCAGTCGTTGTGACAGGGCCAGGCTAGCTGGCTCATATGTCATATGAAGTTTAGCCGGGTCACAGAGCACTTCTGTGTCCGGTTCCGTATACCGTGACCCGGTAATTTATATTGTGTTTATTGTGTAACCGGCCCAGAGACTGATGTGGATTCAGCCCCAGCCTTCAAAGAGACGATCCTATAATCTGGCTGGGGCTCTTAATCAGCCAACACAGCCCTGTCTGCCCAGCCGGCCCCCGCACTACAGGGGGGATAACACAGGTGGGGGAACCCATTGTATTCTGTAATCCCCTCACCTGATACATCCCCTGTATACTGATGGGATTTGTGAGGGGATGTGAGTGATGGGATTGGGGGTTGGGTTCGGTACACATTGCATTGAGCTTGTATATAAATTCTGTGTGTTTGTAATAAAGAGAGTTCTTCTTGGTTTACTACGAATGGTGGTCTGGATGATCCGTGGATAGCTGAGTGCGATCCGTATGAGGGACTGACTGGTGATTCCTCAGCCCTCAAACAGGGGGACCCAGCCTTGGGTACGGTGACCCTGTAACAGTCGTTGGCACCCCAATGTTAAGAAGCCAGTCTGGTCCCGGAAAGGGGCGCAACCGTATCCTTGACAATTTGTTGGGGGACATGCGCAAGTGATCTATGTCTACACTTGCATTCAAAAAAGAAAAAAAGTGTACTGGTTTGGGGCAATAAAAGGGCTTTTTGCTTGGTGCACTTTTTGGTCCAGGACCAGCACTTAGTATCACAATTTTAAAATGTATATATTTATAATATTCTTTATTTTATATATATATTTTTTTTTCTTTAAAAAAAAAAAAAAAGTTTAGGGAGATGTTTCATAAAAGTGAGGTTATGGGGTAAAAATAATGGGTTAGAAGGGGGGAATTTGTTTTAAATCAGTGTGGAACGCGGGAAGTAACACACACGTGAATTTGGGTTGCATATTTAATGCATCGTTCAGTTCTGGGCTTCACTCCTTAGCAGTAGCCGCCCTCAAGCACCTCGGTCTATTGCTCATTTTAAGTACATTCACTTTTTTTTTTTTCTGGAATTTTAAGCTACAAACAGCAGAATAATAAAAAATATAATTTTTTCCCAAATTTCCATTTTTTTTAATACTTTTCTATTACCCATTTATACAGCTTTTCCTAAAAGCCGTGTATGGGATGTAATGCTTATTAGTGCTGAAAACACGCACTGTATTTGGTTTTTTACCGGGGCAGTATGGGGGCCATTAATGTTCTTGTGCAGAATGGTTCACACATCACAAATGCTTTGCTAATGAACACTTGCTGGGCTCCTCCATTAGACTTCATGTTCCTTTCATGTTCTGTTATTGAGTTGTAGAAACAGGAAGAATCAAAACTGTGCCTGTTATCCACGGAGTCCTCGTTCCGTCCTCATGGGTTACTACAGGGGAGTTAAATACCGGCTTCCCGCTGGGGGTCCATATATATCATTCTCCAGCAACTTAAAGGGGAATTCCAATGAAAAAAATTCTCCTTAAACATAATCCTCAGAGCTGTATACAGTAATATAACCCCCAGCGCTGTATACAGTAATATAACCCCCAGCGCTGTATACAGTAATATAACCCCCAGCGCTGTATACAGTAATATAACCCCCAGCGCTGTATACAGTAATATAACCCCCAGCGCTGTATACAGTAATATAACCCCCAGCGCTGTATACAGTAATATAACCCCCGGCGCTGTATACAGTAATATAACCCCCAGCGCTGTATACAGTAATATAACCCCCGGCGCTGTATACAGTAATATAACCCCCGGCGCTGTATACAGTAATATAACCCCCAGCGCTGTATACAGTAATATAACCCCCAGCGCTGTATACAGTAATATAACCCCCAGCGCTGTATACAGTAATATAACCCCCGGCGCTGTATACAGTAATATAACCCCCCTCAGCGCTGTATACAGTAATATAACCCCCAGCACTGTATACAGTAATATAACCCCCAGCGCTGTATACAGTAATATAACCCCCGGCGCTGTATACAGTAATATAACCCCCCTCAGCGCTGTATACAGTAATAACCCCCAGCGCTGTATACAGTAATATAACCCCCGGCGCTGTATACAGTAATAACCCCCAGCGCTGTATACAGTAATATAACCCCCAGCGCTGTATACAGTAATATAACCCCCAGCACTGTATACAGTAATATAACCCCCAGCGCTGTATACAGTAATATAACCCCCAGCGCTGTATACAGTATTAACCCCCAGCTCTGTATACAGTAATAACCCCCAGCGCTGTATACAGTAATATAACCCCAGCGCTGTATACAGTAATATAACCCCCAGCGCTGTATACAGTAATATAACCCCCAGCACTGTATACAGTAATAATAACCCCCCCCGCTGTATACAGTAATATAACCCCCAGCGCTGTATACAGTAATAACCCCCCCACGCTGTATACAGTAATAACCCTCCCCACGCTGTATACAGTAATAACCCTCCCCACGCTGTATACAGTAATATAACCTCCAGCGCTGTATATAGTAATAACCCCCCCACGCTGTATACAGTAATAACCCACAGCTTCGAAATTATGAAGCAAAATTTTACATTAAATAATAATTATTATTTGTTTTATTTTTGAATCCAACAGTAGTAGGAATTACGTTTGTAATTCTGCATTTAAAATGTTAAAGTCATTAACCTGTTAAAGAGAAATCCAATTAGGTTGCTTACTATATGCAGGATATTCTATTATTATATATATTATTATATTCTTTTAATATTATATTAATATATTATATATTATTATATTATTATTTTTATTCTCTGGGTGGGGGAAGGGGTGTTTGGCCATGGGCGAGCCATTCGACCTGTACACAACTACCCTAGGCCCCTGTCTTCCATATGGATTAGTTCCCTGATATAGTGCAAATTCTCAGTAGGTATTTTCCCCCAACTTATAGAAAATCAGACAAAACAAAGAGACTGACGTGCGTTGAAGCCACTCATCAACGCCACTGTTAGTGAATAAGACCCAAGGAGATGTTGGGTACTCACAGTGTGGCCGCGTTACTTTGTATCTACCACGAGACCAACTCAATAAGTCTATTGATCTTGGGTAAAGTAGGGTGGAATAATCACATTAAACTCACATTAAACTGCTTTCTGCACGTAATGTATCGCAGTAACAGGACCCCGCCGTTAGAAGCCATGCGATGCCGGTACAATGACGTGAAGACATTTGGAATTTGGGTAACAGATCTGGAGTTAAAAGGCATCATTAGGGGGTAGTCATCCATCTCCCGCGTTCTTATTCTATTAGGGCGGACGCACACGCCATTCCTTTTACACGGAGATCACAGGACACGTCGGTGTTTGAATCTTCACCCCCCGAGGATGCGGAATCCGAAGCGCCATTTGATTATTCTTCATGCGCGGATCCAGATCACGTATCTGCTATAGGCGCTAACCAGGAGAGCAGCTGTTCTCGTCTCTAATTATTGTTAATCGGAGAGCGGTTGGCACAGAAATACGCGGCGACACAGCCCAAAATTAAAGAAATTGTAGTATAATTTCTTATTTATTATAATTGTAGTATAAAGCGTACTGACTGTCAATATATTACTGGAGATTCTAGAAAAGGCTTCGCTGTGAAACTATATATATATATATATATATATATATATATATATATATATATATATATATATACAGTATATACTATATATTCTATATTGCCTAGTGATTGAATGCACCCCCTGCTGGCAGCGTGTGTGTACTGCCTAGCTGGCGCACTCTGCAAATGCCCCATCCGATGTGCCCCAACGTCAGAAGATCCGCCCACCAATGTCAACAGGACCGCCCACTGATGTCAGCGATGGATACCGTTATGTTTTATTATATATACGAGGCAACAAAATATTTCTACCAGTACTTCATCGTAACTTTCTAAACGAGCGGACCCTGAGACTCTGGAAATATTAACCTGTTAATGGCCCATCGTAAAGGTTCTTTGTAGTGACTCGATCAAATGGCTTTAATACCGGTCGCCATGGAAACCTTGACTTGTCATTATTGAGCCACCTGCATTTAAGCAGGGATATCAACCGTAACATACTGGGAGCAAAAGCACTAATCGGAAGTCATATATATGATGACAGCGGAAGAGAATAGGAAGGAGTTCTATTTTGTTGCCTTGTAATATAATAATGATATATATATAGAGAGATAATTTGTAATATTTTGGAGCCTCTGTGCATAAAACTTCATACATCATCAAAGTATTAACGAACCTCGCTGATTAACTCATCGGCTTCCTTTGATTACAGATCTAAGCGATCTCTCCGGGGTTACAGAGCTCTTATCGTAATATTCATAGCCCTGAACAGACAGAAAGAAATCTCTTTTTTGAATTATTTCAAAATAATTGCCCCACCGCGCTGCACCGTTTTTAATTTTTTTTATATTTGTTTGTTAGGGCATCGCTTTTTTTTATTTATTTTTTTTAGCAGTCTTTTCAATACATTTGAGTAACATTTTTAACAATATTCTCTTATCCACCGAAAATAATGGAAATCCTCAGTTTAGTTGTTTTCTTTTATTTAGTTAACGATCATGTATTTATATCACAATTTTTTGAAAAGTCTGGTTGATATAAAAAGCTTGTGATTAATTGAACCCAAATCAATTATTAAATCAATTATTATCAAATATATTTTGGGGGAAAACAAATGTAGCTTTATTAAATGTAACTATTTGACAAGTAAAAGTGTAATTTTATTCTGAGAACTGCTAACCAGCGTCTCAATAATATTAATAGGCATTCAGCCCGCCACACATTCCACTGCCCGCAGTCAATGCATGTTTCGCTTGCCAGGAGTAAAAATGGCTGCCGATGACGTAGCCGCCGCGCGCCGCTTTACCCTCGCCGTCGCGTTGCTGGTGACGCGTTGTTGTCAAGGCGGAGCTGGTGTCAAGGGACTGTGTGTGAGGATGGAGGACGGTGGCGGGTAAATACAAAGAGGGGGATGGGAGCCTTGGCATCAGTATATGCCCGTTTATACCCAAAGCCAGTCTGCAGGTAGCCAGCTGTTACCCCCACTAGTCATGTGCACAATAAAGATTATCCCCCTAAACCTTATGTACTAAACATGTGACGCACGTCATACGTGGCAGCACCCGGTTCAGTGTTTTAGAAGTGTTCATATTAATGTTTTAATGGAGGTTTTTAGACTATGGGTCCATTTAATAGTCATTGTCTCTATATCTGATGCCATTGCTTGAATGATAGTAAGCTCTGCTGCCGCGGGATATAAAATATGTTCTCTGAACGCAGAATATGACGTCATAGCGTATATAAAATAAACGACGGCAGAGCTGCTTTGTGAGAACGCTGCTAGGTAATAAGCCTGGACGTTCCGTGGGTTTCATGAGGATCGTTCGTTTAGAACGGACCGCCAGGATTATTCCAGGAACTTGCTGTTTTGGCTGAAATTGAAATAAAATGCATTTTTTGCCTGGTGACTTAAACGCGGAATTTCTATAATCCGGTTGCACACCTTGTGCTGTTAATAAGGATGAAATATTTTGACCGTGTAACTAAATGTAATTATTTATGTTTGAGATGTGAACGCCGTGGGTCTCCTTTATTTTCAGGTTGTGTCAAGTCATTGTGAACATCTGATCGTTGAAGACTAAAGCGCTGACCTGAGAAGATGTCCGTC
The DNA here is from genome assembly GCA_023333645.1 of Sceloporus occidentalis. Taxonomy (NCBI): domain Eukaryota; kingdom Metazoa; phylum Chordata; class Lepidosauria; order Squamata; family Phrynosomatidae; genus Sceloporus; species Sceloporus occidentalis. The sequence goes on along the minus strand of JALMGF010000136.1, from coordinate 1,550,011 downwards.
TGCTTGACGGAGGAACAGAAGAGAAAGATTGAGGAGAACAGACAGAGGGCATTAGCCCGGAGAGCGGAGAGACTTGCCGTCCAGCAGAATGCTGCCAACGGGCAGCAGAGCATCTCGGGGGCTTCAAACAAACCTCAGCCGGGAAAGGCTCTGCAGCCCCCAAAGGTACAAAGTTTTAACGCTCCGCTAGAAAGTAAGGAACTGGAAAGCGGCAACAATAAGAAATGCGTTCCTCCGCGGTTTGACGTAAAGGTTGATCCGCCATCATCGGCTAAGGATGAGCAGCGTTCGGCTGGACAGCCGGTGTCTGTATATCCCAAGCAAAACTCCTCCAGCATAAAAAATGGAACAGCAGCTCCACAGACCTCGAATCTACACAAGCAGTTAAGCAGAGGTGGTACCGACCCGAATCCGCAGGAAGCCAACAGACCACCTGCTGACCTGTACAAGGCACCTGCGATACAGCCTGGTTTTGGTAATGCTGGGGCTACAAGGACTGCAAATAATTCACAGCTCTATGAGTCGTTAGCAAGCTCCAGATTAGCAGCGCTGACTGGCGGCAGCAGGACGGGGTCTGAAGTTGGGAATGGACCCTTAGTGAATAACGTTAAGCATTTTTACGGGTCGTCTACAAGCACCAAGTCAACTGCGCCTGTTGGCAGCAAGACAGCAACTGAAGGCAAGGAAAAGGTGGCCGGCGGAGGGAGCGCAGAAAGCGGGACGGCAAAGAAAGCGGCAAACGTCACGAAAGGGAGGTGTGTGAGGCATCCCGAGAAACGCTTCCGCGTCGAAGTGGGATACAACGCAGAGCTGATCTCCTTGTTTAAAACGATACCCAGCAAGAGTTACGGTGAGTGTGAGTAACCCTCAATGCAAAGAACCTCTCTCCATGCACTCTGGTGTTAATCGCACGAAACAGTGGGGTGGGTTCACTAAACTCTGCGTTTTGAAGATTAATTTAGATGAATCATATGTTTTGCAACATGGCAAATGCCCATATTCCTTGAAAAGTTTAATTCCTGATTGTTTTAGACATGCTGTATATTTGATCATGTCCCTTTAAGTACGCAGTAGGGTTTGCTTGTACATATAGACTACTGTTCAAAAGTTTGGTATTACTTAGAAACTTCCTTGTTTTTGAAAGAGAAGCACATTTTGTCCATTAAAATAACATGAAATGGATCAGAAATCAGTGCAGATGGGGTTAATGTTGGTGTTTAATGGAATCTCTTTATAGAGGCCCTTTATCACTCCCATCACTCCTGTGTTCCAATGGCCCTTTATCCCTCCCATCACTCCTGTGTTCCAATGGCCCTTTATCACTCCCATCACTCCTGTGTTCCAATGGCCCTTTATCACTCCCATCACTCCTGTGTTCCAATGGCCCTTTATCACTCCCATCACTCCTGTGTTCCAATGGCCCTTTATCACTCCCATCACTCCTGTGTTCCAATGGCCCTTTATCACTCCCATCACTCCTGTGTTCCAATGGCCCTTTATCACTCCCATCACTCCTGTGTTCCATAGGCACAATGTGTTTGCTGATCCAAGTTTGTTTAAAAGGCTAATTGATGGTTAGAAAACCCTTTTGTAATTCTGTTACAGCCTGAAATCTCATTGTTTTCCATGAAAACAGCCCAGGGACCCCAAACTTTTTTTTATCTTGTAAAGAGATTGCAATTAGAGAAATTATCCCAATCTATCTCTGTAGTATCCATTAGCGGTTCAGTGAAATATACATCCTTATCGTAATGCTTTGATTTATGCCGAGTCCTCTCAGATGTTACCGCAGGTCTCTGCCGACGTTCCGTCTGATTGTCTTACCGCAGCTTGTAAAATATTGCATAAATACAGCGATAATTGAAATTGCATGTTTATAACACACTTTACAAGCTGTGTTCTCACAAACTTGATTAAGCCACTAATTTCTAACATGAGGAAGCAGCATCCCAAATCGCCTTGGCTTACGAGCGATAAGAATTTAAAACGGACGTTCCCTGCAGACACATTTCATTTGTTTTTTTGTTATGGTTAATTCTGCTTTGGTGCCGAGTATTTCCCCGGAGCTACAAACGGGACTCTGAAGGTATTACAGACTCGGTTTGGGTTGCGAGGGCCGCGCTTGTAGGCTTACAACCTATAATGAAGAGCAGGGTAAACACAGAAAGTATACAGGCGATGGTATTAAAAACCGGTCCCCCAGGTGGATAGCTTTGTACAGTTCGGTGGCCGTGCGGAGTTAGCGTGCGTGCTTTGCAGAATAATGTATCTTTAAAGAGACGCTGAGAGACGTGGAAGCTCACAAACAAAAACCTTTTTTAAATATAATACCTATATTATATTTATAATAATGTATTTATTTTTTTCTCCCATCGATCATCCTGTGCTTTGTAGACTGTGTAACATGTCTTCCATGCCCACCAACTCCCTCAACCCATGTCAGTAAGTTTATGGCTGATGTTTTCTTTATGGCTGCTTCTCACTCACGTTCTTCTCTGTTTTAGATCCTGCAACAAAAATGTGGAATTTTAGCCAGGATGATTATGCTACACTTTGTAAGTATTCATCGGAAAGCAAATCAAGAGATGTTATCCGGATAGAAAATGAAACCATATCTACCCTAGGAGAGCCTTTTTTTTTTTCCTTTTGAAAAACAAAATAGACATTTTTGTATTTGATCGTTTACCTGTAACCTTACCTGTAGCGCCACAAATACGATTTCTCCGTGTCCCTGTATGTTGGCACCTTGGTCTGTAAAACATGGCAACCCAACAGTCACTGATATTGAGGAACACTTGTGTTCTCTTATGGGCTCCTTACAGGATTGCTTAAGAAGGTATATTGACGGTTGGGGAAACAATGGTTTTTCCTATTCGTCAGAATGCTGTGAATTATTTTATTAGAATACGTTGTGTTTATAGACCCCCGGAAGATTCTTCGGTACTATGACAGAAGAGAAGGTGACAACACAACGTTGAAACTAGCGATAACATTCACAAACGTTAAGACCTACTGGCACAGAGGGAGAAAATGGCCCCGGGGCGCACAGTGTTTTTTCACATTATCTTTTCAGTGAGTGAAGTGCAGCGGCTGCAGACGGTGGTTTTGAGCCCTCTGGATGGAATGGAAGCCGTGGACGTACGATCCGATCCGCTCGCGTCGGGCGCGGGGGCTTCCGTTAATACCCTCTTAGGAATGTGCAACAACTGGCAAAGACCCAACGCTATCGTCAAAGGCAGATGCCTGCTCGTCCTCCGCTCGCGCTTTGAAGTGGATATCGGATACCACGCCGAAATCATTGCCTTATTCAAGCAAATGAGCTCCAGGAATTATGGTGAGAGAGGCAACCTTCATTAAACTGTTTTAACCATTTACAGGCAGGGGAGAATATGATGGGTCTTAATCAGATAAAACCTCTTATTTGATGCCCTTTCCTCCATTGTGAAGCTGCAAGCCTTGCTGCTCTCCTGTTCCTGGCAGAAGTTACTATAGAGGTACTCCAGCCACCCCAGCAAGACGTTCTGCAGATCAGCGATTCTTCTTTCTTGTCTTTTCTTGACCTGAGTTAGCTTGGCCTACCAGGGACAGCAAGAATTGCTTTTCACGAAGGAAACAGAAGCAAATTAGAGGATTTATCAGCTAAACTGTAACAGAATAAACTAAAGTTCCACATAAATGTTTATTTTTCAAGAAAGCATAAAAAAGCAACTACTCTAAATTTTCTATACTTTTAGTCTGAGAGAAGTGCCCACTTTCAAGTGTTTTTCCACATGGAGAAAAATTTTTTTTTACTTGGGACATACAGTTAACTTTAAACCCCCACAGTGTATTTAATTTTGCAGGGCAATCGGACCCCCGAGTGTTAGGTGTTAGAGTGTTTAGGCAGATCCGCACATTTAGGAAGTTCTCGGGTTGCCGCGTATCTAATGAAATATTTTATTTTACGAAATAAAATGACAGAATTCTGATTTTTTTTTTTTTTACAGATACGAAAACCAGAAAATGGAGCTTTTTATTGGAGGATTACCAAAAACTAAGTAAGCTTTTTATGTTTGCTTTCGTGCTACGGCCTGCAATAAAAAAACCCAAACATAATTATAAAATATCTGCATTGTCTCAACACACAGCTCATAGACAATGATTTATTTATGAGAAGCCATAAAAATGCATCGTTAGCAAACGTCTGCAGCAGCAGCCCCAAGAATATCAAATATTTAGCTCGGAAAAGAAATTAATTACTGTCACTGGAATTGGTCTGCCAGCTTTCACCGCTTCCTAACATTTCAAAGTATTTATTCGGAGAGCATGATATTTGTTAGCTCGTGATTGGACGGAATCTGTTGGTTTTTTGGGGTGGTTTAATTATCAAAATTTCAAATAAATCACAAATGCTGACCTTAAAAAGAAGCAACTTCCATCCTAGGCCTCCCCGATCCTAGTAATTATTGTGATTGTGGCTCTCATATAAGGGGACACTCCACGCATCATACACACTTTAATGTGGTCCCTTTAAATTTTCATGTTGTCCCTTTTGCAAATGCATGGAGGGGGATTTCTGCAGAACCCCCCCCCCCGGATGCATTTGCCCCCCCCCCCCCAGATAAATGCCCTGCAGGAGATGTGTTTGGGTGAATAAATCTCCCTGCACGTGATGTTCTCACCTCCAGTCACCCCCAGCACTGGCGCGGGGATCGTTGCATGTGGCTGTCTTTTCGGACCTCTGTCCGCGCTTGTGCAAAGTCCTCCTATTGAAGGAGTCAATCGGTGGCAAGAATAGTGGGACCATGGAGGAGGGCAGCTGTCGCAGCAGGGCTTCATCTTCTGTGTCAGGCGAGTGCTTTAATGTTTTATTTTTTTCGTTTTAAAGTTACTCACAAAAGGTTAACCTACTCAGAGTGCTGTAATATGACAGTAATGGGTGCAGTAACGGGATTGAAAGCCTAATTGTGACAGATGTACAATTATCAAGTTTGAAAGGTTCTCAAATGGGACATCTGAGCTGGTGTGATGTCATGTGTGACTCCTCCCATTAAACAGCCATTGCGTTGTGATGTCATGTGTGACTCATGCATTACGCAGTTGGAACCATGATGTCACAGAGTTTAACATTGAGTTGTCGGAGGTGGCGGCATGTTAAAGTTGCCTTCTGCGTATCCCGCGTTACAAACAAAGTGACAATTTGTAAGAATGAGACACAAACTGTTTCTCTGAAGTTCCTTCTGCTTTGAAGACTATATAGTGATTTTTTGGGAAAGTACTAAATATTTTCCAGAATACTTTTTTTCCAGTTCGACTTATTACTTATTGTAAGAAGCGCTGCGTAATTTGTTGGGGCGATATTAATAAAGGGGGTAGTACACTTAAGGGGGTAGGCAGTAACAAATTGCGATATGTGGTAATTTTGATGTCCCCTCACTTAAAGGGTTAAACACTAAAGGTTTGCATGGAAACGGCAGAAACAAAAGGAACAATACAGTTAAAATGAAATGAAGCGAGGAATAATAGGGAACTTATTACTGCGTTTCCTTTTTATAACTAAAAGCTGCGTATTTTTACCCTGCTAAATAATGCTTGTAAAAGGTGGGTTTATGTTTGAAAATGATCTGACTGTCAGATAATTGTTTCTGCATCTGACCGTTTCTCGCCACCCGCTGCTTCCTGCAAAGTCCCGATGCTCCGCCGGCTTCGATTTAGGAAGAAAAAAGGTTGTTTTAGGAGACAATACCTGCCTGATTCATGCTGGTAGAGCGGCTTCCTAATCATTTGTGCTTTTAGTTATAAAAAGGAAACGCAGTAATAAGTTCCCTATTATTCCTCGCTTCATTTCATTTTAACTGTATTGTTCCTTTTGTTTCTGCCGTTTCCATGCAAACCTTTAGTGTTTAACCCTTTAAGTGAGGGGACATCAAAATTACCACATATCGCAATTTGTTACTGCCTACCCCCTTAAGTGTACTACCCCCTTTATTAATATCGCCCCAACAAATTACGCAGCGCTTCTTACAATACAGTATATTTAAGAGGAATGACGAGGCAAGAATAGACAAACCGATACATTAGATAGAGAGAGCTCGGCTCACAAGCTTACAATCATTTTAACATTGTCTTTTTTTTTTAAGACAATGCCTTAAAGATTGATTAACCAAACCAAACTCAAAATAAAAAATAATAAATATTTATGTATGTGTGTGTGTGTGTGTGTATGTATGTGTGTATATATATATATATATATATATATATATAAAATATTGCTTTTGGTAATTTTTAAGACTTGCAGAGGTATTTTGGTTTCTAGTATTATACTGAAAAATATCAATAACATGAGAATATTAGGTATTATTCTATATAATGACACGGTTATAATAAACTTATTTGTGCCTATTTTTATCTAACAGGCTGTCCGTCCGCCTCTCGCTCATTATATTCTGCTACTTGTAATATTCTAATGTTAATAAAATCTTCATCCGATTTTCTAGGCATAGAAATAAAACTTTCATTCCACATTCCTCACGTTATTTCTGTCATTTCAGTTTTTTTCTCGTTTTTCTTTTCTTTTTTGCTTGCTGTCGCAGAAGGAATTCTCAGCTCAATTTTTTTTTTAAAACAAACAAACAAACAAACAAATGTGCGAAAGAAATGGGCAGAAAAGTGGAAAGTGTGATTTAAAGAGCTTAAACCCATCGGTACTTTCCCTGTGAATGGGAGGCTGTGCGGTGGCGCATGCTGCTCCAAACCAAAGGCGCTATAAATTCTCCAAAGTAGAAAGAAATTCCGAGAAACCGTTTGCTGCGCTTTCTCAGAATCTAAGAACACGAAGAATTGTGTTTTGTCGGTAAGGTTAGGAAACGCACGGCTGCCGGCTTCCTTTGGATGAGAATGAAATCCAGGAAGCCTTTAGCTGTTTCATTTCTCGATTCCCACTACCGTGTAGTTAATGGATTATAAGACGAACCCTCAAACTTTGGCTCTTAATGGAAAAGAAAAAAAGGAATATACCCTTTTGGGGGAAAAAATAAAAACCACTGTTTTTGCTTTCATTGTATCAATGTATCGCTTTACAACTTTTCTTAAGGCTAATGTTAGGATCCAAGAACAAAATGCACGTCTGACCCTTTAATAATTATTGATCTGTGAACCTCTTCAAAACGCGTTGGGTTTTCTCGTCCAGCAATGTACAATGTTAATAGAATATAAAGGATATTAGTCAGTGTGTGCTGGAAAATGTCAGGATTACTTCATTTTAAAATGATTCTAGGAGCAGAAAAAAAATACATTGATGTTATTGCTCCCCTTTGGTGGTCCTCTTAGTTTTAAACCAAATTTCTGTAAATCAATTACACTTTTGGAAAGCGAAAGCTATACATATCAATATATCAAACGGTAATTATTCTATGGTATTAAATGATACATAGCTAATAGTCTGTGTCAGCTGTTGGGCCCTCAAGTATTCATTCAGAGATAACCCCATTGCCAAGTCTGACCTGATTCCAGCACTGTCGATGGGAGCGCTCCTGTCTACTTGCCTGGCATGTAACCTTGTAATGTAAGGATGTTTTACTTTAACAAGAGGGTGGTAGATAGATGGAACAGCCTCCCAGCAGAAGTGGTAAAGGGTAATACTATGAGGGGATTTAAACATGCATGGGATAGACATACGGCTCCTGAATCAAAGATGACTGATTAAGGTTTGAGTCTTTACAGCAGGAGCAACCGGCGACTAGATGGTTCTTATTAGCCGTCGAATTCTGTATTTCTATAACAGTCTCACGGAATGGTCTAAGTTTTCTTCTTCTGGCCCCTTTGCAGTGGAAGCGGCGCGCGGCATTCAGCAGGTGGAGGTAGAGCCTCTCCCCAGGCCCGTGATCCAAGCCTTCGCTGCCCAGTTTGAGAAGACATCGGTGAGCCGCGCCGAGACGGTCGACGTGGATCTCTCCCACGTGGATTCCAAGCTTGTGAGCAGCCTGATGCCGTTCCAGAGAGAAGGCGTTAAGTGAGTAAAATCACGACGCATCGCTGGGTCGATTAATTAACTCCCAGAGGATAGAGTTCCATCGGGGATCACGTCCCGTACCTCTGAGATGGACATTTCCCGATTTTGCATCTCCAGAGTGTTATATAATTAGTGTTTCAAGATTATTCGAATATTTAACTTTGATATCAGAAACACTCAAATTGTGTGTATATATATATATAAAATTCATTCCCATTCAATGTAACAAGAGAGAGAAAAAGAAAAATCTGGTCACAGAGCTTGAAAGTTGGGCAGACTGGATGTGCGAATGGCTCTTATCGGCCACCAAATTCTATTATTGTATGCATTGCGCATAGTGGGTTTTTCTGTATTATTAGTTAGAAATTATACCTAACGAAATACTTTTCCACTTTACTTTTCTTGCCTTGTTTTTTTCCCCCAGCTTTGCCGTGTCTCGGGAAGGCCGCCTGCTTCTTGCGGATGACATGGGATTGGGGAAGACTATCCAGGCTATCTGTATTGCAGCCTTTTACAGGAGCGAGTGGCCGCTGCTAGTGGTGGCCCCGTCTTCTGTCAGGTTTACATGGGCTGAGGTGAGGATTTTATGCTTCTTACTGCCTGTTCTTTGCCTGAAATACTTCTGTACAACAGCAGCGTATAAACCGAAAATGGGATGTTTCTGCATAGTATTCACGTACAACTACTGTTCAAAAGTTTGGGGTCACTCAGCAGTTTTCATGGAAAACAGGTAAATTTCTGGCTGTAACATAATTGCCGAAAGGGTTTTCGCACCATCAATTATCCTTTTAAACTTAAACTTGGATTAGCAAACGCAACGTGCCATTGGAACCCAGGAATGATGAAGTTAATTAATTACTTTGTTATTCTGAGCTGTTGATTGAACAAGAGGCAGTGAATGTTGAGCATCCTCTGGTATATTTCCTTGTCGTAGGACTCTTGACGACCCACGTGCTAAATAGGTTCACTAATAATGTGCCATATAATGTGTGTCATATTTAGGCTTTTCATCGGTGGCTGCCCTCGGTGGACCCAGACTCTGTCAACGTTATAGTGACCAGCCGAGACTGCCAGTCAACGAGCCTTATTAACATTGTCAGCTTTGACCTGCTTGGAAAGATGGACAAGCAGAATGCACCTAGTTTCAAAGTTGTCATTATCGTAAGTAAGGCATTTAATTCAGGAAACTCTGGTCTGTCATATTTTAAAAGATTCACCTAGAGGCTATAACAATCAAGTGTTTAATTTCCTACTCTTAAAGTACATTTAACAAAGTACAAAAGGGATGTTTATTTCAAAGGAGGAGAAATGTAAGAAGAGATCATTATGTAATGTTAGAAAGATTGACTTTACTGAGAGGGTTGTAGTTAAATGGAACAGACTCCCAGCATATGCATGGGAAAGGCATATAACATAATATGATCCAGCAGGTCCCCCGTCCCTCCCTGCACACAATATGATCCTGCAGCTCCTCCGGCTCTACCTGCACACAATATGATCCAGCAGGTCCCTCGTCCCTCCCTGCACACAACATGATCCAGCATGTCCTCCATTCCTCCCTGCACACAACATGATCCAGCATGTCCTCCATTCCTCCCTGCACACAACATGATCCAGCATGTCCTCCCTCCCTCCCTGCACACAACATGATCCTGCAGCTCATCTGTCCTCCCCTGCACACACTATGATCACGCACAAGACACAATCATCAGGCAGATCCTTGGTGGGAATTGTTTTCATGCTGGTCATATAACAGTGAAGGTGCAATCATATTGCGCTTTTCTTTAAGTCCTTTCCAGCTTCACAGCAACGTTGAAGGACTATTATATATGTAGAGATGTGTTTACACTTTTCTATTTCTTTTTTTTAGGATGAATCACATTTTCTGAAGAATGTGAAAACTGCCCGTTGTAAATCTGCAATGCCGCTGCTTAAGGTATAAACCTATAATATGTACAGAGGAGGCTTTTCTTTTGCAGCCCTCAATTCCTTTTAATGTTCTGTCAAAGTCCAGGTGGGAAGTTTATTTCAAAAGAGGAGAAATGAGACCAAGGAACCATAATCTAAAACTAGAGGGTTAAAGGCTTAGAAATACAGTGTGTAAGCATATATTTCTTACATGGTGGTAGGTAACTGGAACAGTTTCCCAGCAGAATTGGTTGACGTTAATCCAGTGAGGAACTTTAATCCTGCATATGACAAGCATTAGACTATCCTGAATATAAAACACGATCAAGGACCCGGTCACAGTCAAGTTTGAAAGTTGGGCAGACTGCATGTGTGAATTGCTCTTATCTGCCACCAAATTCTATTATTTTATGCATCGCATGGTGTGTTTTTCTGTATTATTAGAGTTATAAATTGTACCTAATGAAATACTTTTCCAATTTACTTTTCTTAAATAATTGAGAAGCCAGAATGAACTTGCACCTCCCTAATGTACATTAAATATTAAGTTCTCCTATTGGAAGTTCTTCAGCTGATACATCACACGCTAACAGGCTTTCGCTCCTATTTTATTATTCAAAATATTAATGGGGCAGTAATGTTAGTAATGCCCAGTTTTTTCCCCAGGCATACATGGGGGTACAACTACCGTTCAAACATTTAGGGTCACTCCACTGTTTTCATGGAAAACAAGGACATTTCTGGCTGTAACATAATTACAAAAGGGTTTTCTAACCATCAATTAGCCTTTTAAACTTAATCTTGGATCAGCGAACACAACGTGCCATTGGAACACAGGAGTGATGGGAGTGATAAAGTGTATACCAGATGTTTGATGGACGTTGTGTACAGCATATTATATGTATTTTGTATAGAGTGCGAAAAGGGTGATCTTACTGTCTGGCACCCCCGCCATGTCTCGTCCATCCGAGCTCTACACGCAGATTGCTGCGGTGAGGCCAACTTTCTTCCCTCGTTTCCATGACTTTGGGCTCCGTTACTGTGATGCTAAGCAGGTGAGACCCTCGCGCCGCTGCGCAGCGCTAATGCTGGACCCCCGGTGCTCACCACAGCATGACTTCTCGTTCACAGATGCCGTGGGGATGGGATTACTCCGGCTCTTCTAACCTGAATGAGCTGAAACTGCTTCTCGAAGAGTCTATTATGATCCGAAGGTTAAAGTCGGAAGTTCTGTCCCAGTTACCGTCCAAACAGCGCAAAATGGTCGTAATTGCCCCCGAAGGCATCAGTGGCAAAACCAAGGCGGCGCTTGCAGCTGCGGCCAAGGAGATGTCCAAAAACTTTAAAAGTGTGAGTCTGATGGATGTGGGAGCACATTGCACACCTAGATAGGACAGAGGAGGGCATTCCCGAGGATGAGGGGGATAGCTAACAGGGTACTTACAATTCAATATAGACAAATCAAATAACAAACAAAGGAATTATATAAATGTAACCAATGAAAGGTGGCTTGTGCCTCCTAGTTTATTCTGTTTGTTGTCTTAATTGCAGAAAGTTCAAGAAAAGGAGGCTCTTCTCCAGTTCTACAACCGGACCGCTGAAGCCAAGACCCGCTCTGTCGTGTGAGTGACTGTAATTTGGGCCAAAACGTGAACTTTCCTCTGTATCTGATATAAGCCATTAAAATATATTGTATTGTATTTGGGAGAACATGACAGATTTGTCTTTTCATTGTTTGACCTCGGTTCTCGTAATCCATCGTTATTCCAACCCTCTGCGATGAGAATTGTAGATGAGCGGCTGTGAAGTATGACTGCCGGTGTCACCTGCACTAGAAACATGGGAAATGTACCCAAAAATTTGCCCCATTCCCGTGCAAAAATTTTTGATGCCTTCTGGATGCTGGGTTAAAGAGAAGTGATTAGTGTCTTCTAAGACTATCTTTGTTTCGATGTCTCTTCTTTGGCAGTGAATACATCATGGATTTGCTAGAAAGTGGGAGAGAGAAGTTTCTTGTATTTGCTCATCACAAGCTGGTGCTCGACTCCATCTGCGAAGAGTTGGGGAAGAAGGTACGTGGTTCAGATCACAAGACTGGATATTAAATATATTCCTTTAAAAGATAGAAGCACTAACAGGACCCTTTTCCCAATCGTTTCATGTAGTTGGCCATGTATAGCATCTTCATTAGAGCCCGTGGGGTGGCTTTTAACATCGATGGCAGGAATATGCAGACTTTCATTTAATCAGAGCTCCTTGATGAGCGAATGGTTTATTAAGGACACATTTTAAACACATGGAGTGCGTGATAGCTTGTGAGCCCCTGATATACGATCTGCCCGTAAAAATGAGCTGGAAGACCCTTCTTAAAAGTCGTTTTAGAGTGAATTGTAAAGAGTTTGCTAAGCTACTCTTGTCAATTCAGAAACTACACAGAAGGCTAAATAATAGACCAGACTTGAATTATAGGTTGGTTGTGTCCCTCCTATTCTGGTGAAAAGAACACCTAAAGCTAAATATAGTACTAGAGCCATTGCCCTTATTTTTGGGGCAGCGTGAGACACGGCCTGATTCATATGATTCATGCACTGCCATGTTTCCTAAGCTTTTTTTTAACCACATTCCATGTATGGCTTTTTCATAAGATTACCAAAATAGTCTAATTCATTAAAATATTTGTATATAATGCCCTGTGAGAGAAAATGTGAGGTTCCCGATACAGAAGTGGTCCTACCTCGGGGGGAAATCCTTAGCTTAGTGGCCTCATACATCTTAATTATTGAGGGCTCTTCTTCTGCCTCTCTTATAGGACGTCTGTTTCATTCGCATCGATGGCAGCACCTCGTCCTCTGACCGCCAGTCCCTCTGTCACAAGTTCCAGTTTTCGGAGAAGTCGTGTATAGCTGTTCTGTCCATCACGGCTGCCAACATGGGGCTGACCTTGTCTAGTGCTGATTTGGTTGTGTTTGCAGAGCTGTTTTGGAACCCAGGGGTAAGCTGATGCTCTAATGATTTGAAGTATTAGATTGTGGCTACCTTCCCTTGGTTATAGCGCCACCATTAAGTCATATTTTAAGACTTTGCTCCAGTTTTACATTCACTCTTGGTCAAATTCCCTCTTACAGTTGGTTCCACCGTTAACCCAGTGGTACCGTGTAAAAGAAAATGGGGACTTCTCAGCAGCCCTGCCAGATTTTAATCTGCACTGAAACAGACCCCCTTATGTACACCTCATTTAGTAGATTGTAAACTCCTAGGAGTAGAGCCCTCTTTCTATTATGTACCAGAATGTCCCAGCATTTAATGTTGTCTGTTACAGAGAAGCGCTACAGACTCTATTGGCACTCTATAGGTAAAATGTCATTTAAAGCTCTAAATTAAAGATCGTGGCTTTTCGTCCAGTAGAAACACTGTCTGAAATAAGTCGTACTGTCCCTTTAAGGCAATGCTCTGTTTAATTTTGTTTCTTTCAAAGTCGTTGGCTGCTGGATTGCTTTAATACGTGCGAACTGGGTGTATTTTAAGAATAAATTCTCCGTTAATGGCACTTGATCTTCCAGGAACTGTGGCTGCCGTGTGCGCTCGCCATGTTCTGTACTGGGAGCGATGTTCTGTACTGGGAGCCCAATCAGTCCCACTGTTTCTGGCTGTTAGATTCGGCCTCCTGCACTTCACCCCCTCTTGACCCGTTTAGAGAGGCTCTGATTGATGAGGCTGCCTTATTGCTCTTTAATTCCAGCATCTAGTTGTCGGGAAAACAAATTCGGACGAGTGGCTCCTTTCCGTGAATCTTGCTCCGTGTTTTTTCAAGAAAATTCTCGGAATATCTAATAAGCCCTTTCCTTTCAATACTAAAATTAAGCTTAGATTTACCATTCAGGGAAATATTAACCCCTACATTGCAGAATTACATGGAATACGCTGCAGGCAACTTCTGGCAATTGCAGCTGAGAATGAGATTGCAGGGAAGAGTCAATTAAAAGAAGCAACCTTTTTATTATTTCATTTCTAATCAATTAAGCTATTTAATCAATTTAAAAATAAGAAAAACAGTATTTTGATCTAAACGCGTATGTTAATATGTCCAAATCAGTTTTTTTTTACCTAAGGGGAATGATTATAGTATCATAAAAATATTGATTCATTTATGCAACAAGATCTGGTAGTTTTTTTTAGATTGGCCTGATTGCAATAAAATAAAAAAATAAAAATATTGTGAAAACACAGTTATACTCGAAACAAAAAATAGGTAATTAGTAACATTTTATTTTGGCTTGATTATTGTCCATTTTATGATTTTAACACAATAATGGCTGTGTATAGAAAATTATTCTGGGCAAAGTTGGAAAGCTTTTTTTTTCCCCACACTTTTTATATATATATATATATATTTTTTTTTTTATAGAGACACAGCCACTTAGATCCAAAGTGTGTTTAAAGAAATGGAATGTGATAAAAAGATTAAAGGCCATTGATCAGCTGTCATTTCCCTCATTAATTAAACGCTATAACTGACTGTGCCTCTGAACTAGGTTCTAATCCAGGCAGAAGATCGGGTCCACAGAATCGGACAGACAAGCTCTGTGAATATCCATTATCTTGTTGCGAAAGGCACTGCGGACGATTATTTATGGTAAGGAAATTGTGTTTTAGACTAAAAATCTCATCATGCTCAGTTAATTGGCTGACAGGCAGTGGGTAGCGGCCGTCGTGCCAGGTTACAGGTCACAGTCTCTTTATCCTGGAATTCACTGTATTGTGTGTAATTGTGTGTTATCTCTATTACAGGCCAATGATCCAGGAGAAGATAACGATCCTCAGCCAAGCTGGATTGTCTGAGAATAATTTTAATGAAACAACTGAATCTACGGATTTTTTCAAAAAGGTAACTTGGCGAAATGTACCCGCTCTGTCTCTCTGTACTATGACGTCAACTTTCATAGGAAGGGAAATTTGTAAAAAAGACACATTAAATGTTGTTTTCTGGTTTGGATCATACTTCATGTACCTGCTTGAGGAAACACTAAATTAAAAAGTTTCCGACTTACTGCTGGAACGCAGCCGGTAATATCTTCATGGCTCTCGCTGCAGGATCCGAAGCAGAAGAGCATCTATGACCTTTTCCAGAGGTCCTTCTCGGAGGGCGCCGCCGCAACGGACGATGCAGATGAAGCTTTATTACTGCAGGCCTGCGAGGAGGCGGAAGTACCCCCCGACGCTACCGCAGACGCCCCCTCAGACCTTTACTCAGAAAGCCCCTGCAAGAAACGCAAGCTTGAGGATTACTTCGGATCAGAATATTAAAAATAGAAAATGTACATTGTTGTAAGAAAAAAGTTTAATATGAAAGAATATTTTGTATTTTGTTAAACTAATTTGACACATTAAAGCTATAAAAATATTTTTTTTAAAACATTTTTTTAATGTGATCGCGTGATGCTTTCTCATCAATCTGTGCGCGTGAGGGAGACACTCGGAGACTGATAAAAAAGGATCCTGGGGAAGGGAGAATGAGGACCAGTTAGCGTTTTACCTGGGAACCAATAACATTAGCTTACATTTTAATAGCTATTTCTTCTCAAATTGGTTGGCTGTGCACGCTAGGGGTTGTAATGATCAGCAGCTGCAGTACGCGCACAGCCCATACAGTAACTTCAGTCACGTGAATTACTCTGCACGTCTTTGCTGCGTCCTGGTCGTCATGGAAACACTCGGTCCTTCAGCGGACGACTCTATGGTCTATCGGGGAGCGCTGCTTCCGGTGCGCCTTCAACTCTATGGTCTCTGAACCCGGAAGTGGCATAATTTGCTTTCAAAACTATAGCGCGCGGTGAGCTGAGGCGTTTATACAGGTAGCAGTCACTCAGCTGATGTTGGTTGCCCCTTTTACCCCCCCCCCCGGGGTACTAATTGGCCTAAGCCAGCGACATAGGGTGAGCTTGGCTATAGGGGTTAGTAGTACATAGGTGTAGACACGCTGTGCTCACGTCACGTCTCTATATGTATCTCTAAAGCTTCACAAATGACGTTTTTATTTTTTTAGGATATTGGGAATTTTTATAAAGAAATAAAATATGTAATAATTAAGCTGCTTTTTCTATTTTACCTTATATGGAAACTTGTCAACTTAAGTATAAGTAGCTTTCAAATAATTTGGGCGGATAATTCACATTTCTGTTCCCATCTGCAGCCATTCTGGGGACTTTATATAAAATTGGGCCTGTGAATTCTGTATTTGGCAGACTTGTCTCTGCTGCTGCGCAGGATCTGAGATATATATATATATATATATATATATATATACACTAAGCCGGTTTAGTGTTACATTGTCGCTGAGTTCTGCGGGGTGCTCTGTCCTGTCACGCTTAGAATCCATAGG
The DNA here is from genome assembly GCA_023333645.1 of Sceloporus occidentalis. Classification (NCBI taxonomy): domain Eukaryota; kingdom Metazoa; phylum Chordata; class Lepidosauria; order Squamata; family Phrynosomatidae; genus Sceloporus; species Sceloporus occidentalis. The sequence continues at coordinate 1,533,734 of JALMGF010000136.1, read as the reverse complement.
TCCCCGTTTACCAACCTAGTTCTATAAACGTTCGTGGTCCCCTCCCCTGATACCTTTGGCCGGATCTCCTCCATTGAATGATTCCCTTTCTGAGGGTTTGGTGAATAATACTTTATGCTCACAATAGAGAGATAGACGCCATTTTTGTGCATCATCTCTTAAGACCGTTAAATGCTATTCTGGCATTTTGTATGTTCTGGCCCATGTTTTTTTACCCAAAACTCCGCTATGTAATTGTATTTTCTTCCAGATGGATGTTCTAGAGCAGTTTCTTTCAGGGGATGAAGAAAAACTGAATGCCTCTGAACTCGAGGTACAGTTTCTAGTTATTCTTACATTCTAGAAGGCATGCAGCAAAATGAATTGCATTATTTAATGCAGTTATAGACTTTGACTGCCTTTGCATACCCTGGGAAAGTAAACACTTTTATTTCTATATCCCGACTCTGCTTATTGGCTGGGAGTAGATGGAGTTTTGGTGTACGTTTCCGTTCAAACCATTGAAGTCGCTTAATGTCCTTGTTTTTAAAAGAAAACCTTTTTATCCATTACAATGGATGTAAATGACCATTGCAGCTGTTAAAGTTTGTCCATTAAAATAACATAAAATGGATGGGCGTATGAGGAGATCACTCCCATCACCCCTGTGTTCCAATGGCCCTTTATCACTCCCATTACTCCTGTGTTCCAATGGCCCTTTATCACTCCCATCACTCCTGTGTTCCAATGGCACGTTGTGTTCTCCGATCCAAGTTTAAAAGGCTAATCGATGGTTAGAAAACCCTTTTGTAATCATGTTACAGCCAGAGTGACCCCAACTTTTGAAACAGTAGTTTGCATAACCTAGGGTTGAATAAAACTAAATCAACAATGGAAGAGTAATGTCATTTTCAGATAGCAGAACCGTTATATAGTAAAAAAAAAAACAAAAAAACAGATCCCACCCTCATGGGATTTAGCGAAGTGACAGATTTTGCATTAAGTTTTATTTATAGAGCATCAACAGATTTCATAGCACTATCGTTTTTTGTGATTTAATGTTTAACGTGTAAGGTATTTTCTTTGACATTTTACCTCTTCGTTTAGAACATTTTACAACTATTGTCTGATGACGTCCAGGCCAAAAGGGAGCTTTTGGAAGAAAACAAGGCAACAATGTTTGATCTAGAAGCAGAAATGAAAGAGAGGTGCTGATCAATTACATGCCAATGTTCCTCGGCTTTTATTTAAATGTTTTGTGCCTTAAACAAAAGTGTGATAATGTATTATTGGGATGCGATGAAGTAGATTTGTTTTCTTTTAATTAAATCTCTTAATTATCAACCTGAATATAAAGTTAGGTCAATGAATTAGCTTTTTTCTGTGTATTTCAGCTGAAAGTATTTTTTTTCACCGGGAAAGTCTGTTTATTTAATTTCCAGATTCTTCCTAGTCTGCCGGTACCCTCAGGGATTTGCTCTTGTTCACCCCTTAAATTGAAGCTGGTCTGTTTTTGCATCAGAGGGTGGTATGAGAACAAATTAATAGTGGTTAATAAATTAGTAAAGGCTGCCCTCTGTTTTTTTTTTTGTTTGTTTTTTTTGCAGGACCTTAGAGAGAGACTCCTTAGTGGCTCTGATGGCCCAGACTGTGGATCTGGACGGTTTGCTCGTGAAGGAAGCAGAGACAAATGAAAAACTGCATGCGGCTTCACTGGAGCTAGAAAAAATAAACGAACCTGCTCACTCAGATCCCAGGTGCTGGATTGTATGTTCATCAATGAATATTAAGTGCAGAAAAATGAAAAAGGGAAACTATAACTTTTACCTTTCATTCTTCATCTTAAGTTCATGTACATGGTTTGAAAGTTTTCCAGAATCTGAGATCTGCTGCACAATGTGGTTAGCGCAGTTTGTCGTGGGATCTGCTCCCACCAAGGTGTACTAAATCGGTCTTTGGCATTCAGCATTTCGATTATGGATGGATTTACTCTTTAGAAAGTGAAAATTTCCAACAATTGCTTGCATATAATTTATATTTCTTATTCTATCCAAACTGTGCAGTAAAGTGTCTGGTGACAGCAGACTGGAGAAACTGGATGCCGATACAGACAAGGCTATTGCCGTTTTAATTGAGCAGGAAAAACAGCTCTTGGGACAAAAAGAACACCTGTTGAAGTTAATGGAGATTGCCCAAAGGGATGAGCAGAGAGGTGGGTGCCGTTTAACTGCGGGTAATGCACGTTATCGGAGAGGTGGGGGCTTTCTCACCAAATGCTACTAAACATACTCTGCTCTTTAAGTGGCACTTCCTTAAAGTTTCTTTAATATTTATTCAGCAAAAGAAGAGCTGAGGGCATCCTCTGCCTGTGTATCGGGAAGCGGCACCCAGCGGAGTGAAGCTGATATCCTGCTGGACACGTGCATAAAGGAGATGGGTTTGCTGGACATCGTACCAAACTTAAAGCACGAAAGAAAAAATAAGCACTGACTCTAATGTTCTAAATGACACAACTCTTAAAGAGAACAGAGTGAGAGAGGCTTGTAAACAGCCTGCGTTTACTGATTCACTCCAGAGAAGCCCAGCTGTGTACGTCAGACATTCGTCCTGTACGTTATCGCCTATTCAAATATCAGCACTTTACCCAAACCGCCAAATTTATATCACTGGTTTTGAAGGTGATTTTTTTGTGTGTGTAGTTTCTAGTGGATCCTTTTGGGAGGGAAAGAGTCACACAATTTATTTGCCACAAGGTGGCACTGTAAGACTTTCTTGGACAAAGCTATAATATTTTTATAAAGAATAGAGTGGATTCCAGACAATAATTTACAGAAACTGGAGTTAGAGGTCTGATAAGCACAAACCTGGTGCGTTTTGCCCATGTCTGAAGGCTCTGTGGCTTATTTATCTATCCTGCTGCTTAGTAAATGAGTTGAAAAAGTGCTAAAATGAAGTCACAGAGGCTCCTGCGTGTCTTCAGCGTCTCATGTTGGCCACAGGGACCGGCATACGAGCAAACGCCAGGTGTGGCTGTGAGATATACGGACGATTTGTTGGAGAATGAGAATTAAAGGTTTTGCTCCCCTAAGACAAGATATTAAGTGAACGCTCTAGGGATGTAAGGAAATGAACAGTTTTATTATCTCGCCTGAAAATATTAATTGAACGGTATGAATGTAATAAACCTTATTTTCTACAAAGTTTCTACATGTCAATGCCACTGCAAATTAACCCACGAGGATGTGCAGATAAAAATGATCTGAATAGAAAAAAAGAATATTGCCGTTTTGAAGTGCCATGGATCATGCTTTAAGGGACACTTCAGCCATCAAAAGCTTCTGTGTGTCTGTCTGTTTAAACCTTCATGCAACCTGTGTGCAAAGTGCTCCCAGTGATTTCAATGGCAGCATTTTCCTGCATCTAATTGGCTGCTTTAAGCAGCCAATCGGTGGCCAGAACACGGAGTGGGAGGGCAGCTGCTGCAATATGGCTGCATCTTCTCCATCAGGTAAGGTTTTTTGTTTTGGAAGAAGGCATGTTAAAGTACTCACAGAGGATCAGAGTTATTCACAGATTACTTTAATACTAATTTCTCTATATTGGGACTGTCAGGGACAGTAAACTATCCCTTTAAAATCTAATTTATCTTTTATTTATCTTTATATCTTTGGCTGTTTAGTTTCCCAGTATAGTTTATAGCTGTCTTTTCTGTGTCATGTTTAACTCCAGGAATCAGATTTTGTATAATCAGTGGTTAAGGTTGGCATTTTTAAATATTTAAATGAAACCGAAAGCATAATCTGTTCTGATCTTTTGAAAATTGGACACACAACATATTTGCAGATCGTCTGTGCGGCCGCAGTCTGGATGTCATCGAATGGCACAGCACCTTTAAAATGCGGTTGCTTTATAGCCTCCTCTGTTTTCGTAGCACAAGTCTTCAAGAGCTGTATACATAATTAGATATAGCCTGAGCAGAGGGGAATGTGTTTTATTGGGCTATATTCACTAAAACGAGTCGTAGATGAGCTGGGGTTTGAAACAGACTTTTGAAGCCGTCCAAAGATAACTCTTGCAGTACGTACCAGCGGTCCTAATCCGCGTTGGCAGCACAGATTTCCACCATCAAGCACTTTTATATATATATATATACAGAGCCGGCCTTAGGTGTTGTGGCGCCCTGTGCGGACTACTCCTCTGGCGCCCCCCCTCACTACCCCCCTCTCTGCCCCTTCAAACTACCCGCCCTCTCTGCCCCTTCAAACTACCCCCCTCTCTGCCCCTTCAAACTACCCGCCCTCTCTGCCCCTTCAAACTACCCCCCCTCTGCCCCTTCAAACTACCCCCCCTGCCCATTCAAACTACACCCCCCCTGTCCCTTCAAACTACACCCCCCCTCTGCCCCTTCAAACTACACCCCCCCTCTGCCCCTTCAAACTACACCCCCCCTCTGCCCCTTCAAACTACACCCCCCCCTCTGCCCCTTCAAACTACACCCCCCCTCTGCCCCTTCAAACTACACCCCCCCCCTCCAAACTACACCCCCCCTCCAAACTACACCCCCCCTCCAAACTACACCCCCCCACACTTACCTTGTTGCCGGAGTCCTGCGGTGAGAGCGGGAGGCATCCGTCTTCTCGCTCTGCCGCGGTGCCGGCATTTCATGTTGAGAGCCGGAATAGTCCGGCGCTCAACATGAGATGCCGGCACAGCGACGGAGTCACGGAGAGTAAGGGGCACCCCTGACCTTGACTTAGATTTAAGCATCGTTTTTTTTTTTAAACTTTATTTAACATGAATGATGTTAAATAAAGTTTAAAAAAAAAACACACAAAAAAAAAAACGATGCTTTAATCTAAGTCCCGGTAAGGCGCCCCTGCAACCACAGGTCGCACACCCCTAAGGCCGGCCCTGTATATATATATATATATATATATATATATATATATATATATATATATATATAAAAATAACTTAAATGATTATGCAAGTATTTCTAGTCCTAAGGGAAAAAAATTAATTTTTCCACTAAAAAGCCATTATAGATAATCATTTAATCTCCGTACAGTGCGGGGCTAAGGCCTCTATAATAGACGCAGATAATGAACTCCTGTGTTTAATAGAAACGCACAATTCATACCTATTGCGTTAAAAGTCCCCGGGTACTCGAGGCGCTCCTGATACGTGACCTGCTTTTTATTATTGAAAGAAATGCTGACGCCAAGCTGTTACCCGCTCGATACTTTTCATTTACTAAATGCATTGAACTTCTTTGTATGGAGGGCAGCTCTTAGGCTCATAAAGCTACGGCGGGGGTTTAATTCTGCCAGTCCAAAGTGTGTTCAGCATCGAAAATGTTATGTGATTGTAGATAGATTAGGTCTGCGTTCTACACAACTCTAGCTCCCAAAGTATTATTTGCCAGCAACGGATCCCAGAAAACCAATTTTTCCCCCAAAAAAGAAAAAAAAACCCATGAGGAGAACATTATATTGCATGGATACTGCTAGAGAATGTCATCGAGACCTCAACTTTTGTCATCTTTTTTTTTTTTAGGCTTATTTATATTGGAAGCTACACAGATAACACTAAGTAACGTGACCGGGATCTCCACGGAAAATTCCTGCAACGAGGTATGGCCCTGCATCGCTGTACTGAGAGAGGATCGGCAAAAGGATGAGGATCAGGAAGACAGCTTCACAGGAGCAGATCCCTTTCGGATGGCGTTTCGGGTAAACTCTGAGCCATTGGTTCATTTTGAAGATGCTTTTGTTTATTTTGCCTCCTTTACCCCGGAGGCTACAAGGTACCCCATCTTGTACCGTGCTCCTCAGCTCCTGTATCAGATCTTCGTTAACGTTCGACATGTTTCCAGATGCTCTTCTGCCCACCGGTGTTGTAAAGCTGAATCAGTAGTAAGAGGTTTACCCAAATTTGCTATTATATGATGGGGCTGACTTGTGTCAGATTAAAAAAAAAAAAAGGTCCCAGCATCCTTATTTATTCCATAAAATATTTATATAGATGCCGGCATACATTTTAACCCAAAGAAACCCCAGTCTACGTTACGGCAAAAGTTCCAAAAATGACATATTTTGGCCGATCGTTTGTTTCTATCGGCGTAAACAAGTCCGCCATTCTCCTGTGACCTCTGTCTAGCTTATATCGATTTACGCTTCCTGAAGTTAGTATCCACGCTAAACATTAACTCCATACTTTGATGTTCGCGTGTTTAAGAAGAAAACAAAACACGGTCATATGATATGTTTGGTCGTCGGGGATACACACCTACGTTAACGAACCCTTGTTTATCAGATCGCTCTCGCCGCTTCCCATTCACTTTATTTATCTGGCAGCCAATTGAGTTGAATAAATGTATCCACGTGTAAGAGAGAGAAATTTGGTTTAAATACTTTATTTTTGTTAAAACGTCATTGCTCGCTAGTCTTTTTATTATTATTATTTATTTAAAATGTAATTTTTTGGTTTATTTTTTTTCTGTATTGCCTGTATCCTACGGAAACAGATTTTTTTTTTACCCCTGAAAAGATCGGGATGTGTTTACGGCACCGAAAGCTCCTATGTAAACGAAGCGTAGTGTTTTGCAATCAAACTCTAATTTATTATGTCATTTAGGTGAATGTTTGAGTACACGCAGATCATCATCATAGTGATGAAATGTTCGGAATCCTGATGAAGGCGCTGTGATCGTGTACGGGCACGTTATTTTTTCCCAATGAAAATTAGCATGTCAAATTAAACAGCTATGCACCAAATATGCTTTATTCCGCATTCCTATCGGGCAATCCCCGTATTAACTGTTTGAATGCCGGGGAGGGGCCCTTTAAAGCACCCATCTTTAACATCGATCCCGCTTTTACGGTGGGGAAAACGCGAAAGAGCCGTCTTTCAACAGCTAAGAAGTAATTATCCGTATCTGGATATCCAAGACGCTTGCAAGTTTGCCTTCCCGGCTATAGATTTTACTCATGCTTGCCATTCAACAGGGAGAAAATGTGGTCCTTGGGGTAGCTTATATACACAGAACAGCTCTAGTACTACGTGATACAACAAGCAGCAGGAACAGTCATTTTGTTGCTATGGCGACTGCACTGCTTTGCACCATTTAGTAGTTAAATGACTGTTGCAACCGGTAATGAAGGCAGAACTGTTTGCCCATTTGGCGTAATAAATTTTGGTGAAATTCCACTTTAAAGTTAATGGGAGCCGAGGTCGTTGGCAACCTGTGGCAGAGCCAGCATTATCTGATCCGGTTTCTGCGCTGAGTTGTACAAGGAGCATGCCAATCACAAATATAATTCCAATCCCCACTCAACGATTTCTCTACATACCCGGTAGGGGAAGCAAGAAATGGCGACAGACGGAAAACAACTTTACAAAGTCTGTTTGAACCAATCAACAGCCATCAGCAACTTAACGATAGGGAAGAGAGAGAACTTAATGGGAAGGAATAATCCCGCAGAGAATAGGAAGGTAAATTGACTGCTCTGGTTTCTAATTCATATATATATATATATTGCTTATTTTAATCCGTAAACAACAATTACTTTAGTATAACAATGCAGGATTTGATAAAAGTGACAGATCTGCTTGAAATGTCTTAAGATTTGTGCGGGAATCTATCGATCACCCTTAAAGAGTTAATAATACAATATAATATCACGTTTGTGTTTCATAGCAGGGCTTTTTCAATGGAATCCCCGCTTGGATAAAGCACACATAAATTGCCTGGATAAATTGTTGCATTCATACATCTGCGTCATTATCAGATATTATATGTTATTTATTGTCTGGAGTGTTTATTATTCTGCAGAACGGGTGTGGGGGGGCGGACGAGCCCCCTACAGTCCAAACAAACACTCTGCGGCCACGATCTACGAGCCGCGATTGCATCCCTCGTGTCGGTCGTAGAACGTGCCGACGATGTTACATCTCATAGTAAACAAAAACATTAAGAGCGGAGAAAAGTCGAATGCAATAGAATGCCTCGATTTATTTCCTTTAGTGTCTTATGGCTGCCTCTGGCTCATGGAGGGGATTATTTACTAAAGTGTGAGTTTGCAGGAGGGTTTCGGGATGGGCTTGGGGTTACGACAAGGGTTTGGATGGCCCTGTAGAGCATTATTAAGTCATAGGTTTCTTCGCCCAACCTATACATTATGCAGGGGCGGCTCAGCCCACCCTCGTAGAAGAAGCTCACCTGGGTCGGTCCTTCATAATAACCACATAGTGAAGTCGCGGAGATTAAACTACGAACTCCTACTTTACTGATATTTTTTGGTCAATGGCGTCATGTAATTTCAGGTGCTACGTAGAGGCTTATTCACAAAAGGGGGAGTCAGCAGGAAAGCTGCAGTTAAAAGGTTTGACCCAAATGAGCTTCTAGCGGAAAAGGCTCAGCTGTTCCTGTACCATGTATAGTTAAGTCCGTGAGATGGCTTGCAATAAGTATACATTATCCAGGGTTGGTTCTGCCTTTCTTTCAGGGGGGGTCTTTCTTCTACGGTCGGCCCTTCGCTTCTCTGTCCTCTTTAATTCTGCCGGGTTGTTTGTGATCAGTGGTTTGATGTACGAACAGTAAATAATAATAACAAAAAGTTACCCAATCTAATCCCCGGAGGGTCCAGCAACACGCGAAAACACTATGAGTTACATGTAAACATCCTCGTATGTTAATGCCGAATAAATTCCAGACTGGAGTAAAGAGAACGCAGCCAGCCTGTTCCAGCTCATCCTGGGACGACTTGAAGCCATGGCGTGTTAGATGTACAGGAACAGCGATTTACTGGGTGGGGAACATAATGAGGCCTTGGGGCACCTGAAATTGGGATGGTTTAAGCCACTTTGTGTGCAGCGTTCCCTTTGTTTTCATAATCGACGTTGCGGCTTGAACTCACCAGAACTGGTAAAGTTTCCGCTTCCCGGTGTTAATGGGGTTATTCTGCTGAAATCTAACCTCTCCGGTCAACTGTATACAAAAATGGCATTTATTGACACAAGAGCGAGCTGATTATGAGCTTCATCGTCAGTCCTCCTTGCAGGAGCAGCTCACTGGGGTTTGTCCTTCATAATGTAGAAAAGACCAACGGCTGATTAAGGTTTGAGTCTTTACAGTAGGAGAAACCGGCGACTAGACGGGGGCCAAATGGGTCTGATCTGACTGAAAAATGCTATGTTTCTTTGGTGAGAAACACAATGGAATTGGGTTTTACTTGGTAATACCGTAAGACTTCAGAAGAAAACAACTTCAGACATTCCGAAAGATCGGGTAGCTATAGCAGTCTCTCATCGATACACTTGTTACAATTCCTACATGTATTCCGCTACATTCATGCGCCCAACACTGCCTTTAAAATTGGGTTTTCTTAAATGAATGAATTAAATAATAGTAGTCATTTCCATTCATTAACTGAAGAATTTGTGCACTTGGACTTTGTGTGTCCATCAAAACAATCAACAACCCCGATCAGCTCTAAACTGCCCCATCCAGTAGATACTAGAAAGGATTGTTTTGCCGCATTTTTACTTGGAACACTGGAGGTCATCGTCCTTGGAAGTAAACACAGCGTTGATGGATCCATTGGGCATCCCGTACTCCGTCTGTGAAATATTACATGAACAAAAGGCCGGCAAGGTTAACCGATCTCGTAGGGAATTGCCTGGTTCCCTAGCAAGGTCAATTATTGACCAAGTCATCACAGAAACGCACTTAAACGCTTAAGTAATCCAAACAAACATTATGCTTTGACTGAAAGCTACGTTATGAAACAGTAGCATTCTTCACAAGATCGGAACATTTTTGTTGTCTCTCCATTGACTGTTCATGATTACATTTTATTTGTCGAGCCCCGGCAGATTCCATAGATCTTTTACAATATGGAGAATTAAATTTAACAATAACATCAAAAATAAACAATATACTAAACTGGCAATAACATTAGCACGCGTTAAGACATAGTGGGAGAGGAGGAGAAAAGGGGCCCTCCTGCTCTTAAGAGCTTGCAATCTTTTAGGTGTTTGAGGGTGGGAATGAGACAGAAGGAGAGGAACCGCTCGGATAAGGATGATTTGATTATAGCAAGGGATATGTGGACGAGTCGAGAAGATGATGACCGATTCCAGAGAGGCGAGTTAGAAGAGAGGGCAAGAAGTCAGTAAAGGTAAATGACGGTGTCATTAGTCTAGAGGTGGTACTGGAATCCAAAAGAAGAGATTCATTTTCCAAGACAGGAAGCGTTGGCTCCAAATCTAAGCCCTGAGGCCAACAACAGAGAAGGGTAGGGAGTGTCAGGGATAGGGACACTAAAGGTATGGTCAGAAAGGTAGGGTTCAGCCAGGATAGAGTCGCATCAGGAGAAGAGGGTGGTCAACGGCGTCGTAGACTGCAGAGATGGCCAAGCTTATTGGCTTGTAGAGGTTTTCCAGGTAGAGGAGAGTTGGCAAGTATGCTAAGGTTGCAGGTTAAAGAGTGGCGGTCAGGTAGGGAGAGCTTGGTGTTTGAGAATGGAGAGACAGTACAGAGGTAGGAACAAGAGGTTGAGTTGGTGGCCGTCACGGTGTGTGGGGAGGTGGTCCACTGTGAGAAACCAAAAGGAGAACGTGAGCGATAACAGGGGAAGAGGAATTGTGAATGGGAATGCTGAATTCAGAATTAGTGCGAGGAGAGAAAGCTATCGCTAAAGCGTAACATAGGACCAGGGACACCGTCCCTTTCCTTTGGTTTGTGGCCTCTTGAAACCTTATTGTTGGACCACCAGAAAGATGGGCGCAGCGCACCATGAGCAACGGTGTCATCTTCTACATCCATGGCTACACCCAGTTTACAATGAATAGAACTCCACAAACAAAACATGTTTCTGGTCTTCAAACCACCCCAAAAAAATCAACGGCACGATGAGGAAACGTAGATTATTGTTTTTCAGTGCCTTTGAAAAGTTATTGACAATTGACAAATAGGCCGTCCACCTATCGCACATTCCTTCCCTTAGTCATAGTTTTTGCTTCGGGAAAAAAAAAAAGATTACTGAATAAATAGGATTTTTTAGGACATTGAACCCCCCCCCCCCCGATGTTATTGAATGGACACTGGGGATGGCGTCACAATGTTCTGTCTTTGTTAAGTAACCCCGCTTGGCCAATACCTCGCAGCGCCGGGGGATTCCTTTTAATCTTCATGAGCAGCGAGATGACTCACGCGAATGAAGACATCTCGAGGAAACAACCTTGTGTAACTTCAACGAGGAAGAGTCAAAGGAATGCCTTTTATGCGGACAAAATGAGTGCCAACACGCAGCGTGTCACCATTAATAAAACTTAAAATACATCTGCAGGAAACGTAGAATACAATGTTTATTTTATTTTTTTTACCCTATTTTTATGGTGATTTTATTTCAAAGGAAAGTCTTTCATTCATGTTTTGGAGATCTTAGAAATTATCTTTCATAACTAAACGAGTCAACAGCTCACTTTAAGGTCTTCATTCAGTCTTTGGGAACGTTGAGGACTTTCTTGACGTTTTCTTTAGAATGTTGTCGGATTTACCGAATGGGCATCTATTTAAATAATGGTTGTGCATTCTAAAGCGGAATGGTCCTAAAGTTATCCTCGGCAGCGCAGGTTCTTGGATATCATTTCAATACCTCAGACCACGAGCAGCTTAGTGATCTACTTTAATTTAGAACTTCTTTTTATCACTTCATCCAACTCTAATCCTAGGTGGTCGATGTATGGCGCCATTTTAAATAAAAAAATAGACCCAAGGTGGTCCCATCTTCTTCTTGACCTTCTGCCTCTTGGGTGTCCATATCAAAATATTATTGTAATTTATCTAGCCAGCATAGTAAAAGATTGAATGTTTCCCCCAATACTTGATTCTTACTTACAGATCCTCATGATGGCATTACCACCCTACATGACTTCATCGGTGTGTACCGGAGGGTGATTGTGAAATATCGTGTTTTGGACCCAAAGCTTGCCTTAGATTATTCCTTTACTACGATCGTCTATGAAGGTTGTAGGACCCAGCTGGACCAACATCATTCCGAGCATGGATAAAAAGAACTAAACATGGAGCCTATTAATGCAGAGGACGCGTGCTGATATCCATAGCTGCAAACTCTCCAGGTGCCGCCCGATGATGGCAGTAATGCCGGCTTAAAAGGGCCCCTTGCACCAAGTATACCCGGGGCAGAAGCTGCAGGGGCACCTGGTATGCTCCTGTTCCCTGTAGGCACTTCTTATGACTGATGCATCATGGGAGTTGTAGTTCGACAACAGGAGAAATCAACCAAATAAACAGCTTTTAACAGTGGAAGACATTCCTTCCGATGGTAAATAAGCCGTATTTACATCATTTTGCAAAGAAACAATGACTATTTGAAGGAAAATAATTCAATGGCGTGCGGGGCATTACTCGGGTGATTAGGTGTGCGGCTCCGAGGCACCGCTTTGGTAACCGTGGGTAATATTTGAGACGCACGGGGCTGTTGCTATGCATGATACATCGAGAATGTTAATTAAAAGTCACGGGGAATCACCATTTATCATCGCCGGGGGCCGCGGAGCAACACCTGCAACTGGAAAATTACATCAAACATCCTTCTTATTGAATTATTGATGCTAAAAGAACCTTCATCGTCCGACTTCATACTATCCGGATTCTGTAACCAAATTAGTGGAAATTATCTCTTTTGAAAAGTTTTTTTTAGCATTCATTTTAGACAGAATTTATTTTACATTTCTTTTTTAAAAAAAAAAAGCCACTAAATTTGTTTATTAAATTCTGACAGAACTTATGTTTTTCTTGCAACTGTTTGAATACATTTACTTTAATTTTTTTATTTTTTATTTTATTTTGTCGATGCTGAGATATACGGCCAAATCTCATCCTAAAGATCTCTCCCTTCCCCTCCCCCGTTCCTTTAGATTTCGTAGGTTTATTTCTCTTTCTTTCTAGTTAAAGCCAAATCCTATGGATTGAAACAGGATTTTTTTCCCAGTCTCTTTTCCGGTAAAATCAGCAAATTTGCAACTTTTATTTTTTTGTTAAAAAAAAAAAAAGATTCAGGACTTTCCTAGAAACTGCCGGCAGATCGGCCCCCCGGCGGCCCCCATCTAGTCGCCCGTTTCTCCTGCTGTAAAGACTCAAACCTTAATCAGTCGTTGGTCTCGTCTTAGATTCAGGAGCCGTATGTCTATCCCATGCATGTTTAATACCCTCACTGTATTACTCTCTACCACTTCTGCTGGGAGGCTGTTCCACTTATCTACCACCCTCTAAGCAGGGAGAGAATTGGTTAAAATGAACCTCTTGGCTCTTTTGTGCATTGCAGATACGGGCCAGCCTTGGGGAAAGCTTCTGTTACCCTGGATATATTAGCTGCGACCGGCAGAGTTAACGTGTCGGTGCCGGGTATCTTCAGGCTTCACATGCTACTGCTGATCATTAACCTCCGGTTAGTCTGTTATTGCAAACCTGTGTCAGCAAGCTGCGGCCCATTAGCTATGTGATTAAAAATGAACTACAATTAGTTCCGGTTCCGTAAGAGTAATGCATTAACCCCTTCCCTGCCGGCGGGTGTAATGATGTGTACATCCTCGTTTAGAGTCCCGAGTTCTCGTAATCCGTAATAAATCAAGATTTCTGCCTAAATCATTGCCGTCAGAGCCTGCGTTTTAGCATATGTCCCAACTCTCTTGCTTTCAGCAGGGACAGTCCCGATTGTGCCACTCTATCCTGCTGTCCCACCGAGCTCTACTTCTGTAAATCCTGGCTATTCACTCGCAGCGGGATCAAGGGGTCCAAGCGTAGAGCACGCATGTTGGCGAGTGTGGCCAAGTGATAAAATACGCGTTTTCAATGATTTCCAGGGATTTTGAGTGTGTATTTGCCTGTGGGTGAGTGGACGAGTAGTGAAAATGCGAGTGAACGTGTGAATGAGTATTCCTACAACAACAAAATACTGTAATTTAACAAAGAAAGCAAAACATACATTTATAAAACGCATATAATAATAAATAAGGCGAGTGCACGAAATTATGAGTTTATGGAGATCAGTAGCAGAAGTGCGCGGTGAGCAGGTACCCGACGCCCTTTTCCCCGTTGGATCAGAGGCTCCGTATTCAGGGTTTCAGAGGAAGGACTGAGTGTATAAATATATGACTTTTGTAAATAAACCAAAAACAGTTAGGTCTCATTTCTCGTTTTTAGTCCATTTGGTTTTCAGACAACTAACTACGTTTCCTGCCCTTTCGGTTCAGATGAAATTTGGAGAGACTTTTCCATTTGGAAATGAAATTTGTTCTCTCATGCTCTCTCACACTCACTCTCATTCACTCTCTCTCATTCATTCATTTACACTTCCTCTCAATGTCTCCCCATCTTCTCCTGCTGACCGCTTCCTTGTCCTTGTCTTCTTTTCCGTAGGTCCACTTCTTCACTTGCCTCTTCTTTGTCTTCTTTCTTCTGTCTTCCTTATTGGTTCGCTTTTCCCCAACATCAGCTTCTTTCCCAAGGCTTCCTGGAGCGCTTCCGCAAAAGGGCGTAGCCTTTGCGCACACCCTCTCCCCCAATTGGAGGAACAGGGGACAGGCGAAAGGGTGGAGCCACAGCACAGTCTGCCCCCCTTTCCCCCAATTGTGGGAGAGAGTGTGTGCGGAGGCTTTGCTCTTTTACCTAAATACTGGCCTGGTTAGCGGAGCTGATAGTGGGGAGAAGCGGACCAAGAAAGATGACAAGAAAGAAGAAGAAGAGATGAAGCGGAGCTGCGTAAAAAGACACAGGGACACGGAAACGGACGGCGAAGAAAGTAGGGAGACATTGACAGAGAGAGAGTGAGAGTGAAAAAAACCAACGAGACGCGAATGAAAATTCAGAGCTCCCTGCTTCGCATTCGCTTGTTTCTTTCCTCGTTTAACGACATTCTCAAATTTTGTTTAAATTAAAATTCTAAGTCTAACGTTTCTATATCTAAGTATTTATTATGCTTCGCCGGTTCATTTAGGGTTAAACATACGATTTAGAAGAAGTGACAGATCTGCCTTAAGCCTGTTCACTACCGATGAACTCGCAGCCAGGTGCTCGTCAGTTTTGGGTACCCAAATGACGTCTTTTAGTTAATAGTCATTCCGTCTCTTTAGGAGACTTCTAGGTGGTTGATGAGCTCTCGGGCAAGTAATAAGCTTCCTACCAGGAGTATATTACGTGCCCGGACTTGCGTCCGATTTTCAGCCGAGGAGTTTCGGTGTCCTTGACGTATCTTTTCCATAGGCATTCATCAGGTTTCCTGCCGGCAGATGGAATGCAGAAGGCGACATCAGATATATATATATATATATATACCCTCCATAGCAGGACTTCATTTAAAAGAAATTATCCGCTGGTATACTCTGAGTATTACGCAGGCATCAGATGGTTTTATCTCAGGAGCCAAGGAGACCGACGAATTGCTGAAGGCGGTCGGCTCGCCAAACTTTTAATTTTCTCCTCGTTAATGACTTCTTTTAACTGAACCGATAGGTTGCTTTGAAAGAGACTTTAAAAAGCCCCGTTGATTATTGACACAGCGAGACGTCAGATTTAATGCGAAAAAATAAAAAAAGGGAGAATTTTCTGCAAAAACGTTTATACTTTTTTATTTTATTGAAAGAAAAAATAAATTATTTGGGTGAATGAATTCTGTCCCATTAATGCATCAAGGGGCACAGCGGAAAAATAAAGACATGAATGAATTAACAACTAAAGCAAATACGGTGCCCTTTATTGATTAAGTCCATAGATGGCGGGATTTTTTTTCTTAAACGGGGTAATAAATAAACCCCTTTATTCCACTTTTAAATGCCCCCAAGTTACACAAATACCCCGCGATGGGGCACAGAGTCACATAAAAGTCTGGGGAAAGCCTGTGGCTCAGCGGCGTCTCTAATGATACCCCTGACACTGAAGTGCCCACTTTGGCCGTTTGATATTTAGGGGTTAGGATTCATGGAGCGTCCCTGTGCTGCTGTATTTAGAGGGGGGGGGGGACATACTATGGATCTCAGTATCCCAGATAAAGACCCCTGGGGGGGGGTTTAATTGGTGCTTTTTTGCAAGTGGAAGGCACAGACCCGGCTCTTAAACAAACAAAATGAGTCTCTACGGGTAAGGATTGCAGACCAATAAAACTTTTAAAAGCTAAACAAAAAAACAAAAAAGAAAAAGCGCCGTCTCTTTGCGCGTATTGCGGAGCTGTCTAATGTTAACCCTTTCAGTGCCGGAGAGGATCTGCAAAAAAAAAAAGGGCCGACTGGGACGCTCTCCTGGGTCAAGCTTAGGGCAGCTCCCAGCCAAGATACATCTTTGGTGCTGGGACATACTTGGCTAAGCTTGCCCCCCGGGGCCAAAAGGTTCCAGTAACCCCTCCCCCTACCCCGACATGGGGACGGTATATCTATATATATATTTCTTATTTTATTTGGCTTTTTTGGGTTTACCGGACCAAATATTGTAGGATTTAGAAAAGCCACAGGGTCCCCTTTAATGGCGACTTTTCCAGCCTGCCGTGACGCAGGTACCGGCGTCTTCGTTTCCGCCGGGCAAACAAACCATTTGCAATGGAAATAAATCCGTTCCGAGGAGCTTGTAATCTATTTCTGGTTCCTGGAAGCGGCAGATGTTAATTATATGATAGAATTAATATACGGGCTTTTAATTTATATTCTATACTCTACGCAGCAGAATTAGAGCGATAAAGAAGAGCATATGGAGAGGACATGTTTGCAGGGATTCCGCACACTGCGCTTTATTACAATATTCCCTGAAGGGTAGGATATTAAAATCACGATCGCTTGAATTCCTAATATATCCCTCACTGCTGGAGGGCTCCGAACAGATTGCGGTGCGACGGGTCAGTAACCCTTGAACTGCAGAACTGTTCGCTCCGCCACAGTGACGTTCAAACATAGCTGCAAACACTCCCGACGCTGCTGAGACAGTCCTGAAAACGGGATCCGTTTATTGAGCCTTAGCCCGAACCGGAGCCGGAGGAGATTGGGAGATCCTCGGGGCGGACACGGCGACGAAATACGGGCAGAGCCTGATGGGACATCGCGACATCGCCCACATGTTGTGGGCGGAGTCGCGCATCACGAGAAAATTGGTAAGTACGGTTTAACCGTTTGAGTGTTGGCCTTCCCTTTGGCATTCAAACAGTTAAAAGTTGGAGAGAAAAAAAAACCCCTTTTTTTCCGGATTTTAGTAAGCACATTTCCAGTCGGTCTCCGTAGCCAAAACATCTGTAGGTTTTATGATTCCTCCTGCAACTTTACACACATTGCAGCTCTCAGGCACCTTCCAAGCCCCAGCATCACATTACACCCGGCGCGGAGACAAAGGCCAGATTTAGAAAGTGGCGGAGTTAGAGCGCAGCACATTCCAGACCCGGCGCAGGTCTCTGCAGCGTAGAGGCCCAGACGAGATGTATAATACGACGCATAAACCACCTCTTTGTTTTCCCCCTTATGGCTTATTCCTAACCCGTTCAGTGCTGGTGGGCTCGGCGCATGTTCTCTGACAGAGCCCAGGCTCTTAATGGGGTGTTGGAAACGATTCATTGGGTGTCGGAAAATCCTCGTTAGTTTAACTATTAGCACGTGAACCCAACTGCTGTCGGGGTCCGAGGTCTAGATAACGTGCGATTTTAAAGCCATGGCGTTCATTGGAAAAAAGCTAATTATATCTTTAATCTCGGGGGGGGGGGCATAAATCTTCTAATGGAGAGGTCATTGCCACGACAGAAGCTCATTATTGCCAGTGTGGTGCAGCCACAAGGAGTGTATTTTTTAGCTACTAATATGTATCAATCATGCAGTAGATGTATCAATAGGACAGTTAAGCTTAAAAAAAAATACAACTAAATAGATGTTCCAAATATTGGGATAAAAGTGACCGCGCGTGTGGTTATGGTAATGAATACGACTCACATTCGGTGGCATATAGTTTGGGGTACGGGTGTTAGCAGACTCCGTAACTCTTTTACAATGAGGAGAGAATACAAGGGACCTCCATGGAGCAGTAGTGGTCCGGGAGCCTGATCTCCCAATATGGCAGACCGCCCTGGTTATGGAGCAGAAGGGCTGCCAACCCCCTAGAACTGCCACCCTAGACCTTGGTCAAGGTCCGAATATGCCACTGGGTACAAAAAGGAGAAGAAGGCTCGGCTCTTGAGAGAGTTTACAATGTAAGTGTTCTTGTTGTGTTGTGTTTTTTTTGGGGGGGGGGTCATTCAGTATCCGGGGGCCACAACTGTCCCTCGGATGATCTGGACAGGGGCAAGTGTCGTGCCTTGGAGTAGTTTATGTGAAGAACAAGATTTGGACCTCTGATGTTATCAAGAGTGTTGTCTGGGCTGCTCATACCCGCTGAGATATGGCGGCATCTCCATCTCGGTTGAATACCACCCGATGTTACCCTTCTGTGACGGGGCGGAATCCCTGCGCTTTTCCATTGTCTTTGGAACCCTGAATTAATGATCGTGGACATCATGACTGCGACTGGACTTGGAAGCAAGAGAAAAAACTAAACGGAACCCTGAGGTCCAAGTGTTAGCCTCACGAAACGATTGAGTTTGTGTCTACGGAATCAGGTTAATGTTATCGTCAAATCGGCTGAACGTAAATTGACCTTGTGCACAGATTTGGGATTTCTGGTTATTCTGGGAATTATTTTTTGGAACTCGGGGTAGATTTATGAGGATCACCGCTGGAGGCCTCCTGGGAAGGAACAAAAGCACCTTCGCACATACTCAGCCTCAAACCATCAGCGTAATCAACCTGCCTTAAAGAGCTCTACAGCTGCTTCATAATACAATACTCTGCCCCTCGTGAAGCCAAAAACAGCCATTAATCTCCTTTTATTGCCTCTTTCTGCATCACCTCCTTACATAAAGGTCTCCAAACAAGGATCTCTTCTCGGGTCTCTCGTGTCCGAGCGCCGAACAGAAAACAAAAGCCCCTCAGATGGAACTCAACATCTGGATCTGAGCCCAAGTTCAACCCCCACGCAGACAAATACCAGGTGACTTTGATCCCGTAAATAATGATCTTTTGACCAATTTGTGCTATAGGCCTCTTCCCGAAAAGGAGGATTAGCGATTACACGTTTCCCTGAAATGGGCCTTAAGGTATCGGACACTTTTTTTTCCCTGAAAAAGACAAATTACTCATTTTGTATGTGTGTTGCTCGGGGCCAGAAGTAACCTGATGGATTCATGTGAGCCGAACAATGACTTTGGAAAGATTGATGGACTAGCAGTCAAGGTACATCCACAGGTGAACAATCTGGAGAAAAATAGAAGAGGTCCTGAATACGGGAAATGTTGGATGACAAATCCATGAAAACGACGGGAAATCAATTACTGTAAGAACAGAGCTATGAAGGAATTTGGGGTAAAAAAAAAAGTATGGTCTGTGTCGCTGGATAAGGGCTGGTAACTTTCAGCTCAGTCGGCACCGAGGTCCAAAACTGAAACGGCAGATGAGTTCAGTCTGTGATGTCCTTCCTTCTACCATTCACCAACTGGAACTGAATAGAAGGAGCGTATAAAGGATCTAGGGGATAGAATAAAATCCTTCTTACGCTATACACCCTCTGGTGGCCGTACGTGGAATAGCACAATAAACACACAAAAAGAGGCAAAAGCGGGATGCCAGTATCTCAAAACAAGCTGTTCTAAAGTTTCTTTCGAGAGCCTTTTGTTTCTTGTTCATAGCTTGGACACGAGATCCAGAAGAGATCCTATTTGGAGACCTTTATAAGCCCGGAAGCTTCTGTTACTTTAAATCTTTTTCTATGTTGGCCCAATTAACGGGATTGACTCAGGACTCTGTCCATGGTAGGAACTCATACACCGCTCCGCACACAGACCAAGGCAGAAGAGCAGCTTCCCATTCAATGGAGGACTTTGGTTTCTCGTGGGGGCTCTCCTACTGTGCACGATGAGATAATTGGGATAATGCACACCAGAAACTGCCACGATTTACACAAAAATTAACCAATTAATTACCCATTGCTCATAACAGTAATAAAAATGGCGGAAGAGACATTTAAATTGGAAAAGATGGACTTTATTACCTAATGATGGACTTTATTACCTAATGCACCGTGGTGGCCGGTGACCTATCTGAGATGGTTCCCCTCCTGAAGTCTCAGCATGGTCCGAGTCTCGCCTTTTCCCGTTAAGCACCGAAACCTAGAAATGGTGGGGGAGGGGGGGAGCTTCGAGATAACGCCTTGTATTGGAGTGACTACGAAGCTCGATACATTGTAATGTTTTTGTATCCTATCTATAGCGGTTGGGCTTGAAGGGACTTTGTGGGGCTTTAACCGGACCTTGCAGTGGACAACCATTAACTCGCGCATCCTCTTTTGTATGTTGTCTATCCCTGTCCGTACCATAAAAAAAGTATATATTTATATATATCCTAGATATTAAAGAAATAAAACTTTCTTTGAATAACCCCTCCCCCCGTATTTTCTTTGTTCTGCTAACTTTGCCCTAAGAAGTTCCTGCCATAAGTTCTCGAAAAAAGCAGATCGACCATCACCTTTTTTTTTTGCCGAAGTTTAGGATGCAATAAATTTGCCCGAGGCGAGCACGTCTGCCGGAAACGCTGGCTTGGCTGGAAAATATACTTTAACTGCACTCTGGGGTAATAACCTGCTCCCGATATGGGTCTGAGTCGAAAACTTGTTTTTTTTTTTCCACTGAAAGCATTGTTTTAAAAAAGTGAAATCCCACGGGCTCCTGACAACTTGTCATTTTACTCGTCTAGTGCCTCGAACGCGACTCGCGAAGTTCGCTCAATCTGCACTGGGATTAATTATCGTTCGAGTCGCGAAGCCGGCCAATTCCACGCGCACCTTGTTGCTTCCATAAACCCTTCGTGGGCCACAGAGAAGAAGCAGATGTGCGAAAGCCTTCGCTCGCCCCATTGGCACCCAAAGGGGTTAAGCTTGAGATGCCAACTCATCCCGCATTCCTTACCAAAGAAAAAAAAAAGACATTTTTTGGGGGGCTCGTAAAGCCTTTTACTGATACAGTTTAGAAAGAATGCAATGAAAGTCAAAGCTAATGCTACTGATTTAAAACACCTGCCGCGGACCACGGGGCCGGAGACGCAGCGCAGACTCGCAGAACGCTTGTTTTCATAAGGCTTGGCGCTGAAATGCGAGTGGCAAGGAGCTCAAAGCACAGAGCTGGTGATGGAGAAGGTGTAGACTCGGGGCGAAGAGGCTGGCATTCGGCTAAAAAAACTAATTCGGACCGCGTGTGCGCGTGTGTGCGTGTGCGTGTGTGCGTGTGCGTGTGTGTGCGCGTGTGTGTGCATGTGTGTGTGTCCGTGTGCGTGTGTGCGTACGTGTGTGTGTGCGTGCACGTGTGTGTGTCCGTGTGCGTGCGTGTGCGTGCGTGTGTGTTTGGGCGTCCTTTGTACTTTCCCAAAAATGAGAAGCTTTTCGATAGTTCGTATGAGATAGAAACATTTTGCTGACGTCGGGTGTAACGCTTTCTCAGACACGGTATTAAAAATGTTAAAAAGAAAAGCGAGTTTTAGGTTTAGGTAAAAAAAAAATGATAGGAAGGAAGAAATAAACAAGAAGAAGAAATGATCTCTGGGTTTGGACTGAAATGTTTCGGGGGTTTATGTGACAGTCCTCTGGGTCGTGCTTTCATTTTGATATCGCCGTGTTTATTTCATTAGGCTTTCAATAGACTATTTCAATAGATTGATAATATTTCCACTTTAATATGCATTCCTCAACCTGTTAATAAAAAAGAAATCCGTACCTTTAGGAGAAGCTGCAGCTCCAGAGCGCACCACCCTCTCTGGGGTCCTATTTCCTCAGCAGCCACCCGGTGGCCAGATGTAGTACTGCAAGTCAGGAATGTGTTTTTAAATCAGAGCAGCCGGAGGGTAAATTCCCCTCATTAACAGCTTTCTCCTGGACTTATCTACTACTAGATTGTAAGCTCTGCGAGCAAGAGCCCCTTCACACCCTTTATTTCCACAAGTCCGCATTGTTATGTGATGCACTACTTGCTATGTCCTGTTTACTTATTTGTACAGCACTGCAGACTATGGTGGTGCTATATAACTCGATAAATAGTAATTATGATAAAAGGAAAAACGTAAAATCCATTCATACAAAAGGATATTGTTTTTTTTTAACCCTTTCAGAGAAGATGTGCTCTGAACCCGATCCGATGTATGTAGAGAGACAGACAGACGAGCAGAAAAACAGACAGCAAAATAGAGACACCTCGCGCTGGAAAGAGAGTCAGGACACGCGCACTCTAAAGGGAATCGATCCAATTTTAGCAGGAACGGGATTATTTTCAAGCAGGTGCGGCTAATTTACTGTGACCGACCGCGGCGCTTCCTCACCTGAACCAGCATATTTCTGGGAGGGATTCGCGCCAGAAATCCGAGATTAAACGGCAAAGTTTTCCAGCCGTTCTATAAGTGGAAGCGTCGGGAGTGGGCAGACGGCTGCGCCTCTCAGACGGAACAGCCAAGAACATTATCCGAGGTGCCGGGCGGCTTCTCCCTCCGGACCCCCGGGCACCGGTCTCAACGCTCCTTTGCTATAAAGCGTCAGATCACCATCTGTCGTCGGATGCCGTAAATAAACTCGCGTAACGAAGTTTAGAAATGTAAAATAAAGGATATTTATCTGTTAGAAGCCCATCTAACGGGAGCAGCCAACGTAACTTCTCGGGAAGATTATTCCTCCCCGTTAACTTATTTTTCCCTGATTGGCCAAGAAGAAGGGAAACCATCGATATTCTAGTTTTGTCACCTTTTGCCACTGACCTCAGCTTCCGTAAAGGTGAAAAAAACTACAGGCCACGAGGGGACCCTTTAAAATATTAACCCTTTGATAGCCAATCGTAATGCTTCTATGCAGCGACTCACCAAATGTGTCACCCAAATGGCTCTAATAACGGTCGCCATGGAAACCTTGACTTGCCATTGTTTAAAGATCTACTTCATTGAGCCACCTGCATTCAAGCAGGGATATGAACCATAACATACTGGCAGCAAAAGCACCGACTGGGGGTCTTCTATATGATCCCAGCGGGGGGGGGGGGGGGAAGGAAGGAGTCGGCTCCAGACTGCATGGCCCAGAGAATTTACCCCTTTGCCCTGAGATTGGGGCAAAAACCCAGGGAGTTTCCAGGTCTGCACCGACGGTGTTTCTGGTTGGGTGTGTATTATGTGTGTTGGGGGGTCATTTCTTGGGGCAGACCCCCCCTTTTTGGATGCCCCTCCGTTCTATTTGATTGGTTACACTTTTTATTAAGGTTGTTACTCTGTTACCCTCGCTCGTTTATCATGGAAATGCACTCAACCCTTTACGCGATGATTCAGGACGCCTCGTGGGACTTGCGCTCGTTATAAGACTTTTAGGAGGAAGATGTCGTGTGTTATATCACAGAGTCAGAAACACGCAGAGGCTGAGGTTTGCAGAACGGAGGTCATCTCGTGTTTTTATCCTCCCGTGTCTTTGTTCCTCGGATACTCGGTTCTAAGGGGCTGTTGCGTCCAAGAAGTGACCATTTTTAGTAACTGGAAGTTTTACTTTACTGGGAGGGTGGTGGAGAAGTGGAACAGCCTCCCAGCATAAGTGGTAGAGGCTAATACAGCGAGGGGGTATTATTTACATGCATGGGATAGACATACGACTCAGAAAAAAGGTTTCACAGAAAGAACTTATACTGAGCGCCCCTTGTGGCCATCTGTGGAAATGCACATAAAAGTCTTCATTTGTCCAATTTGATCAGAAAGTTAAATAATCTTCTTAGTTAACCCCTTGATTACTTAACCCTAGCTGGGGACTTCATATTAACTATTTCCTATCCCAGAATCACTGCTTTACAGACAGATTCAATTTATTTTTATTGATAACCCTTCTGAAAAGTGTTCTTGTTTTGCATTAATTATAGACTGCGCCGAATTCACTTAATTACATCGCAGCGTTGACATGTAATAATTCGCTCCCACGCTAACCAAACTACACAAAAAAATGAAATTAATAGACTTTGGTAAAATGTAAAAAAACATTCAGTTTATCTCCTCCTTTTCAGGAAATTCATATTTAATAAATCAAAATCAAATTATGAAATTATTATTAATGAATGCGAGTTGCTTTAATAAAAGAGGTTTTAATAGAACCTTCGGCAGATCGGCCCCATTCGGCCCCCATCTCAAAAAGACTCAAACCTTAATCAGTCGTTGGTCTCGTCTTAGATTCAGGAGCCGTATGTCTATCCCGCACATGTTTAATACCCTCACTGTATTACCCTCTACCACTTCTGATGGGAGGCTGTTCCATTTATCTAATGCCCTCTCGAAGACCCTTTGCTAGCATATCATCCTGAAGCGTGATGAATATACAAAATCCAGGGCTAGTGAAGGTGGAGGTTTGGCCACCTTAATCAAAAGGAATTTAAATAATAGGGTAAAAAAAAGTATTGGAGGAATATGTTAAGGAATCTCTTAAAGTCACCGATCTAAAAAATAAGAGCAAGGGTCTCCCACACTAAAGGCTACGGAAACCTCTCTGGCTACTATTAAGTAGCCCCCACCTATACTGGACTACACTGGAGGGAGTAATGTATATAGATATATATAAAATAAATAAACTCCAAACTTAAAGAAATATGTGAATCAGATTTTAAAAAAGATATCTTTAAATATTAAAATTCCACTTTCTATGCAAAAATATTTCTTATTAAATTAAAGGCCGTAGACCCCCTCTGTAGTGAATATTAATATTTATAATACTGGGACACTTGCCTTATTTTGCCTGTTTTTTAAATGACTACATAAAGTGAGAATAATTATGAGAAAAAGCTGCTTTTTTTCTCCGCAAGTCAAACAGATGTTTTTGTTAGAATGATATTTTTTGGGGAATCAGGGGTAATTTTTACCACTTGCCCTAGTTTGGGCAGAGAGGGGGTGCTTAGTGCTTTTATTGGGGTTTAGATGCCCTCCCTGCAGAATTTTGGGATTAAGACCCTGAGGAAGTTAAAGGGGAAGAGGGGGGCAGGAGAGAGGGGGAGAGGGGGACAAGGAGAAAGAGAGAGGGAAGGGGTGGAAAGGAGGAGGAGAGCCATGAGGAGGGAACAGGGCAGAGCAGGGATAAAACCAGAAGGATGAAAGGTAGACAGAGACAGGGCTGAGAGAGACAGCAGCAGTCGCTACTGGAGGAGAGGGGCAGATTATACAGAGAGGGAAGGGGCAGATAGAGGCAAAAGAGGAGAAGAGGCACAGAGAGTCAGGACAGGTAAATACATTCTGGTGAGGGGCAAATAGTGAGTTATACAATAAAACAGGGGGGAGTGGGGCTCAGATAAGGGGCAAAAGAACTAGAGGGCATTATTGCCACATAGAGGGGTAATATAATCCCAGGCAGGGAGCAGCAACTGCAGAGAGGGGGCAATAACTTCAACAACTGCAGGCAGAGGGTGTTTATTCCAGAAAGAGGGCAACAGCACCAATCAGAGGGCTGCAGCTGCAAAGAGAGGGTATTTATTCCAGAGAGGGGGGGTAATAGGTCCAGACAGAGGGTAGTTTTCAGACGGAAGGCTTTTATCCCAGGTGTAGTTGTTGCAGATAGAAAGCAGTTTTTGCAGACAGGGGGCAGTTATTCCATTCAGGGGCAGTTGTTCCAGACAGGGGGCAGTTATTCCATTCAGGGGCAGTTGTTCCAGACAGGGGGCATCCCTTTCCATTCTGCCCAGCCTGCTCTCCCCTGCCATGGCTCTGTGCCGGCCGGTGCTGTTACTGCTGGCCGCTCTGGGCTCCGCCGCCTCGGCCGAGGTCCTGTTCCGCTGCCCTCCGTGCTCTCCGGAGCGCCTGGCCGCCTGCCCGTCCGCTCGCCCCCCGTGCGCTGAGCTGGTGCGGGCTCCGGGCTGCGGCTGCTGCTCCGTGTGCGCCCGGCTGGAGGGAGAGGCGTGCGGGGTGTACACCGCCCGCTGTGCCGCGGGGCTGCGCTGCTACCCCAACCCGGGTTCCGAGCTCCCCCTGCAGGCGCTGGTGCAGGGGCAGGGTACGTGTGCCAAGGGCAGAACCGCCGACTACAGCCAGGAGCGGGGCACAGGTAAGGAGATCACTCCTATCAGGAGAATCCACTCCCATCACTCTATCTGCTGAGATTCCCCCCGGATGATCCCACTCATCACTCCAGGTGCTTTGTGGTCAAACTCCCATCACAACCAGCTAGCCAGGTGAGGGGGTGGGCTATTAGAATGAAATCATTCCGTCTCTCCAGCTTCTAAGGGGTAAGTTACAGTAACAACCAACTCCCATCACAACCAGCTAGCCAGGTGAGGGGCATGGGTAAGAATTAGGGTAATAATTACTAATTATGCATATAATGGGAGGCAGATGAGGTTGAGGGTTGTATTGCTGCCCACTATCACTCCACATTCTTTGTATTGCTACTCTCATCATGCCCATGCAGCCAGGAGATGGGGGCAGCAGCAATTGGCGTACATGTACGTCAGTGGCACAGTAGAGATAGGTAAGCTCACCCCGACTGTTTTGTATTACACCACCCATCATTCTCAGGCAGCCACTTACTAGTGTGATTATAACCCCCCTGTTAATACGATTTATTATAATTGGCCTGGGTGATAAAGTTTTGCCCCATGTCCTGACATGTAATTGGCTGTATTTTGTGGCTTTGCAATTGGGATGGCTGGGCATTATGTGAGTTGTGATCGGCTGCATCTGGGACAACAGTATACCTCTGATTTGTTTAATCTGACTGCCTGAGGATGATGAGGATGATCTTGCAGACCTCAGAGTGACCTATGCCTCTGAATACAGATATATTTTTTAATAGGGCTTGCTGAGCTTGACAGGAGTTGTGTTGCGGGTGCTAAAGCTACCCTTCCATGCATTTAGTATCATGAGAATTTCAGGGGTATGAAAAGACTGTGCATGATGGGAATTGTTGTACACAGAGTTCTGGAGTCACACAGGTTGGGTGTTTGTTGGGCTCATGGGAGGCATGCTGAGCGTGATGAGAGTGGTTCTAAATAGAGTTACAGAGATTGCCATGTCTTTTCTACATGCTGAGTCATTTGGGGTATAATAGTCTTGATTGGGCTACAGGACACTGTTTGGGGTATAAAAGTCCCGCTGATATCGGGTAGAATGGGTGTTATTTAACCCTTTAAACGGACTGTGAAGGTTTCTCAGGGAGCTCATTGCTGTGTATTAAAGGAAAAAGTGTCCTTTTATCTGTAAAGGGGTAATTAAAGAATTATAGCCCCCAATATTAGGGGTACTGGGGCCAGGAATTATTTCCAATCAATGAAAATTCACTTTTTTTTTTTTTACATAAAACTGATATGCAGAGAGTAGGCGGGATGGCGGGAAGGTGGCCAAGGGGCAGCTTTTATGAGACCCCTTTTCCCCTTCACTATGAAAATCTTTTACTCCAATCAGTAGCAGGATTTTGTAAAGATCGAGCGATTTACTTATTGGCCGATGAAGGATTTCAATGTGTAAAAAAACCCCACTACTCTTCATTTTCATCATTTACTGAGAGGGTGGTAGATAAGCAGAACAGCCTCCCAGCAGAGGTGGTAGAGGGTAATACAGTGAGGGAATTTAAACATGCATGGGATAGGCATCTATGATCCGTTCACTTTTACTCTGAATAGAGGCCATGAGTTGAGTAACCCTTTGAGTGCTGGGGACTTTGAACGCTTGCCCCCGGGGCCTCAGCGGGGTATCTGTTTCATTGTAATCACCCGTCATTAGGGTCGCTTTGTAGTGTCTGGGATATCAGTCCCTTTTCTTAATTATTATAATTATGTGCAGAATCCGTGATGATGCGTTCGAGCGCTAACACGTCTCTTATTGCACCCGAGGGCGAGAGAGGTCATGTGATTGGTCGGGGGGGGGGTATTTGGTTTTTGCTCTATTAGCCCTAGAGATACCTTTTTTTTTAATCAACAGATATAAAGTTCCAAAATCTCTTGGGACCTCTGAGGTCTCTTCTTTAGATGGAATACTGAAGAAGAGACCTCTGAGGTCTGGAGATTCATTTAGAAGAATGAAGAATTTGTTACATTGGATCCTCAGGCTTTTTGCTACAAAGTAACCTGATAATGAAACGCATGGCGCTCGGATATAACTGTCTCGCAAGTTGCTGTCTAAAGCGAACGCCAGTCACTTGTGTGTCTCTTGCGGTTAGCGTTGCAGGTCTGAGCTTTGTTGTGTGATACACACACCCTGCTGTAAAGCCGTTAATGGGGTGGTAGGTGCCACCTCTGTCTGTCTGCCCAGCCCCGTTCCAACCACCTTCTCGTAACCGGGTGTCACGTCCATGATTTGCTGGCATCGCGTGCGCGATACAGACGTGTAATTAACTTTCTGAACACAGAGGGAGGAAGAAGTGGAATTGTTCCCGCAGGGATACCCATGCTGTGATGTCATCGAGCGCTCGCACGATGTCATGATGCACGTGATGCAAATGGCTGTGGATACTCAACACATCCATGGGGTAGAAAACAGTGGCCGTGGGGGAAAAAATGGCCGACGCGGTTACCTTAATGGAGAACTTCTAGGTAGATTAGACACGCCCCCCGCCGAAGCCCCACGCGTTTGCAAGCACTGCACGTGTTGGTTTCCATGGTGATTGCTCCACATTTCAAGCTTTATACCCAGAACCGACGAGTGACCCGACGAGTCTTCAAAGCTTAGACTGAGTGACAGCTGCCCTCGCCCCCAAACATCAGAGTGTGAGTGTCTGGCCCCTGGGTCCGATAGAGAACCAGGACTCCCAACACTCACAGCCGGGATCAGCCAAACCCGAGCTTCCGCAGCCCAGTTCCATTCCAAGGTGGGTAGGATGTTTTCCAACTGACCCCCAGGATACCCCTCAGTGGGGCATTTCTAACGTAACGTTTTATTGTTAGAGGGCTTCTTCTTCCGCCATCATTATTCCGGAGACATTTCCAGCCGCCGTCATCTCATCTGCAGAACTGGCCTCGGAGGCTGCAGCTTCACCGCAGGTCTCTTAATGATTAAATCCCTGCCTCCCGCGAGGTCGTCTTAATCTCTGCGTATTATCCCGCGGCGAGCTGTCTGCATGCGCGACTCCACCTCACTAAATGCTACTTATCCTAACCCTTTCAATTCCAGAAAACAATTGCCAATATGTATGGGTTGAAACGTTGCCATGGTAACTGACATGATTTTTGGTCTTACTACTTTTTTTTGCATTATTGTTTGTAACATCTTTATAACTGGATGCAGCCGTAGAAGCTTCACCCCCCCCCTCCTGCTGAAAGCCCAAAGCCTGCCCAGAAATAATTCTTTAATCAAGGAATATTTGGCCCGTTCATAGCTTTTACCGGGAACACTTAATTGTCATGTGACACAAAAGGGAGGCACTGATAGGCTGCTGCAACACGAGGAGCAATAAAGGTGCACAGAAGGCACCACTGGGCAATGCCCCAGCGGCCAGTTGCCCGGTTTGCCCGCTGGCCGGTCCGGGTTGTGTTCAGTTTGTGATTGGAAAATATTTGGTTATCGTCAAGTATCGCCTGCAACGCGCTTTGACCATAAATAACATTTCTGTAGGCATACTATGAAAAAAAGTCTGGGCCTAAAACTAAAGGGTGAGATATAATGGAGATGGTAGTAGATAAATGGAACATCCTCCCAGCAGAAGTGGTAGAGGCTAATTTAGTGAGGGCATTGAAACATGCATGGGATAGGCATATTGATTGAGGTTTTGAGTCTTTACAGCAGGAGAAACGGGCGACTAGTAGGGGGCCGGATAGGGGCCGATCTGCCGGCAGTTTCTGAGTTTATAAAACAACACTTAAATATATAGAAGTTCCTCAGCCAATAGGGGAGCGGCGAGAGTCGTTGCATCAGCAGGAAATGACCGACGAGTCAGATAATTGCCGGGGTTGAGATTTCTAATTATACAAAACATACGAGATTGCTGGATAAATGCTGTTTAAGATAAACGGACAGAGCTATAGCAATAAATACATTTATTCACTAAAAACTGCACTCCTCTCTCCTCCCCTGATGCCCCTCTTTTCTAGGAGGTTAGAATGTTTGCTGGGTATGAGGGGATCGCAGGGTTCTACTGCCCTAAAAGCCCCGATAATGTGTATAGAAACAGCAGGAAACGGCTTTATACATTAAACGGGGGAAATAAACCCCATTATTCTTCTTCTAAATGCTTTATTTAGCGGTGAAGCCCCGTAGACCCCTCCTGTTCCAAAACATGCGACCGTCACCCCAACCTCTCTCTCCGCACAGAGACCTGTGAGCAAAAATCAGAGAATCCACTTCTTGACGCTGTGAAAGCGGTTTATGATGGCCCTTCCAGGGGCCGACATGTTACAAGCTCAATTATGGGTGAAATTGGAAGTTATCCACAGCCTGTCTGCAGCCGCGAGAGACGCCATGTTTACTTAAACTCGCGTGATATCCAAGCAGAATTTATATCCGCACCTTAGGGAGCAGTAAAAACTTTTCTGGACAATTAAACCCAAACCGCAGAAATCTCTGCTAAAGTTTCCCTAAAACGCCGTGCGCTGCAAACTCAGGGAAACCACAAAGCGTTTAATGGAGTCGGTTCACATTCGGTTCACTCTTCACGACTTGCTGCTCACTGGCTTTGGCCAGTATTTAGAGTGAATATTGGGTCTTAACAGCACAAAAATAAGCCTTTAATTAACTGCTCTCAGCACTCTCAGCCAGCCAAAGATTGTACTCATTTGGGAATATCTACTAACAAATCAGTTGAGTTAAGGGTTAAATTGACAGACCATACCCGACTTAGCACATGCAAACGCTAATATGCCAGTTGTTTGCGAGGACATGCAAGTGCCTACGACTTTAACTTCTATGGATCTCATGTGAGGGCATGCGAGTTCAACGAAACCTCTTATGCCCTCACCCAAACCTCACAAAATTGAGCTAAAACATCCCCACAAATATTGTGGGCCAGGTGGGAATAAAATATGCCTTGGAGGAGGTGTAGTCCCCCACCGGATGGGCTTAATTCATAATGTAATACAGCATGGGAAGCATGGACCCCATCCTGTCCATTCCCCCTCACGCCCGTCCCATGCCCAGATGATGACAGGGGTAAAAATAATATATTATGCCCCTTTTCCCATTGAGGTGAAGGGGGGACCCCATCCCATGGCCACTCTTATCTCCAAGTGAGGATTTATGGCCCACAAAAGGGACTGGCCAAACTTAACAGGGACACTTGGGAGCTATATACTTCTTAGTTGTGCCTTTCCCTTCTGTTATTATATCTCACGTAAAATGTTCTGCCAACAGAGCCGTCCGCAGTCACGAGCGAAACATTGAAGCGTTTGGGAATAGGGATCAGATTTAGAAGCTGTTGTCAGCGGCCGCCCCGTCGGACTATGAACTGCCTTCCATTAGAATAAAGGGCACGGGGCAAACAGCCGCGATGTCCCCTTCTCACAGCGCCCCGCTCACCAACCGCCGTCCTTGTCCTCATTTAGTACTCTCTGATTTGTATAAATGCTTGCGGGCCGCCGCGTTCGCCTCACCTCCCCTGACCTTCCTTTTCCCCGTTAGTTATTGGGTCCCGACGGAGTTGAACATTGACTCCTCGGGTCAGACCATGATGGCTGAAACCGCTGAATCGTGAAAATTCTTAGAACCTTTTATTTTTTTGCAACAAAGGGATTTTTACTTAACAGGCATTCTAAAGCCTTAGAAAACTTTAACCCTTTATCTGCCGACAAGCAATTCTTGGCTAGGAGTAGCTAACTTCTATGGTGGGATCCATCCTTACATCTTCTACTACAAGAAGTACAAATCTTTCCAAATATTACCCCAACATCGTTCATCTCCACCTTCCCGATCCATGGCTTTGTTGCCACTTTACGTGAATAAGGGTTGCTTCCATTGTACTTGACTATTTCTTTCATAAAGAGGGGTCTCCATATCTCAGGATGAGACCTCTTTTGTCTTCCTACCATTTCATATTAAAGTTGACCTCCTCGAACCCCCATTTACATTTCCATAAAGCTGGCGCAGATTAACAACGGGGAACAATCCTTGTAACAGTGTTGCATACATACATCATATACAAATACACATATCAACATAAAAATAAGAATGAATGTTTGAAGAGATGGGAATGTGGGATTTTGTGTTTTCTTAGTGAAAATGTTACGTATTTTAAAGTACTTTCAGCTGAATGAGTCTGATGTAATATTGTGGTCTGACTCAACACATCGCGATTTCCTGGTGAAGAAAATAAATATTCAAATTTACAAAACACCTATCTTAAATTCATCAGGTACCAGTATGAGAAGAGACTGAAGACCCCCAGGGTATATACCCAGATATCTACCCAGGGGGGTACTAGGGGGCACTAAGGGCTGATGTTGAGGAATACAGTAGTAGGGGACCCCTTGGCAACCAAACATTTTCCCCGAAGAGTCCTCTTTTGAACTTTTTAGCGCTGGATCCGATTTGCCACATAATTTTCTTTGGCAGGAATGCAGGAGAAGGACGAAGGGGGATTTGAAATGGTTAATTTGAGCTTTAAATCAATGATATTTTGATTTATGGTTAAAAACAAATCTGTTTCTATATTTCTTTTTCTAATTATATAATAAATAGGGACAAATACAAACATGGTGATAGTGATCATCCTCGACTTGTTCCTCCGTATATGTAGGCAGAATCTAAAATATAATTAAATTAAATATTTATATTTTGTATATTCTAAAATATTATAAAAAATAATGTTTATACTAATACTAAATCACTAAATAATACGCAGGGAATTGTTTATCATGAATTAACTTATTTAAGTAGTTGTGTTAGGTTTATATTATAGTATTAATTAACTCGTCATTTAAAAAAAACATTTTTATTAAGAAAAAAAATTCAAAATCATAGCCCAGTTTTTAAGAAATTCTTCATCTGGTAGTGGTTAGTAATTTTAATGAAATTTGCCAACTTCGTCAGTTTGTACGAATGTCCAAAAACGAGGGGTGACCCCAACAAACAAACGAAAATGAAGCAGAGAACTCTGAAATTTAGTTTGTACCGCGTTGACGGGGATTTTTCCTCTTTAACGGCACAAGAGAGGTAAAACTTGAGATGCTCCCGTGCGAGGATACACCGTAGGACAGGGTATGAAGTGGCAAGTATCTTTGTTTTGTAGGGTAAATAATGAAGGGTAGTTACATTTTTATTTAATATTTATACCTTATAGAGCGGCGGCTTTGATTCTGCAAGTTCTTGGCTTTCATTTCTTTGGTTCCTCTATGGAAAGCTGTCGTTCCTGTGTATGATAATTAACCAGTGCTGTAGATATGGCTGTTGGTTGATCTGCCACTGGGATGGGTGCCATCTTTGTCTGATGATGGTGGGGGCTGCTCCTTTGGATATGAATTGTTTTACCCAAATCATTGGCATACCTGGGAACTTGTGAGCTCCGTCTGCCCGGAGCCTAGGCTTGCGGGACGCGGCGAGGACTTCAGTGGGCATTCCCGCTGACTTCAGTGGGTGTTCCCGCTGACTTCAGTGGGCGTTCCCAATGACTTCAGTGGGCGTTCCCGCTGACTTCAGTGGGCGTTCCCGATGAATTCAGTGGGCGTTCCCGCTGACTTCAGTGGGCGTTCCCGCTGACTTCAGTGGGCGTTCCCGCTGACTTCAGTGGGCGTTCCCGCTGACTTCAGTGGGTGTTCCCGATGACATTGCGTGAAATACCCCCAATTTTATGGTGAAATGGGTGGGCAGTGGGGCGCGTCAGGACCCCATTCCCACGACCTGGAGGATTTGGATGTTGACCCGGACAACCGGAGAACTGGCGCTTCTCCCAGAGTTCTTCGGGCCAAACTCTGAGAATTCTCAGGTACGATCATCGGGACCCATCGTGTCCAATTCCTGAAACGAACCGAATAAAGAGACACAATATAACCAGCTTGTACGCACAGGGTTCATTCTCTGAACTGACGATTCCGGGTCAGGAGTTCCATATTATAATGTATTTCTCAGAAAAACGTTCGATAGAACCTTCATGTAATGGAACGTCAAGAAAGATCATTACCTGGTTAACCATTCCGTAGAAACAGAACAGCGTGGGCCCCACACATCGCCCCGTACTCTAATCTCTTTTCTTCTTGGATCGTAGGCATCATTTTAGGTCACATGCTCCAGAGTTTTACTTTAACTTCATGTTTTTGTGATTCCTGAGCGCGGTACATCCACGGTTCACTAGCTGTGAATGCGCGGACGGGAAACACCCCGCGTTAGTCAGCGTTGTGTCAGAATGTTGTGTACACAGAGGCTCGTCGGGGTGATGATTCTCGGAGGAAAAAAAAAAAAAAAAAAGTTTTCTATTTTGTTTGCCAGAAGGGATTCCAGGCCCGAGGCGAGATTTTAAAATTACCAACATGTCTGAGCAGCGAGAGCCGGGAACTACGCCTCTTAATTAATGTGTCTTTCATTTTAATTCTTAGTCATTGACAGATGCGGTGGTTTCAGAAAGAACTTACGAGGCAGAATCCAAGGCGCTGGAATATGTATTTTATAAACAGTGTACAGCGCTGCGGAATAGGAAGGTGCTTTATAAACCAATAAATAATAATAATAAAAAATAATAATAAACCGGATAACAGCTAACAGAACATAATTATATTGCTTTACTTATTCACTTCAATTGTCACTTTCTTGTTGTAAAATGGACAGAAAAACATGAAAAACTAATAAGGATGAGAAAATTACTAAGAACGGTAAAAAAATAACTAAAAAATTACAAAGAACAGTGAAAAACCCCTCACCTCTGGGTGCTTTATCTGGTTGTTTGGAGATTTTAGGGACTGGTTACAGGTTTAAATCCAATAGTAGCGCCCGGCTCTGTCCATTTGGGTCCTTGTGGGCATCAACTTGGTGGGACTTTTGGCAAAGGATCAAATTCGACCTGAATAGATTAAGTAAATTGTATTCGAGTGTTTTTGGGCTGCTACCTGAGCATTATCCATGGGTGTATCCGATGTTGGGGGCAACAGGGTCATTTTACCCTTAATTTCAGGGAATGATGGAAAAATAATGGAAAAAACAAGATGTCCTCATCTTCGGGACATATTTTGAGACTTTTGAGCAGTTTATTCCTGAGATTGATTCTATTACACTTTACCGAGTTTATTCATCCTTCATATTATTTTACATCGCCTTCTAGACGAGCCTTTTTTTTGAATGTTTTTGACTTAATTCCTAGCCCCTCACCCCGAAAGTCCCGTTTGAAGATGTATTATATGTTTAAGACTGGAAAAATAGTCTTCCGCCGGCTTTGCCCACACAGCTTGCGTTGCGGGGCTCGTCTTCTCAATGGCCGTCTCGCCCGCTGTGAGCGAAATTGGATGCGGTGATCGCTGGAGACTCACGCAGCGGTTGCTGATATTCGCCGCATGCGGTCGCAGCTCGGTAACGGCCGCCACTTCAAGAAATCCTGGAAAGGAGGTGAAGCAGAAAGAGCTGCCTTTTTAAAAAAAAAATAAATTCTGAAAAGTACAATAGAAAAGAGAACACGGAAAACTTTGTACGTTTAATTTTACAAGCAGTTTCTCAGTTTCAGACATTTCTAAGAATTAATGGATGAAACAAAATTAGTTTAAATTGAAATTTAAAGAATTCTGAATGTCACAATTCTAATCGACATGCAACAATGTAGCATATAAAGTCTGGGTAAAGCCACGCCCCCAGCCCCACCCCTACCCCTTATACCACACCCACTATAAAAATTGTCCCTCTTGGCCATTTAATAAAGCCGCGTATGAGTAGACGAGTTCATTAGTGCCTCGTAGATCATCTCGATCCCTCAGCAGAGCCTCAGATCGGAGAGCCGCGTGCTTATCTCCATTTACTGTGCAGTCGTTTCCAGATAACGTCCCTGCGGGTCCAACGTCCAGCAGCAGTGAACAAACATGCGGTCGTCTGGCTCCCAAAACACTTAACAGATACTTGAAATGTCTCAATATTGCGAAACCTTTAATAAATAAAAAGTGCAACAGTGCAAAAAAAAATAATGTAAATTAAAGATATATTTTTACAAAATTGGGACCGATAGATACATTCAAAGAAAAATAATATAAATTTTTATCCAGGACGCAAGTTAGCAACAGAAGGGAAACACTGAGTTTTCATTTCATTCAACTACATGTATTTATTGATTTGATCTATAAAGTGAGAGGTAGTAGATATATGGAACAGCCTCCCAGCAGAAGTGGTAGAGGGTAATACAGTGAGGGGGATTTAAACATGCGCAGGATAGACATACGGCTCCTGAATCTAAGAGGAGACCAACGACTGATTAAGGTTTGAGTCTTTACAGCAGGAGAAACGGGCGACTACACGGGGGCCGGATGGGGTCGATCTGCCTGCAGATTCTCGTTTTTCCCCTAAAAAATATTATTTTAAGTTTAAAAACAAAAACATTACAATCTGACATAAAATGTCCCTCGGCTTCTTCCATTTAATATGAGAAATTTTTTTTTGGACTGGAATTTGGGGATGTTAAACGTTGCCGGAGTTTTTAACTCTTAAAGCCACGAAGGTTAGCAGCGGACGTTCGCGGGTTAAACAGGCTTCGTGGATCGGGGCCACGTTCTGTAATCGCTAAGTAAACATCAGGTAATCCGCGGATTGTATCGGCACCGAGCCGCGATTAGCTGTTCTTGTAGAGACTCACGAGACGCCGCGTCGCCCCGCACTGCGAATCGGGGATCACTTTAGGACGCAACCCCAAAGTGCCAGGGGTCACCCGCTGCGCCTCGGGAAACCTCTCCATGCTTTTACAATTACCCATAGATTAGGCTATTTTTATACAAAATATTGTCATAATAGACAAAGTGCTATGATGTCACCTGCTAGCGGTGATGCCTTTACACGCAGACATGGCGGCCTCGTGTACGTTAGCGTGTAACCGCGCGTGGTGGTGAATTCCTTTTTTCGGTGACCGCCTGTTACTTGAGAGACATCCAGCCTGATGAAACGCGTGTGCTGGAAACCAAGCTCAGCAGACATCACAATCATCACGGCCAATTTCCTTAACAGGATACTTAATATCAATAAATGCCCCCCCCCCCCGGCGTTCCGAGGTTGGGTTCTTCTCCCAAAGGTCCATGCTGTCCAACAACATTCAGCAGAAGGACCTGTAACAAACCAGTTCTTATTGTCCGCCTTGCGAGGAACTTGGCTTCATCAAGTCTAGCTGCTTAGTCAAGTCTTCGTTAATATCATAAAATATGATGGTCACCATGGAAACCAATAAAATGGTCTCAAGGATTTCTTTACATTTAGCACGGCCCGAGGTGAACTCTAGTTGGATCAAGTCAAATGGTCAGTAGCGAACCAAGTGCTTCGCGGGGTCTTCGCCCCCAGACCCGGTAGACATCTCATCCGTTGGAACGTAAGCCGGTTGCGCATAGTTTTTCGTATGGAATCCATTTTCCCAGCGCTGAGGAAGTCTGAGCCGATTCATCTCAAAGGGGAAATAACTTTAGGTTCCACCAGGGACGAAGAAACCAGAGGACATTGTGAAACTTTGGTGTGACCCAAAAGTCGTTGGCGCCTTAGAAAGTCCCGTGAGTTCTGCAGGGTCCTGTCCGGCCAAAGCAGGGAAACGAACGCCAGCACTGGGACACTCGGGGGGCCTCCGGGACGCCGCGTTTGGCTGCCGCTGCCATTTCTATGTCGCAACCAAGCGTAATCCGAGAAGACGCTTATTCCTCAGCCACCTGCGGTAACCCTCGGCAATTGCGTTTGTTCTGAAATACAATCGTCTAAGGTACCCGACTTGGGTCAAACAGAACGGAATGGATCGACCCCCCCCCGTTACTTCTTTCCCTTACGTTTTCCATCAAAGATAAGCAACAAGTCGCCATTACTGACCTTTCCAAGCCGTTTCCGGCCGGCTGGCGTTAATTCTGTTCCTTCTACGAGTCGCTCTTTCGTGGTTTGTAAATAAGACTTAAAGGTTTTCCGCCAAAATCCCGTAGAACGTGATCTAGAACCGACCCAACATTTATTATACGTAAAGTGCTAGAGCCAAAATGACTACGTTGTTCCATTTTTTTGGTTAGTTTTTTGTTACGTTTTGTATGGATTCACCTTAAAATGTCTCTCCTTATGAGGATATATTTTTGTTGCTGATATCATTCTGTATTCTCTGAATGAACCGTTTCGACCGTTATAATAAAATAACTTTTTGTAGTTAAAGGATAATTTTTTGGGATTTTCTGAGCAGATTTCACAAAATCTTTGTTGATGCTCCCCACAAAAATGTAATTTTCTTTTATGGTCAGCTGCTGACTGTTAAATAATTGATGAGTCGGGGGGGGGGGTATTTCTAGGGGATAAAAAGGGAAGAAATCAACATTAAGCCAATTTCAATGGTAATTAAATATGTTTACTTTGTTTGTGCGTCGTTCTCGTGTATATATGACGTGGGCTCATTGGCCTTTCGGATGCGTGACCCTCCACGGCTGGGGTATTAGAGACTGGGGTAAATACTGATGGGGGGTGAAGCTTGTTCATTAATTCTTTTTTTTATTTTATCCTCATGCAGAGTTGCAAGAAGACCGATCGGACAACATGCTGATGGACAATAATTTGGATGCCGGGCCTGTGGTTCCCGGAGAGTTCATTCCAAAGAAGCTGACGAGGACAGGAATGAAAGAACACGCGATGCAGCGAGAAAAAGCCAACGAGCAGCAGAGGTCCAAAACCAGCAAGAACCACGGAGCAGAGGACAAAAAGCATTCCCGGCAGCGTGTACGTAAATCACATGTATACTTTATCACTTTATGTGGATATGCTTGAATTTGGTAAAATGCTGTATACAGTAGTAATCCCCCCCCCAGCGCTGTATACAGTAATATAACCCCCAGCGCTGTATACAGTAATATAACCCCCAGCGCTGTATACAGTAATAACCCCCAGCGCTGTATACAGTAATATAACCCCCAGCGCTGCATACAGTAATATAACCCCCAGCGCTGTATACAGTAATATAACCCCCAGCGCTGTATACAGTAATATAACCCCCAGCGCTGTATACAGTAATACCCCCCCAGCACTGTATACAGTAATATAACCCCCCAGCACTGTATACAGTAATATAACCCCCCAGCGCTGTATACAGTAATATAACCCCCAGCGCTGTATACAGTAATATAACCCCCCCGCGCTGTATACAGTAACATAACCCCCCAGCGCTGTATACAGTAATATAACCCCCAGCGCTGTATACAGTAATAACCCCCAGCGCTGTATACAGTAATATAACCCCCAGCGCTGTATACAGTAATATAACCCCCAGCGCTGTATACAGTAATATAACCCCCAGCGCTGTATACAGTAATATAACCCCAGCGCTGTATACAGTAATATAACCCCCCAGCGCTGTATACAGTAATATTACCCCCCCAGCGCTGTATACAGTAATATAACCCCCCAGCGCTGTATACAGTAATATAACCCCCAGCGCTGTATACAGTAATATAACCCCCCAGCGCTGTATACAGTAATATTACCCCCCCAGCGCTGTATACAGTAATATAACCCCCCAGCGCTGTATACAGTAATATAACCCCCAGCGCTGTATACAGTAATGTTGGTTGGTGACAAAAACCTGGTTTTATCTACTTTTGTCCTAATGAAGTCCATTTCTCCATAGACTTTCATTAGTCAGAGAGTCTGACTGCATGATTAAGACTGAGCCATTCTATTGTCCCCCAACAGGCAGTATGAGTCAGGGCTCAGATAAAAACAAAATATTCTTGAAAATTTACTTTTAATCTGATTGTAACTATTTCAGTAAATTGATAGATACTTTAATAGATAAAGCAAGCATTTAACGCCCTGACCGTCTCTCCTCCATGATGCAGAGCCTCTGTCAGCAGCAGCTGGACCAGGTCCTCGAACGCATCTCCATAATGCACCTACCCGACGAGAGGGGACCCCTGGAGAATCTGTACGCGCTCCACATCCCGAACTGCGACAAGAACGGCTTCTTCAACCTCAAACAGGTAGGAGACAGAATGAATGAGATCTCTTGGTTCTGCTGTTTCCATTTATCGTGGTTCAGTCCCAAAATCCTGTATTATCTGCGTTCTAGCTCCCCTCCCCCGCACCTGCGCCTATCGCTGCACCCTTGGCGCCCAAAATGTTTGGTCTGATTCTTCCTTTAGACCCAAAACTAAAATGTGTTTGTCTGTAACCCCCCCTTCCCTTCCTTCCGAGGCTTGGTTGATACTGGGGGGATTCGGCCATCTCTCTGAGCGCCCGCTCTACGCAAAAATGTCTCCCCTTTTGAGTTGGAGAACCATTTTCTCAGTATTTTCCAAGAAAAGTGGATCATTAGGGCGATAAAACTGGGAGATCCCCGAAATTAGGTCCGTCTTAGGTCGCCCATCCCTGTTCTTGATGTTAAACCCACAAGCCCGAGGCCGCCCCTAAGCCGTGAATGTTCTGTGTTTTCTCCGACAGTGCAAGATGTCCGTGAACGGTCAACGCGGAGAATGCTGGTGCGTGAACCCCACCACGGGAAAATCGCTCCCCGGCGCCCCCACCATACGCGGGGACCCCGAGTGCCATTTGTATTACCCCACTCCTGAAGAAGACCGTAGGCCACATGGTCTACGGGCTCTGTAGTAAAAAAAAAAACAAGCTATGCAATCGAGGCCAATGCCGGCCGGCCGGTCAGCCAGCCAGCCAGCCGCGGGCTGCTATCACAATATCTGTGTTTAACTTACATAGAATCAAATCAACATAACTGTCTTGAAAATGGGTTGGTTGACAATATAAGCTTTTATGAGCCAATCCAGGTTGTTGGTCCTAAATCGGATGATAGGGAAGCCACCATTGACGTTTCAGCTGCAGAGGGCTACCACTCCCTGCACACTCAGCCAGCCATGGGTACATAGAGACTTGCTGTCCGCGGCAGCTGGGGTATGGAGAGGTTGCCGGTTCCTTGTCTATGTGGCCTATGGTGTGGAAGGCATAAAATATATCTGAACCAGCCTCATTTTTCAAGCGAACGACTTCCATTACATTGTATCATCCGGCACGTTCTGCCGGTGCCAAATCTGAGCAATCCATTCAGTGGATATTCTAAAATCCCCACCCAAAAAAAATATTCAGTGGTGCGTTAATGATTGGTTTATTCCCACTAATTGTGTACATTAACCATTTATGATCAACACGCCATAAAAAATTATAACTTCTGCAAAAAAAATATTCAGCTTGGACGCCTACAGCTGATTTTTTTTTTATTTTTTTTTATAAATTACTATCTCTGCAACATTTCCCGTGACAGGCAATCACTATTTTAACCCTTGCCTTGTCCTAGAGACCAGTATATAAAATAATTTCTACAGGAAAAGGTTAATAAGCATTATATATATATATATATATTTTATTATTATTATTATTATTATTATTAATAATATTTGTTATGTCTTTTCAGTGTTCTGATTTCTTTTTCTTTGGATAGTAAAGGAAAAAAAAAATGCTTTTTTTTTTTTAAACACCTCTACAAAACTGTGTTTTTTTGGTTGGTGTCAACAAATCTTTTTTTCTGGAATTGTCTGATTTGGGGTTTTCCCCCTCAAACCTTACCCATCAGTATGCTTTAACGGGATCTGTTGGGGGTTACAAAGAATGTAAATTGTCAGAGGGATTTATTTGATGAGAAAATAGGACAATAACAAAATAAATAACAAAAAAAAAGATTAAAAAAAGGAAATTTGGTTAATCTGGCTATCTATTCGGATAGAGTCATGTGACATCCCTCAATAAAAAGTAGAAATGTGGACAATTGCCAAATTGCTTTTGCTGTACCTGTAGGTTACGTTCTACTCGATGCTTGAACATCACATTATGTCTTAATTACCACCAAACGGGGCAACGTTGTACAAACTGAGACATCAGTTACAAAGTATCACTAACCTCTAATGCTTAGATCCTGAGACCTTTCTAGTGTCTGAAATCATCCAGATCCAAGAGCAGAAGAACAAGGAAGGTCAGAACGCATTTCACGCCTATAAAGGGCAAGTTCTACCAGGTCTAGGGCTGTAGGAAGAGACAGCCCATGTGCTGCTTTATGGGGCAGGTAGAATTTTTGGGGGACAATCGGGCTTCCCGGTGAGGTCTAGCTCATTGAGTCAGTTGCAGAGATCTATCTCACTCGTCAGTTTAGGCTATGGAAATCCATGCTTTGGAAGGCCACCATAGGATCCCTCACGCTGTGCGGCCTTCTGACGTAAATCGAGGGGATATGATGTCACATCCCAGCGTCCTGCACAAAGGGGGTGCGCAACGTGAGGAAGAGGACCCCCTCATAAAGGCGCGTCGGTGATACGACCAATAAAAGACATCTCTGCAAACCAATCAGTTCAGAGATTATTTTTATGACCCGGCTCATTCTACAGTCTATGCAAAGATATAAATAGAATGTCTAATATTAAATGCTTTTCAAATATGTTACAAAAGGGATTACCACAGAGCCCAAAATCACAGTTTTTCTTAGATGTATATATACTGATGGATTTTTTTTCCATTATCTTGATGGATTATTTTCATTATTTTGTTATTACCCCCCCCTCGTAATACAAACCATTAACTTACTTCTTCTGTTTGTGCAGATAATGTGTACTTCATTGATATGCTTTTTACTTTGTATCATCACAGCCTTATGCTTATATAATTATATAATTATACAATATTTGTAGAATATTTAAGAATGTATTAATTTGTCACTGTGTATCATTGGAGTGTAATATAAGGTGTATTCTTAAAAATAGCCACTAGGTGTCAGGATGCTTCCTTTCCATATATGTGTATATATATATATATATATATATATATATATATATATATATATATATATATATATATATATATATATATATATATATATATATATATAATGTGTATGTATAATTATTATTCATACTCTTTGGAATTAAATTAATTCCTCTGCTTTGAGGCAACTGGGTCATCAGTACTCAGGCTGAATGAGCAATAAAATCTTTTGGTCATTTCCACATAGGGAAATATTTAAGTAAGTCCAAAGCATAATTTATATTCTTTATAGGTCACTGGGTCAGTGCATTTCAGTAAGTGGTAATTATGCAAATACCCTTTGATTTATAGGTCTAAAATGCAGCTAGAATCCAACATCCACTTGATTGGTCCTCAAAGTTTCCCAGGAACAGGAACCCTGTTATAAGCCCTGTGAAATTTGTTGGATTGTGTAGGACATGTAAGAAACAAACAGCCATGCATACTCACTGTGGCCTTCATATGCTATACATTTAGTTAAAGAAGCACAAATCGGGGGCCTTAGTTTGGTGCCCTTTCTTGTGGCCTTTTTACTCTTGATCCAGTTCTGCATAATTTGACTTTTGCTCTCATTGACGTGATCGGGGGGGCGCGTGTCTTTTGGGTGGTTGGCCTTACGCACTTTTGACCGCATTGTTGAGTTCCACAAATTTAACAATTAATGCTCAGGTTCTAATCATCCTTCCATTCAGTGTCTTCTACGAAAGCCAAGAATATATCTCTGTAAATCATATGTTGTCTGATAAATAAGATGAATGTTCTTTTATGTGCATTATAGCAGTTTTTGTACTGTTTGTATCCTTATTATTAGAAGAGTCTGCATTCACCCTTGTTTGGTGCTGGGTGGTCAGCGGTGGGACCCATTCCACCCTACGGGTGACCCTCAAAGACCCCTTACAGTGCTTTACAGAGGTGACGGACAGGACTTTGTACCTGATACATAAATAAAAGGAAACATTGTCACGCTTGTTTGTTGCACAATAAAACAAACCACAAGAATCAAAGAACGTGATTGTGTGTGATTTTTTTGTAGCATTTATCTTGGGAACTTAAACAATCTTGACTTCTTTGTATCTATTGAAACAAAGGCTATTTTTTTATAATTATATATATTTTATATCTGAATACAGCACCAAAAACAAATAAATTAAATGACATAAATAAAATTAATTGTATAAACATGAATATTTTACATTGTCACATAAAAAGTTCTAGTAAAGATCCACTCTTTAACCATACGTATAACCACAGCCCTAAAAACATTAATATTATTATTACAATTAGCATTATTATTATATAGTTCTGTGGATGAAAATATATGCCACGTGTTTATTGCACATGTCAAACAAGTTTAATTTTTTAAAACGTTATTCACAAAAATTATTAATTTGTGCAGATTACTAAATAAAATTTGACAAAAAAAATTTGATGCAAAATTTGATATCTGAACAAATTTAGATATTATTATATGTATTTTTTAAGTACATTCTCTCCTATGCATATATATATATATATATATATATATATATATATATATATATATATATATATACATACAGTTCTGTTATTATATACATTTATTCTGTAAATGTGAAGCAATGGAAACCAATGGAATGCACCAGAATACTTTTTGATGACTATGGAGCTATGCTTTATGTCTGAATGTAAGAGTTAAAGGGGCTGACAGCCTAGGAAGGGTATTTCAGTAGATGCCGTGCTTTTCCACATCCCTTCTTGCACTCAGATGACGAGCTGCACCTTTCAATTTAGAACAAGCCTGGATCCGTATAATCCCTAAAAACAGTCATTGTGAACGTATCGCCAGAGGCAAATAGAGAGAAAAAACCAGGCAATTATTTTTTTTCTATTCATAGGGGTATGCTTATTAGTATTAAAAATAAATGAAAATACTGGGGATTTTACATAATTTCTTGCACTTTTTTTTACTCTTTTTCATGATTTGTTTTTAAATATCTCTCCTATTATCCTCCTAATGCCTTTATATTAAGTATGGTGGCTAGACACAAATTTACAATAAAGTACCGGACG
This sequence comes from Sceloporus occidentalis, assembly GCA_023333645.1. Lineage (NCBI taxonomy): Eukaryota > Metazoa > Chordata > Lepidosauria > Squamata > Phrynosomatidae > Sceloporus > Sceloporus occidentalis. Next base: position 1,488,755 of record JALMGF010000136.1, on the reverse strand, counting down.
CGATTAATGAATGTTAGCTACTTAAGCAGTTTATGGGAAGCGAACACATGTTTCCAACCAAAGAGCTCAAATACAACACTGAGCATCCACCTCAGATTTTTAGAATTTCTAATAAATTATGTAAAAAAAAATAGCAATATTTCTTTGTGTTTAGTGAAACTTTATTGCAAATGTAACAACATTTTTTAGAAGTTATGAAATATATCTATATATCTATATATCTATATATCTATATCTATAGATATAGATATATAGATATATATTTATAAATAGAAAAGAGTTTCCTTCATGGGACAAAATAAATATGGTTTGTCATTCCGAAATTCTGTAAGTCCAATAAAAAAAGTATTATCACAAGATACTTATTTGTACTGTTATTTGATATAATTTTATGGTTACACTGACACCTAGTGGAGGGATTTGGAAATGACTCCTAGTATGCCTTTATAGTTTTATGGTTACACTGACACCTAGTGGTAAGATTGGAGAAGGCATCCTAAATGTTAATGCAGTTTCCAGACCCTTTTTTTTTAGGAGTGGCTAGTTAAACTTGATACCTTTTATTGTGGTAGTGTTGAGGCCCCAAAAGCTTATGTATTTTTCTATGTAAAAAAAATGTATCAACTTAAAGACTCAATTTTATCTTGGGTTCATGCATTAATATTTCTTCTCCAACCATGATGTACACCATAATGATTTATTAGGAAGTACTTCATTGGTAAACAATTAGTTCATGAAACTTGAGACATCACACTACTAGAAGCCCTACCTACATTTAATGTGTTTCTTGAATGTCTTCACCATATGCAAGTCCACACTAATGTAATTAAGGCTATTTTTGGCCAGTGGGTCATCCTTTTTTCTAAGTGTACCACCGGTGAGAGAAGGAGACACATAGTCTTCTGGGAAAATGGGAGCCTGAGATGCCCATGAAGCCCCAGGTCCTTGGTGTGTGCCACGTGATGCTTTTGGTGGCGGAGTACGCTGAAAAACTTGCTGTGGTTAGCACTGGTCAGAGGACCATATGGACCATCAACTCTTCCTGCTGTACTTTTTCTCTGGCTGCTTGAGGAGAATTTTATAAATGACAGACTGGGGGCCAAAACTGGCACTTGTTTTGATTTTTCCGTTGTGCCTTTTAAGTTGCAGAAGGGTCTTTCTGCTCAATGAGTTAATATGAGGAGAGGCTTCATTATATAAATGTATCTAAACCTCATTATTTTGTGATACTTTTATTATATGTATCTATATACAGATGATTGGGTAGGGTCAATAAATCCTTATCAATAAATAGTTATCTAATAATCATCATTGGGTTAAACTGAGTTTTATGTAAAACTTGGGGTGACTCCAGTCCCATCATGGAATAATTCAGACCCAGCATCTGCCCTTTTCCAACACCAAAGTAGGCAGCTAGGGGCATCCATTAGGTGATGGAAAAAAGTTTGCCCTAGGGAGGGCATTACAGGTGTGCCTGGTGTGTTAGTTGAGAAGAATTACCAGATTTTATGCATTAGGTGGTTTAAACTAAGTAAATACAAAATCTGTGTTTATTTTATAGCTGTTCACGTGGAGCCTATTAAATTTAGTCTGCAGATTTATTTAATAGTAAAATATTGCCCCTAATTCATTTAATGCAGCGTCACCCGACGACTGTTGAGGGGCCATTACATATAATTATCTTTTAGCAAACGTATCCAATGTGTGTAGTTATACCTACGTCTAAATTGTGCATGAAGCCCGTGGGCACCCATACACTGAGATTAAACGCCATAAATATATTATTTATTATAATAAACACACACACCGGTTCCGTCACACGCAGGGATCGAACATTTTTTTCCTGCATGCTGTCAAGCTGATTTAACAATACATCTGCTGCCAGCATGCAGCCATGTTTTTTCTTTCTTTAACCCTACATTTACTATAGGAGCTGACAACAGTGACAGTATTTTAAAACTTTAACTCAAATAAGGGTAATTAAAATCATTATGAAAAAAAAGCTTGAATTTATAACTTTATTAAATAAATCCTTTGTCATCACAAAAAGACAAAGATCGATGAGTAATATAAATTATAAGATGAATAAATAGATGAATTTACAGCAATTTTCACTTTTTGTAATAAAATGTTTTTTTTTTCTTTTTATTAAGTAAAAAAAATGTTAAACAGAGCAAATTACAATTTTCATTGTGTTCAGATTATCCAGAAACTGTTGTCTATGTTTTACACCAGCAGATATTATGAATATTTTATGGTAAAGATGAAGACACAACGAATAAGATACAGTATCCTGTAAAACCAATGTGATGAATATTGCATTACAAAAATAGAAGAAAAAAAACAAAAGAACAAAAAAAACCCAAAAAGTTAATCCGGTTAAAAATAGCAGATAACTGTGTTTATAGGAGGACTGTACCACGTGCCAGAGACCGGAGAGTGGTTGAGTCTGAAATAGCTGTTTGAAAATGGATGATGGACTATGTATGGAGTCCACTGGCAACGCAAACGTGAAAGGAATAAAGAAAAAAAACAAAAAGGAAAAAATAGTGCAAAATTACTCCTGAAGTAGTGGTTAAAAACAAAACAAAAAACAAAACAAAACACAACAAATAAGGCTATATTGCTTTTTTAGCAAAAAAAAATAAAATAAAAATAAAACTTTCACAATGTTTTCTCTAACTTTGCACATTCATCAGCTGGCGTCAGCACATTTGACATTTCAAGGAAAAAAAATAAAAAAACAAAACAAAAAAACCTATTTATGTCTAGACCCTGCATCACGCTGGTTTATGGCAATCCGTCCCTCGACAATTTAACGCACGCGACGAAAAGACCCTGCTGTGAACAGATCGCGGAACCCCCGGCGCAACGATTGTTCCCAGGGTTCTATTTCTAGAATTTAAACAGATTTGGGTTCCCCGCTCCTTAAACCGATGCCCTTATGCTGAAAACGAGCCCCGATTACATCATCCCCCCCCCCCCCCGGGGAGGCACTTCATGAAATATTACGCTATTAATGATATCCCGCGTGGTTGCCTGGCTAGACATATCAAGGTGTTAAGAGGAATCGTTCTTAATTATCTTGAATATAAAGCTACAAGGGGTGGTAAGAAGCTGCAGTGCTACATATTGCAACTTCACCTGGCAGTATATGCTGTTCAAAGGGTATGTATCGCCTGCATAAGCTGCGGCGGCCATCTTCTCATAGCGTCATAAGCACACATTCAATGTAACGTCCCAGATACCACGACACAAGCAATAAACCGGTTTTCAATACAGATCACGACGGTATTAACGTCCTAAACCCCCGATACGCACTTCCAAGCGTCCCTGAAAATCTTACATTCAAACGTCAGGGAAAATTGGGGTAAAAAAGTCTGAAATACTGAAAAATACAAGCTGTTTAAATATATATATATAAAAAAAATAAAAATATAGAGGGGGGGTGTTTTAAAAAAAAAAAAAAAAAAGCTCAATTCCGGTGCAGAGTTCTGAAACTGGCCTTATCACCATGGCAACAGATGGGTCAAATCAGCAGGAACATTGTCAGGTTGCTATGGCCAATTGAGAGAGGTTTTGCGTATAACCGCCATTACTCCGCCTCGCGGACCTTAAATAAAAGATATTTGCCCCAATTTTGTCAATACAAAATATTTTTAAATTTAAAAATCTGTTTTTTATTACTTTCTGTCAAAAAGTTATTCGAATATACATTTTTTTTAAAATTACTAAAATTTCCTGAATATTTAGGCAAGAAACCTAAATAAGTCTAATTAAAATGCGTGAAAATATTTGACAAAAAAAAAGGAGGCTAATGTCTGAGTTTAGGAAACCTGTCCTTAGCGAGACTTGAACTCCCATTATCCTCAGCTTTATTTGGGGTATAATGGGGCTATAATAACTTTAACCAGGTCCCAATTTGGGCTACAGGGCCGCCATCTGAACTTACATCTCCCACGTTATGTGTGCATGATTTTCCTTGATTGTTATAAATTTACACCAAAAAAAAATAAAAAAAAAATACTGCACTCCAAAATATTTAAAAATATTTTCCAGGTTTTTCTAAAAAAAAAATAAAAAAAAAATAAATAAAAAAATATCTACTTCTACAAAAGAGAAAGTGCAATAATTATTAGTAACCTAATTTTAGAGAGAAAAAAAATAAAATTGAAAAAAAATATTAGCACGCGCCATTTTAACCCCCACTAAAACGGCAACACGCTCGCCGTACTACGTGCTGAGGCGTCATTACAGACCTTGTCCTATAAAGTTGTGTTCCTTTAAAAGCCATCTTTAAAATATTTCTTTCCGGCCCCCATTTATGTGTATATTAGGTTTCTGTGCTTGTATTTAAAGGCAACTTATCCCCCCCCCCCCCGGTACAATTGAGGGGGGTGTTTGGCTTCCCATTTAGTCTAAAAATAATTAAATGGTTAGAATAAAGTGATAATAACCCCTGGTTATCATTAAAATAGATTTTTTGTGTGATTGTGGCACTGCCATTAAAACCTGAAACATCCGCAGGATATAAAGTATCCATAACTCGTGAATAAGGATTATCGGGGGTCTCGCGTCCCGTGGGGGAAGCGATCAAATTAGGGATCTTCACAGTTTTTTTCGTTGGCTTCTATTCTCGAAGTCATTAGGAAGAGAAGAACCCCCCCCCCCCCGCGGATGTTGTTGGACTCCAATTCCCATTACAGCCAGTCATCCAGATGCCAGGTGAGAGCGATGGAAGTCGGAGTCCAACAGGATGGAGAGGAACACAACTTGGTTATCTCATCGCCTCCCAGCTATACGGGAGGTTTGTCCGAATACAGACTGACAGCGGTTACTGGACAAGTGCCATCAGTCCAAAAGCCGTGCGGGGGATGATGGGAGTTATAGTACAAGCATTAAAGACTTTACGTCCCGCTTAGCAAGGTAACGGAAATCCTTGAGCCTATCCGGCTCGTACACGGAGTCTCCGTACAGCAACGTTCTAGAACCTTAAGAATTCCTTAACGGCTAATTGTTTCATTTTACCAAAATCCCAAACGTAGTCCCCGAAATGACATAACCCGGCCGACGGTCAGACGGGGACAGATCGCGGCAGGCAAAGCGGCCGCCATTAGAATGCCATAATTTCATACCAAGCTTTGATGCAGGTCATGCGTAGGCGATACGAGAAAACACCATATTATCATATACAAAAAAACCAAAAAAAAAGTAAGAAAATAAGTCTCTGAAACATTCAGCATCACGGCTTCATGTGCCTCCGACAGTCGGAATCATCCTCGTGCTGTTTTACAAACTATGTACCGGCAAGTAGGGGCATTCGCAAAGTTTTTAGTTAGACCCCCGGAAAATAAACATTTATAAGGCAGTGTTTTCTGTTTTGTTTTTTTTTTTCAAATCCACAACCGGCCGGCCCACTTTGAGTTTGGTGAAGATTACGTTTTATAAAGTTTTTTTGTTTTTTTTTTTATCCAAAAAGTCCACTATTCGCCAGAAGGTCTGGTGGCCCATTGTGGTCTCCTTTCAATGCTTTTAAAAAAAAAAACCTTCACGCCAATAAAACGGATCACTGAATACAATTTCTCTTCCTAAGTCGTGTTCTGGATTTGGTTTGAAGTTCCTGATCATACTCTTAGTATTAGCCGTCGGCTTTGAAGTATAACATCCATAAGCAATGTACGTCTTCTGGTTTTTTTTTTGGTTTTTTTTGTTTTTTTTTTAAGTCCGCACAAGAAGGGATAGACAGATCCTCGGGCTGGACAGATCCTCTCTGCTGTCCTATAGTCCAATGGTAGAATTTTTTTTTCCATGTGCTCGGTCATACTTCGGCAAAAACACGTGAATTTAAAAATAATAATAAAAAAATTATAATAATAAAAAAAAAAAAAAAAAAAAGACCCATCGCTTTGTAAGACTTACAAGCAAAGTGGTACTTAAAGTCGTGAAACGTCTTAACGAGAAAGGGATCGGCTTTCAATAATTTCCAAATACAAAGCGATTTGAAAACGAATAGCTTATATTTTTCAACAAACTATTGAAACGTCATAAGAGAACACAGCACCGAGCGTCCCAAAACGGGGCACTATCCTACAAATACCCAATTACCGTAGTGCCTTATTGCCCTAGAGAGTGGAAAGGTTACTGTATATTTTAAATAAATTGTCTTTAAATACTAATAATACGTTCTGGGGGGGGGGGTCTGCAATGAATCACAGGCTTCCTTCTACAGTGAATAAGTTGTTTATTAAGATTATATATATATTTATTTATTTATTTATATATATATGCAAAATGTATCTTAATTTTGGTGGGCAAGTGAAATGTACTTGTAAGACCCTCCAGCAGAAATGGGAGTTTAATATTTATAACTCTATTGTTACAATAGAAATAAAAATTGGATGCAAAAAAAAATAATAATATATATATATAAAGGTTTTTCACTATAAGAAAAAAAAATACATAAAACAAAATATGTCACAGCTTTTTTATAGCAAATAAGACTTAAAAGACTTATCGCTCTGGCAGAAAGCAACTGAAACTTTTTTTCTCTCTAAAAAAGTGCATAGTTTTGCACCCAGCTGCACCCGAGTGCTATTTTAGTGTATTTTTGAGTGTTTTTTTTTTTATTTTTTACATTTTTTTTAGTATCAGAAAAAGGAAGCTCTTGTGACACGGGACAGAGCAAGTAGAAATTAGGCACAAAATATACCACGTCTTTTGGCGTGACAATTAGTCAAGGTCAACAGAGAAATGTATTGTCAAAAGTCTCTGGAGAGCTTGGGGGAAAAAAATGTAAAAAAGAAATAAATTTCAGCATTCTAATTTAAAAAAACAACATTTTAGTCACTGTGAAGGAGTGACTAATGATTCAACTCAATTTCAATTATAAATCAAATTTAACATTGACTCTTAACAATCTTTTTTTTTTTTTTTTGGGGGGGGGGGATTTAACTCTCAATTGCTCTGGCACAAGATCAATCCTATACTTAGAAAGTATGATTTTTGGACTAATAATAATGATAATAAACCTACAGACCAATATTCAAATTATTATTTCTGAAGCAAAGGAATATAATGACCCACACATTTCTATGAAATGTTACAAATGTGCTATAACCACACTCCGTCTGTCAGTACCAAAATAGAACAAAAAAAACAAAAAAAAAAAGCTTATCAGCATTTTCCCAAAAATACAAGAAAGAAAAAATAGCAACAGTGCTTTTCCGAGGGATCGTTCAAATCTGGCCCCCCTCTTTTTTTTTTTTCACTTTTCTGTTGCCTCAAAATCCACTCCATTTCTTTTTCTCTCTGATAACTTTCCTCGGCTTCTATTTCGTTGTCTTCATTATTTTGTTTTGTTCTCCAACTAAAAGGTATCGAATCTTTCGGCGTTGGGGAGATGGGATGAGGAAAAAAAACAACCAAATGAGCAAAAAAAAAAATCTCTCTGGGTATCCTCGAAATAAAAAAAGGACATTTTTTTTTTTTTTCTTAGAAATGATCACGTTCAGGACGTTCCGGGAACGAAGAATCACTCGACGTTGCTGCTGTCGAAGCTGTGGCATTGCAGGTCGGCAGCTGCATAGTCGCTCCCGGGAAGCTTCAATCCGTATTTATCAACGCACCAGCAGATACCACGCTTACGGCCCCTGGAAGGTTTGCACTGCCGGCACAAGAACAAAAAGTTAGCTCAACTGAACACATATTCATGGCGGGAAGACTCTTTCAACTGATGCTCGGCAGCTACGTGAAGCTCTCGTTATCGCACGACCTGGGCGCGCTACACAGAGGGACGGGAGACGTTCCTCCAGGAGATACCAATGGATTCCAGGTATCAAGGTCATGGCTCTTACGCCAGGATAACCCCGTTAATTGGCCAATTCTGTCCCGTGGACACATTTTTGGGAATATCTGGGACAGAAGAGCCAAAAGAAAGTGATTGACTCTTCTGGGATCCTTAGACTGTTTGAGTCTATCTGGGACCAGGGTTGTACGAGAGAGATGACATTTAGCCAAGAAGCCCAAGATATCACGCTTTAACTTCGTCGGGGACGATAATGACCGGTGCGGTGCTCCACGTAGGGCCACAGAGGACACCGGGACCCTAGAGCTAGAGAGGGAGATTGGATTGGTGGATGGAAGGACTCACCTGTTTCCTTTTGAAGAAGCCTTTCCGGTCACAGTTAGGAAGGTAAAATGCTCTTGGGTAGACGCGATGAGACATTTTCATGTCTTGCATGATGGTTTCCATTTGCCTACGGCACGGACCCTAAGGAGAAAATTATGACATATTAAATATGGTAGTTTACATTTTTTTTTGGGGGGGGGCCTCACATCACCAACGTTGTCTGCGCTCCGCACCTGCACACTAATGATAAACGGCTTACCATTTCCGACTCCATGACGTGATCGGGAGAACCGTTAGGTTGGTCTTTGCTCTCCAGCGGAACGATGCGGGCGATGAACTGCTTCTTCTGCCGGTGATTGTTCAGCGCCATCACTTTGTGCTCCGGCAGGCGTCCCAACTTGCGATGCTTGAGCGGATAGCTATCCTCGGCCATCTCTGATGTCGTTGGATCTTCCTCTCTTGATTCTCTCTCTACGAGGAACGAAAGAATAAAAAAAACCCATAATAATTCACACATAGCCCACACGTTAAGAATCTCTTCATCGGAATTCTCTTCAACCTCATTGGTTGCAAACTTAATTATTGTGATATCTCTTTATAAACAACAGGAAACATTTTTTTACCACTAATTTCCAATACGTGGAGAACTTTAACGCCATGGAAAGATTTACATATATTTTTTGGAATGCCGCAAATCGCTGTGTTTAAAACATTAAGAAACAACACATATTGGCTCCAATACTCCAATACCAAACAAGTAGAGTCAACTTTTTAATAAAGTCTTGGCCGTTATCCCTTTTTTTTACACATGTCCTTAATTTCTGATGATTTACTTTAGCGTAAAAAATAAATAATAAGAAAAAAAAAAGGTTATGCATTTGCCCATCCCCCACCGTTGGCAGCAACTAAGGTAAACTAATCATTTTTTCCATTTGTCCTCAAATCCCCAAGTATATTTTCCTGCTCACTGTTCTTTCTGATTTCTTTGCCAAGCCCTTTTCGAAAGTCTGCGGAAAAACACGTTGTGCGACCTGCAACATGTTTAATGAATAAAGCAGGTACTTGTGCTGTCCGCACCGTATTCCGGCTGGTAATAGCAAGTCAGACACCGTGCACAGGGTTCTAGGATTGTGATTACACGTTAAGCTATATAACGCATCATTCTGATAATATGTTTTAAACTCAAAAGGCAAGGTTTAAAAAAAAAAAATAATAATAAAAAAAAAATATATATTCTTAAGCCCAGCACCTGTGCTTACTGGAATAAGGTATATAATTAATGAAATAGCCAGACCTGTGTGTATATATATATATATATATATATATATATATATATATATATATATATATATATATCTAGGGTATTCAATTGATGGGCTGATGCACAGGGGGATTTTCTGCTCCAAATATATAATATAAAAGTGCAACTATACTTACTTTATATACTATAAATAAATATAAAAAACACTATGTTTAAAAAAGTTTCTACAATGTATCTAAGTGATTATCACACAGACAAAATTGCCCCCTCTAAAAGAAGTAAAAATAAAGAGAAATGGAACCAGGTCACAAAAGTACTTATTGAGAATTTAAATATTTAATAATAATATTTAATAATAATGTGATTAGTCCAAGTATTTTTGCCAGTGATTAATAACTACAATATTAATGACTTTAGAAGTATTTGACATTATATATATATATATATATATAGGTTGCCATAAACCTTAAGGCACATCCATTTCTAGATTGTAAGCTCCTTTGAGCAGGGCCCTCCTTATCTTGTTTCTGTAACCCGAATTGTTATACTATTTACTGCTTGTAGGTTTACCTGTTGTACAGGGCTGCAGACTACGATGGTGCTATATGAAACAATAAATAATACGTTTGCATTTCATCCTAAGGACCAGCAGAGGGCGCTAACTCCCCATACTGCGGAATATGAGGAGCGCTTTATAAAACAATTATTAATTAATTAATTGAGGAACAAATGTTAAATTCGGCAAACGAGGTGGAGCCGCATCATTAAAGGGCTTGACCCAACACATCACAAACACAGCAGAAAACCCACAACTGTTACTTTGTTAGAATATAAAATAAAAGAAAAAAAAAATAGGCAGTTTTAACGTCTACTTTTTTTTTATTGAATTTACATTTTTCACTTTATTTGGATGTTTTACTGACATTGTTCGAATACCGGCTGTCACGCAGCGTCTTTAGCACCCATATAATTTCCGGGGCTACAATAGATACCTGCACATTCCTTACATTTACAGAAAGTATCGATCGTAAGGGCAGAGGTCGAGTGCGATCGGATCTTGTTACTGTAACCCTGCGAGGCTGAGACAACAGTCCCTGAGCTGACCCCAGGAGGGATAAGAATTCAAAGCATCACCGGGGTGTGAACTGTGAGTTAATACTTAGTCTGAAGGAGAAAGGACGTAACCCCCCCCCAAAAAAAAAAACCTGTTTCTTCACTTTTCTTACTAAAAACCCATAATCTCTAATAATAAAATAAAAATTTACATACATTAAATATTATGGGCATCCGCATATGCACGCGCGCACACGCTCACACACTATATTCGGCCGACAAAACACTCCAATTGAATAACTGCAAGCAGGCAACTGTCACGGGTCTCTGACACTGGCTGAGGTTGTTCGGAGTTGTGGTCCAACAACAGCTGACTCGCCAAACTCTTTCTCGACAGGTCGCATGTCTAAGCTGCCAGGAAAACCCATCTGTTTGCCGAAGGAGAGCGGCGGCGGCGGCCAAGACTGGAGGAAAGGAGGAAATACTTGCCGGCTGTATTTATTTTTATGTCAGGAGTGTCAGACGCACCGGGTTCAGCGAGCTCCAAACTCACTGGATTCAGTAAAGACCGCGAGCGGGGAGCGGCCGCAGCGTCAGGGCTCAGCATCACTAAATTCATTTCATGAAACCACCTACAGCTCGTGCTTCCCTTTCGGGTTTAATGGCTTTGGAGAAATTATTACGGAAGCCGAGATCTGCGGCAGAATGCAATCTTAAGACCCCCAACGCCTCTTCCAACCCTTCCGGTGGCTCCCTGAACCAGACAACAACAATCAGCAACTTCACAACAGGGGAGAGATGGCTTAATGGGGAGGAAAATATAGATCCAAGGGGTTTATTTAGTGTATAGAACTGTACAATATCATTTAAGGAAAAGGTATCCATAGACGGCGTTGGTCAAAATGGAAAATACAAATAGTCCATCAAAATAACTTCTAAAACAGCTTCTAATTATAATAATATTTTTAAAAAGTATTTAACCCTTTGATTTGCTCTCCAAAGGCAGCAGGGGTGAGACGGGGACACTTCTCCCTTTACATAACCTTGGAGCTCAGAATCCGGTGACACGGCCCGGGAACTATTTCTGTTTGAGGATAATCCAAGTGCATTAAACATGTACCGCTGCCCTTTCTCTCAGTCCCGCTCCCACCTCTTTTCCTTGGCAGCGGGGCTCTCTCTAGGTCAGAGCTCTCCCGCTACCCACCTGCTAAGGGCCAGCGCCAACGGAAGGCCGATCTCACCTTCTGCACAGCTCTGCCCGAATATTTGAGCAGAAAACTTTCCGTATACACGCGCAACAAGCTTTTCTGCTAAAAAAAAAAAAAAAAAAAAAAAAAAAAAAAAAGCAGTAACTTAAAAAATCTTTTTACTGGAAAAAAGTAAAAAAAACCCTGTTTTAATTAATTCTCTATTAATGGCAATCAAATCATTGAATATGTTAAAAACTTTAGCAGATCTGTCATTTTATTCTTTGCTCTGAAGGTTCGATAATATTAATAAATACATTAAAAATCTACTTTATATGTTTTTTTATCTTTTGTGTCACATGACCATTAAATGTTCCTGGATAAAACTAAATTCTAGGAAGGGTTTGAGCATTTATGGTATGAGGAATAAAGTCTCTAATGCTGTATTGCTGGTTAGTAGTACCAAAACCAGCCACCAGGGGGAAGCGCAGTCTCAGAATGTGGAGATACTCCCAGCGTTTATACCAACGCTGAACCTGTAACTTGCTTTGTGTTCTGCTGATGATCAGAGCTTCAGGTCACCGGATGAGTGCATGATATTTGATTTCTGAACCCGTTACGGATTCTGTGGACCTGACTCACTATAAAACTGGTGGTAGATACGTGGCACAGATTCCCAGGAAAAGTGATAAACGCTAATACAGCGAGAGGATTAAACACGCATGGGATAGACATACGGCTCCTGAATCTAAGACGAGGTTTGAGTCTTTACAGCAGGAGAAACTCTCTTAAAGTGGGGCTAATTATAACCCGAGTGAGAAGGATTTAACAATGCAGGTTACAGGGATGCATTTAAACCAGAAGGTATCACATGTAGAACAGCTGAACGGAAACAAATGAACTGTAATTAATAGGGTTTAAATACCACAATGTCAGGATGGCCAGCGCGTGTCTATATGGGGCCCTAGAGCCGGGCTCCTGACCTTGTCACTTTTGACACGGGGGAAATGCCATTCATCCAACATAGACCTGGAACACAGACTGCAAGCTCTTGAGTAACACAAAAGAGGCAACCTGAAGGGTAAAATATTGCCCTATACGGTGCAAAAACCATTATTAAAAACCCCTCATCTACCAATGTTATATAAAAACAGCAGATGTGAAGAATATTAGAGCCAAACTAATTCCTTCCTTTTTAACCGTTTCAATGCACTCATCGACCACAGGACGGTTCTCCAGCGCTGGCTTCCTTTTTTGCATCCTGATTATTAAAATTCTTTCCACCCGGCCCCTGCTACTTGGCTCCGAATCGGCCGACGACCAGCCCCCCCCCCCCGTCCTCCGCACTATAAACAGAATTTTTTTTTGTATACAACCAAGTTTAAAAAAGAATTCTTCCTGCCTCGTTTGTTCCGCCGCATTAAGGTTAGGATGTGGGATTTGGAAGGTTCTAAATTTAAAAAAACACGTGGAAGAATATTTCACCAGCTTCTTTGGATTAAAACAAAGGGGGGGGTTAACACTTTCCATGCCAGGTATGCGACATACTACATAAGGTTTGCAAGCAAAGAGTCACATTTTCTTGCTGGATACATTGTTACCCTCGCATCGCGCTTACGGGTCAAACATATTCTTCCCTGGTCACGTCTCGGTCCGCAAATGACACGTTTGTAATTCAGGGAGTTTCTCAGGATCACGGAAACGAAACAATCACATTTTCGCGCAACCGCTCACGCTACCCCCTGTGTCAGCACATCTGCTGTTATGTCTGCCGCCCTTTGACATACTTTCAACTCCTCTTTTGCCTTTATTCCCCCCCCATTTTCAGTGTGGCTATTCTCAGACTAATAAAATATACAGTTTCCAGGAAACGGGGGTCCCTCCTGCCAGTTTTGGTACGAACACCAGTTCTGAATAAACAATTTTTAAAGGGGAAATTCATAAAATATATATATATTTTAAATAAATAAAAAAAAAAAAAGAACATAAAACAGTTTGACGCCCGCAGCGTCTCCATCCAAATCAGAGATCGGATCAAGAGTAAAGGACTTTGTTGTAAGGAAGGCCGAGGCCAATTGTGGAAGCTTCTCCTGCACAGGACTTCGTGACCGAAGGACTTTACAAGACCGGTCATCCCGAGTCCTGCCACGGAAATACCAAGCCTGGGCGCTCAGGTGAGGGGGAGGGGGTCTACAAACATCCCCTGAATGCACTCTTTTCACCCAGCTGTGGAAACATGACCTTTTTTCAGTATCTCCCCCCAATCTGCCCCCTGTGACCTTTTCAAATAAACCCATTTTCCAAATTGCCCATTCTACACACATTCACACACCTGCTACCCCACTCACCCCCACCCCCCTGCCATGGAAAAGTCCTACACCCTTTCATGACCACACAACCCTCAATACCAGGCATTGTGCTTATTTGTTCAGCAGGTATGTCCAACAGGTGGGGGCCATATTGAAAATCTGGGATTGAAATCCCTGCGGGATGTATTTTTATGCGTCAAATAAGGGAAAATATTAGAAAAGGAGGCCATGATCTAAAACTAGAGGGTCAGAGGCGTAGATATACTGAAGCGTCATTTTAATCACAGGGTGGTAGATAAGTGGAAGAGCCTCTCAGCAGAAGGGGTAGAGGCTAATACAGTGAGGGAATATCGCATATGCCACCTGAATCAAGACCAAGGACTGATTAAAGCCATGTTTTCCGGCACACACTTTTTCCTGTAAAGTGCTGCCCCCTGCTGTGCGCGAGATGTACAACTAATTCCTCCCCTTTTTCTGTGCCGGTCAGCAACGTGTGAATTTCCCGTGTGTCCTGGAAAACATGGCCGACGTAATCACCCCAGTTAAAGGGCCCAAACGGTTGCCCTATTTCACGACAGACGTACGGTGACCCTACTAGAGCCCAGACAGAGACAGCTGCAAAGCGCCGTAGGGGGGGCATTCCGCCAGCGAGCGAAGCATGTGTTACGGTCATTAAAACTCATTATGAGCATGCAAGGTATTCCTCGCTGTCCAGCTGCTGTCATCTACAACTCTCAGGATGCTCAGCCAGCCTCCAACTTGTCAAAGCCGAGACCGATGAGCAGCCGGGGTTTGGATGGGCATCGTGATGGGAGTTGCAGTGCGTAGGCTGGCTGCGCATGATGGTGGGTGTATTGCAAAAACCATCGATCCCCCAGTCGCAGCAGCGGACCTCTTGAAACACAACACAAAAGAACAACGAGGGGTTAAGCTTCCCCCCCCTATCATCATTTTTGGTACTCCCCTCCCCCACACACCTCATAACCTCTCCCCTCCTGGGTCCTTAACATAAAACATCAGGGGTCCCATAGAAAGAGTTTGAAAATTAGTCATATCACCATAGCAACCGATGGAATAGTCTAAATCACCAGGCGCATTTAATCGGTTGCTATGGTGACAAGGCCACTTTCCCTTAGTGCC
Source organism: Sceloporus occidentalis (assembly GCA_023333645.1). Lineage (NCBI taxonomy): Eukaryota > Metazoa > Chordata > Lepidosauria > Squamata > Phrynosomatidae > Sceloporus > Sceloporus occidentalis. The sequence continues at coordinate 1,473,677 of JALMGF010000136.1, read as the reverse complement.
TCTTTTTCAATCAACAGAAAGATAGTTTAGATACAAACAAACCGAAACATTTTCCAACACATCCCCCAAACTCTGTTTTATTACCAGCACATGTTTTTCCTCCCCATTAAGTTATCTCTCCATCATTAAGTTGCTGATGGTTGCTGATTGGTTCAAGCAGCCTTTGTAAGGGGGGGGGGTGGCTTTGATGACTACAGGTCTTAAAGGTAAAAAAGTCTCTTAATTTTCCAATAAACAAAATAGGTGAATTTTAACGAACAAAAAGCTGCAAAGGGGAGGCTTTCCCTTTAAATACCCGTCCGTCAGGACTCCCCTCCCCCAACCCTGCTGTGGATTCATGGCAATAGGATCACTGATGCAAATCACATCAGATAAGCCACAAAAACCAGAGGTTTACACAGGGAAGCTGCTAATAGAGTGCCATAGTCACCCCCTCTCCCGAGGTCAGCTGTTGAGTCAGGCTGACTTGGACCTGTGATTTTAAAGGGGTATTAACCGTTCCTTGTATCAGGATCTACTTTTAATTTGGGTAGCCTGTCTCTTTAAATTAAGTGATTATTATTTATTGTTTTATATAGCGCCATCATATTCCGTAGCGCTGTACAATGGGCATGGCTTAGTCGTAGAGACCAGGTGCTTGCCTAACAATACTGGTAATATACAATATTGATTATATATTTATATTAGCATTCAATTGTAATATATATATATATGTATATAATAATAAAAATAATAACACTAATAGTAATAATAATAAAAAATAACAAATATTATTATCATTGTTAATGTTGATTATACATTTATATTATCAAAATTATTATTAAATTAGACATATTATTAATTAAATAATAATAATAATAATATCGCTCATAATGCATGGTTTACCAAGTACAAAAAGTGTGTCTTTGAACCAGGTGAGAAGTGTTTCTTAAGTTTATTTGCCTCAACAACTGTTTGGCCGACTAATAGCCCTTAGGAAGCGCGATAATGTTTGTCTGCGGCTGATCTGTGATCCAGTCCTGGTTTTTTTCTTTTTTTACAGTGTATGTTAAATAACGAATCCGCTGCCAGCCATACCTTGTTAGAATCTGTAAGGCAATGCGCCAGGAAAAATGAAGCTGAAAACCCTTCAGCACCACAGAGGCACTGCAACTCCCCGAAAACCCGACTAAGAGCTGGAGTCTATGCATTAACCCATGCACCCTGCGAGCTAAAGTATATATTTATGCTACGCTGCGCTCTGGTCCATGCCTGAAGCTGTTTAAAAAAAATTACATGACTAATAATTAAAAAAATGTATAACACATGCAAACATCCCTAAAATGCATGATTTAGTAATTCCAGCTGCAGTTCCAGCTGCAGTTTTCTTTTTGGCCTTTGATTCTGGGGGTGGCGCTGTTGGCCAAAGATACCGTTTGCTCCAGAACCATTCTCTTCCTGGACCTTGTTTGCAAACAGCGCCCTCACCCAGCAGAAAGGCTGTAAAGTGTACTGCACCCTGAACAACCAGCACTAACAAATGACATTTTATTTATGTAATGCACTGTAATGTAAATGCAAGTTATAATACCATTTCAAGACAGCCCTCTTTACTTTCAGGAGGGGTAAAAGAAATGAAAGCAATGTCATAATTATCATCGACAGAAGGAACTAGAATCAGGCAGCCCATCTGCTGTACAATGAGAAGTCAAAATTATTATCACCGCCTTTGGGACTTCAGCTGCCCTGGGTTACAACTCCCATCACGTTCAGGCAGCCAAGGGCTCACTATAGAACCATAGACTTGGTGAGCCCACTGGGAGCTGTCACACAGCAGCCAACAAGCTTGTGGTTGTCTGTGTCTGCTTAGAACTTTAAAACTTTAACCCGCTTGGTTTAATAATGAACGATAAGATACAAAATAGAAAGGATTCTTTTTTTTTGGTCCGTAACATTCTGACGTCGACATACAGGATGCCGCGATATCGCTGCATAAATCCTGAGTGTATTAGGTTAAAAAAAGGATGGATACTTTGGCCTAATGTTTACATAACAAAAGCATGTTTGGAGGAAAAAGGGGGGGCGAAAAACAGAAAAATGTTGGCTTAGTGCCCCATTCACTAAAAAAAAAAAAAAAAAAAAAAAAAGGTCTTGTCACTATGTAGCAACAACCTGCAGCGGATTCGTGGGACCTGGCGAACAACTGGAGCGTTATCAGTTAAATTTCCCAAATCCCACAGAAACAGTACACCAAAACCACACCAGAGGGGCAGACCGCTGCGTGTGTGTGTGTGTGTGTGTGTGTGTGTGTTAACCCTTAGCATATCACAGAATACAAACCCAATACCCCCCCTTAAATAAAACATTACCCATGACCATAGAAAGAGATTCCAAAAGTTACATGAAGCGCAGCGACGATTTCAATGCAACCCTGCAGTATGGATAGTGTAAAGGGAGTGTGTGCTACCCCTACTCTGGCACTGCAAAGGTTAAGGGGGCATGTTTCTGACGCGCCATAACTGATGGACAAGGGGCTGACATGCACAGTCATGGTGTTACGTGGACAGACAAGAATTTGGAGATCTAGAATTTGCAGGTAATTATCCAACTGCCTAAACTGCCGAGAATATTTAGCTTGTGTATAGGTCAAAAAGCGAAACGCGGCAGCCGCATCGTGGATTAAACCGTCGCACGCCGGGTAACCGGTAGACGTCTCTGTGTCGGTAAACTAGGTCTGTACAAATTCCAAACATAATATAACAAAACAGGGGAAATTTTATGCTCGCGGCAGAGATGATTATCTCACAGTGTTTGTCTTATAACCAGGAAGCTAAAGCAAAGGTGGTTTTTATTAAAACTTGCAATGTGGCCGCGTCTAACTATTCGTCGTGCCGAAGGCAACCCCGTCACTGTCGTCGGCAGCAACATAACTGTCGTACGGTTAATGAAAGGGTTAATCTGGCCGCCAAGGAATTAAACTGCTAGTACCGTAAAGGGTTAAGCCACGGACAGGCAGATTTAATTAGGATTCTGCAGGAAGGTTTGAGAGTTGCTGCAAGTGTTAGAGTGAGTGTGGAGGGTTTTCCATTTAAAAAAAAAAAAAAGGGGGGCTGGTCGCAAAATTTGGGCCGGTATGTCGAGCCCTGAAGACACAGCCGGACTTAGACTGACTTAAGTGGAGTATGGGTGCAGAAAATAAAGGGGGGGGGGACCTGTCAAGCTGCAGGTGTCCACAGGCAAAATCTATGGGAAACTCTGCCTGCAGAACAACATGGAACATATAGGTGATGATACTGCGCCACTGACTATGTTGGTGCTCAGAATTTTTTTTACAAAAAAACCCACAAACTTTTCTTTTGCACTCAAAAGACAAATGAATTGTCATGGCAACACATTTCAAGCATAAGCACTATCCCCTCTGCATGCAATACCACTGTTTTCCCAGCAAATACCAAGGTCTGACTGTACATTTTTTTTCACATTTGCCCACCTGGAGCGAAAAGGGTTAAGTCTGTGCAACAGGCATGTTACATAGTAGCAGACAATAGGTTGCATCATACACAGCTAATCTCAGTGACCTCTCCTAACCCTCTATTGACCTATACAGGTTCCAGGGCAGTTTCCTAGAACATTAATCAATTTTTTTGTCCATTAACCCTTTCAGCACTAGCGAATAATACAACAAGTCAGGAATTAAAAATAAAATAGAAGCTGCTATAACTGCCATGTTTTTCAATAGTGGAGGGGGTGTGTATACAAGACTGCACCGGGGAGGAAAAAATAAATAAAAATCACAATATGATGTCACATGGTGTATAAGGCAAAAAAATGGACAGCATGTAACAGCCATCAACTGTGGCTGCTGCAGAACATCTCCCCGCAAACATTTTTTAAAAGGCAATGGACACCCACCTAAGAAGCTCTGCAGCAGCTGTGGTCTTGTTATATCTGGATTTATCACTGAACAATGGCTTCTTTTAACATACAAAGTGTTAAATAAAGCAATAGATTAATTTGTAAATAAAAAAAACAATAACAAAAAAAAAAAGCATAAAAAGTAACCAGGCACCCTTTTTACCTACCTGGCTTTAGCTGGTCCCTGTAGCTCTTCTCATTGAGGCAGACTCCTCGACCATGGAGCAGGGCATTCAGGGGCTTCTCCTCCCCTTGCTTGGGGAGACAGCGCAGACCCCCAGCACATCTCTCAGTATAGACCCCACAAGATTGCCCCTCAGCCAGGGCACAAGTCATGCAGCACCCACAGCCTGGCTCCTTCACCAGCTCACACCCCACTGGGGCAGGAGGGCACATAGACATGGCCTTCTCATCACAAGGCTCACAGTGCACAAAGGACCCAAGGCACTGGCAGAGCCCCAGGCACAGGGACAGGAGGAGGCAGGCAGGCAGGATCATCCCCCAAAACACCCTGGGGCAAACAGAAGAAGAAGGGGTGCAGTTTGTGCTCCAAGAAAAAGAAAATGCAAAATCTGCTGAATGCACAAAAATCCCAGCAGCTATTCCAAAAAGGGGAGAAAAAAAAATGGAAACAAAGTTACCTCCCTGCCAGAGTCTTAACACAGTCAGAAATGTGCAAGAATAAAGTAAGCCTCCTTACACTAAATGCAAGGTGCTGTCCTCAAACTGATCTGCAGAATAAACAGAAATCAGCAAATTCTTGTCTAAGACCTGTTGCAACAACCAATCTGTCCTGATACAAAAAAAGTGCAACAGGTTGGGGAAAAAAGGGTTAAAACAAAAACAACAAAGCAAAATAAAGCCACTTTGTTAAGAGTTCTGATTCACAAACCAGACTGCGTGAGACAGAATTCCCAAATCTAATTTGAAAACTGCTGTAAAAGTTCTGCAATCATAAGTAAAATCCTCTTATATTTCTGAAATTCTACCTGTTAATGCAATTTTTTTTTTCCTAAGGAACAAAAAAAATATATTTTTTAACAAATGTTGCACATGGATTCTTCAGAATGCAAAAATATTTTTTTGTTAAAAAAAAAAAAACTTTAGCAAAGTCAGGGGAAAAAAAAATAGGAGGAAAAAAAAAAGAACTTTGTAGATCTCCCAACAGTTTTCACTCTGGAGAAGTTTCTAAAGAGACTGATTGCTGTTCAGCAAAGGCTGTCTTTTTTAAATAGTCTACTTCTGGCTGTCTGCCAGACTTCAGCTGCAATTCGATATCACGACACCCATCTGAATGGATGCCAGTAACCAAGCAATATACTGGTGCAGAATATGGCCAGTTCTCTTATTGTCAATTAACCCCTTCCTAGCTGAGCAACTAAACCTTAAAACATTCCTTTCATACACATGGCTTTATTAAAAAAAGGAAACTCAAAAAAATTCAAACCCCTCCTTGAGAAATCTTTTATTCATTTTTTTTCTTTTCTTTTTTTTTTTTTTTTTTTTTTTTTAAGAAACCTTAGCTCTTTTATCACTTTATCTTTTTTTTTTTCTTCTTTTTTTTTGCAAGGCAGTAGGATTGGGGTTTGCAGTTAGTCTTTGGATTTATTTATTTATTATTTATTTTATTAGATATACTAGGTACATTTTTTGAAGGGTCTTTAGACCAGTAAGCAAAAAAAAATACTGGTGCAGTTATTTTCCATTAACCCCTTTACAGCTAAGGAACAAGGAACTGATTTAATATTCCCTTATTAAAGAAAAAAATATGCAAAAAAAAATTCTTAATTTTTTTATCACTTGCTTTGCTAGAATTGGGGTTTGCAGGTATTACAAATTGTGGATTTCTTTTTTTTATTGGATGTACTATAGATATATTTCTAAAGGGTCACTTATCTGAATAGATGCCAGTAAGCAAGCAATATACTGGTACAGAATATGGTGAGTTATCTTATTTTTAGTTAACCCCTTTGCAGCCAAGCAACTGAAAACAATGATTTAATAATTCCTTAAAAACCAAGCTCCTCCTTTGAGAAATCTTATTTCTTTAGTCCCTTCCTTTGTAGTCTTGAGGTTTGCAGATACTTTGCAATATTTTAGAAGGAATTTATTAGGTCTTTTTAACAATATATATTGAAAGATTTAAAGCAGCTGGAATATGAAGAGTTAAAATGCTGTCACATTATTATAGAAATTGGGTGCATGGGTTGTCATTTTCCAGATACAGGCAGGATTATGAGGGTTTGGGAAATATCTCATTCCCTTTGAGTGTTTAGGAGAGATCTGCAAAATATCTGACAGATTGGTGTCAAGTTTAAAAAGTATTTAATTATCTCTTTTCAGCATGAATTCATGACGGTGGCAGCGCCTTTCTGTTGCTGTAGATACTGTATGTTCCCTGCAGTGTCATGGTGTGCGGTGCTAAAGGGGTTAATCTACAGATTAACTCTCTGAGTTCTAAGTACTCTCTTTTGTGAAAAAGTAAGAAAAATGTTAATAGTTTTTTATTAACAGGGATAGATGAACCCCTCCATACTGCGCCGGACTATCAGCTCAGACAATGATACTTCAGGCACTCAAATCTCATCACTCTGAGTCAGCTGAGCTTATGTCAGGGAGTTGTCCAATCCATGTCTTTTTTGACAAACTGTGAACAAAAACCATTTCCATCCACTGTCATGAACCACAGCAGTAGTGTACTTGTGGATTACAAATCCTACCACCCTCAGCCAGATATAATTTAACTCAAGGATCTGCCAAATAACACCCAATGCCACGTAAAGTAATCACACTGTAGAAAATAATGGACGATTAGATGGGCCATAACCTAAATATTAATATAAAACTGTGTGCACCACTAAGGCCAATTAAAGTATAAAGGTCTTATAGTCCATTCATTGTTTGTTATAATTAGTGCCCCCAGGGCTCTTAAATCTTATTGACATGGGGTAAGAAATGAATTTAGGATTTTTGTTTGCAAAATCCACACGCGTGTTTAATGCTGTATGACCCTTTAACCCTCTTCTACCTGCAGAACCCTGTATAAGGTGGCATGTTGGGTGCAGTTGGCCCTCTTTAAAGGGTCAAAGACACAAAGAAAATGTTCTAATATAAAATCCTGGATCAATGAATATATATAGAGGGGGTTGTAATCGCCTATAAATCGCCACAATTGATTGTGATGCCAGAATGTATGAGAAATCTAATAGTCTTTATTATATATTTTCTAGCGGATGATATGTGATATACTTTGCAGGCCAAAGAAAGTATCAAATACCTATGACATTAGTTGATACTTTGTTATTAGACTGTAATGGTTCTGGCAGAAAACTGCAAAATGCATTAATTAATTAGCGATGTCACACAATGTCCGGCTATAATTAAAATGTTTATTAATGATAATGAACGTACAGGTCCAACAAGTGAGACTCCCTTCCTTAAGAATGGTTTAAGACCACTGCAGGTTTGCTATATTGAGCTGTAGTACCCACATTTCAACACTAGAAGGCACCCTAATCTGTGATAAAAATTTGAATAATCTGCTGTATAAAACTTTCTCAACTTCTCCAATTGATGGAAACTCCTGCGGCTGCTTTACGAGCGGCTGCTCCCAACCGCTTTGGGGGGCAGATTTATAATGGTGCCGCAAACCCAACTCGCAAAACGGCTCAAATCTGCGCTTGCGTCAAGTACTAAAAATGACATTCGACAGAGTCAGCAGATTCAGCAACAAAGCCGTTCATTTTTGGTTATGGTTTGCGGGATAAAAGTTATTGGGAGAGATCTCAATATGGAGGAGAGAAGAGAGAAAGGGATTTCATAAAAGACATAAGGGAGGTTTATTTCAAAGGAGGAGAAACATTAGAACAAGAGACCGGAATCACTACGGGGGTCAGAGATGGAACGGAAGGAAGTTACTTTGCTGAGAGGGTGGTAGATAAGTGGAACAGCTACCAAGCAGAAGCAGTAGAGGCTAATCCAGTGAGGTGAGTTATACATGCATGGGATAGACATACGGCTCCTGAATCTAAGACGAGACCAACGACTGATTAAGGTTTGAGTCTTTACAGCAGGAGAAACGGGCAACTAGACGGGGGCCGGATGGGACTGATCTGCCCCTAAATTGTTATCCCCTAATATACTGTTAACAAAAAACCTAGAGGTATATATATATATATATATATATATATATATATAGCAGCAACATATTCTGTAGTGTTGTGCAATGGCAGCGGATACAATTAACTGGCTGCTTTACATCAAAGGATTGTATGGCCCTTGCCATATGAGCTTACACTCTAATGTATTGTATTGTGCATTTATGTTTATAAAACCCGATGTCTCTATATATATATAAAAGATAAAGGTCTGTTTTTTAGTAGCCTCACCTTTGCCTTTCTTGCCATGTTTTATCCGAAGCCCCCAAGATGACATTTAAAGCCCCGGATTACCGGTATTTTGTGACATTGCGCGGGATCCACAACTCCAAATATTATCTTTTGTTTAGCAAAAATCTGCTTTTGTAACACAACGCCGGAGAACTCAACGTCAAATACGCCGTTCTCTTATAGTGACCACAATAAAGGGATGATAACGATGCATCGCGAGGAGATAACAACAGAACAAAGTCACAGGGAGAACTTCTTCCAGGAATAAACATACATTCAGTCTGGGCTCCGTGTGATACTAAACGTCACACATTTCATAAACCTCAGGACTGAAAATACAATTAAAGGGCAACCGGCGCCTTTAATAATAAATAGAGGAAGGTATAATCCGGCTGATGTTAAGATGGCTTCTTCCATGTTATGTATATAAAGTGGGGGTTCTAATATAGAGAGCCACTTATGGAGATTACTTCTGATTTTCAAGATGCCTGTGAGATACAAAGTTGCTAAGATTTGTTTCACAGAAGGCCTATAGTCGTGGCAAATAACTAAGCTGATTGGAACTCCGGCAGTCTGTATTAGGGGGGTCCATATCGGCCATTTTTTTCAAGACACATATATTTTTCACATGTTACGGACCAGCAAGTGCCCGTTGCAGTGTTCGGTCGGCATATCTGGGAATTCTCCGGGGTTCACTTTTCTGGGTCTCCAGGTCGCCACCAGAAAACTCCAGGTCGGGTGAGCAGCGTTCTGACATACCTCATTCCCCCCTTAAATAGTGGCGTGTCCCGCGACGTCAGCCGGACCTCCTGCCCGCATTGCGCAAGGGGGGGCTCCGGCTAGCGGGAGCCATAAAGTTCCCAAGTATGGTGGGAAGTATAAGCTCCCAGATCTGAACAGGGTCGCACCGGCACTTTAAGGCCAGCAGCCGCCTAATGACCTCAGCGCGGCTGGATCCGCAGATTGGGTATTTACAAAGCGATGTGTGGGCAACAATTTGCCCAGTGTGCCAGATGGCCAGTCCGGGCCTGGAAGTTATACATCCCACGTACTACAGGGGGCAGCACTTACTGGTCAGCAACATGCTAATGTATATGTGTTCTGGAAAAACCGGGTGGGAAGTTCCCGATTCAAACACATGCCTAGTCCGTGGAGCTGGAAATCCAAACCCAAACCTGAAAGACCGGTCTCAAAGATTGTCCTAGTAACAAAATGGTTACTATTACTACCCCTTAAAATGTTTTAGCTCAGAAGAATGGTTGCAGATGTCACAGAGGATCAGGGGCCACACTACGGGATCAGCCGGTCCCTGACCTATGGCCCACAGAAAATTTGTATGTGGAACGGCTGACATTTTACCCACTAGGTTTAATTAATTAGTCCAGTTCCACCCAAGCATCACATGTGGTCAACCAAAGTAAAAAATACAGAAAAGAACAAATGGCAGCGGTGCCTATAATGTATACGTGGCTTGTTTTATCTCTAGAAGTATATGGCAGGATATGGAAACCTCTATAGAAATATATATTTTTTTAATTAAACATAGAAAACATATATAAGAAAAAAAAACAATAAATAACAATATCAAAACCAAGAAAAGTACAAAGAAGAAAAATAAAAGAAGAAAATTCTTGCTGCCATCTATTGGAATCTTTTGGGTTTTCTCCTATAGAAAGCAGTATATAACAGATAACAGAGTAAGAGTCTATTAAATACATTTGAATACTGTAAAAAAAGTTCATAATATCTTAAATATATCCATATAGATAAAGAGGAAAGAAAGAAAAAAGATATAAAGAAAGGAGAAAAAAATATATCCTAATCATAAAATCATAAATCATAAAAATATTTAATTTTAATAATTACAAGCAAAACAATCCAAAATATATACTTTTAACACAAAAGTGTGTGTCGCTTTAATTTCCCGCGCTTATAAACCCCACGACCCTCATTTTCCGATAAGCACCATCGCTTCGCATTCAGATCCAGAAGGTAATGAGGCATTTCCAGGGCTAGGCACCAGTCCACGTTACCTCTTCAACTCGGTTTGCACTTAATAACCTACCTGTTGCTGCCCTTATTTAATCCGAAACGCCGTTTCTGTCTTGGACGGACTCCCGGCAGGTCGGCGGATCGCTCTCTATTTCTACGTCTGTGTACGTGACATTTTACAGATGATATGGATCATCAGACGTGGATGGACCGGGTCTCAGTCCCCCAAAATTATGGCAATTAGAATCAACAAACAGGACAGGTCTGATTTTTGGGAAAACATCCGTTGTCTCTCGGAGTCCTGGGCTGTTTGGGGAGATCATTAGATCCTTTACCCCGTTTAATGTATAAAGTAATTCCCTGCTGTTTCTATACATATTATCGGGGCTTCTAGGGCTGTAGAACCCTGCGATACCCTCATACCCAGCAAACATCCTGACCTCCTAGAAATGAGGGGCAACAGGGGTGGAAAAAGGGGGTTCTAATGAATTCTTGGTTCCTTCCGACCAGCTCTGGGTGAAAATCCAAAAAAGGGCTATTTTTTAATCCCAAGGAATTTAGTCTTAAATGCAATTATTATTAGTTATTGATTTATATAGCACCATCATATTCCGCAGCGCTGTACACTGGAGAAACAGGACATAACAAGTAGCGCATCACACATCAGTTTGGGCATCAACAAAACATGAGGAGGGCCCTGTTCGAAGGAGCTTTCAATCTAGAAGGCAATATTAAAGGAGAATTCTGACGGCTGACCTCATTGAGGCTTCATTGTGGAAAAGGGGCGAGGTGGCCCTCCAAAATCCATGGCCCAAATGGGTTTGGGTTCCACCTCCGGTGCTGTAAAGGTCTGCATTGAGCTTCTAATTTTTCCAATAAAGTCTGTGGGTTTTTTTATTTAAAAAGGGTCCTTTCTTTACGGTTCACTTTGGGGAGAACATGGAGGGAGTACAGAAGTTCCCGTCCGGATCACCAATCTTGGAAAAAAAGAGAGACCTTCCTAAGGTCACAACGAGCTGAGTCTGCAATTTATACAAAATTCTCTCAATTCAAAGACGATGATATAGCAGAGCACTTCAAGGATGAGGAAAGAATAAAAAGCATATTTATGCAAGAGTAATAAAAAAATTTGTTCACGGAGAATGTGTTACGGGACAATAAACCAACCTTGAGTCTCAGTCCTTACATTCCCGGGACCTCAACAATACCTAAAAACAAAAAGAAGGAACATCTATAAGGGACTCTTTCTATTCCAAGAGCATGTAAATGGAATGGGCTTTAATGAAAAAGAAATGATTGCTGCTAGTAGTAATTATTACCTCCCTTTTTGATTATTAAGGTTCATAAATTAGAATTATTAGGAAAAAAATACTTGTCTCACTTATATGGTTCGTGGACCTGTCGATACAATCTTTCTACTAGTGCTTATCAGAGAATTATTGCAGTAAAGACAGTAGTTGTATTTACTTAGTGGATAATAACCAACATTCCAACATTTAAGTTCGGGGCGCAGGAGCACATGTGATGTCATGGATGTTTCTGTTCACAACACCTGGTTGATGGTGACATCAATTCACATACCATATGCCAACGGAGATATATGATTGTGGATGTGGGTGATATTCTTCTGGCCAACAGTGAGCAAGAAGGTCCACATCTGGGCTCCCCTTTACACTTAGGGTGATCGCCAAGAGATTCCTGAAGAAATTGCATGCAAAGAGTTATTCAAACACTAGATGTGAGATCTCTTGGGGTTCACCAGAAATGTAAGAGGTGAGCCCAGGTGTGGACCTTTGTCTCACTTGTGGCCAGAAGAATATCAGATGCAGACCTCCTTCCTCACGCCTGCCTAGAGGAATACCAACTCCACCTGGCTGATGAAAAGTTTGAAAGGTATGCACCATGGGATTGTTGGCTCTCTTGTACCATGTAGACATTCTGGAATACTCTTTTAGTGAACATCAATTTGATCTATCAACAGAGGTTCTTCCCCTTCTATGGCAAAAGTGGTCCTCAACCTGTTAAGATGTTTAGTTGGTGAAACAATGTAGACCGACCCAAGCTTACTGTACATAACAGTCAATAAAGTCATTAATGGGTTTTGATCCATCACTGGTTTCGATGCGTGATTTTGGGCCAAGAGTTTGCTGTATAAACCTCCAGGTTATCAGACATGTCCCCCCCCCCCCCAGAACACGTGCCGATCCCCCTGGACCTCTGTGTTTTCACCACTTCCTTGATCATGAGCCAACCAATAATTATTTTCAGTAAAAAAGGTAATTGTTTGTGTTACTGTATCAAACGCTCCCCATTACTTCATTCTCTTTCATCGATGACATCATTTTGCACTTTACATGATAATGGCTTTGTTCTGTAATTGAATATTTTGCTTAATAATAAAGGATTAACCCTTGAATACAGGGAAGATAACTTTCATGTTACTAGTCAATTTTGTTTTTCCTTTCAGCGATGAGATTTTATAACAAGTTGGATATCGTCCCACAAAATCCTGACTGTGGGAATTTGTTTCCTCGCTAAAGTAAAAAAAGGTGTAATTTAATACTTTGTATTTTTGTTTTCCCCCCCTCCCCCGTGAAACCCCAAAATGGTTTACGCATCACAGAAGAGAATTTTCCATTGCGATGTGATTCAGCGTGAAAACGTTACAAACGATCTGTTTGGCGTTATTAGAATTTTTTTTTTTTATAAAAGGTCGAGTTTAAGGAACAAAAAAAAATATAATTTGATTTGACAAAAAGGAAAACAAATGGGAACATCCAGACCCTTCGTAAATATGTTTATATGTAGACTTCAAAAAGCAGAGCGGGACCAGAAGGACAGGTTTGTAATACGGAGATCCAACGAGCTTCGCTTATTATTATTGTTTATTGTAATGATTCCAACGTATTCTGCTTCCAAAATGTAAAAATATTAGTTTTTGACAAAAAGCATTTAACAAATTTCAGAGTCATGATGAAAGATTTAATTATAGTGATGACAAATGCTATAATTTGAGAGTATTATACACACTGGATTCAGTCCAGGCTCCATATTATTGCGAAAAACTTATAATTTCACGGTCAAAAGCAAGAATCCGAGTCGCCAATGGTAGCGTTGCAAAGGCGATTTAACCTAAATGTTAATAAAAAGTGGCAGTTTCAGAAAGGCACATGTTAAATATCCCGGTGGTACATAATAGAATATTAATTGGGCGTCCCTAGTGGTGGGCAACGCATTTCGCGGCAGGTAATAAATCGAGGGGCAGAATAAGCATATTGTATTCTAAAAAACAATCAGCTGTCATGTGTGTGGTCCATGTCTTGTGACATTTACCTATTAGAAATATGTCTGCTAAAACAACGCGGGGCGAGAACAGGAATTGGCTTACAACTTCCTGTTTGGGAATTCTGCACATTCTGCCATGAGGGATCATGGGAAATGGGAGGGGTTTGCATAACATTTAAATCTCATTAACCTATTAACAGGTATTAAATATAAAAGTACTAATAACACAAGTGGTAATTTTTCAGTGCATTGCCACATTTGACAGTTTCCCCTTAAAAATCACATCATCAGGTATCAATAATTTATTTAGTTAAAGGAATAAATCTTGAAAATATTGTTCTTCTCCAGCGGAGACCGGATTACGTTTAATATCATGGCTCTCATCAGCAGGCCCTATCAGATGTGACAGGGGAAGACTAAGTTTGTTGCACTTCCTAGAAATGCTATTAACTAGCGTTTCGCACACAGGAAGTAGATGCTTTTATTCATGACGCCTGATTGTGGCTGGCCAATGGGTGCTCTGAGTTTGTCGTAACTGACCCCGTAGGCTATTAACCCTTTTAACACCACCTTCGGCATAGCATATTTAATTTTTTTTACCGTATATTTCACTTCTAATCATAAAACGGTCTCTTTATTTTCCTCTTTATAAACCTTTTGTAACACGTAAAATGATGCAATGTGACATCATACGAGACCTTCAATCAGTAGGTATGGGCGACCTTATTAATAATATGAAAGTATAACCTTAAACTCTCAATTCTGTTGTTTGGGGTTTTTTTTTTAGAGACATCCTCTCTATTGCATCTTTCAACCAAAACAGCAGATGGAGTCCTGGCCAGCACAGCGTCCGCTCCAAATGTCCTTCCCTGCCGACAAATTCAGATTAAAATGTTGTTCACTTATGAGATTACGAATCACTTTTTTTTTTGCAGTAATTTGGGTCTTCAATCAGCCAATACACTGACAACAGAAAAGCCTGCATTTAAACCCGTCCCTGCTTTTCTTCAATTCATTTTTCAGGGGCATTTACAACAAAAAAAAAAAAGGAAACACAATGTCTAAGCCTTTTTTTTCTGCTAGAGATCTGGAAATCATCGTTATTGAGCAGTCAGCTGAGTTTTCTGTTATTGATAAATTGATGTAACTGAAGAATATATACTTTTTACGGTGGTTGTCCTTGGTAGTCTTCGACAGTTTTCAGTATGCATAGGCATATTCTACTTTCTTTATGAGAATATATGCTCCTCTTCTTCAATTGAGCTTGCTCTTATACTAAGAAGGTTCCTCGGGGGCGGAGTCTCCATATGAAACATCAAATGCCCATTTTCTCCCCATTCCCTGACACTATTAATACAATATTTCGTTACACTGAATACATTAACAAAGATGAACCCAGTAGTTCGCTATTGTATGTAATTTAATGTTTATTTTATTTACTATTGGACAATGAGCACTTGATGTAATACCAACCAACAGGGAAAAAAATACATAATTCGGGGTTACCACAAAAAGGGTCAATGCTCAAAATTAACCACGTCTGCTGCAATCATGAGGTACTTATTTGGCATGTATGCACAATGCAATTGATGTGGTTTCCTGGTTGTTGTTGTTATTAGCACCATCTAGTGGTGAAAAAGTGCAAGTGTGCTTACAAAAAAAAAAATCTACATTTTTTTAATGGTTATTCATAGTCTTCAAAAAAATAAATTTTTTATTTTATTTCAAAAAAATACACAATCCATAGTAAAATACTCACTAGTATAGTATATTACAGTAAAAATTACTTTCATATTAATAAGTATTCCATCTGACGAGGCAGTCAGGGACATTATACTGTCCCTTTATTTATGTCTTATTTACGCCCTATTTACAGGGATTTTTATGCTGGCCGTATAAATATATATATAGTTCCTCCAGATACTTTGGATGGCCACGCCGTGAAATAGATATCGTTTGTGTAACGTGATAGGACTTTTTTTTTTACTTGTCTATATATATAAAGCACCAGCCCAGACAGACAAACATTAAACAAAGGTTTTTCATTTAGGGAGATAATCCCCAGAGCAAAAAACAAACATGATGTTATGTCATATAACTTGATAGCTCATGTCGAGTTGAATCGTGCCTCCCGCCCCCCTTCTTTTGTTGCCTTTCTGCCTGTTACTTGTTTGGGGGGGGGGAAATCAGCTGTTTTTGCAGCACCTGTTAACTAAATGGGCCGGTCTAGACTTTAACAATTTGAGTGCCAGATGACGTCAACTCGACATTGGCATTTAAAAAGTCTCTGTAATTGTTTTTATTAATATATGAGCTAAAATCGAAGCAGACAAACCGGCCGCGGACGCTTGATCTTCTCCCTTGTGTGGCAAAGGAGCTAACAGTTCCTCAACCTTTATGTTGCCAGACTTTGTGCCCTATTGCTGGGTATTTGTGTAACTGAGCGGGCATTTAGAAGAAAAATGATGGGGTAAATAAACTATTTAAGTTAAGTTAATTTAATTTAATGCTGTTTCTATACACATTATCGGGGCTTTTAGGGCTGTAGAACCCTGCGATCCCCTCATACCCAGCAAACATTCTGACCTCCTAGAAAAGAGGGGCATCAGGGGAGGAGAGAGGGGCATCAGGGGAGGAGAGAGGGGGTATCAGAGGAAGAAAGGGGAGCACCAGGGGAGGGAAGGGGCATCAAGGGAGGAAAGAGGGACATCAGGAGAGGAAAGAGGTGCATTAGGGGAGGAAAGATGGATATCAAGGGAGGAAAGAGGGGCACAGGGGAGGAAAGAGGGGCCCAGACAAGGACTGTCCAAACTAAACAGGGACACTTGAGAGGACACTAAAGAACGCTGTTTATAATAAATGAGCTCTTATTGGATCTGTTTTGGGATAATGAAGCTTTTTAGGGCTGCATGTCATAGTATACACGTTCTGTTCAATCCATTTTCATTCCGTACGGATCTGTTTCCTCGCTATCCGAGCCGCGGTTAGCCGTCCGCCTGTCAAACCGTAAAACACCCCCTGAGATGGTGTCATTAATAAAACTACCGCTGAATGCCGACCGCCCCCCCCCCTCGGATTCAATGTCTGATGCATGAGGTCATCATTCACCTTGTAAGTAACTCCTCGGAGTAGAAAGATTAGGACTCTCTACATCCGCGCACAAAAGTCATTAATACACAGACCTATACAAAACACAAGAATACATAGCTGGCGGCAGATCGGCCCCATTCGGCCCCCGTCTACTCGCCCATTTCTCCTGCTGTAAAGACTGAAACTTTAATCAGTCGTGGGTCTCGTCTTAGATTCAGGAGCCGTATGTCTGTCCCATGCATGTTTAATACCCTCACTGCATTACCCTCTACCACTTCTGCTGGGAGGCTGCTCCATGTATCTACCACTGTCTCAGTAAAGTAAAACCTCCTTTGCCTCTGACCCTCTAGTTTTAAATCACGACTTCTTTTAAAATAAACTTCCCTCCTGTTACTTTGTTAAATGTTTCTATCACATTGAGGTTTCATTGCTTTTGGCTGCTGAATGCAATCACCGGAGAAACTATTTGCTAAAAGGAAAGACTCGCGGGATGTTAACTGGACTCGATTATTGGGTGTAAAACGGATCTTTTCTCAAAGAACATCATTATAAGTGGAGATTTGTATCTTTTAGTGAATTAAAGCTGCCGTTCCACTGAAAACCCTAATCGAGCACAACGAGCAGCCAGACATTTGTAGATCTTTTGTTTAAATCAAATACAAGACAAGCTTTTAAGAATCTATGGCAACAACCTGTTAGCACCTGCTTTTGTGTCACATGACGATAAAGAAATCCCTGAGAAAAAAAAAATGTGAATAAGGCAAAATAAAAAAATCATTAATTCTTGGAAGAGGTTTGGGTATTTAACAAAACTAAGAAGGATAGATCCTCTTTGCAAGAGTTTACAACCAAGGGTTAAAAAAAACACTCTTAAAATCTGGGTATACTACATTTTTAAATGCTTGCTAATTGGATTTTTCCGCAGTAATATCCGCTTTAGGTGAGATGCAGGAAAGGTAAAGCGTCCAGTTTTTCTGCGTTACAAGAACGCGATTCCTGGTCTTTTAGGAGAATCGAGATAGTTTGGGGTAAGCGGGATGTCTGTGGCCAACAACGTGTCGATTATAATGGAAGATCAATCTAATGTGTGTTCCCCGAGCAAAGATTATCCACCGGCCCTCGCTGTATACGCTGCTACTCAATAAATAACGGATAGGAAAGGGGCTTAACCCTTTTGCCGCTGGCCTATTTTGTGATTTGCTAGATTCATGTTGTTCTGTGTGTTGTGTTCGTGGCCGACAAGGTCCTCTTCTCACCGCGGTCACAATGTTTCCAGGCCGTTGTAGCTGTTAAACTATTTAAACTGTTTGAAGAAAAATGTAAAAATGCTGAAAAGTGAGAATCCTTTCAAAAAAATAGACATGTTTATTTTTATCATTTAACAAAACGCAAAGCGAGGGAACAGTTGGCCTCCGTCTAGTCGCCCGTTTCTCCTGCTGCAAAGACTCGAACCTTAATCAGTCGTTGGTCTCGTCTTAGATTCAGGAGCCGTATGTCTATCCCATGCACGTTTAAATCCCCTCGCTGTATTACCCTCTACCACCTCTGCTGGGAGGCTGTTCCATTTATCTACCACCTTCTATATCTCTAATCAGATGCATTAACCTCTACCTGGATTCCTGACGCATGGAATGAGCTGCCAGAGGCGGCTCTGCCTATTACTCGACTTTCCGCATTTCGCTCTTTAAAGGCCTTTATAGTTAAGCGGAGGTCAGTTTGGTATTTGCAGAATTCTGCCTCTGCTCAGGTGCTTGACCCGGGGCTGATCAAATAAACCTGTCTATCAGAGGGCTATACAACACCTACCGCAGTCTTCAAATATCTCAAGCATTTAACACGCCTTGCTTCATTAAAACATACAAAAGATCGGCATTTCAGAGCGGGCTTCTGTCAGGTCACTTCTGTGTCCCATGACTTCTTCTGTCACCTATAGAATGATTACATAATATTACATTCCTTTACATTTACTTATATAGAAGATTCCATAGCGCTGTTACAATAAGGGACAGTGGAAATGTACTTTACCGAGAGGGTGGTAGATAAATGGAACATCCTCCCAGAAGTGGTAGAAGCTAATATAGTAAGGGAATTTAAACATGCATGGGAAAGGCATAGGGCTCAGGCCGGCTCGATGGAGAGCATGGAGCTGTTAGAACACAGCTGCTTAGTATTCATGCCCCGGAGGGTGATCAGAAACCCAGCGGTGGTAAATTCAGGCGTCACACCTGTGTATTTATTAGGCTCAGGGGGAGATTTTATTCCGGGGGACAAAGTGCTGAAAGTGAATGAGGAGACAATACGTGACGTTTACGAGTCCCGTTAACACAAAAATAAATCAGACATTTATTCCCGATGTTCCGGTGTCATTATCAGCATGAATTATTATTAATAATAATATCTCTCACTTGTGTAGTAATGATAATAATAATAATAAAAATAATAATAAGAATGCCTTTATTAATAAACAATGTATTATTATTATTATTATTATATAAATGTCTAATATAATAATAATGTGAATGATAGTAATTTAAATGTATAACATATTATTCAATATTAAATATAAATGAAAATCAGTATAATAATTATATTATTATATTGTTATAATTAACATTATTATTATATTAGACATTTATATAATAACAATACAGTTACAGTATTTATTAATCAATGCATTATTATTATTATTACTACGACACGAGTGAGAAATATTGATTTTATCTGAGATCCGATGGTTTCCTTTAAAATTTGAAAATTGAAATGGTTTCTGTGCCTCTGTAGACATTGTGTGACACATTTTAATCTGATTGTTACAGAATTACTGATATTGTCTCCCAAATAGTCAAATATTATGCAGAATCGAAATAAATATATCCGTGGTTACCTACTTTATCTTTTGTTTCTGAAATGCAAATGGTTACATGAAATCAGAACAGAAGGGCAAAACTGTAAAACTTACTAAAAAAGGAGGATTTTATATAGTGGCAAAAAGTCACATTTTTGGCTTGTTGAATCTCCAGGGACTTCATGGGCAATTCTTGAATAGGAGCGCTGACTCAACGATAACAGCCCCAATGACGGTTGTAAAACGCGTGGGGGGGGGACGAAGAGAACGAAGATGACCTTGGTGAGGACAACATAGTTTTGAAAGCCCTGTTTGACCCTCCATACTTGAAGTTTATACGACTTGGGTGATCACCGTATAAAGAAATGACCATCATAGAAACGAAGAAGCTTAGTTCTTTACAGGATACATTGCTGACTCCAACAGCTTGTGAATTTTATATGCGTTCTACCGCATTCTGGTAGATAAAACATAAACATTTATTAAACCGAGGGATGGACATCTGAAAAAAAAAAAAACCCTGCGGAGAGAGAACAGAGTGTTCTCCAGAAATGACCACAAAAAGAGAGAAGAAAAAACTGTCCTCATAACCAACATATAAAATCTTTATGATGTTCTGCACCATTATACTGTGACCGGGTGAGCGCACAACTCAATGGGTCCATCTATCTCAATGAGGTGGGCCAGGGACGTGGGAACAAAGGAAAAGAGAACAAACAGTGTTTAAGTGGTTTTTTTCTTATGCGTTTAATTGTTTCTTTAACCGTTTGGTTAATTTATTATAGAAGAACCATAAACACTCTCAGAAAACAATAGATTATTGTCTTAGCTGCTTTTTTTCTCGATGGTGAAAACCCAAAAAGTTTTTTTAACACTTTTACCAAACACAAGATCTTTGAATAAAATTAGAATTTTATAATTTTTTTTATAATTTAATTTTAAGGTTTTATTACAAAAAAAATAAATAATAGAATTTTCTTTTTTTGACATTTACTCTTGTTTCTAGAGATTGGGACATTGTAGCCATTAGCTTGGTGGGGTCTACATTGGAAGCCATTGCTACCTTTCATCTCTATAACAACCGAGCCATTGGGGGTTATGTATCATAGTCATATGGTCATTTATGTTGAAAAAACCCTCAAGTCCATAAAGTTTAACCCCGTCAACCCAGTTATTCTGTAAATAAAAAATATTCTGGTGCAAAAGTTTGAAAGGTCATTACATTGGTGGCATAATGAGAACTCTGCTCTTCAAAGGTTTCATCGCTGTTACGTTGGATACATTGTGTCTTTGTATAAATACATATTTACAGCAATCAGAAAACCCCCTTATTAAGGATTTTCCATGAAGCTGAATATTAGTGTCTCTGTCTTCATTTATCAACTTCGAATAAACGCTCCATGCCTGGGATACGAATCTGGTTTGGTAGAGCGACAGCTTTGATGCTGGTCGTGTCCTTGATGGCTTTATTATACGGCCCTCAATCATATTCCTGTATCTTTGTCTAATATGTGGGGTTTTGGGCTCAAATGATTGGAAATTAATCTTATTTCAAGTCATTGAGCTCTGTTGCCAAGGGTCAACTATACTGTATATGAAGATTGGCATTCTGTGGCACGGAATCTGCTTAGGATTCCCTGCCATTTGTCAACTTAGTCGGCGTTCGCCATTAAAGCCTTAGTGCTCCAGCCGGGCTGATCCGGGGCAATCCTATATCTTCCTCTGATTTCCAAATTTTGGGTCACACATTTTTATCAACATCACATTCTTCACTTTGTTCAACTTTTAGTTTAGTTTAGCGAGAGTGTTAATTATTATTATTATTATTATTATTATTATTATTGGTATATCAGTCAATGCGATTTGTTATTTTTTACTTTTAGAGAAATGTCAACATTCTGGAATTTCAAGGTCTCAATAGATCTAGTTATAGAGTGAAGAATGTATCGCGTTACTCGGATATCTGTGTCTTAGAATACATTATTCTTTGCATACCGGCGTAGGGTGCAATTTATTTTGCTGGCAACTTACGGGTCAAACAGCCAACAGCGAAAGCGAATCCCTTATTTCTGAAGACAACAAAGAAACGAACAATTCCCTAACCACACGCAGCTACCGACGCGCAATAAGCAGCACTTTGAATGTTTCAGTGTGTACAACCAACACGGACTCTATAATCATTCACTTATTCTTAGCCTTGGCTTGGCAGAGGGGCTGCGCTTCGCCGGGGTCACCACCTCGAGCCATTCAGACCAGGTTATTAAACCCTTTGGCTTCCAGATCTATTGAAACCGGGAAAAAAAAAGAAAAACAAATAAAAAATGTAAAATTTTTCTATGGTTCTTCTAGACTTCTATCTGGATATGAATTGGATACATTATACCGTATTTTTCGCTCTATAAGACGCACCTGCTGATAAGACGCACCTAGATTTTAGAGGAGAAAAAAAAGGAAAAAATATTTTGAGCTAAAAAATGGGCTAAAATATTTATTACAATAACTGAATAAGCTATGAACACAGTAAGACACACACAGTAAGACACACACAGACACAGTAAGACACACACAGACACAGTGAGACACACACACACACACACACAGTAAGACACACACACAGTAAGACACACACACAAACACAGTAAGACACACACAGTAAGACCTCCCTCCCTAACCCCCCTTCTCAGTATCTCCCCTCTAACTCCCTAACCCCCCCTTCTCAGGATCTCCCCTCTAACTCCCTAACCCCCCCTTCTCAGGATCTCCCCTCTAACTCCCTAACCCCCCCTTCTCAGGATCTCCCCCCCCGCCCCGGTCACTTACCTTAAACTCCTGTGTTGGAAGCGTGAGGCGTTTGTCTCGGGTGCCGGCGCTTCACTGCTGAGCGCCGGCGTCTGACGTCATATGCCGGCGCCCAGCGTAAAGCGCCGGCACCCGAGACAAACGCTTCCAACACAGGAGTTGAAGCGCTGAGGCAGGCGGCAGTGGCGGCGGCCGCCGCCAGCAAAGGATTCCTGTATATCTGTCAGGCAGGGGGGCCCGAGAGTTGCCGAGCGGTTGTCTTCAGCAACCGCTCGGCACCCCTTGGGCCCCCTGACTGGCAGAAATCCAGGACTCCTCTGCTGGCGGCCGCCGCCGCCGCCGCCGCCTGCCTCAGTTGCGACCCCGGATTTATCGGCGTATAACACGCAGGTAGGGTTTAAGCTCCGGATTTTAGTTAAAAAAGTGCGTGTTATACGCCGATAAATACGGTATATCGTTGCCCCCCCCCCCCCTCCCTGCCTGCATCTTCGCTCCATAAGACGCGGCTGATTTTTCATCCTACTTTGGGAGGAAAAAAACTGCGTCTTATGGAGCGAAAAATACGGTAATTGTCCTAGAGGCTGCTGTTGGTGGATTTGTCAATTGCAAGCCAAGGAACGTCTTCCCAACCCTTACTTGTATCCATAAACGTGAAGGGTGAGTGGAGTTAAAGGTTACAAGATGGACCACATGGAATTTTTGTAGGTGTTGGTTTAGGTGGCCCTGCCGGTTTTAGAATTTAATGGCTGCTGTCTGAGTTTCATGACAATAGGGAGCTTTGGGCTTCGCAAACATCTGTGATAACCCCGCCGACCTTTGACTTTTATTACCAAAGGCGGCTGCCGAAATTATATTTAAGTCAAAGAGATTAGTTTGCTTGATGTTTGAACTGCGCTGAGATCATTGCGTGTTTTTCAGACCTAATAGCACTGGAAAGATTTTGGGTAAAAAGTGTATTCACCGGTGCAGCCTTTGGCGATATTTGTCACTCCGGGGGGGGGGGGGGGTACTTCATTAAGCCCCAAAATATTTTTTTTCTGATTTTTTTGGTAATTGTAATTTTCAGGATAGCCTTATGTCTCTCCATTGCAGGCTTTGAGTTATCGTCTCTGGAATTATTTATGCGAGTCTCTGGTCAACAAACTTCACATTTGTGCCATAAAGAAGTCATAAAAATAAAAAAAATAAAATAAAAATTCCCTCTCTCAATGTCTCGTTACCATCTCTTTCGACCACTTCCATGTTGCTGTCTCTTTTCTCATGCATCTTCTTGTTCTTCTGCCTTCATTCTTCTATCTCCTTCCGCTTCTCCATGTGTCTTCTTTCCTGGTCCGCTTCTCTGTGAACCCTGGCCTCCCGGAGCCCCTCTTAGGATAGAACCTCAGCTTACAGGCGATACAGACGTGATAAGGTCAGAAAATAGAATAGACTCCCAGCAGACTCCAAACACTGGACAGCGGTGGAGGAAAACCCCTCACTATACCAGGCCCGAGGTTAATGAAGCACATTCCTCTACTGCTTAGACTCTAGAAGGACTCATCTTCAAAAAATTTGGTTTTTTTTTTTACATCTAATTTGTTTATTTTTTGTTTTTTGAATTATTTTAATCCAAGGAGACCATTGGAAAGTCCATCTTGACGTGCAATCGCCTGTGGGTGGACATCCATGACATATTGCCTATAGTTCCATAGCTCATGACCTCATTTGAGAAGACACAAAGTCCAAAGTCTACAAAGCCTTTCTCGCCACAGTTTGGTGTGCGTTCGACCCAATATGTTTTTGGACGTTTTTGCACTTGCACCTCGATATTTGTCTACAATGCAGTAATTATTTGATCTCCGGCCTTCATTTCATTCTTTACCTCTGTTCGAAAGTCTCAGCATAAACTGAATAAATCCCTTCCATGTCTCACTGTTTACATTTAATGTGACTTGGCTCAAGACGACCTCCTCTCATGTGAGCACCACAAATACTCATATATATTTATATACATACATTTGTATATGTTTTGGCAACCGCAGCGCTAGTTGATTATAGTAGCTGCTTATATCAATCTTCCTGTCAGGAAGTATTTCCGTCAGTACGGTATGTCTTACCCGCAGGCCTAAATGGACACAGAGCGAGGGAGAGAGAATGACACCACCGGGTCCTAGATGAGACTTTTAAACAAACAGTCGGACTTAAAGGGTAAATCCTAACATTTCTTATTTCTCGCATCAGATTAAAATAGATTTTCAAAAATATTGCCCTGTTTTCATTTCTTTTTTAGAACAGTTCTAGTTTCCCAATTATATAAAGTTTTCAGGCAGCTGCATATTATCACTCTGTTATCTGACCCCCGATCTACTAAACACCCCGACTCCTTATCATACTGCCCGTGGGGAACAATAGAATGGCTCAGTCTTAATCACCCAGCCGGACTCTCTGACTAATGAAAGTCTATGGAGGAAGAGACTTCATTAGCATTGCCATAAAGCATCAGCTCAGTGTGGTGTTTGAGCCGGGAAAGTCACCCAAAATATCACATGACTGACAGCGACGGCGGGTCCAGGTCTGCAGATAAAGGGGGTTTATTGGGAGAAAATGAGATAAAACCAGATTTATGTCAATGCTGGCTGACATTACTGTATACAGCGCTGGGGGGGTATATTACTGTATACAGCGCTGGGGGGTTATATTACTGTATACAGCGCTGGGGGGTTATATTACTGTATACAGCGCTGGGGGGTTATATTACTGTATACAGCGCTGGGGGGGTTATATTACTGTATACAGCGCTGGGGGGTTATATTACTGTATACAGCGCTGGGGGGTTATATTACTGTATACAGTGCTGGGGGTTATATTACTGTATACAGCGCTGGGGGGTTATATTACTGTATACAGCGCTGGGGGGTTATATTACTGTATACAGTGCTGGGGGTTATATTACTGTATACAGCGCTGGGGGGTTATATTACTGTATACAGCGCTGGGGGTTATATTACTGTATACAGTGCTGGGGGGTTATATTACTGTATACAGCGCTGGGGGGTTATATTACTGTATACAGTGCTGGGGGTTATATTACTGTATACAGTGCTGGGGGTTATATTACTGTATACAGCGCTGGGGGGTTATATTACTGTATACAGTGCTGGGGGTTATTACTGTATACAGTGCTGGGGGGTTATATTACTGTATACAGCGCTGGGGGGTTATATTACTGTATACAGTGCTGGGGGTTATTACTGTATACAGCGCTGGGGGTTATATTACTGTATACAGTGTTGGGGGTTATATTACTGTATACAGCGCTGGGGGGGTTATATTACTGTATACAGTCTTGGAGGTTATATTACTGTATACAGCGCTGGGGGTTATATTACTGTATACAGCGCTGGGGGTTATTACTGTATACAGTGTTGGAGGTTATATTACTGAAGCCCACGGGGGCCAGAATGGACTAGAGTGGGCCCTGACAGAGTGCTGAGCAGGGCTAGGCTAAGGCAGGAATTGTGGATTTTAGGGGAGGAGTTTTGGTCGGAGGATATTTAAGTTTGGTGATCACAGGGGTAAGGATCCATTTTGTTTAACCTTACCTGGTGGTGTTTGTCCCACCCTCCCTCCCAGTATGTGGTTGAGTTTGTGGAGTAGTGTTGCTGCATTAGTCACAGTTGTGGGCGGTAGCTTGCCAGGTATCCAAGGGGTTAATGTGGTGGTATGATCCTTGGTGGTCATAACCGGTGGGAGGTTCCTTGCAAGGAGTGGTGCTCGGAACCTCAGGTCCGGGTTGGGGCATCCTGGTCCCCTCCCAAAATTGGTGTGTGGTTTGGTACCTGGATAACTTGGCAAGCTAGGTTGGTTTTGGTGACGTCATTGTCTCTGTTAACGCATCTATGTTTATTATTTCAGGTTTTACAGGACAATGACTGTTAAATAAAACGGCTGTGGCCTTTTCAAACCCATCTTGTGTGTTGGTGTTTTATTTAATTGAGCAAATGAGCCAAGCCTGGCCCGTGAGTCGAAGCTACATCTGTCATGTATACAGCGCTGGGGGGGTTATATTACTGTATACAGCGCTGGGGGGTTATATTACTGTATACAGTGCTGGGGGTTATATTACTGTATACAGTGTTGGAGGGTTATATTACTGTATACAGCGCTGGGGTTATTACTGTATACAGTGTTGGAGGGTTATATTACTGTATACAGCGCTGGGGTTATTACTGTATACAGTGTTGGGGGATATATTACTGTATACAGCGCTGGGGGTTATATTACTGTATACAGCGCTGGGGGGTTATATTACTGTATACAGCGCTGGGGTTATTACTGTATACAGTGTTGGAGGGTTATATTACTGTATACAGCTCTGGGGTTATTACTGTATACAGTGTTGGAGGGTTATATTACTGTATACAGCGCTGGGGTTATTACTGTATACAGTGTTGGAGGGTTATATTACTGTATACAGCTCTGGGGTTATTACTGTATACAGTGTTGGAGGGTTACCACTGTGTAGAAGGATCTGAAATAAGTAAAGAGAGAATAAGGGATGTTCCATGCCAACAGTGCCAGAATTCTGTGATTTATAAGTGAACTCCAGTAGTTTCAGCCCCGCAGGGTTATCGCCACTAGACATTTAAGCTTCCATATAATAATATATCTGCCATTTAAAGGGTTAAGGAATTTGACACTTTTTGCAACAATACACTGAAAGACCACTTAAAAAAACGAATCATTTGGTATTTGACGTAATCTGGTTATTTAAATATACTGAATCTTTCGTTTTTGAGGGATCAGTGGTGGGTCAAATGCCCACGAGTGCTTCCCATGCGCCAAGTCTCTTAATGGTAGAAATTTCTAGAAACACTGGGCTCCGCACCATCATATTCTACTCTTTTTTGGATGACATCATAGAGTTTAAAGGTCCACCTGCCTGTGATGTTCTGAAACATGTTAAAAGAGTTAGGGGAACTTCTTGTTTCCTACTACCCCAAAAGTCCCTTTTTCTTCCAAATAATGCCTAAAATTGCCAGAACCCCTTGAACATTCATTGACCTGCCATGGCCGGCTTACGTCACTCGCCTTTCTCTTCTTAATTTGGTATTTGGGACTCCGAGATTAAAGAGCGGTACCTTCCTATTGTCCTCATGCAGAGATAAGTTATTAAAATGTTTCTAGCACGGGGTATTTGAGGTCAGAGTACAGAAATCAAGTATTTTTTCCTTGGATATTTAATTGCGTTGCGTTCCAGATCCATCTTCAGTAAAAAGCCTCTATTAGCCTGTTCTCTACTTTATCGGACTGCCAGATGCTTCAGCTGCAAATCGGTCCAGCCATTCACCTTCAATTGGGTTTGATACGATACAATGATGGCTCTTCCTTTGAACCTAAATAGTCCGTGTACCGCTGAGATGAACACGAAATTAACAAACATACAACAAAAAAAAAGAAATCTAAAAGGATTAGAAATATCACGGAGCCTTAGAGAGTTTAAGGAAAAAAACGAACTAAATTTGCCCCAAAAACAAACCGACGTGGTTGAACGATATATGAAAAATGCTTGCGAGCAGTAATTTTACAATTAAAATTTTAAAAGCAGAAGAAAGGACATAACACAGGAATTAATAAATCATTCTGCTTTCCAGATGACTAAACTGAATAATTGAAGACTTTTTTTTTGCAAGTACACAGGGTCGGAACACCAGGTCCGCATACAGTACTTCGCTATCCAGTGGCCGTGATTAATGGATTAAAAACAAAAAATATGTGTCCGATTAGATTGTAATGCAGGATCTGTAAAGGGAGATGGAAACCGGAATAATCTGATGGGGGCTGCAACAGGAGAAGAGCGGAATAATAAACATCGAACTCTAACCGCAAACTTATGTGGTCGGAACATACGGGTCGAAGTTGAGGAAAGGTTAGGGGTGAACTCCTGTAAGTCTCTCTAGACTTCCAAGGTAGGTTAAAAAGGTCCTTTATTGCCCTCGAGTCATCGGCAAACTCGGTTGGAGTCCACGTCCTCCCATCAGAAACTGGAGCATGATGCCTTTGTGTTATTTCCTCGCTCTTTATTGAAATTGTATCTGTTTTTCTTTCTTTTGTCTACGCTTTCACTCTCTTATTGGCTGCTGCGCCCCCCCATTGAGTCATAAGGGAGATCCTATTGACTAGAACGGGATTTCTACTGAGCATGTGCAAGAAGTGTACCGAGGAATGCTTCCTGGTTTCCGTAGAAGCAGTTGTGGGAGGAGTTAAGTGACACAGAAGTCTCTTTTTTCTAACTCCAATAACTAAAGGATGCCTGCACTGATTTGCATGCAATAAAATACAATGCAATATACTGAAAATTGACTTAAATATGCATTTAACATGAAAATAGAGCTGGGATTCTGTTTTTAATGAAATCTATCCATGAGGATTTGTGATTGTTGATCGTGATCCATTGTGCAGTGTCGAAAAAATGTGCATTTGAGCTAAAAACTGATATTTTTTGGTAGGAAAGGCACACTCGCTATTGAATGGAATAGATAGAAATTAGGGTTAACTTCACACAAATAACGGTACAGATAGATGAGTGAGATTCTCAGCCAATGGCTTAATAATACAAGAAACATAATGAAAATACTAATGAAAAAAGTACAATATTAACATCTTTCACCCCATATTCAGTTAATCAGCACAATGCGGAATTAAATCATTTTCTGTAATTATTATTTATAAATGATATATAAATAGCAGAGTCCTTGTTGATTTGTGCGAGTCTGGAGAGATACTGTCAGATCCATACAATTCTTTTTTAAAAAAAATATTTTAATAATTTCTCTAATTGTTACAAATGTTAAAAAAAACCAGTCCAGAACTCGGAGGCTCTGTCTATTCCAAACATTGTCCATTAACCCTGCATTTGAAAGCATTGCTACTCCTCTAGCACCCAAAGAGTTAAGACGCACAATGTTTCATATCTGAAAATAGTCTTCTTGATATTTTTTGACAGTACTCAATGTCCTGAAAAGGCAAAATCTGTTTCTTATAAACCTATTAAGGGTGGAACCTACATTACTTTCTCTGATTTTCCCGAAGGACTTCTGTGTTTTGGTATTTTAGTAATGGACGTGATTCTGGAAAAATCTGATTTATTTATTTTCTAAAGGTCTTTCTCCGTGAATTAATACATCGGTTTTATGCATTGTTTTCTGGTGTATCCAAAAATGAGCTGATAACAGACAGATTGGTACCTTGTTTTCCATGGTGCCTTCTTCACATTTACAACGTTGCCCCAGAATATGTCCCGATGTCTATTAATCACAAGCCATTGGCCATACGTTCAAAAAACCAATATGGCCGACGGCGCAACCACTTCTTCAACCTTGGAATACTGAGCAGTAATAAAAAGTGACACTTTGGTCAAACGAGGACCTCGGCCACCTATACATTATCACTTAATGCAGTATATATGGCCGGTAGCATCACTGGCTACATTGTGTTACCCAAGTCCTTTGATGGCCTGGGACTTTGAGGTTGGTGGCCACCTAATGATGAAAGCGTGGCCGATGGCTGGATATGGTTGGCCGGTTATATCCATTCCGGTTACATCGCACACTGTTGGCCCCGTGTGTCAAAACGGCCAATACGGCCCTGCTCCTGACTATAAAACTTTACTCCGTCACTTATTTTAAAAGTTTATATTGAAAGTATGATATCGGGACTTTGATCTGAAAAAGTTGTCTCCACGCTGTTTCGTGGCCCAAGAAAAAGCCCAGAGTTATATATAAATATCTGTATCTTTGCAACAATAAAGGGTTGAGGGATGTTAAGACTGTCTTCAGCAACCCCTGTAAACACCCATCTTTCAATAGGACAGAGCTACAAAATCAGGCATTTTAAATAAGAAACAGCCGGAGATTAAGCGATATAATGTAACGGAGGAGACACATCAGCAGTTTCTTTGAAACATCTCCAAGTCGACCTTTGTTCTTCCTCCTTCTTCCCCCTCACCAAGGATCACTTGCTCACAAGTGCATAGAAAGGACATTACTTCTAGTTGACTTGAAGCGACAGAGGAACATTCAGGCTGTTTGGACGCCGGACGTTTTATGGGGTCCCACCTCCCGTGAACTGTCATGGAGATCTCAATTTAGGTGATGCGTTGATAACGAAACCATTCCCACTCCTATGAAGCCTCAACGCTGACGGCCTCATTCTTTGACCAAATTCGACACTTTGAGTACCAAAAGCCTGTTCATTGCCAATCCGTTTGTCTATTCGTACAGAACACAATGGGTTAATCCGCCCCCTTCAAATTAAGCTGTTTGCTTCAGAATTGCCTTTATTATCATTGGCCAATAATGTTATTAGTAGCCTTAAACCATTAGCCAATACCTGTGAACCTTCTAAATTATCTGACCCTGAAACTCTTTAAATATTAACCCTTTAATAGCCTAACATATTAACTCTATCACAGTCACTCATCAATGATGGCGGCTAAATGGTTCTTCTAATAACGGGACCTTACCAGGGGGTAAAAGATATTCTGAATGAGGCCACCTGTGCTCAAGCAGGGGTTCCAGCTGTGATATAGCAGGGAGAAAAGCACCAATCGGAATGCTCAGATATCATTTAATCAGAGGGGAACACAAAGGGCACCAGCCAATAAAAAAACTCAATTTTTGTCGAGTCTCTTAAAAGCGTATATATATAAAAAAAAATCCATCTGATGTTTTCCTTCTGCAAGGTACTGCCATTCTCATCACACACAGACAGACCCCCATTAGGTAATGGAAAATGCCTGAGATTGGCCGTGACCTTTAACAAGAACGCAGGAAGGGTCAGGCAGAGGATACGAGTAAAAGGTGTGAAATATTGAAATCTATGAAAAAGACAGATATTTTAAGCATGATGCAAAATATCTGAAAAAAATGCCCCCGTCATCAGCGCCGCAGAAGTCCCTGTAAATACAGTCATTTTTGGAGTATTATTCCGTAACCCAGAGGCGCGTTTGTATCTATTTTTAGAATGAACGTTTCTCTTTAGAATCTGGATTCTAGAAGACGGTGAAATAACCTTCATTCTTTCGATGGCTTTTAGAAGCACCAGATATACAGTATATATAAATTCTATTCACTGCCAGTTTTTTTTTTTTTTTTTTCTCCATTAAAATAACAAGAAACGGATCAGAAATCCATTCTGATTCTAATACTGGAAGGAATATCTTATAACACGTTGGCTGAAGCCGATTGAGAGCCAAAAGACTTGGATGAAAATACAGAGAGACACCATTGTGTGACAACGAGCAATTTCCTCTGTCTGAGAGGGTGGTAGAGTGGAACGGCCTCCCTGCAGAAGTGGTAGAGGCTAATACAGTGAGGGCATGTAAACATGCATGGGATAGACGTACGGCTCCTGAATCTAAGACGAGACCAACGACCGATTAAGGTTTGAGTCTTTACAGCAGGAAAGACGGGGGCCGGATGGGGCCGATCTGCAGACACATTCTAGGTTTCTACGTCTGTTATTGTATCTAGAGATTAAGGGACTTTTATTCAGACCCAGGTGTGTGAGCTGAACACTCGTTCTCTGCGTTTTCCGCCGTGGAGCTCTTCCCAGTCACAGGCGCTTGGAGACCAAAACTTGATTCTTCAACGGAAATACAGAAGTTCTGCAAAAGGAAACTCTTAAGGAAACCCCCGGCTTATAAAAAGTTGGATGAGAGGTCAGAAGGTTCAGCTGCAGGAAACAGGGCTTAATCTTTTATAACAACTCTACAATGGGCTGCATTTTATAGAATCCACACAAGAGATTTTTTGGCACCTGTCTCCATTCACGCGTTTAAAACTCTCGTTATAACACATATTCAAAACTACAATGAAGTATTGTCTGCATATAGATTCCTGAAAAGGTAAAAGTATCTCTGTCTCTTTTTGTTGCGGACTCCAATTCCAGTATTTTCCCTTAAAATACATTTTTTTGTGCAATAATGGAAAAATATTGAGTATTGCTTTAGTGCTGTGGATGTGGAATTTGTATTAGAAAGCTCATAGAGTTACATATAAGAATTCTAATAATGATAATTATATCCTTTAGATGTTGGACAGGTCTATTGACTATTCACTAGTCAGATGACTTATAGAGACATTGGACTCAACTCAAACTTAAACTTGTTGTGCTGTTGAGTCGATTGCTGGTGAGTTTTCGGTCAAGTTAGACTCACTAGGCTTCAAGTTGCACTCAATAACTGTTGGGTGGGTCATCAAGTGTGTCGGGTATGTTGGTCATGAGAGTCAACATTCAACCTTGTCAATGAGTTTGTTAGGTGAGTCCGCCAGAATCCAATAAGGTTGGCGTTTTCCCAACCTAACTTGAGTTGGAAATTGAGACTTTTTGGTCAAGTTGGAGTCAAGTCACACTCAATGTCAATAAGTTTCCGTTGAGATTAATCCAACATCTGTTGGGTGGATCATTAAGTCTGTCATATATGTTGGTCGTAAGAGTCAACATTCAAGCTTATCAGCGGGTCTTAGTCTGCCAGTTGAGTGGACTGTTGAGTCGGTTGATGAGTCTGTCGGTCAAATTATGTCTAAGTGGCTCTTGGTCAACTTGTTTTGAGAAGTCAAGATAGGTTTGCAAATTTGGAAGTGTACTTCAACAGCACTCAACTTCAAATTCTGTAAATAGACTATACTTTTCATAGCAACGTGATGAATGTTGGAGGTTAAGTTGACTTGTTCTGTGACCGTGCTGCCAACTCAAATCTTGGTGAACAGACTCACGACTGGTACTGTGGAGTATTTGCCAAGGTTTCAAGCACAGTGACGTTAAATACTGAATGTATTGATTTATATAGCACTGTGATACTCTGCAGCACTTGCATTACAATTTGGATTTACAGAGACAAAAGGTGATAAGGGCCCTGCACAAAGAGCTTACAATCTAGAAGGAGGTGACGGTATGTTACACTTACTTGACAATTTAATCTGCAATTTATGGAAATGTAATACACATTATTAAAAAAAAAATGATTGATACTCAGTAAATTTACTTTTCAAATCTTGCCGCAGTCATTTTTTTCCACACACAATAAAAAGGAGACAGGGAGAAAAGAGGACTTTTTAAATAATACTTTTATTCCTTAAAATACCTAGAATGCAAACTATGTAACTTTTAACAGAACCGGTTACATTTTAAGTCTCATCATTTTACTTCCTGACTTAAATTGCGTCTATTTTGTTGAGGTTTTAAAAGGCAAACCCTGAGCCGTTCTGTTTGCGTCAGGAAAGTAAAGAATGCATATGTCAGTGAAATAAGTTAAATATCTGGCACCGATCGGGTTCTGGACACATTCTGCTAAATCCGATGTCTGCTTCGCTCTGTAGAACCTCTTGGTGGTCTACGAACAGACAGCGGAATAAAAAGAATCAGCGGTTACGTTTGGCTTCTCAACTATTGTTCAAGTACATCGGGAATTCTGGTTTAATACAAAGTGTGTTTGAGATTCGTACTCAATAACAACTTATACTTCCTACATCCTGGCATCAATGATCTTCCCGTTGGTCAAGGAAGGAGTTCTGTTGCATGATCTCCAGGTGTTTGCCTTTTAACGATAGTTCTTGGCTGTCGGTGATGTGAGTCCACACCAGGAAATATCATAATCCTGGATGCTGCCGTAGCTTCTGTTGCAACAATGTGTCAGAATGACATCATGGTGAGCATTGAGGTGGAACCAGCTAGGTCCTGGCAAGGAGGCCACACGCCTAGGAACTGACTTGTATTGGTACTTCTGCTTAGAAAGTGGCACTTCCTACTCTTTTTGAATGTGGATGAGATGATGACTTCTGAGATGAATGTTGTAGATACGTGGAACAGCCTCCCAGCAGAAGTGGTAGAGGGTAATACAGTGAGGGGATTTAACCATGAATGGGATGGGCATACGGCTCCTGAATCTAAGACGAGACCAACGGCTGATTAAGGTTTGGGTCTTAACGGGCAGACTAGAGGGGCCGAATGGGGCCGATATTCCGGCAGGTTTTACATTAAGGACATCGCTGACATAGACGCTGATTTTGCAGATGTTACAGCAAATGCTAAAACCCTGAACATACATTAATGCAGTTTGGCCACATGGGGTTTTTTTTTTTTTTTGGTCAGCGGTGAAAACCTCTCTCTGTGTTAAATTATATTCATATTAACTGAAAAAGTCTGCTTGAATTTCCTTAATAAGAATATAATATAACCAAATGTCAGCATCTTGGCAGATCCTTAAAGGACGTCGATATTCTAAATAACGCCTTGCCAGATCTTTAGTATCCTTTTTGTGGGCTCTTGTGCAGTCAAACATATACAGGGAATATTTCAGTAATGCAATAATATATAATAATCAGACTCCTTGGTTCCAGTGAATTACAGGGAAAAAAAAAAGATATATTTTAGTTAGAAATATGACATTTCACTTCAAGAGCTTTATTAAAAATGAGCATTAAATCAACACAAAGACGACTTTATACTTTATGAAAAAACTCTCTGTCCTGAAATAAGAGCAAAGGGATAAAAAATAAAAAAAAAATAAAAAAAAATCCTCCTGTAAGATTTACAGCAGAAGCCTCACATTTTCACCCATTCCTGGAATGTTGCGTGTGTTATGACATCATCAGCGGTCACATGATGTAAACGTGAATGATGAAAACTCAAGCCACGGGACATGTTTTTTTTTTTCTTCAGTGGAATTTCCATGGCAGAAAGTGCTACTTTTTGATGTTTATCAGATAAGTTCAAGAATTTTTGCGCACCATTGGCCTAAGGAAACACTTCATACAGGGAGGGACACATTTTTGAAAGAAAGAGAGAAAGAGGGGAAAATCAAGTGAGATAAGAAGATGAGAGACAGAAAACCAATGTGAAGTGACCCACTATGTGAAGTTTTCCTAGCTGCATATCTGGGAACTTTGCAGACCTGGAGTCTTTCGGTGAAACGTCTGCATCTCCGGGGTCTCCAGGTCTTTCTCCTCTCTCCTCAGGGGAGGGCAGTGGGCGTGGCTAGGTGGAATCCCCTTCTTACTCCTAATCATTTTAGAGCTATCTGGGATAACTAGCCACGCCCCTTGTGTGGCTGGCCCTGCCCCTTGTGAAGCTAATCTCTCTGAAAAGATGGCATTATCTAATTATAACCAAGTCTGGTCCCGTGGAGGCAAAGATAGAACTAAATTTATTCTTTTCTAATAAGGGATAAGAATTAAGAGGATTTGAGTGGCACATGTTGGCATAAGCCAAGGCCTTGAAATCCTCTTCTAAAGTTTGCCTTCCCGGCTGCAAAGCCAGAACTGACTTTAATAAGCAGAAATTCTGCCTTCGCCTTTTACATATTCCGAGGCAGAAATAGGGAAATATATTGCAAAAATATTTATTAGAGAAAAACCTATTCATAGAATAGAGAGATTTCAGCCGTGTCAGTTAATTGCTTTGTGAGGTTTTTGTCTTTTTTTTTTTTTTTTTTGGCTGGGCAGATAAGAAACAGTCACATGAATGGGTTAATTCCAAGAATGTTAACAGTAAAACAACACATGATCTTTACACAAATAGTCATTTTTACGGAACAGAATGTTACAAGACATCACTTCGGGCTATGCATAAAAGTAAATATGAAAAAAAAACAAAGAAATGATGGTAGATTCTCAAAGAGTAGCTAAGAGGTCGAGACACGCTGTCCTATACGTTTTTCGCCCCCCAGGTCATACCGTTCCCTGTATTAACTCAGCAGAAGGTGCGTGTCCCCCAAGGGTGTTATTCCTGGTGGTATTGTAAAAATCCAGGCCATTTTTCTCTTTTTCTGCTTCCTGCGGTTACATACAGTATGTACAGAAAGATACCGGCTCGTGAAGTCTTCTGAGTCTCTCCTTCAATGCAAATATATGGACCAACATGTAGTTATGTTTTGGAATCCATGTCTATCCCTATTTCCATATTGATGTACCACTGGAGCCCAGGGAACATAATTACTAGATCTCAAGTGACTGTCAAATGATCTATTATGGACACTAGGCGCATGCCTATGGGTCTAAACTCCAGGGGGCACCAGCGTGCTAATGTAGACTCCGCTATCACCATGCAGAGCAGTAGCTGCACTGTGTAGGCAGAAGTAGCTGGTGGTTGGGTGCTCAGCGGGGTCTCATTATGTATGGCACAGTTCGTGTGTGCGTGCCTAGGGACCCCAAGGATCTTAATCAGGCACTAGATAGAGTTTGTAGGTATTTTTATGCTGGAGGATTGTGCTTTCATGTGGGAGCTTCTCCTGCAAGAAGAGCTGAGCTGGAATCTCTCACTGATTCATCTACTTGTTATTCAGGGCCAGCTCATATTTTATTGTTCTAAAAGTGCTAAAAAAAAGGAGATGATTTTTCACAGCATGAATAAAAAGTAAAAAAAAAAAAAAATTAGTCTTAATGAAACATTTTTTATCTGGAGCTTCAGAGGACTTTGGCCAAATAGCTGCCCCAATACTGAGCATCCCTGAGTTTGTTGGACTTGTCCAAAGCTCAGTATTCATTGACTTAAAATCTCGAGAGCCTAAAGTGATCCAAGCAAAGAACTCACTGTTTTAAGAAATAGCTGGAACCCCATTGAATTAGTTTTTAGGCTTGTCCAGCGGAGATGATGGTTGTCTAGACTTTTCATCGGCCGGCTCACCGTCAACCTTTAGACTCCGCACCGTCATCAAGAGATAAGAGCCGTCTTCAGAACCCGGTGTTAATGTTTGCTCTCCGTAAAAAAAAGTTCCATTTTACAAACAGATTACCAAAACTCGACGCTCGTTTTTCCAATGGTTCTTATTAGGAGTAAATAAGAGTCACTGCTGTTTTCCATCTAAGGAACATGCTTAATGTGTTATGAAAATTATTAGATCCGTAGCTAGGCTTTTTCCGTGGCTGATGGAAGATCAGATTAATCACGTAAGACAGCAAAGTGTTGTCCTTTTTGTTACTTTTTTTTTTGTAATTGGAATTTGTCATGTTACAGAAACAAAGCATTAGTCATGGGGATGGGCGACGGGGTTCTCTATCCACCACAAACAAGACTTTATTTACCTTTTCAGCAGAGCCTGATGGTTCCAAGTGCTTTGAGTAGAACAGTTTGGATACTTAAAGAGTTTTCCCCTTTGGACCTTTATTGGGGTTTTTTTCAGATGTTGGCAGCCATTTTTCGAGATAATCTGTGGATACTTCTTCACATCCAAAAAGACAGAATGTTCCCTAAAGAAATAACACACGTAAAAAAAAGAACATGTTTTGGATTATATGGAGCTGCCAACCTGTCCATCATGTCAAGGATTTCATGTTTGCAATTTCCTGCTTGCAGAAGGGGGATATAGACTGTTACTCTCCATCTGAAAAGTGAACTTTTGGTGAAGTTAGTAGGTCAGCATGAAAAGCCTCGATTGGGTTTTTTTCCCCCCCAAAAAAATTAGACAACAGGGAAAATATTCCTTGTTGAGACTCATTTATCTGCTCCTATATAGACCAATTCCTTCCAGGTGTCTCAATGTGACATTGTCCAAATGCATTGACTGTCTCGTGGGCATCATTGTATCAAGAAGCTTTTAGAATGTAAACATTCGTACGAATGTCTGAAAATGAGGAGCAACACAGCAAGGGAAAATAAAAGAGGGCTCGGAATTTTTTATTTGAAATTCATTAGTATGTGTGTGGATTGAAGGTGTTTTGGTTTTTTTTGTGGTATGTGTATGGTGTAGGGGTGCGATAGTGCAGGGGTTAGTATGAAGTGTGTGATAGAGTGTGAGTTTCCCGCACGAGAGAAGCTTGGAAGAGAAGGGACTGGAGCAATAGTGTAAGGGAGACTGGTTGGATGTGGGAGGGAGGAATCCTCTCCTCTCTCCCACCTTCTCTATTTGTCCAATATCTGTCTGATAAGCTATTGGTCCAGTCGTGTTCCGTCCTAGCGTTTACTGCCTTATCGTGATAGAGAATGGTTGGACCAGTAGGGAAGGTGGGGAAGGCATCCCCCATTGGTTCAACATTTGTTGCCCCGATAATCTGCCTCCCCAGCGTTTACTGCGTGGGATTTTGTGTCTTTGTTACTGCCGCAGAAGTAGTGTTCATGGGCGGCTCATTGGAAGAGAACTGAAGGATAGAAGAATGTCAGTGGAGGAGAGATAAAACGATGAAGAGGAGAAAAGGAAGGGGTTATGGGATGCAGGTAGAAAGTAGAGAGACGTTGTGTGTGTGTCTGGTGCGCCACTTCTATAGAACGCCTTCTGCTTAGAGCACATTATAGATGAACGCTGGACACAAGGACCATGTCCAGAAGTGCGCGCATGGGCCAGGACCCCTCTGTTTATACCGGATGATAACCCCTCATATAGGGCAGGCAGTAAGTGGACGTTACAATAAATGACTTATAGCCACCAATGACCCCCACAAGCCTTGCTATGGAGACCAACGTCTGCGTATGTTGCCTTTGGCTATCCCTGGCCCTGGTGAAAATTATTTAGTATCCCCCCCATCTCCCTTTTCGTTTTGTGCGACTCACAGGTCTGTACTACGGAGGTTGCAATCCCGCTCTCTCTCTTTCCCCACCGGTGTCCTTGCGATTTGGACAAAGAGACCAAATCAAAAAATAGATGTCTGGTTATTACTAACTTGAACTTCTCAACAACTGCAGGGCGTTTTCTCCGTGTCGCAG
This sequence comes from Sceloporus occidentalis, assembly GCA_023333645.1. Classification (NCBI taxonomy): domain Eukaryota; kingdom Metazoa; phylum Chordata; class Lepidosauria; order Squamata; family Phrynosomatidae; genus Sceloporus; species Sceloporus occidentalis. The sequence continues at coordinate 1,434,707 of JALMGF010000136.1, read as the reverse complement.
ATGCTGTATTATCCTAATTGTATCCAGTCGATCTTTGTCTAATTCTTAGACAAGTATTTTTTTTTTTTAATATGCTGTGATAATAAGCTACGACTCGGAGGGTTTCTGCAATATTCTCCTATTCTGGAATAAACAGAAGAAATTAATTTGCTGAATATTTTAATAATTTAAATATCGCTCTGCCTTTTCATAGCTATTTATCCTTTTCTTCCACCATATTTTCTAAACTAATCGTCAGTGTTTATTTTCTATTACATCCGGATGGTTTGTTTTCTCACTAGATATTTCCTTCCAATATTTGCTTTTTTTTTCTGTATATAGGATACATCGGCTTTGATCTCTCTTCATATATTTTCTTCCTAGCAGCATGGAATGATATTTCCTCCATATTTTCTTAAGTTTCTCTGCATGGGGGTCCGTTATTCCGTTATTGCTTACGGAAGAAGCGGTCATTTTTTTAGACAGCGCTAGATACCATGTAACAGTTTCTTTGTAAAAATAAAGATGTAAAGAAGATCCTCTAATGCCATTATGTTTCTGAATTATTCCTTACTTATATATTACAAGTTATCGGTTCCTTTGAACCTTGGTTCCTTCTAAAATCACTGACTCTTTACATATTAACCCTTTAATAGCCAATCACACCCATTCTATCATAGCGGCTCATGGCGGCCAGGTAGTTCCGATGAAGGTTCATGACTCGTCGGCAGGTGAAGATTTTCTGCATTAAGTATATATTATGTTACTATATGTAACTTTTTTTGTTATGATTAAGAATGTATTTATTTTTTTATATTTAGAATTCCAACATAATGTTTCCAAAACATAGCGTAATAACACAAAACGAAAAGTGATATATGATAATATGGTCTGAGATGTGCTCAGCTCAATGGAAAGTGGCAAACAAGCACGCTGTGCTGACATGCTCTATTGTGCATGCGCAGGCAGCATATGTAAGTACACTACATGCCTCTATTTAGCAGATGGGGAGGAGACGAAAGAGAAAGAATTCTTATTCTATAAAAGACGAATTCATGCATCTTTAAAATGCACTGGGGTCCATGCAAAATGTAACGTGACATGCATTTTACACGCACATTCATGCCCCTTCGCCTACAATCTCACACATTCACTCACATCCACGCGTTACCATAACAGAAGAGAAATAAAAATAACTTTCTCAGAGCACAACTGGATATTGTATGGCAGATATGGCCGGGTATATCCATGACATGCCAGATACAGCTGCTGTCCAGATGCTCTGCAAGCAGAAAGCGTTGCTATTGTTATGTTTTGGCTGCTTTGTATTACGAGTGTTATGTTATGGTTGCACGGAATGGGTTGGTGTAGGCACCGGGGCGGACAGGTTCGGAAAATAAGGACTGTATGATTCAGTATTCTAAAACGGGATAAAAGTTATCAGGAAAGACTAATGGATCTTAAAAGGTCGGGCATGGAGGAGAGAAGAGAGGGGATGGGAGAGAGACATTAAATACATAAAGGGGTTTAACACATTACTAGATTGTCAGAGGTATAGATGGAATGGAAGAAGGTTTTACTTTACTGAGAGGGTGGTAGATAAATGGAACAGCCTCCCAGCAGAGGTGGTAGAGGGTAATACAGCGAGGATATTAAACACGCATGGGATAGACATACGGCTCCTGAATCTAAGACGAGACCAACGACTGATTAAGGTTTGAGTCTTTACAGCAGGAGAAACGGGCGACTAGACGGGGGCCGAATGGGGCCGATCTGCCGGCAGGCTCTAGGTTTCTATCTTTCTATTTATCTGAGATTCCCCAACATCTGTCTACATTTAGTTGCCATAACATCTATATTTAATCCATAGTTAAGGAATAAATGTTCTGATCGAGGATTATGTTGGTAAACAGGAGGCTCAATGTGCGATGGTTGGCGACTAGATGTCTACTGGCAGGCAGCGCCATTCTCGGAAAGAAAGCAGCCTGTAACCTCTAAGGAACAAGCTCCTTTCCCACAACTCTCAGGACATTGTGAAAATATATATATATTTGTTTACAGTGTATTGGCTTTTTAATTAATACAAATTTGGGTAACCACAAGGCCACAGACGCTTGTAGGTAGATTGTCATAATCCTATAGCCAGGTGCTTTGGGTGGTCTCTGGTGGATGTTGGACCACAGCGGGGTACATACATATTTTTTCAGAAGAAGGATAATATTTAGCTAATAATTGAATGTACCCAAGAATGAGATGAGTTAAAGTTTTTCTCATTTTCTGGTAAAAGTATTAAACTGATCTCAAAGTCTTGGGTTAAATTCATACACACTTTCTTTTCTTATATTTCATGTATATAGAATCATTTACACATATAGCAATAATTCATTATATAATCTCTCTTAGTATCCTAGCAACTATTTCCACGCACCGTCCTGGGGTCCATATTTACAGTTAACAAAAAAACCCCATAAATAATAAAAAAAAGCTATGATAATATAGATTTCTTTAAACCTGATACATTCCCCCTTTAAATGTAATTTATGTATCTTAATTGTGTATTAAAAAATATTTTTACATAGCGACCAAAAACGAAATTATTTATGAAAAAAATTCTGCGTGAATGTCCAAAAAAAAAATCTTATTTATTGCTGTTGCAACACATCCCAAATTCTTTGCTTTGTGAAGAGCGATCTGGGACTTTCTACGGAGATTTTTTTATATTAGAGACACTAAACAGAAGGTGATCGGCCAGATGCTCCACGCTGGTAACATGGTAACACTCACTGATTATTCATCAGAAGTACAGAGAGCGCATGTGTTTACCGAGCCGGTTAGTTGGCCGGTGGATATTGTAATGACTTCACTACAGATTAGGCAACACTTTACCGAGGGAGTTAGACGTAATAACAACATGCGAAGAGGAGAACTCTGGGGCATTAGAAGCGTATTTTGCCACGAATAGCTCTACTGGAGAAGCTGGTATTTGACCACCAGTCAACCAAGACTGGCACATTCTGGGGAAGCCATCTCTTTGTCCTGGTGTCACAGGTGGGATTTTTAAACAAAGAATGCAAACACTTTTATATGCATTATGGTAACCCGGGAAAAAAAAAAAAAAAAATTATCTTCGGGAGAAGCTGGAGCTCCCGAGCCGCAGTAGAACTATTCTTCCGTGGTCTGACGTTTTGCAACGCAGATGCGCCTCTTGAAGAAGCTGGTCAGCGGGAGGAGAGAAGCCCAATTGAAATCAATGGTAGCGCTTTTCTTGCATGCGTACTGGGGTCTCATTAGACCCCCCTCATGAGCCAGCGCTGGAGCTCCTGCAGGGCAAATAACCAGTGGTCGTGGAAAGGGGCATATGGGGGAATTCTGCAGAGTCTCCCCATGCATTTCTACAGGGGGCAGCATGTACCTTTACAGGGACAAGTTATCTATCATACGCATTAAAGGATAAATGATGGTTGGGGTTCCCTTTAAATCACATCCCATGTTCCTCTGACTGGTCTCAGCGCCCATAATCTTGGATCTTGTTTTTGCGACCACACAGCTGGCGGCTTTTCTTGTCTCGAAACACAAAGCTTCCACCCCAGGCCTGAGCCCAACAACGCATCTAGCCCACCATACGTGCCTCTGTGAGCGGTGGACTTGTGTGTCCGTGCAACGTCACCCATAAAGCGCAACCAGGTGATCATTAATACGGTGGCGGGCATTACAGTGAGAGGTCACTCCTTCCAAAACTTTGACTTTTTTTTTTATATAATATTTACTTACCCCTTTTTCTTTTGGTTACAGATGAATTTTTGACTTGAAACGGTAACAGGATGGAGTCATAGCGATGGACAAAATACACATTTATGACTACGTGCTATTTTCTGCAGTATCATTGGGATGAGCCAATTCACATCTGTTTTTGCTTTATTTAAAGTGGATGTCGGTTCTCCAAGGAAAATCATATTTTAAATAAATACAAACACTTCTCCGTCTTGGAGTCTATCCGAATCGTTACTGGTTTTTTTCTTTCCCGCTATCGCTACCTTGTAGAAATGTATTGGGCAGCCGACAGCCTGAGCCGTAAAGCCGAAACGCCGTACAATACAAACACAACACAATCCACATTTCCCATGCGCGTCTTCAGAACCCTCGTAATTATGGAATCAGTCGAGTTTTTTTTTTACTGTCTGGGATCGAGAGCACACAAACCGGCGCGCCATTCTTCATATAACTGGGTCGCGCCTTCAGCCTTAGACAAAAAAAGTTAACTTAAGTAAATAAATGAGTGGTGTTGTGCTGTGACACCTTTCAATGGAATGACGCGGAATGTTTCCAGATGACACAATGTTCCAGAGTATAAACAGCAGGTGATATTTTTGGAAACCATTGTGACGATCCACAGAATGTAGAATTTTATAGAACCCTCCCCAGTTTGTTCTTATTGTCGGAAATATAAATTGGATTTGTTCTTGTTTATAATGGTTTTTGGAATCCACTTCAGTAGGTCTACAGCTTCTACTCAAAGATTCGGATCACAGGGTCTAGATTTATGAAACCCCAAAACTTTGGTTCTCTATAGCACTTTATCTACAGTTTCAGGGATGAATTTACTTCACTGCATTGAACAGTTCCAAAAAAACTAAATATTTGTAACTTCTGGTCCATGGTTCATTAATTGCATCATAAGTGATTGCATCATAAGTGTTTAGCTGTTGGGCACATACAACCCCCCCATGATGATATCGACTCCAGGCTATGCGTTGAGGATACTTTTGTATTGTATTTTATAAACTTTACTAAGTGGATTTCTGCCTGAATCTTATCATCTTGTATATATATATATATATATATATATATGTGTGTGTGTATATATATCATAAAAATATAATATATATATCATAAAAAATATACCTTTTTATTGGACAAACATTCCATTTTAAGGACAATCTTTTAAGAGAATCAACCTCCTTTTTTCATGTCAAAAGCTCATCCTTAACATGGAATTTTAGTCCAATAAAAAGGTATTAGTATACAGTATATTGCATTACTCATTGTTTTAATCAAATTAATATATATATATATATATATATATATATATATACATACACAAAATGTATATTAAGTATATTAAGACACAAAACAAATAATAGCTTGAAATGCGGAAAATAGTTTTGTTTTTTTTGTACAGAATAGCATGGATTTTTTGCAATCCCTGGGAAAATTCAATAAACTCTACTAAAGATGGGAAGCTTTTTTTTCTGCAGCTTTTTTTGAAGAACATTTTGTTTCTTTGTAGTCTTAAGATGTTCTGTAAAAAAAAAGATTTACATGCTAATGAGACGTTGGATCATGCTGGCTCTGCCACAGGCTGCCGTAGAGCTCAACTTCCCCGAAACGAAACTCTTAATTGGAATATCTCCTAAACGACAAGAAAAAGTTTAAGCTGTAGGTAGTCGAAGTTATGCTGAGAGCCAAATAGTTGTCAGTTCCCCATTCAGACGCTGCGTTAGAAAATAAATTCTCTCTCTGTGTCAATTTCCCAAAAATGCAAACCCAATTAAATATTATTGGAAACAGTTTCCACTTTAATTGAGCGTGCGATATGTCTCGAAATGTGGTATGAACTTGCGGATGGTGTCTGCCTGCATCTGGCTGTCGAGTTTGTGGTCAGATGGATGCGGCTTACAAACTGTACCACATCTGAATTCGGAATGAACCTTAACAGAACGCAGCAGACGTCACTAACTCAAACCAAAATAAATACATAAAACATGACAATGGAACATAATTGAAAAATAATTAGGTTTTAACAATAGCTCTGGAAAAAAAAAACACAAAAAAAACTTGATAGAATCTTCAGAAACTTCCATTAAACTTTCTTCAGAAGGCTCTGGTTGTCGAAACTTTTGTTTTTTTAAGTGCCAAGTTATTTTGTGAAATTTTTGCGGAACTGTATCATTCTTGGTAGAATTCTAGGTTTCTTGGATTCATGAATTCCTAGAAGCAACTCCAGAAAGTGTGAGCGCTGCCTGGTACCATCTACTGTATAAAATACAAGCTTCTTCTGATTAGTTAGCAAATAACCGTTAGGAGACCAAGAAAATGCCCACATTTGTCATAAAAAAAAAATCTCTAAGCTCAGAAATATATCTCCATTCTATTTATGAAATACTGAGTTATTTAAAGTTTGTTGGAATTCCGTCCATGAAAATATTTGTTAGGTGAAGACTCAAAACAGATCTTCACATAAAAACACTCCCTGCCCTTTGTTTCCCAATGTATTTTTTATATTTTTTTGGCCGCTTCCAAAGCTTAAGGAGTAAAACTGTAGTCCACAAAAGTCCTATGGAATTGAAACCATTCATATTGAGGAGCTATTGAAGGATCTAGATTCTGGGGAAATGTCTAAGTCTAGCAGTCAGCATTAGTGGTCAGGTTTGTAAGTCCAATGAGAATAGAAATGTCTCAAAGGAGGTGGCATGGGTATTCAGGTGGCCCTGGCACTTTAAGGCCAACAGCCGCTAAATGAGGTATGTGGGGCCATCGGGTGGATATGCTGGATAATGGACAGAGATCCATCAAAGCTCAATGGTAAGGCAAGAGCCCCATGTGTTGGTGGGATTTTAATGGCTTCCTCCATCTTTGGGGACACTTAGGTAATACAGAAGTGTCCTGAAAGAAGGAGGCAGCCATTAAAATCCCACCAACACAGGAGATTCTTGCCTCATTGATGATGTTTGGTAGATCTTTGTCCCTTATACAGCAACACCAGCCAGCAGGCCACAGGTATACCATTTAGCAGGCATTGGCCTTAAAGTGCCAGGACTACCTAGTCACCTCCAGTCTGTCCCTGACAAGGCTATGGCAGATACTAAATGATTCTTAGGAAAACAGAGGGGCCTTAATCCCATTCCTCTTCACAAAGTAGCTGCTACACCCTGGATCTTAAGGGCACATTAATTATCCCAGAATGCATCTCATTAGCCAATGCATTTTGTGCATTCTCCAATAATATCCCATTGTACACCACTGCGGAATATGATGGCGCTTTATAAAAAATGTGCAAAAAAATAAATTACTAAAAAATATCAGGTGTAGATCATGTCTCAAAATAATATTTTTTTTTCCCTTTTGCAATAATTAAGCACATGATGGGTGAAAACATATACTTAAAAGAAGATTTCTTCAATTGCTAAAAATAATTCAGTTAATGTTCCAAACTGAAGCGTTTGGAAGAATTTAGGAAAAAAATAAGATTTGATAAAGCTCCCATTACAAGCAATGTGTTATTTTTATAATTACTGAATCTGGGAAAAAGCGAGGCTTGTATTTTGGGAAGAAAATCCACAGATTTATTTATTTATTTAAAAATTTAATAAAAATCAGCCATCTTGTGTGCTCTCTATCCTTAACTCATGCGAGTGAAATAATATTCCATTATTAGATAGGCTGATACAACTTAAGGAATTAAGGAATGACTGCCTGCTTTATAGAATTTTTTTGGGGGAAAGCACGTTAGTACATTTCACATTTCAGTGTCCCATATCCAAACCTTTCCAGGATATTGGTACTACGGGTCATTAAACAAGGTACTTGGCAGATAAATGTGCTAAGCACCTATTCCAGGAAAAGAAAAGCTAATTTTAGGTTCTTCCACTTGCCGATCTGATTAGCTTCCATAAATGAAGGCTTTATGTCAGCCGTATATCCTTGACGAGTGTGCTGTTTTTTTTTTTTTTAGGTTATTCCATAAAGATAAAATCTACATGGATATATTAAAGCATGTTCAGTGGCGCGTGGTTTTTTGGTTCATAACTGCTCTGTCAGAACCCTTGCCTCATATACTTAGTTACAACGACATAAAACAGTTGATACATTGTCTTCAAATATCCTAAAATGAGCCAAAGGTCTATGTATGGTGGGGTGGGGACCAGGGATACCTGATCTGTCATACAAGTGATTTTGGAGTAAAAAATGTTTACAAAATCTCCCTGGAGAAGAAGAATTTTTAGCCCGAGATATAGAACAGTGGATAAACATAATAGGCAGATTCCTCCCCGCTGATAATCGTTTCTTTGGTGGTGGAACATTGCAGCTATTCTGATATAGACATGAGTTCTAACAAGGACCTCTCTCATTATACGTTGCTGGAACTCACTTTAAGAGCTCTAAGCCTTCCCTTTGTCTATCTGTTTCTTCTACTCTGTTCTTCCGGTGCCCAAAGTTGGTTAAAGTCTTCTCCAAAGCCTATGTATAGGAGTTCTTAAGTCTAATGCAGAAAGGTTCTGTGCTCAAAGTAGACAGAGTTATTGGAAGTCACTAGAGGAGCCGCGCTGGACGTTCTTGTAAAGTTAGGTGACTCAACTAAGGTGATCGTCCGACTCAACAATGTATTCACTGAACGTGCAAACCCAGGAAGGGTGCTGGAGTTAAGTTTTATAATAACGTGCAAAGAAATGCCGTTTAGAACTTGAATTATTGTACAGTGCAAACAATACCTGACCTGTTACACCTATCGCTTGATAAGATAAGGATATTTCATACTATTAATATAGAAAATGAATGGGAAATCCCTGAAGTCACAAGGTTATGTCAACATTTCAGGCAGAGTTTTGCAATCCTGGAAAACCAAAGTAGGATACCACTTATACTCTATGCGTGGAAGCAAAATGTGTCTACCCACACAGAAGACCATCATGGAGATTGTCTACTAGGGGGAGGACAAACTCATACTTACTGGCTCTGGCACAAGCTTCTCCCGAAATGCTTAGTCAAGCCAAGTATGGTAAGTTAGGACTCATGATGAGTCCAGCCTGGTCCTACCAAGTCCTGATTTAAGGTGCAAGTCATATTGTCTAACTTTCTTCTCGAGGTTACCAATTATATACCACCAAGAGCAAGCATTGTAAATATTGACCATTTTTTAGATTCCCACCCCATCCTTTGTTGTCCTAATACCCTTTACAGATGTTTTTTTTTTTTTTCCAGTGCCTGGGGGAGGTTGGGGCTATGCTCCTGAATGACATCACATCTGTTTCTAAAGGGGATGGCAAAGTCATCGACATTGGTTGGGACACCCCTTGGCCCATGGAAGTTATGGCCCTGGCCTCCGTAATCCACTCCCTATAGGGCATAAGCCATGTAAAGGTAAGAGGTGGGCAGCTCCCATAAAAAACACCTTTTCAATAACTGAATTCAAAACATTCCAGTCCCTATATTCTCTCCACCACCAAAAACAACAGGTAACTTGACATACTGTTGTTCCCCATTAACCTTAACAAAAAGCTCTACGGACAGGGTAGTAAATATCTGGAATAGATTCCCAGTGGAAGTAGTAATAGCAAACACAATAAATGTATCCAGGAAAGCTTGGGATGTGCATGAAGCCATACTAAGGAATTAATAAGTAGAATATGATTCCGATTACTTGGGCCAAATGGTTTTTGACTTCCATCTCTATCTATGTATCTATAAAAAAAAAAAGTAGAGATACATTCACTATTCTGGTTATTTTTCCACTAGTGTTAAAATTTGACACTCGCCTTTGTCTCTGTCTTGTGGAGTTTGCAGTGTAATATTTATGTGTTGGAAGCCGCGGAGATAAGATTACGTATCCAAGAATCTGCCACTGAGGCTCGGAACCTGACATGCTGCAGAAACGTTGTTCATATTCACAATCTTAACCGCTAAATCAACGCTCTGTTGGATTACTTGATTGGATGCCGCTGGTGTCTGCAATTTTGTAACCAGGATATTTTTATTTAAATTCTGTAGAATTATGTTGTACAAGCCACTTGAAAGGTTGGATTTTACCTACCATTCAACAAAAAAATTACAGAAAATAAATAAACTTATTTTAGCCTGGACCCTGCTACCCCCCCCACCCCAATAAGTTTATAGGTTCCTAACCCCACATTGCAAAAAATGTACCCTCTTAAAGCTGTGGCTCAGAAAGGAATATATGTGCAATAGTTGCTTGTAAACACCCTTCAATAAACCCCTGGCAGATGACGGTTTCCATAATGTCTTGACCTGTTTTCTTCTAACATCTGTTTGTGGTTTTTCTGCAGAAAAAAAAAATCCTGGACACTTCTGTGTTATCATTGCCTCTTTGTGCAGTCTCAACCACATGTTTATGATGGGACATTGTGAAATCACACCCATGGCGCCTAGTGGCTGGCTCCTTTACCGAATTCTTGGACAAAGTTGGGTATTAACCATCAGCTGACCGGGCACGGCAGATGGCTGCCAGGATATAGTAATGGGTTTGCCGGGGAGAGTATCAGAGGGTTACTGCCCCCCAATGGACTTCTCCTAAATCAAGATTTATGGAACCCTACCAATGGTGTTAATACCATACCGGGTTCAAGAGTAAGTAGAACTTTAGGTGGCTTTTGCCCCATGACTCGTATCCTTCTGTGCTGTTTAGTGGACTCTTTAGGAATTGTCTTTTGCTGAAGGCTTGTGGAACAGGACTGGCACAGCTTGTCAAAAGTCTTCTTGGGTTGTATGGCCAGACTGACCCGACGAGCTGAAAGTTACTAATAAGGCTTCCTTAATAAATACCCATCAGATGGAGACATGGATAGTGTCTAGGAGCTTAAACCACGTCATGCACCACAGATCTTAAGACATTGATCTAGAAATCATGAAGACAGATGGAAACCAGTAAGACCACTACTGTGGAATCAAGGGCAAAATCTACCAAAAGATATAAACAGCAGATGCCCAAAAGGCCCCATAAAAGTCAATTAAATACGGCCCCCGTTCACCAAGGCTTTGCCATAACTTTATTTTGGACTTCACATGATACCAGGTAACATTTAGCACAATCCAGCACTTTGATGTCACTTTTAGCCTTTCAATTGTTTTAATTCAGCATTTGTATTTTATTTGAAGACGACTCCTGGCTAGACCTTGATATCTCCTGATATTGTTAAGGTTTTTTCGGCTCCAGGGGATGAGGACACTTAACGACTTCTCTCGGAGAGCCTTACAGACAATGTAGCAGATTCTTAATAAATCATTAATGCTGAAATTAAATCGGTTTAGAATTTTGATTTAAGATGTTGTGGTTGTGTGAATGGAACCGATATCCCTTATCTATGTACGAAGGCAAATCGAGCGCAATAAACGACTTTTATCACAAGGATTTATCAGAAGTAAAAATAACTAATGGACATTTTCAAAGATAAGGACATAGTTTCACGACAACGTCCCACAACACATCGACACTAATAAAATAGTTACAATAAGTAACACAGGATAAGGGTATAGAAGATACATTTCAAGAAATCATAAAACTAACCGTTCGATAAAAGCTTGAGAGACCAATTTAACGGAGATGATTTATAATATCGTTCTAAAGAGCGTTAAACGCCAGGTGGCTGCAGGAAAGCAGATTCGGAATTGATCACGTCTAGCTTATTTATGATAAGAAAGCCAGGTCAGAACTTATTTTGGTGCCACCAAAACGCCCTTCAAATTTAGTGAAAGTGTAACAAAAACCTCTTTTCCTGTCTCGATTGTAAGCTCCTTTGAGCCGGGCCCTCCTCACCTTGTTGTTTCTGTAAGTCAAATTGTTATTTTATATACTACTTGTTATATTGTGTCTACCCATTGTACAGCGATACAGAATATGATGGTGCTATATGAAACGACAAATCATAACAATAATAATACGTTGGTCCAATAAAAGCTATCGTCTTCTACTAAAGATTCCATTTCGTCTTGGAATTTTACACCTATATATTTTTCTTATGTATAAAGATGTGTGCAGATTTATTTACAGAGAAAAATAAGCAAAGTTTACATTATTCCACCAAAAATATTTATGTGTCGACTTCTGTATGTATTGAACCCACAGTATATGTATGTATTAAACTTTTGAATTCGTGATCTTTTAATGGAACTTGTTGCAAAGCTCTGCGGATGACAACCCTCCGGAGCTCAAAGGAGTGGAAAAAACGTCTTAAGATCTGCCAGTGTTCTGCAGGGATTTCTCCGAGGAAAGCTCGCTTTCTCACCATCTGTGAGCTGGCATTAAGTCAGCGTCGGAGTCGGAGAAACATGAAACTTTTAGAGCATTTGCATAACGAACTCTCGTACATTTTAAGGAAATTTTCTGACATCTTGACGTGGCCGAGCTCAGACTTACAGTTTCATGGTGGTTGGTTACCGGCCTTGTGCCAGTTTACCAGAAGACATTAACAAGGTCACACAGTGATAAAAAGTAAATGAAAGGGTTAAGGTTGCATGGAGCATGCTAGAAAAAAAAATAGAATACCCAGGAACTCTAAGGGTCTTTACCCCAGTCTCTCGGGGTTAATGGGCAGATTTGCAGACTCTCGCGCCAACTCCTTAATATTCCCCTCTGATTTAATAACATCCCCATTGGTTCTTTTCTTCCTTCTATACCACAGCTGGAATCTCTGCTTGAAAACAGGTGACTTCATTCTAGATATCGCTACCTCCTGACAAGTCATGGGCTTCATCAGGACCGTTACTAGAACCATTTGGCTGCCACCATTAGCAAGCCACTAAAATGATTTTTTGCTTTATATAGCGCTATCATATTCCACAGCACTGTACAAAGGGTAAACCGGACGTAACAAGTAGAGCAACACCTAACAACTTGATTTACAGAAACAAATGAGCTTACAATAGAACCCTTGTGAAAGGCTATCAAAGGGTTAATTCAGAAGGGTCTCTGGTTTGGCATTAAGCCGTGGCTCTCTTTGGGCTGAGGATAGTTAGATTTGTGCCACCGGTAGAATAATGAGTCTGAAAAGAAATCGCTTTTAGTGTCTGTTCCGCACTCTCTTTGTTTCATACAATGTAACACAATGTAACACAATGCAGCTGAAGATGACATGACAGGTCCGCGTTAACACGACAGCTGATCCATGTTCTGCCAAGGGCTATCCCTGCGTGCCGTTTTGTTCCTTTCTCGAATCAGACAGCCAGAGGTCAGACCGTGGAAACGTTTTCCTATAATCTGCGACGTTAGCTGATGGTGTGTTTCAGTTTCTCGGCGTTTGCCTCTTTTTTCCGAATGATGAAGAATTCTCTGCGTACGCCGGGATATTTTCTAGGTTTCTAAACCTGGTCTGCACTCTTTCAGTGCTTCCATGTTTTACGTTCCATGTAGATGGGCTCTGCAATGGTCAAAATGATGTCAAAGGATTCGACAGGCGGTATCTGCCCGAACCTCGCTTGGTAAATGACTTCTTTCATTTTTTTTTAATTTTTTTTCTTCTATATAATTTGTCCTCCGTTGAAGTCAGCAAAATTCCATGAAATTACAGAAGAAGAGGTATTGTAACGCAGTAATGACCCGAAAAGCAACCGGAGAAGAAACCGTCCGTCCTCCAGGCCACTGGCATCTCAAGATCACCCTCCTTACATTCAATCACCTTCACCATTCTGTCTCATTGTCTAATAGATTGTCAGCTCTGAGGGGCAGAGCCCCCTTTTCCTTCTGCATCCAGTATGTCTTAACATGTGTTCATCTTATTGTCCATTAACTGGTTCTAGTTGCAGCTCATCAATTATTATTTGGAGAGCTACAGAAAACGAGGTCAGTAGAAAATGCCCTGAAAAGCAGAAATTTTAAAGAAAAAAATAAAAATAAAAACAGTCTTCTACCGGAGAAAGCAAAGTTATTTTCCAAATTTTAATGACCTTTCAAATGAATCAACAGAGGATAAAAGTGTTACATTTTGTGGATTCCGTCCCGTTTCTTATGTTAGTATCGAGGTATTACATCTGGTAATTAACGGCCTTCGTCTCTTAAGTATTCAACGAATATAAGCAGCCAATCAGGAAGCTGAGAAGAATGGCTGCAAATGTTTTGGGGAACTCCCCAAATCATTGTTTTTTAAATAGTAAAGGGTGTCAGGTCCAAGATAGCCCTCTTGGGAATCTTCCATAGGCTTCATTAGAAGGCGTTATGTGCGGCATATGATGTCATATCCCAATACTCTGTGCCTTAAAGGCACGGCGCGCCTTTTAATGCAGGGAAGATACTGACCGCAGATCGTGCCAAGGGCAGCGAGGAAGTGTGGAGTATTTTTTATTTATTACATGCTGGGGGGTGGGGGCCTTAATCGTCCTTGCATTTTGGGATTCCAGGGGTATTTAAAGTATTGCCTTCATCAAATATAAATTAAGCTTGGCACACTTGATCATCGTTCAGCCCCCTACGGATTACGCTGCCACCTTTCTAACGGAGCTGTGGCTAAAACAGGACCACCAAAAAATGGTTAAAAAAAACTCAAAAGTTAATGCAATTAAATTAATTACAGGGGAAAAAAACCCCACAAAGGATTTGTCATTCCTCGTTGGGCACAAAGGGAAATGATGTCGTTTGTTGAAAGCCGATATCAAAAAAGCAGGATTTACCCTGAAACATTGTAACCGTTTCCCAAGCACTTGTCCGCGAATGACGTTGGATGACACCAGGTCGGCTCTCCTCTACCCCCCTCGGGGGGGAATCTCGGTGGCAAATTATAGACACTTTCCTAGCGGTTACTGTGACCGGTGCAGTCTAACTGAGTCATGACTGTCTCAGCTTTCCATCTGTCCGATGCGATTAACTTCACAAGAAGAAAAAAAAAAACGCAAAAGGCGACCCCAGCCTTCGAGATGATGACGCAACAATGTCTCACGGTGCTTCTGGCAAAAGGCTTGTGATTTTTATCTCGACGTTCAGCGGTTTCCAGAACTTGATTCCCGTGAGATATATTTTCACACGATTCTCCGGTGATCCTGCCAATATCTATAAGCCGAAGTGAAACACAAAGCGCGCGTGTGAGTTTGATACGCTGACGTCCAAGTTGTGGCTTATGCGATTTCGTTACTGAGTCCCGGGCCAAGCACCGGGGTCAGCTGAACACGTCAGGGACCCCCGGTCTGCCCACCGGCGAGATGAATAAACAATTCCCTGACAGCGCTTACCTCGTCAATGCGTTCAACGCAAAAAAAAACAACATACGATTTCTTTTATGATTTATGATACACAAAAGGAGAGAGAATAAAAAACAAGCAACTTATTTAAAAAAAACTAAATTGTAATAAAGGACAAGGCTCCTGGTGCATTTGCTGGAAGTTTGTTCCTGGCATCTACTACTCTGTTTGCGTTAAATAGATATATCTCTCTTAAATAGAACTGTAACCCATCTATTACTTTTTTTTGGACGATCAACAATCAACAACTTAATGGGGGAGGAATAATTATGCAGAGCCTGAGAGTAATAAGTTAAGGTGGCTTACATATGACCCCGGCACTGGATATAGATAGCCAGGAAGCGCAACCAGGAAGCGTAACCAGGAAGCGTAACCAGGAAGCGCAACCAGGAAGCGTAACCAGGAAGCGTAACCAGGAAGCGTAACCAGGAAGCGCAACCAGGAAGCGTAACCAGGAAGCGCAACCAGGAAGCGTAACCAGGAAGCGTAACAAGGTAACTGAAGGGAAAAAAACACTCTCAGTAATCCAAATTCCAGCTGTAACATAATTGCAAAAGGGTTTCTAACAATCAATTAGCTTTTTAAACTTAAATTTCTATTGGTGAACACAAAGTGCCATTGGAACACAGGAGTGATGGGAGTGATAAAGGGCCATTGGAACCCAGGAGTGATGGGAGTGATAAAGGGCCATTGGGACACAGGAGTGATGGGAGTGATAAAGGGCCATTGGGACACAGGAGTGATGGGAGTGATAAAGGACCATTGGAACCCAGGAGTGATGGGAGTGATAAAGGGCCATTGGGACACAGGAGTGATGGGAGTGATAAAGGGCCTCTGTACGCCTATGATGAGATTCCATTAAAAATCCGCGAGTTCCAGCTACAATAGTCATTTACAGCATTAACCCCGTCCGCGCTGGAATTCGGATCCATTTCATGTTAGTTTAATGGACAAAATCTGCTTTTCTTTCAAAAACAAGGAAAAGTGACCCCAAACCTTTGAACCGTAGTGTATATTTTTCTTATTGAGATCTGTAAAGAGTAAACAATGCATTGAGCTATGAAATGTAGGATTTGGGAAAAGTGACAAATCCACTTTAAGTATCGGATTCACTTCTTATGTAATAAAGTTACTGAAGTGAGAATTCTTGGATGACTTGTTTTACGAGATTAAGTTGCGTTGAAATATTTTAAGGTTTGTGTACAGTTTACATTCACCCCTCGGCATTATTACTAAATCAGGTATAATTGTCTTGATATAAAATGAAGATTCTTACAAGTAAAATTTCTCTACATTTGCTCGTTACTTCCCCAAATCTCAATCAGGGGGCCGTCCCCTCTAATGGTTACCCTAATGTGCGTGCAAATTAAAGCAGATCGGCCCCATTCGGCCCGTCTAGTCGCAAATGTCATGAAACATAAACATACTAACACCGCTGTTGGCACTACATAGGGTGTAATGAGCTTCTGCTGTGGCAAACACATCTATATTCTACCCATTGTACAGCCCTACTGAATATGATGGCGCTATATAAAACAATAAATTGTTATTATTAATATCTATTTATCTATCTACTCAAAATAGAACTAAACAAATAGGGCAGGGCACTCTTAATTATTCAATGTAAAAAATATATATATTTTAATATTTATTTTTAAACATTAACTTGTGGGAAACTGCGTTTGATTATTGTTACAGTAGAAATGCCATTTGAGCAAAAAAAACAAAACAAAAGACAAATCAAATAGTTTTCGCTGGTGACATCACTGGCCCTCCGGAATTCTCCATAATATAAGCTATAATTAGAAGGTGAGGCCATTAAACAAACAGTTGCAGTGCGTCAAGAGAGGGGGATCTTACACAACGCTGGCTTGTTACAAAGCCAAAGAATGTAAAGGTTTCCAAAAGGAAACAAAACCTTCCATTTAACGGAGAGAAACAATTAATCAGATTATTATTATTAATAATATCAATAATAATAATAAATGCAGGGGGGTGCCCTGAGCGACGGCTGCATTTTATCAGATAAGGTTACCTGGCACTGAATGCATGCGCAGCCCAGACTTGGGAACAACAAACAGTATTGTGAAAAAGTCAGCGTGGCTCACAAGTGTACGTGACACCAGCAACATCACGAAACGTGTGTGCGGGGGCGGCGAGAACGTTCCTCTTACAAAGTGCTTTTATGTTTCACATGCCGACAAAAGCGATTCATTCAGTGACCTGTCTAGACCTTAAAGGGGAAGCGCCAATATTTTATTACTAAAAATAAATGTTTTTTTGTAGGTTTTTCCCCATAATATAATGTTTTCAGGCAGCTGCATGTCAGGCGTTTGAGTTCTGGCTCTGTTATCAGAGCCCCGATCTACTAAACACCCCGACTCCTAATCATACTGTCTGTGGGGAACAATAGAATGCCTCAGTCTTTTCCACCCAGGCGGACTCTCTGAGTAATGAAAGTCTATGGAGGAACGGACTTCATTAGCATTGCCACAAAGCATCAGCTCAGTGTGGTGTTGAGCCGGGAAAGGAGATATCAAATGGATATAGTTGTCACAAACAGGTTCTGAACATTAGGTCTACACAGATGTGACAGTCGTGCTTTGTTTGCTCCTTAAATATCATATAAATTGTTCATTTTAAGGAACGTTAGGGCAATTATAATGCAGTCATAATAAGTCTGTTCTAGACTGCTCAGTGCCCCGGGGCTTTTCTACAGAGTCAGACTCGGTCCCTAATTTCTGTTTGGATCCCGAATGAGACAGCTGCTTTCTGTGCTGGTCTGGCGCTCCCAGCTATAAGCCGACCTTCAAGGTTTGGAGAACACATGGTAAATTCTAAAGAAATTTGATCTACGGTTCTGTAATTTTTTTTTTTTTTACTTTTACTTTTACAGCAAAGAGGGTTTAGGGTGAGGGGTAGAGTAGCCCAATTTTAAGTCAATGTAAATCCCTTTATAGCCCAGTTAAGAAGCTTACGAAGGAGAAAATTAATTGGAATAATGGAAACCAAATGGCTGTACGCTAATCCCGCTGAGAAACAAGTCCCTGGAAACGTCTGACTTAACATTCTCTTCCTCTTTGTTGCGCGACTCTGCGGGCTGGAAGGATCCTAGCAGGAGGCGGAACACAGGTTGCCATCCTGTCTACGTTACGCGTCTTTGGAATGCGGCGTCTGTCTTTTAAACTGATGGAATCGCCAAAAAAAAAAATATGTATGAAAAAACGCTTTCCAGTGCATGTTCCAGCGACTCTGCAATTATTTTAGAACACGAAATGTAACAGGTTAATTAACTTTGCAAAAACCTCTTGGCCAAGACCTAGTCTGCTTATTGTTTCTGTGAATCCGACAAATCTCGGCAGACTGAGATAGAGCCACATTCATATGTGCCTCTAATAATATTAATAATAATAATAATGCACAAAACTATTAAAAACATAATAATAATGATGATGCTAATAACGTATATGCATAAAAAGACAATAATAATAATAAATTCTTCTTCTTATTATTATTATTATAATGTATATGCATGCAAAGATGAAACAACAATAATAATAATAATAATAATAATAATAATAATGTATATGCATAAAATATATAATAATAATAATAATAATAATGTAAATGCATAACATATAATAATAATAATAATAATAATAATAATAATAATAATAATAATAATAATGTATATGCATAAAATATATAATAATAATAATAATAATAATAATAATAATAATGTAAATGCATAACATATAATAATAATAATAATAATAATAATAATAATAATAATAATGTATATGCATACAAGGATAATAATAACAATAATAATAATAATAATAATATTGCAGAAATTCAGGTGGCAATGATTTAGGCAGACTAGGTCCAGGGTTTGGGCGTCTGGTCCAGCAAGGTCGTCGTCACAAACCAGGTGCAGATCACTCCTTTGGTGCTTTGTTTCTTCCATGCATGAATAATTAGGTGAAATCATTGTCATCAGGTATTGTACCGTATATTCACTGATACAGCGCTGCGTGTCTGGGCGCTGAAGTCTCTTCTGTTGCTCAGACAAAGACTGTTTGCAATACTCCGTGACCCTTCCAGACTTCTTCAGTCCAGCGAGAAGCAGACAGTCCCTGTCAGCGACCCGTTGCCTTTTATATTTGTATCATTGTCCTTGTAAAGAGAGGGAAGTTCTGGGAAAATGACTGTTGCCTTTAGCATGGAGAATATCAGGGTCAAAGCCACCGTATCGTGTGACATCTAAGACCCTTTCCTTAACTTAGTGGTTCGCAATTACATAATTTCTTTACTTTGGACTTGGTCTCAAGTTACATCATGGTAGAGTCAGACCTACATCATGTTGCCTTGTCAAAGTCATGGTTTTTGGCCACTAAATACTATGTTTCCCGATGTTCCCTTTTAGTTAAACCATCTTCCCACATGGCAATGAAGGCAAAGCAACACGATGTAACCTGAGATCAAGGCCAAAAGGGAGGCATGATATAATTATGAGAATTGAGTTGAATTGAGAGACATGAAGGTCTGTCTCGCAAAACTCTCTAAATAACCCTAAGTAGGGAATAAGAAAAGATACAACGTGAATCATTTCCACTTACGTTGCCTTTTCCAGGACCTCCAAACTAATCGGCTGGTTGCCCATCAAAAAGTGGGGGCGGCCGGTAGTTTTATATAAATGAATTCGGCTAAAAGGCAGAATGGTGACAGTTGTTACCCATTAATCCCAAAAGACGACCCTTAAAATTTATGAAAGCAGATGAGATTTAGGAAGCAACATCAGCTGCACCTTTTCCTTCTTAACTCTTTTTGAATATTCTTCTAACCCTTAAACAAAAATATGTGGGGAAAAAATAGCCCCCCCCCCACACACTAATGATCCATATTTTAGACTGTTTTTAGACTGTCTGGCACTAGAAAGAGGGCGCCAGGAGTTTACTAACGTCCTGGCATCGGCTTTTAAACAGCAAGCGGGAAGGGGAGGGAAAAAAGAGAGAGAGAGAGTTTGTTCGCACATACCGGCAGAAGCCTTCAGAGATGCCAATCGGTGGATCGCGTCTCCGCATCGCACCTGTTCTCACTGTACACATCTGTTTAAGTAATGGAGCATCCGCCGCTCCGGCTACGAGCAGCGAGACACGACCCGGCACAGATAACACGGCAAAACATTCCGACCGTTGAAATGTATTCATTCGGGCCAATGTTTAAAAAAAGAAACTCTCACCTTTTAGGAGCTCTTGTGTTCCAACGGAGCCTTTAAAGGGAAATTAGATTTAGTACACCAGAACAAAATTACTTTACAACGACCCGTTTTCCCCCTTTTCTCACAGTTATATAAAAAAAATATCAGCCAGAGAGCTCCCCAGGACCAGATGTTTCCACCACCGGGTGCCGCAGCCACAATCCGGTCAGGGAACCGATTACCTGGACCCTTTTAAGGTTTTATTGATTTTAATAGGGTGTCGAGGTCGGGAGGTCAGCAACGTGTTCGTAGAAACGGTATTTGTCTTCCAAAGATTGTTCATACTGTGTTACAATGCAGTTCTAATTATTCCAAGGTTCCCCAAGTTTTTATTTTTTTTTATCGTTGGGATGTCCTACTCCCAAGTTTCTCAGCCTGTGGCTACGTCTGGTGGGGTCGAAAGCTCCCTGACGGTCTCTTTGACTTTGAAATCTCAAGCAAGAGACACGCTACACGCTATGTCTCTTGACAAGCGATACGAAAGCCCCATGAGCTTTGGTATGTGAAACATTCTGATGGACATCGAAGCCCTACTCTTTCCATTGTGGTGGCATCAGACCCAGACTGGCCACCTGGCACGCCAGGCAAACGCTCACTGGGTCTCTGACCAGCAGATTCAAACACTTACTCGATCCGCCGCTCCAGCGGCCCCCCAACGGCCCCCCGTCATTGCCAGTTCATCCCTGGATGGCATGTTGGCTTCAGCTGGCCAGCAAGTAGCATGTAAAGGTCATGGGAGAATGAAATCCCCAACCCCATCTCCATAGGAGAATTCATTTGGAACACGTGAATGCACGTTGCATGGACATGCAGAATTGCACATGCGTGTACAGGAGGGCAACGGGCGCATTCTGATAGAAGCGAGACGTTTCTAATGCTCATACATCACATGAAAGCCTCGTCGATATTAGACCACAGAGCTAATTGTGGAGGTTAAAGCGTTCATTTATGTTCTAGAACAGGTTTTACGATTAATGTTCAATAGTTATTAATAGTTGGCCGTGTCTGTAACATGACGACAATTACCGCTGCGCTCCCGATCACCGAGCGCGGTATCCACTCCAGGTTTTAAAATGACACCGGGAGATTTTGGAAGCAGGACACAGGTTGGGTATCGGTTCTCATTCTAGGAGCTGTCGGCACGGGATTATCTATCTGTCTCTTCTCCAAATGTGGACATGTAAGCGACTTCAAATATCAAAGTATCAAATACTTGCCTGGAAATTTAGGATTTGTATTATTTTGACTTACTTTTGGAATGATTTAAACCATTTCAGTCTATAGGAAAAAAGGGTAGGGGGTAAATGTAAAGGGGGGGACCCTGGCGGTGGCCTTGGCTCTGCAAGTAGGGGCAAATAGGAACCATTAAAAGTTGTTGGAAAGTAATCAAGGGGAAGTTATATGAGGGGTTAAATTAAAGTGGTGAATGTAAATTAGATTCCACATAAGATAGGAAGATTCCGGCAGATATTTAAAACTTGTGAATCTTGCTTAAAATGAGAGGAATAATGACATTCTAACATAAGTTTAACACCGATGCCGATTGGTTGTGATGTTTTGACCAATCAGAAAACAGGCAGAGCTTAAATCATGGTCAGCTTTCAGGATCTTCTGCAGATGATCCCCAAACCTTTTTTTTTAACTCCTTCATCTCTCAGTAGGACCATTCCAATGGTTGCTATGGTGATAAGACCACTTTGTACTAGATTCGCTTTCTAATACGTAGCCCCCCAATGTCCCATCGTTCCTATGCCTGGAGCTCGCACCGCGTTCTACTTTTTTTTTTCTTCTCTTTGTTCCATACCGTATGACTATCGCTTTGTTTTCTTAGAAAAACCAAAATTTTTGTTCTGGTTTGGAGCCGTTTTCTACCGGAGCCAACGCGCCAACCGGCACCTGCGGAGTGACACGTTCATAGAGACGAGCGAAACGTGAAGTTGCTCAATTAAACCTGGATTCCTTTTCCCTTGAAATGATTAGTAACTCCCAGATGCCGGTCGGAGGAAGCAGCCTTTCTAATGTAACTGTCAAATAACGAAGTGTTTTACTTCTCGTCTCAATCCGTGGTATGCAGTTTTTTTTTTACAGCGTCCAGCTGCCAACAGCCCTGTTACAGCCTGCAACGTGTTCAGCGGCCCAAGACTCTGCAATTTTTGTAAGGCGTGGAACAGAATGTAAAAATGTTTCAAAGCATTCAGTGTTTTGGTAAAATAAATTGAATTTACAACTTTTTTTAAGTAATTGTCAACAGTCAGTGACATTATGGGACACCTCGAACCAACCCGTGCTACTTGAGACCGTTTCCGTGAATTCTTTTTTACTTACATGTTTTGCTTGGATTGTTTGAGATCTTTTGGGATATTTTTGATATTTCTGACCCGTTTTGGACTCCAGAGCTCTCCATTTTATGGGGGGAGACGGGGCACCAACCCTCAGTGGGAGGGAAGTGGGAGGGCAGCAGGGGAAAGTAGGCAGGGAGAAGGTGGAACATGGGCGGGGAGTGGGCGTGGAGTGGGCGTGGAGAAATGCTGCTTCTCTTTCGGGAGAATAGGGAAATTGACATGGAGACCTGGGGAAGCAGGACTTTGCTTGGAGACTCCAGGTCCAACCTGGAGAAATCCCCGGTATCCACACTGGGCTAAAAAGGCAATTTGTGGACAGCAACATTTTTTTATGATAAAAATTTCCTCCCTGAGAAACTTTTTTCTATTTTATTTAGGAATTCTGCAATGTAGAGGAGATGTTCGTTGGGTACAATGGGAAGGCGAA
Organism: Sceloporus occidentalis; assembly: GCA_023333645.1. Lineage (NCBI taxonomy): Eukaryota > Metazoa > Chordata > Lepidosauria > Squamata > Phrynosomatidae > Sceloporus > Sceloporus occidentalis. The sequence continues at coordinate 1,411,741 of JALMGF010000136.1, read as the reverse complement.
TCTCTTCTTGGCTCTGGCCATGACCCTACCAGGTCCAATCGCGCTTCTTTCCTCACTTCTAGTCGCACCTCGATCACAGATGTCTCCATGTGGACTCCCGAAGTGTCGGGGGGAATGCTCTGACCCCTATCAGTGGAAGCCTTTAATGAGAAACACTTCACTGCTTCCTCTTTGGCACTTTACAACTCAACGTATGGCAAGAACTCAACTTTTCCTTTCCCACAACCTTCAACAAAAACATTTTAACAAAACAGTTGACAAAAGGCTTCTTAAAGCCTTGTATTCACAAAGAAAGATCTAGCCACTGGAAATAGGTGTTTATTTAAAGCAAAGACCTGGCTATCATTGGCCAAATGAACGGCGGACGCATTACTCAATATGTTTACCTCTTTCTCCGCTGACGCCATTATTAAAATCCTGCAAACAAAAGGCACAGCAGCGTTATCCGCTTACCCCGAGCTTAGCCGCTGAGGTTGGCCAATTTATCAGCTTTTCAAAAAAGTATTTGTTTTCCAGGATAATGTTATACATTTTCAGTGTTATTTAATACTACTTTTATTTTTTTTTATTTTTATTTTTTTTATAAATAAGCTGGACACAGTCATTATTTACTTATTGTCTGTAGCTTGGCTGACGCGGGGTTACGTCAGCGCCCATTGACATACTTTTGATATTATGTTAATCCAGAGCCTTCAAAAGGATCGTATGGAATCTTTGTGCAACAGAAAAAAACAAGACCTATTTATTATGTTACACACATTGTTCTGAATTGATTGTTAACTTTCTTTCCCTCCTATGTGCCTCGGTGGAGGGCAGCGGGACCCAAACCTACTTCTTTCGTCCCCTGATGAGAACACAGAAGCTCAGCTATATAAAACAGTAAATAATAATAATAACAATAATAATAATAATAACAATAATAATAATAATAATAATAATATTAATAATAATAATAATAACAATAATAATAACAACAATAATAATAACAATAATAACAATAATAATAATATTAATAATAATAATAATAACAATAATAATAATAATAATAATAATAATAATGGTCAGGTGACGCTCCTCTATAGAACAAAGCCATGAAAAATGGAATTGCCTGCTTTTGTCTATGGACGTGAGCTTGTAACACGTACAGCATGCATCTCTAGATTGTAAGCTCCTCCCCGTTGTGCAGCGCTACGGAATATGATGGCGCTATATAAAACCATTCATAATAATAATGCATAACCCGCAGCATTCACAAAGTATATCATTGTGGGAACTCAAACGAGGCAATTTAGGGGTTTTCCAGGAGAAGAAGCGACCAGTTTTGGGGTTGGCGGAACTTTTTTTTGCCCCTCACCAGTGCAGTTGGGTGGGTTTCGATGATCACGTTTATATCAAATGAGGCTTTTGCTAACAAACCCCAGAAAGCGATCGCTTTCTGTTCTTTATCCGATCCAACTGTTTCTCCGGGCTCACGAGACGTCTGACAGATCCGGAATGATTGAAACAAATCTTCGAGGGAATAAATGAACGGAAAATGGTTTTCGAACGCACGCCGCTGCAGAATTTCCTGCATTGTCATTTCTTTTCTTTTTGCTTTAACTGGTGATTTTACTATAAATGGAGAAAATTCCGAGTCCGCGGGAGGGATATCAGTAGGGGCTTCAAACATTCCGTGCTCTATAAAGTTACCTCTCGCGTATCTTTTCATATTAATGACCGCGGCTTCCGAAATCTATCTATTTATAGGCCCTTCAGTTCCGAGCGGGGAATATTTTGACAACTGATTAGGATCTCCGATCGGGGGAAAGATTTTTAATGCGAGCAGAGTCCTCAAATATATACATTTTTACTGGTTGGAGTTTCTTCGGACAAAATTCTGACGAATGGATTATCTGGGGAAACGTCAATCTGTTGATACATCCGGCCCCCGTCTCGTCGCCCGTTTCTCCCGCTGTAAAGACTCAAACCTTAATCAGTCGTTGGTCTCGTCTTAGATTCAGGAGAGAAAAAAAACATGTACGATTTCACTAATGTATACATGTCACATGACGGCTTATGATGTCATAAAACAACATTTCTACAATCAATGGGTGAAGGCGATTCAGGAGCCGTATGTCTGTCGCATGCATGTTTAATACCCTCACTGTATTACCCTCTACCACCTCTGCTGGGAGGCTGTTCCACTTTTCTAAAATAAGCCTAAAAAGTAAGACTGGAACAAGAATCATGAAATCTGAAGTTACAAAAAAAAATAAAATATATATATATATATAAAAAAATAAATAAAATAATAAAAAAAAATTAGCATCAACCTATCCTAAAGAAAGAAGAAGGCGCTAAGTGGATGGACCATTCGAATATTCTCGGCATTAACGTTTTTTCAATTAGATGGAAAAATCCACTTATTATTGGGTTCAATTTCTCTCGTTATTCATCAAATTTCTAAATTTCGCTTGAAAATCCAAAAGGTGAACTTAAAAAAAAAAAATGTTTAAAAATCAGATTCAATGCCTTATTTAACTTATTTGTACCCAAAAATTAAAAAAAGTTAATTTACGTACAGTTAGTTTAGTGCCCCCCCCCCCCACCAATCTGTTTCCACGTCTCCGGAACTCAAAGGGTTACATATCCTAAAGAAAGCCATAAGAGCCTCTCCACGCGGTCTGCAGCATGCGCAGAGTATAAGCAGAGCGCATTGTCCTCACCTCATTAGTAGCCAATCGGTGGAGGTTTGCTATTAAAGACGTCCTTTATATCGATTCATCTTAGTGGAAAGTAATTCCTGCGCGGCTCCTCCAGACATCACGACACAAGCGATCGGGTACAAGTGCCTCAGTATTGTTCCGGTCTCCGCCGTGTTGACAGTAGTGGGTTGGAATGTTAGTTGGATTGTTGTCTCATCCATGTAAACATTAATGTTGTCATCATTCTCTTAATTTGCCATTCAGTTGGGAATGTACTGTTCCAGCTGATGACATCATCGGACATGTCTGCTGACAGACCCCACGCTGATGTCATGGCCTGAACTCTCCAAACAGACTCTTAGCCGACACCGGGCTCGTCAAGCTGATTTCAGGACCTTTAAATGAGATTGCATAAGATTTTACTTTTTTTTTTTTTTTTTTTTTAATTCCCCCAAAAATGTTCTAATTTTATATGAAAACGGAAAAAAATAAAATAAAAAAATATACGGACGGGTTCCTGATTGCTCCTTATTTATTGAGAATAAGCCGTGTTTGTCTGTGACCGAAGCTTGGATGGAAACCAAATCCACAGAAAGTTAAAATATATATATTTTTTTTCTGATTGAAAAAGATTATTACACAATCCTCAGAAATAAAATTGAACTTTTTCTAGGAGCTCCACAAAAAGACACTTTACTGCTAAATTTGCAACTTATGAAATGATAAGAAAAATCAACCTCGCACTAAACTGCCTCCTTTATATAAAAAAAACTAACTGTACCACTTAAACTACTGTGGACTACAACTCCCATCATCCACAGTATACATTACAATCTTGCCAAAAAATGTGATCATTTATAGACAAGCTGGCCAAAGACATGTCCAAAACATCAAAAAATGTGTAGAAATCTGGTGATAGTCACTATCATTCAAAAGTTTGGGGTCACTTAGAAATCTCTGTTTTTGAAAGAAAAGCATTTTTTCCATTAAAATAACATAAAATGGATCAGAAATCCAGAGCAGACGGGGTTAATGCTGTAAATGATTATTGTAGCTGGAAACTGCTGATTTTTAATGGAATCTCTTCAGATGCGCACAGAGGCCCTTTATCACTCCCATCACTCCTGTGTTCCAATGGCCCTTTATCACTCCCATCACTCCTGTGTTCCAATGGCCCTTTATCACTCCCATCACTCCTGTGTTCCAATGGCCCTTTATCACTCCCATCACTCTTGTGTTCCAATGGCTCTTTATCACTCCCATCACTCCTGTGTTCCAATGGCCCTTTATCACTCCCATCACTCCTGTGTTCCAATGGCCCTTTATCACTCCCATCACTCTTGTGTTCCAATGGCCCTTTATCACTCCCATCACTCCTGTGTTCCAATGGCCCTTTATCCCTCCCATCACTCCTGTGTCCCAACGGCCCTTTATCACTCCCATCACTCCTGTGTGCCAATGGCATGTTGTGTTTGCTGGTCCAAGTTTAAAAGGCTAATTGATGGTTAGAAAACCCTTTTGTAATTATTTTACAGACAGAAATCTCCTTGTTTTCCATAAAAACCGCTCAGTGACCCCAAACCTTTGTATATTTATGATGATGCTTTCTCGTTAGAACAGGATGTGGGGAAACTTGTCGATACTGTAGCAATTTTGAATTGTGTGTTAAAACATTAAGTAGACGTGAAGCTGATTGTCAGTGAGATTAATGAGTTTTCATTGAACAACCCACACGGCGCTCCTTCTGCCAAAACACCAATGACAGATGTAGCTTCGACTCACGGGCCAGGCTTGGCTCATTTGCTCAATTAAATAAAACACCAACACACAAGATGGGTTTGAAAAGGCCACAGCCGTTTTATTTAACAGTCATTGTCCTGTAAAACCTGAAATAATAAACATAGATGCGTTAACAGAGACAATGACGTCACCAAAACCAACCTAGCTTGCCAAGTTATCCAGGTACCAAACCACACACCAATTTTGGGAGGGGACCAGGATGCCCCAACCCGGACCTGAGGTTCCGAGCACCACTCCTTGCAAGGAACCTCCCACCGGTTATGACCACCAATGATCATACCACCACATTAACCCCATGGATACCTGGCAAGCTACCGCCCACGACTGTGACTAATGCAGCAACATCACTTCACAAACTCAACCACATAATGGGAGGGAGGGTGGGACAAACACCACCAGGTAAGGTTAAACAAAATGGATCCTTACCCCTGTGATCACCAAACTTAAATCTCCTCCGACCAAAACTCCTCCCCTAAAATCCACAATTCCTGCCTTAGCCTAGCCCTGCTCAGCACTCTGTCAGGGCCCACTCTAGTCCATTCTGGCCCCCATGGGCTTCAATTCAACCCAAACAGGTGGAGCAGTTATGCTGAATGTCAGAAATATTTTAGACAATTCTAGAAACTCCCCCCTACGTCTGAAATGTGGATTTATACAGATCGCCTACTCAAAGCTGCTGTTCCACTTGCACAAAGCATTCAAATTTACCAAGAGGGCAGTAGATAGGCCTTCCATCAGAGGTGGTAGAGGGTAATACAGTGAGGGTATTTAAACATGCATGGGATAGGCATACGGCTCCTGAATCTAAGACTTCAATCTTATGAGAAGGTTCAATCACAAAAAAACAATAGAGACGGTTTTAAGAAGGTTTTTCAGTTTTTACGGCAGCAGCCTATCAGGGCCAGCTTTTGTGTCACATGCAAATTAATAATTCCCAGAAAAAATTTGAATGGGGCAAAATTTTACTTATCTAAAAATGTATTTCTGGGAAGTGCCAGGCATTCAATGACACCGCGGATGTTTCTAGTGCTGCATTTAGTTAGAAGAGTCTTAAACTGGTATCAAATGATCAAGCGATATTCATTTATATAGAAAATTTATTTATTTATTTTATTTTAATTTTTTTAGAACATTTGGCCATTTTAGATTTAGTTTAATTTCCAAATTGGAAAAAATATAAGTTTAATAACTTAATAAAGCATAAAACTGCCTTTCTATTCCGCTAGCAATCTATCGCACGCCGTAGGCTGTCATACTCGTAATAAAATATTTGCAATAAAAGACATTAGCGTTCCTGTTGTGAATCTTTGGCACCGTGGGCACTCGTTTTCTCGATTTCCTGCTCGTCAGGAAGGAGGAGGTCGATTTATTTTCTCAGCGATGGAGACAGGAAAAGTGAGCGAAAAATCTTTTATTTGCAAATATCTTTAAAGCCGCTGCATGGGGTGCTCAAGAAAAAGTCACGTTTACTTTTTGGTGAAAAGGGCTTCTTTTATTGAAAAGTTGAATCGATTGCTTAAAATGTTCCCTTTTAAAAAAGAAAATACTCTTAAGCATTAAGGTTTTTTTAAATTAATACCAGTATTTATTTAGTTTGTAAGTATGGTGCCCCCAATTACGCTGGCGCTTTATCGATGAATTATGTCGTTGAATCTTCTCACTGCTTCCTTTAGTTTGATGTAAATCGAATTTTTAAGTTAAATTTTAATTGACAACCAATTTTATTGGCCGTGCTTTGCAGCGCTGACCCAAACTCACGCTGACGTCTCTCAGCCGCACTGAAGTCCACTTAAACTCACATTACCCTCTCAGCCCAACTAATACACCCAGCATTCTCTGCCTTGCAGCCAATTATACACATCACACTCAGCCATACTCACCACACTCAGCAATACTCACCACACTCAGCATACACACCACACTCAGCCATACTCACCACACTCAGCCATACATACCACACTCAGCCATACACATCACCCTCAAACATACACACCACACTCAGCCATACTCACCACACTCAGCCATACTCACCACACTCAAACATACACACCACACTCAGCAATACACACCACACTCTGGTGGATACAATGTTACACAGAAAGAGCAACATACAACACGCTCAGCCACACATGCACACCACGTTCAGATACATGATCCCAATGATCATCAGCAATCCACTTGATCACCATTACCACCAGTATGCCCCAATCAATATTGCCCCATCACCTTCGTGCCGCCACCAACAGAATGCCTACTCATTCTCGTACTCAAAATTAAGAATCATCTCTATGCCCCCCCAACAACATTCCCCCCATCACTTTAATGCCCCCCCCTCAACCACCAGATTGGACAGTCCAGCCCGCGTTCTGAATAAGTTGGATATGCTTATCCCATGCATGTTTAAGTTCACTCACTGTATTAGCCCTTTACCACATCTGCTGGGAGGCTGTTCCACTTATCTACCCCTACTCCTAACAATACTACATTGCCTTTTTTCCTTGCTATTATCACTATTTTTACTCGAAACGTAATTAATATCATCCATTGAAACTCCCCAGAATAATCTTAGCAAGTCTAAAGCTTTATGTGATCTTTTGCGTAACTTTGTATCCATCCCGCCACGAAGCAACAGCTAAAACCCGTCAAACGAACGAGTGATTCTCGTCTGAATTATTTTTGACCACCCGGAAGAGCGGATATTCTGGACATAAACAGCCGTCCGACGTCGGCTCGCTAAGTGACGGCCCGTCTATGATTGAGCGCGGCTTATCGGGCCGGATTCTTCATCCTTTGGAAAAAGTGATGAAATCTTAATTGAAAAATACATATTTCTTCACGCGCGCCCCCCCCCCCCCCCGACTCGGTATCTCTGCTACCTGTCTGTTTATCTAGAAACGTCCAGATCCGGCGGGGAGAAGAATTCAACAAGAAATTCTTTGTCTGTCCTCGTTTTGTAACACAGCATCCCTCGGAGGTGTTGGCCTCTGGGTGGAGAAACTTCAGGAATTTTAAAGACTTTTAGTAACTTCCATTTTTAGAACAAAATTGTGTTTATATTGGAGGCCGTGATGGCAAGCGCTGTTAGGATTCTGGTATTTCAAAGTATGCTGCGTGCATACCTGGAAGGTTTTAACATTTAACAGTCTTCAAAAAAACTTTTATACTTTTATATATATATATATTAAAAAAAAATTAACCCATGAGATGCTCTGTAGGATAGGACAGGACCGGGCTGCATTTTACATTATTCTATAATAATAAAAAAAAAGCTATTATCAGGAAGGACAAAAGGACCTCAGCACGGGGTACAAACGCCAGAGTGGGGGTGATATAATATGTAAATCTGAAATTGTAGGATACATTTTTGTAAGGTTTTATTCACTAAGCCAAAGTGAATTATAGGTTTTTTTTGTGGGGTTCACCAATGCATATGTCCTATGTGTCCTAGTGTAGTCTGACCAGTCGCTCTTTTTGACCCAAATCCCGGAATCCCTTTTTTTTCTTTTTTAGCCCCCCTCTTCCCTGATACCCCTTTTTCCACCCTGATGCCCCTCTTTCCCTCTCATAATGCCCCTCGTTTCTAAGAGCTAGGAATGTCTGCTGGAGTACGGGGGTATCACAGGGTTCTACAGCCCAAAATGCCCCAATAATGTAAATGTATATATAAATAAATCATAATGGAGCCCCTGGCTTGATTGAATATTTCTGCTTAATATTCGCTCTGTTTTTATATAAACAGCCAATGAGAATGGAATTTCCACCCTGTTTATCCTGCGTTGGTTGCGCTCGTAAGAGACATATAGAACTAGACTTCTCCAAATTACATTTCGTAAAATAATTACTATTATTTTCTATTTTTTCATTTTCATTTAGAATTATAAAAAAAATAAATCCTATTTCATTAGATACGGCCACCAGTTTTATAAAACAATTACGATTTCCCTTTCTTTCTGGACACGGTCTTGGAGAACCTTCAACCTGTGCATAAGTAGAACTTTTTCAGAAGTTTCCGTCTCCCGCCCCCCCTTGTTCCGTAGCTCTACAGTAATAATCTGTTCTTACCCAACTCTTTCCCCCTCGACCTTGCTACTGACGGAGGCGTAGGCCTGGGACCCGCGCGCCGGCCGACGATCGGATGTGAAATTTAGACAAAAAGGATTCTTCCTTTGCTAGCTCTTTGACATTTCGCATAATTTCAGATGGCAATTAAGTGGATTCATAGAATACTTTTGGAAGAATCCAATAGACGGAACACGGTCTTTGAATATTGTTACTTTTAAACACTTTGCCCCGAGTTTAATTCCTCTCTCTCAATGGCAGTGTTGTCTATGTGTGTTTTTTTTTTTTTGTTTTTGTTCTTTTTTCCTCTCCAGCAACCTAGATTCTGATAATTATGGAAAAAAAAAAAAAAAAAAAAAGAATGGTGTAAACCCATTTGGGAATAATACTTCTTTTGTTTCATTTGAAAACCAATCACTCCGTTCCATCTACTGTCATAAACAGAATTTCTGCTTGAATACTCAACATCTTAAATGTCTTGGACATTCTGAAAGGCATTGTGAATCTCCACGGGGCCCGTCCGAGGACCCCCACTGGATAATCATGTCTTCATTGTACAAGTTTAAATGTTCTTATATTGTGTTTGTGCCTCTTTGTACACGTACAGTGTTCCTATTATCTGCCTTCAACTTTTGGTAAACAACGCTTTGGTTTGGTCCATCTGTCCGTTTATTTTTTTTTGAAGATTGGTCATGATCCAAAAAGCCTTTATTGCCCACCCCTATTGCAAGTCCACGGTGGTATCATACTGGGTTGGATGAGAACTATCTAAGTGTGTGGCTTTTTTTCTGCCCCCCCCCCAGACATAATTTCTGTCTATAATCCAAATTTGAGGTAACAAGCCCAACCGCGCATGGAGAACATAATGGGGGGGGCTTCAGTGAGGACAATACCACAATAGTATCAGATACAGGCATCTGAAAACCTACAAATACGTGCCTGAAAGTGGAGGCAAACGTTGGCTGAACATGAAGGCCTTGGGCATTGTTTATAAATGGCAGGCCTAACGAGGCCGGTTTGACTATAAATGTTCAGTTCTCTCTTAATAACCCCTTATGCACGATTCTCTTCCAATACCCAGAATTCCTAAATCATGCAAATAAAAGTGTGAGATGCTCACCAAGAACATGGCCTCTTCCTGCGTGCCGTTATAGAGGAAAAATCTAAATCTTGCCCCAAGGCCAGTTCAGAACCGAAATGTGAACCAACAACCCCAAACATATGTTTTGCCCTTTATGGGTCTGGTAAGGGTGAGTCTTGTTGGTATTTCTTGTAGGCACAAGGAAGCAAAAAAGGCCAAGTCTGGACTCACCTTTTCACTTAGGGTGAGACCCTTGAGATCCCCAAATGGTGAAATACCAAACAAAACTAATTTTGTTGGGTTTTTTTTTGGTGCAGAAACCCAACAAATACTTACACAAGAGTTGAGCTTCTTCACACGGATTGATTGTTCACCTTTAAATTTAAAGATCAAGTTTTGGCACATCCTGGAAAATTCCGACACAAATCACTCTCTACGTATTGCGGCATTTGCACTTGTTCCGATACCAACGTCAATAAAGGGTATAAAACATATATATATATATAATGGACAGATCTTAGCCAATGAAGTGAGCAGAGCGTGGCTACCAAAATAAAGTCTTGCATGCCACCCACGTGAATCGGCCAATTCCATATTCAACGAAGACGTGTTTTGGTGAATCGTCCCCCAAGATCGACATCTGAGCTTTTTAAAATCTTTTTCCTTCCACTGATCAGAATTCGCACAATTGTCTGCATTCCAAAAATACCTCCTCCGATAGAATTCAGAGTTCTATATGCGTTTGGTGTGGGGCATTGAGGACGGGTAGGTGAGACCGACGGGTTCTTATCAACGGGCGGGTCGGAAATGTGTTGTTAACGTGCTGGGATTTAATTTTTCGGTCCGTGTAGAGATTGATGAGGTGCGATGCCTCGCATAGATCTCACCACATTTGGGCTGGAAATATTACTCTTCTGGATTGTGATGGACTCCAGAAATGATTGTCTTACGGGGGGGGGGGGGGAGTTTGGAACCAGACCTCATGCTGCGATATTAGCCCAAGGTCTACACTCAACTTGGTTGAAAGTCAAGGAAGGTGGCAAAGAACCAGGAATAATCAACGAGCTTGAGATTGTTACCAGAATTTATTTAGTGTATCCCATCCCTTCTTATGTTTCCACCAAGTAAGAGTCGAGAATGCGCCTAGTGTTGTATCTGATCATCTAATCGAGCGACTTGAAGACTTGTCCTCAAGTAATAGTGGTCTCCTTAAATTAATTGCTTTGGAACATCTGGTTGGAATTAAGACCTGGGGAGCTATAACTAAATTTTATGAGTTTAGCTAATAAAAAATGTCCAGTGATCAATTTTGATCTTGGATTTTGTTCAGAATCCACTGGGGGAGGAAAAAAAAAAATGCTCTGCTCTGTCATTATTTCGACGTTTCTCCGCTTCGACGTTATCAAAACAAACACAACACAAAATGTGGACTTTTTCGTCTTTGATCAGATCTTGCGCAAGTCATGTCGTTTTGTAAGTGAAATATACTTCTTTTAAGTATTATAAAAACAAAATAACATTCTTTTTGAGACAAATTTAGGGCCCGTTGGACCTAAAACGCGTTGGTGGGTCTGTTTAACTCACACAAGAGAAAAAATATACTCTGTATCATTAATCTTTAGACAGAAGGGGCGGCGTGGTGGGAGTCTTCGGCTGTACAATGTTTCCGTTCTCTGTTGCCAGTACCAACAATGACGCCGGGACTGGCAGACTTGGCCATAATCTTGCGACTGACGACTACCGTGGAAGGGGCTGCCCTATCGGCCATCTTTCCCAGGACACATATAGTAGAAAAGATGCTGCTATGGCAACAAAGAGGCTATTCCTTGCAGAAATAGATATTCTATAAGGTTCCACAAATGTGATCAATCAGACAATGGATTGGTTGGATGTTTGTGGAGAGAGAGAGAGAGAGAGAGAGAGAGAGAGAGAGAAAGAGCGCGCAGGGGAAAAACTTTCACTTTTTTGTCAAATACATTTTTTTAAAGATTTCATATAAAAAAAAAAATATGATTTAAAATAAAAAAACTAAAAGCAGCGTCGGTTTTGTTGCTTCATGGTTATGCTAAACATTAAGAGGCAAGTAGACTTTGCCTCCAATAGAGTATTATTGGAGTCGTATTTGATTTTATGAATTATGGCTCCATATTTTAGAAAAAAAACAAAAACAAATTTTAGGAAATTGTCAAAGATTTTTTTGGTAGCAGAAAAGGACATTTGCTATTAAAAACCTGATTTACTATATCTGCTGTATTTGCATTACATTTACATTTAATGAGATGTTGAGTTTTTATGTCTATGGGATTGTTTTCTTTTTCTTTTTTGAGAGGGTGGTTGATAAGTGGAACGGCCTCCCAGCAGAGGTGGTAGAGGGTAATACAGTGAGGGTATTAAACATGCATGGGATAGACATACGGCTCCTGAATCTAAGACGAGACCGACGACTGATTAAGGTTTGAGTCTTTACAGCAGGAGAAACGGGCGACTAGACGGGGGCCGAATGGGGGCCCGAACTGCGGCAGAGTCCATGTTTCTTATGTTCTGCACCCTTTACGCTACTCCTTGTTTCTCTTTCCGATGTAAAGTTGCGTATTACAAATATTTTTGCTCCCTTAAATCGTTTTTTTCTGAAATCTCTTTATTTTTCTGCCCCGAGTCTCGCACAAAATGCAAACACTTTCTGAGTTAAATTCTTTAATGATTATAAATCTCATTTTGAATAACTTACATTCTGAAGGTAGGCGAGAGGGTTGAGCCGCGTTGGAAAGATAAGCCGATGAAATAAAAGGCAATTCAGCCGGCCTGGGAGATCTGATACGTCTCGTTTATCAGTTCTATAAGGAATTTAAATTGATAGGGAACATTTACAGCAGCCGGAGCGTGCAGTGCCGAGGGGGGCCGGCCTTTAACGCCGCGGTTTACCCGGCACGGTTCAATGCTTCGCGGCTCAGTGAACTCTTTCCATTTGTCTGGATGAGAACAGGTACATATAACTCTTTGGGGGCCGTAGAGTACCCTTTCACACTAGTGAACGTTATCGCTTTGTACCTCCCTGCGCTCACAGACAGGGGTGTAACTAGAAACCAGAAGGCCCCAGTGTCCCCCGACTTCAACAAGCCCCAAACAGCTTCTCTGTGCCATTTAAGCCCCCAAACAGCCTGTCAGTGCCATCTTTTGTCCCCAGTGTGCCTTAGCCATCTTAGAAAAGGTAGTTAGCCTATGTTGGGGACACTTTGTATCCCTGAATATAGCACAGATTTGTTTCCCACCTACCGACCTGCCTGTCCCCAGTTTGATTTGGTTAAAATGCGGTTTTTTTTAGGTCCACAGGTATGGCCCGCTTTCGGCAGCGGTGGGCTTGTTCCCAACGGCGTCTTTATTGTGTTTCGTGATGTCAGTCCTGTCTTTTAGCGTGTGATCGCCGGCTTTATAAGCGGTCGCGCTACAAAAGCGTAAGGGAACAGCGTCCGGCCATGAGCATCCAGCAGGTAGCCGCATCTATGCCATTTCATGCCAGCGTCGATTGTCGCCCTCAGTCCAGGAGACGCGCCCTGGTTACAAATTAAAAGGAATATACGCAGATTTCATAACATCAAGCATTTAAGATTAATTACATTTTTTATTTGTTTTATTTTAACTTCATTAAAATTTTGGGCAACGAATCAAAACGATAAATTATTCAGCAAGTTTAAAAAAAAAAAGAAAAGAAGAAGAAAATCTTGGCTGGAATGCTGAAAAAATATTTTATGTAACGCGGTATTTGACGGGTATACATTTCATCGGATGCATCCATTTCAAGGTCGGGTTCCGTTTAAATCTATCAGCTGTTAAAATATTATCGTACGCATTATCTGGGGCCAGAAAATAAAATTCTTGCTCTGATGAATTACCCGTACGGCTTCACGTTGGATGAATTGCAAGTTTCTGGGCCGGAGTCCATAATCGTTCTATTAAAATAGAATGTTATCTTATCATTCGCTATGCGTACAAGAGCCAGGAGCTCTATCTCTCGATCTTGTAACCGTATGCGGGCTGATGGAAGCCAGTTGGCTTTACAAAGTCAGGATCGGAATAGATGATCGGACACAGAATCGTGCGGAAATATTTCAGACCAGATTCATATTTTTAAAAAAAATCAGAAAGCGGCCGGTCGAGGAACCAATGATGTTTCAGCGGGACTCCCAAAACCGATGACTTGCCGTTATATGGCGCCCCCCTGCAGGTTGGCAGCGCAGGTGTAGTTTAGAGCATGTTTAAGAGTGGCTGGATCTGTTATAAAAACAGAATCTGCCGGCAGATCGGCCCCGTTCGGCCCCCGTCCCGTCGCCCGTTTCTCAAACCTTAATCAGTCGTTGGTCTCCTCTTAGATTCAGGAGCCGTATGTCTATCCCATGCCTGTTTAATACCCTTACTGTATTACCCTCTACCACTTCTGCTGGGAGGCTGCTCCACTTATCTAACTCCCTCTCTGTAAAATAAAACTTCCTTACATTACATCTAATTACATTACGTCTCTAGTTTTAGATTATGACCTCATAACCGATCGCTCCGATTTCAAATGAACTTGTTATTCTTGACTCATAAAAAAAACAAAAAACAGAAATGCACATAAGCTTTAAAGGAAGCCATTTATCCCGGATCTCCATGTCGACCATTTTTTCGGGACACGTCTAATTTGTCCTTTATGCGTGATTTAGATGTAGAGTGATTTATTCTGAAACAATGAAAGGAATAAGGAGGAGAGTTGAAGAATAGTTGGACGCGATGTATATAAACGTATATAATACATATTTGAACGCGTTCCGATAAACAGAGCAGTTTTGTGGTTTGGCAGCGAGCGCCGACAGCATTCATTATTATTACACAATTAAAACATTTTCGTTATGGATCACGGACGTGGGTTTGGGTTCCTTGTTTAACCTATTAGAGAAGCAATGTCTAAAAAAATGGCCTTATTACTATAGCAACCAACAGAATGGCCTAATCAGGAGGAACAGTGCATTGGTTGCTATGGTAACGAAAAAAAATACTTAAAAAAGTAATCACAATAATAATGTTATATGGCGTGATTTGATTACAATTGTTTTAAATTAGAATTTTAAAAAAATATATTCATACAAACACAAAATATATACAGAAATGTGAGATTTGTTTCTTCTTTGCACATCCAGACTATCGCCTATGGAGCGGATAGCTTGGAAAAAAACTAAACAAAAAGTAAATAAATATATGTACATAGTATATAAATATAGTTGTATGTACACTTCAAATGCTGTAGTTGAAGAAGAATTGAAAATGTATCAAAATTTAAAAATAACTGTTACCTTCCATTCTATTAAATAAAAATATAGCCAAATTGCGCATGTTAACTCGATTAGTTTTTATAGAAACCGCTATGAAACCTCGGGCAGACAGGTAAACATAGCGGAACCCCATGAAGACGCGACCATAGAGTCCATCGGGTGGCCAACCGAGCAGATGATGGTGGGAAGGAATGTGCTCGTGGCGAGCCGGTGGCAGGACGTATTCCTGCGGAATTCTTTGTTTGTTTTTATATGGATTCGCCATAGACATTTTTATGGGAAAATATAAATACCTGTTCCCGGAAAATCTGAAAAATTTGAAAAAAAAAAGCGCACATGAAAACATAGCATACCTGCGTGGAATGTTTCTCCCTCGAGTGTTTTGAATGTCCTTTGGAGGAAAAGCAGGAGATCGTAAGAAATGTTCTTCTGCTGAAGGATATATATTTGTCTTATTGGAGTATTTTGCCCATAAATGATGTCCAGAGGAACGGGCTCATTAAACTGATAAAATATGTTTTTAAGTATGAGCCGCCGACAAAGATACTCCTAACTGAGAACGTGCCGGATACATTAAAAAAATGTAATTTGTGGGGTTTTTTTGCCCCAGAATGGATGACGACTAAGATATTCCAAAAATGTAGTTTTTTTTTGATTTCCAAGGATATTCCAAGGAAACAGGTGTTTTGGGGAAGAGACTTGGAACGTTTTGCTTATAGCTCATAATTACTTAGTAAGTAGGAAAACGGGGATTTTATGTAGAATTGGGCAAAATATTGAAAATCGGGTTGTTAGCGGCTTCCTATGTAACTCGCGTCACGTGATAATGAAGGCAAAAGGGAAAGAAACTATCGCCTTCACCCATTGATTGTAGAAATTTCACATTAGTGAAATCGTACATGTTTTTTTTCTCTCCTGAATCTAAGACGAGACCAACAACCGATTAAAGTTTGAGTCTTTACAGCAGGAGAAACGGGCGACTAGATGGGCCGACGGGGGCCGATCTGCCGGCAGGTCTATCTTTCTATGTCCATGTTACATACAAAATCCAACAAAATACAACATTTATGATTAACTGTTTCTTTGGGATCTTGGGGCAAGAAAGAGATGAATCAGAGATGCTACAAGAGTAGCTTATTTTGCTAAAATAAAATACATTAGGAAGGCCAAAACTAAGCCGTAGAAAGATAAAACAACTCGTGTGGTCCAAATTTTAACTGCACTCACTTGAAGCTTTTGGCACCATTGAAATTATATTCTGGGGGCTTCTGGGTTTTTTTTTCCATTAAATTGATATCATTGCTTTATTTTCATTCTACGCACCAATTATTTATTTATTTTTCTGCGCTTTCTTTTATAAGGAGACCTCAAACCTAACCAACAATTATCGCAATTCACTTTACCGGATGGTTCCTTGATTAATGTCATTCTGCATCCTTTGAAATGATCTTCTGGCTCCGTTAACAGTAAACACTTTAACTTTATGGCAGAAAATGTTTTGTACATTAAAAAAAAAAAATCTCGATCTTGTAAATATTTTTGTGTAAGCGATTTCTACCGGGACCACTGAACTTTTGTATGTAAATTTCAAACTAACACAAATAAATATCAAAGAGCTATTTTTTGTGCTTTTTTTTTTTGTCCGGACGGAGGAATGTGATATGTGTTCTAATGTCAATGTGTTGAGCAAGATCCGTACTGGTGATTAATGTTCATAAACATGGTCACTATTGCCAAAACATTTTAAAAAATCCTCCTAAATCCATTTATTTCTGTTTTGTTAGGTTTGATGGGAAAATTAAGATGTCTAAACAGTAGAAGGAACTTTACAATCTAAACAGATGAAAGTAAAATAAAATATTGGAGATTTTCTGCAAACATAAGTCATTTTTTAAGAGTTTCCAGAAGACAATAAAGTAGCCCAACTGGATTGGACATCGGTTGGATTACGGTCAACTTTAATTGAATCCTGAATACTGAAAGTCATAAATTGGCTGTCCTGGGTTTTACATTTCTTACAATATAAAGATAAGTGCCAGGAAAACAAAAGAACGTTGAAAGATGGGAGCGGAATGGAATGCTCTTCTTCAGGTTTGGTCTTCAAAGAACAACGAGGCTTAAAATTAAGTGGCATGGATCGTTTCAATGGAGTTTGAAATTATGTAGCACTCATTGGGTTTATGTTCATTGATGAAGGCAACAAGTTAAGAAAAGGCTACTCTAGAATATGTTTTCCTGGCTAGTTGAGTCCAAATGTATCCAACGGAAAGCTCTTTCTTTGAGTGACGGGAGCCCCTCGGTCGGAAGAAGGTAATGTAACACATGGAGTTCTGGTTTCCACTTGAAATGTGAAACACGGTTCATTATGCAGTCAGGCTCTGTTTAAAACCTTCCATAATTGAGCAGACATGCCACGAATCAAGGCTTGTAACTGATACGCAACATGTTCTCTTCAGCTAATCAAAAACCATTGGAAGTCAACCAACACCGTGGACTTAATGAGTTCTTTTGCGACCTATCAATCAAAGGCTAACGCAAAATTAGCCGGACCTCTAACCTGTCAGGGACAAAATAATAACCACCGCGATCTATTTTTAGCACGAAGCCTGATACTTCAGGGCCACCAAGATGTTGGATTTTCAACTCCAAATGAAAGCAGCATGAAATGCCAAATGGATCGCTGTCCCAGCCAACAAACACCCATGATTTGCAGTACTTGGTAACAGTAGCAGTCCTAAATGTGGAAGAAGGTATTAAAATATACATTATATGTCGCAACGGGGGGGGGGGGGGATGTAATGGCAGCTTCTACCCCAACCTGAAAAGTAAACACTCAATAGGAGAGAATATTTTGATATAACAGCTCTCCATGAAGATAGTGTCCTGAATGTTCCAGATCTTGGTTATTTCAAGGAACCAGGCATTAAAATAACACAAATTTCTCATTTTATAAGTCTGTATCTTTTAATATTTTGTATCATGTTATTAGAACATTATAAGAGACATATAAAAAGCACACATCAAAACATAGATCTGCAATATATATATATGGGAACATATAATGAGGTTCATCACAACTCCTTCCAGATCACAAAGTAATAAAAATAGAAAAATAATATTTTCATACGGTGAAATATTATTATAAAGGACTTTTTTATTACATTTTTTTTAGACTTTTTACAAACGGAAGCCCCATAAACAGCGACCGAAGATCGTCTCTTCTCCGTTGAGAAGCAAAGGATATTTTTAGCTTCCCGTGTCCTGAACGATTTCTTCAGGTTTAATGGAGAGTTCCGTATGAGAAGTCTAAACAAATGATAATGTCAGGTTTGGATTTTATGCGCCCCACGCAGAAACACGCACGGCATGTGAATTATGCAGTTTCCTGGGAATTTTTTGGGCTTATAGAACATTTTCTGTCCATGTTCACTTCGCACCATGGCAAATTTATGTTTATTTACAACATGGTGAAAGGATTACTGTACAAGTTGGCAACATCCTCTCCCTCTGCGTTATCTCAGAAGTACACTCCCGTTGCTTCAGGTTAGAGACGCGTCATCATTAGGGGGGGGGGGAGTCGAAGAGCTTAGGGAGAAGAAATGTACTTTTGGGGCTGTTGACTCTTTAGACCCATCTACGCTTTACCTATAGGTAGGTCCTTAAAGTGATCCCGCTTGTAAGATCCAAAAAGATCTTGTAAGATCATTCTCTTAAGAAAAATTAGAACGATGGCATCTGGGCTACCAGTGCGGATGGGATCAGTATGGGCTGAAATATCAAGAAAAACATCCAAAAGGCAAATTCAGTCTCTCTGCTCTTAGTTGAACTTCTTATACACGCTCTTTGTTCACTTTTGCTGAATTCTTACATAAAAAAAAGAAAGAGAAGCTGTGAATTTAAATGGAACCACAGTCGTGTTCTCTTGACTCAACAATATAAGTTTAAAGGTTTGATCCTTAAAATACTTGTACAATCCCAACCAAAAACCTGGAGACATGTATAAAATAACATGTCTAATAAGAAAAGTTTTATTTGTCTCTTAATCTAATCTGAGTGTAAAAGAAAAATGAGATGTCTGATGTTTGTTTTCTGTTTTTACCTTAAAATACTTTTTTTTTTTATGTGTGAGAGAATCACAATAGACATCTTCCCACCGGACCCCCACTTGTCTCACCACAAAACCGAGGCTCACGCGGTTCCAGGAAAATGATACAAATTTACAGTTTCCATTGCTTGGAATTCCAGTTCTATTAAAAGTCGTTGTCTGCGTCCTTGAGTAGTTAAGTTTTATATGATAAAATGTATTATGGGCTAATAAAAGTGTTCTCGTCTGTTTTGGCAGCCCACGATGTCCTTTGGGGATGGCCTTGAAATCAAACCAGATAGTAATTTGGCCACCACATTTAAACAACAAATAAAAATGCATCATGCACCGTCCATGCTCATTGTCCTTGATTTACTGCACTAGGAAGCAAATGTTCTATAAATAGAATTCTGTTCGTAATGTACCTTTAAATGACCTGCCTTGAACCTAAAAATAAGTTTTTTATATTGTAGTCCTCAACAAAATAATGAGTTAACAATCCATGTGTAATATCAGTTCTAGTAAATGAGACAAGTGTTTTGATTTCATAAAATAAAATAATTAACACAAATACCGGTACATACTTAATAATTAATTAATGTGGTTCAATGTTTATTCACTAAGAAGGGTTAGCTTGATTGACCAGCGTCAACTGAAGTTGTACATGCAAGCAGTCACAAAGCTACTCTGATATTCACTAATATATCACCTAGTCACGAGTTGGTGAGAGCGCATGGGACCCTAAAGCTTGTAAGTCGCAGACACAGGCATGTGAATTTAATGGCAACTCGCATTTCCTCGCCAGCAACTCACAATATGTGACACAATCCCCTGCAAAGAGTTTGTCTTCTTTCCATCCCCATGTGTGGTGGGGTGAGGAGTCATTAAATAACCCAAGGAGGGATTTAGAGCCTACCTTTAAGCCTCCTCAATCTCCATGCCATGTTTTGTGGTACGGGGCAATACAATATAACAGTTAAACCTATAGGAGGTACAGGCCCATCCCATACCTAATATCATGCATTCAACCTTCGCCCAATGGGATTAGGTGGTTAAAAAAAAACAAAAACAAAAAAACCCTGAGCCCTCTTAAGCCAACTCATTTTCCATTGAACAAGGTCCAATTAACCCTTTTCCAACCTTTGGTTTCCATAGGGGGCATGAATGTAGATGAAGGATTAAAATATACATTCCTTTGATCTTGGATTAATTTGCTGACATCACTATATGATGTCACCTTCTTCTACAGTTACATAAATCATTGGTTTAGTTCTAAAGGCTTATTAGATATTTTTGAATTTGAATAGCGACAACGCGAACGCTGTAAGAAACTGCAAGCTTGCATTTTCCAAATGAAATTTGAAGGCTCCAGCAAACCTTCAAGTCTTTGTCCCTAATTCACACCCCTCTCTATTCTTAGAGGATCTCTAAAGACTGGCTACTTTAGAACAATGAGGCAGCTACCATAACATTTAACACTCGGGATGACAATGTTGACGAGGTGATGATTATTATTGAACTTGCGCCAAACATAACACTCGGAATTTCTTCTAACCACAAAACCATTTTTTGCCACATGTCTGCAGGATCATCAAAATGCTTTTCCTTCATAAGCTCCACATATGTTTTAAGATGAGGGTTTTTGATTAATGGCTTCGTCCTTGTCATATAAGCCGGCTTTGTGTATCAACCACCTTGCCCATATGTCAACGCCGACTCCTATTTTAGATAGAGGACATCGTTGATTTCTCAAGGTCATTATTGGCGTCAGACAGAAAATCCAAACCAGTTTTAAACCTGCCACATCTAAGCTTTATTATGGTGAAATGTGTTTGGGATAATATAGCCTCCATATCATATCATGAACAGGGAATTAGATTTATTATCATTTAAATATTCTTTTTATCCCTAAAATATTGTTTCTTTTTTCTTTTTTCTTTGTGTTTTTCTTATATTCACATGCATAACCCAAAATGGTTGTCCGCAGAATAAGAAGGACAGGAGGTCACGCTTGTTCTTCTTGAAGTTCATAAAAAGGTCCATTTGCACAAATTTCAGGCCGTGGAATAGAAATTCAGGGTGCATTTGTAAATATTTTTGTGTCAAAACAAAGCATGGAAAAGTAGGTCCAATAGTATTGACCTCTCGCTAGCTGATTCCTGTATTTGCCCCCAATTTTTTTTTTTGGCCATTTGCCATCTGGCACGTCAGGCAAATGCTAGATCTAAAAAATGTATGTGGCGGCGCACGTACACCAGCAGGCCTTAAAGTGCCAGGGCCGCCTCATCATCGCCAGTCTGAAAGAGAAGCTTGAGTATCTGTAGGGTAGAATTACTCCACTGGCTGGTGCACCTTTAACCCCATTCTACCCAAAGCTGATGGTAGGGGTTCAGAATCACCATATCATAGCATCCCAGGGGCCAATTTTCCTTTTCAGCTCCTTACCAGCCTTCCCCATCACATTTGCTACCATCCAAAAGTTTGGGGTGACTTAGAAATGTCCTTGTATTAGAAAAAAAAGCACATTTTGTCCATTAAAATAAAATGGATCAGAAATCCAGCGCAGACTGGGGTTAATGTTGTAAATGACTATTGTAGCTGGAAATGGTTGATTTTTAATGGAATCTCTTCATAGCCTTTATCACTCCTGTGTTCCAATGCCCCTTTATCACTCCCATCACTCCTGTGTTTCAATGGCCCTTTATCACTCCCATCACTCATGTGTTCGCTGATCCAAGTTTACGTTTAAAAGGCTAATTGATGGTTAGAAACCCTTTATGTTACCGCCAGTCATGTCCTCGTTTTTCATGAAAACAGCTGAGTGACCCCAAACTTTTGAACAGCAGCGTACATTTTGCATCATAATTTGTTCTTAATGTATCATTGTATTAGCAAAGCCAGATTCGCAATATCTATCATTTATTGTTTCCAGCTGAGGATAATGAGGATTGGAGTTGTACAGATGTTAACTTATTAACTCTTTCTTTAAGTCTTTGGTTGGCCGGAAAGGTTAAGCAACCTACCCCTGCAGACTGCAAAGGGTTAATTGGTTCATGTGGGAAGGTGGATGGCAGAGGCAGGCTATTGTGTGTCTGGGCGAACGTCTTGTGATATACTGAGCTGTTCAAGGATGATCAAAGTTTAGACTAATATTTCACTAAAGAGCCTTGGTAAGAAATATTTAATTGGGTAGGTTGTGTCTACTTCGATCATTTTGTATCATCCTACACGGCCACCTCCTGTCCCAGGCTGCGTTTTCAGACAGTCTGCGATTAAACAATAACCAGCTCTGTTAATTCTTTTAGAACATTTTAATTTCTTTTTTTTTTCCCCACCAGTTATGCACCGAGATGTTTGCTGGCTTAGAAAAGGTCATTTTAGTATTAGATTTTTTTTTATTTTTTTAAAAAACCATTACAAAAAAATATATAATTATAAATGGACAGGAAAATATATTCCAGATTTTTTTTCTTTTTTTTTAACTAGAACAAAACAAATGATTAACTTTTACCGAAGATGTTTTATCATATCTTAAGGTGCAAGAATAGGAACAGAACTTTGGGACAAATTATTAAATGTAACAAACAAGCAAAATAACAAGTGTCAATCAGTTAAAAAGTGATGTAGGGTGGGGGATGGGTTTCTAAGGTCTAAAAGTTAGGATGACTCCTTTGCCCCAGGGGCCCAACATAGAACTTGTTGGCAGACGGGCCCTATTTGGCCCCATCTAGTCACCCATTTTTCCTGAGACTCAAACCTTAATCAGTTGTTGGTCTCGTCTTAGATTCAGGAGCCGTATGTCTACCCCGCGCATGTTTAATACCCTCACTGTATTACCCTCTACCACTTCTGCTGGGAGGCTGTTACACTTATCTCCTACCCTCTCATTAAAGTAAAACTTTCTTACGTTACCTCTAAGCCTCTGACCCTCTAGTTTTAGATTATGGTGCCTATATTTCTCTTCCCTGCACTTTGTGAAATCCCTTTAAGCCTTTAAATCAGATCCCATCTCTCTTCTCCAAGCTATACAAACCCTGTGCTAACATCCACACATATATAAAATCTACGTATATTAAACTTCATATTCCACGGTCATCAAAGCAAACCTTCCTATCCCAATCTACTTTACGTCCTTCTCTATCTTTGAACCGCTATTGCCAAAGATCTTGACCTGGTCTTCACGGCTTCCCAAGTTTCTCTGGTCAATGCGTATACAAGACCCCTGGAGGACCTTTCTCTTATATGTGATCCCTTGAAACAACTTCTTCAAATTTACCCTTCAATTTAAATTTAAGGATAATTCATTTCAGATTTTTAAATCCTTCATCTTGGAAATTCCGGAATGGCTCAGACTTCCTTTCTGTAAGAGCAGGTTCCACATCAACGTGAGGTCTAACCTCTCTCTGATCCCACCTAAAAATAAAGATAAAATCAACAGATCTGATTCATTCTTTTAAATCAATGCTTGCGTCATTGGATGTTCTGGGGCATTTCGAGATTGAACTTGAGGATGACTCACAGGATTTTGTGGTTTTAATGTAAGTACCGTAGGTGGTGGCATCTCCTTGGCTTGGGAAAGGGGAAGGATGAATGTTCTGTTTTTATTTTGTTACATTGCAGGAAACGAAAGATATCAGGAGGCATCTGTTCCACTGGCTTCGATCCCTCACTTTGTTAATGACTAATGTTATCCATTAATAGACCTTCTTCCTGCCTCCCACGCTGAGAATTACTTCAGTGACGGGTTGGCTTCTTGGACGCTTTATGATGTAGCCCTACGCCATTTCCCTTTGTTTCCGTAATGAATGGAAACAAAAAAAAAAAGGAGTGACAACAATGGAAGTGGATGTGACTGGCAACACATCTCCCAAACACAGCCGGCGGGCTGGGACTTGGCTCGTTTGCCCGGACCTCGGGAATAAACCACGGAGGACTCATAATTGCTGACCCCATCAGCAGAAAAATGACAATTATACGTACTGTATATGCTGTACTTTGTGTTACATTGTAACAGCTCAGCAGTTTTTAAGATGTTGAACACATTTGGATGATCTAACAAGACCCAAAATGATTAGCAAGAAGAGAAGACGGCCTCGACGGCCTGGAAAAGGGTTTCTTACCAAAAATTTAAATAGAAAAGTCGTTTTATACCCTATTAGGGGACAGATGTGCAATAAGTTAACTTAGATGATCGTCAAATGTCAAAAGGCCCCAAGGTCGATGGAAGTTTGGGGGGGAGGGGGTCCACTTTAGAATTTTTTATATATATCAATGATACAAAGTATTAATTGTTCAATAAGATAATCTTCAAATTATTACATTATACGCATTTTAAAAGGCGACATTTTACACTCGTGAGCTACACGACTTGGAATCAGCGAAACTTTTTGTGACTAATGTGTTTTATCCATGAATGAAACAATGGCCATCCTGTTTCCTCCAAGCCGTCAACCTTGGAGAGCCACGTGACAGAATTCTGATTCTGCGATTATGTAATAACCTCTTCGGCGAATGCAATATACAGCTGCGAGTACAATGACACGCAAACATAAAACTCTCCGCTCTAATCCTTCGAGGAGTCTGCAGCAGCCCAGGAGCGCAGAGAATGGTTTCCATCGAACGTCCAAACCTTACACGCCATTCTATACATTGACGGCTCCAACGCCAACTCGCCTTGGATCACTCGGCTAAGACAAACTCTTTCTAAGCTTCCTGGGGAAACTCGGTGTGAATTCAGGTTCTGTTACAGTTAAGCCGAACACTTGTCTTGGTTTCCTGGATATCCTTGGTTCTTTCAATTTCAGCAGGTGATGAGAACTCAAGACACTCAGGGGACGCAAGTAAAATTATACGTCTAATTCCCTCTGACTCCGCATATCAACATGTCCCGAAGTGCAAAATAAATCTTTATTCCTGCCAAGAGCTTGGATTCCATACGCATTACATACAGGTGACAGTGTTATAAAAATGATTGAATCCTGAATAAAAAGTTATTTCAACACAATTTTTTTTTATTATTATTATTTTTGTGTGTGTATTTAATTATTATTTTTTATTTTAAAATTTAATGCATGCAAATAGGAAATTAATTTAAAGAAAAGAAAATGTAATTTATACAAAGAGAAAATTGATTTAAATAAAATGTAATTTCTGCAAAGAGAAAAGTTACAGGAAAGCAGCAACTTTTTGTGCAGAATAATATCCACTGGTGGGTGTCTTGTGCTGACGCGACGTCTTTCTTTATTCTTCATTGCGATCCAGCGATATTTTTCAATGCTACACAAATAAATGTATAAAGTCTATCGAGTAACTTGCAGGCCACCAAGGCTAAACATTGAAACATTGGAACTGTCCCTATTATGTGATTAACCTCTTGCGTTCACAGTTGTGTTGTCTTGAACAGTTAATGATGGGGATGGGGATGGGGTATGAAATCTGTTGCCAGAGCTGGGATAATATTTTTGGGGGTGTCTGTCCTTTTTAATCATGATAAAAAAAACCAACAATGTAAATGTATGTTTCTTAACGTACATTCTGTAGCTCGCTAGGGAATGTAACGGGGATCTGCGGGTTATTTAGATAACATTCAAGGCCCATAGTGATTACTTTAGATGGAGCGTGTGATTGTGTGACTGTGTGATTTTGTGTGTATGCAATAGTAATTAAAATCTGTACTTTATTTATCCCAGGGCAGCGTCACGTTGCGGTCTTTCTCGCGGAGTGTCAGGGTATGATGTCATATCATGGTGCTCCTACTTTTAAAGCCACGCATCATCGCGGAAGTAACCTATGACGGCTTTTTAAGGCTATATTTCTCCATATTGTTAATGGGAATGATCCTTCTTTTCACCAGCCCATTGAGCCGGGGGCGCGACAGGGAGCCGGATCACCCAAAAAAGGCTATTGCCTCCCTGTAATGCGACAGAAACGCTACGGCCCCCCCTGGACATGTTGCTCTAAGCCTAGTTGGCATTGCCCAGTTGAATAATGGGCTTATTTAGTGTAAATTCTGCTTATAAATTTTGTCCTAGCAGATTATCCAAATCCTTAAACCCATTGTCACCACAATCCTCGATGGGTTTATTTCATTGGAATCACCATTACACCCCCCCCCCCCCAAAAAAGATGATTTTTACATATCCTGTACCGTGATCATAAGACAGGGAGAGATGTATACATTTATAATAAAATGTTGGCTTCAAATACTCCCAAATATTGTTGCCTAGATAAAATTCTTCACGGATGAAGTAATAATGCCGCTGTCAACAAGAATGAAAGAAAATAAATTAAATAAATAAATAAAAAACTGGGTCAGATTGAGCGAACGTGTAAACGCTGCAATACTTTCTCTAAGATCAGGATTTCATATTGGATTTAATGCTCCCAAAAAGCTATTTAAACCCCCCCCCCTCCCTTTGTTTTTTTTTGGGGTTTTTTTATAAAAATAAGCTAAGAAAGTTTCCAGTTTCCTTTTTTTTTCAGTTTGGGGGACGCCTATAAATATTTATTTTTTGCAGATGAGTTTGTCGTGCATTTCACGATGAGGAGACAAACAGCGGTTAGAGGAAGAGAAGACGTTCTGCTGTCCGTCTGGTTTACGAAGCAAAAAGAAAAATAATCTGACGACGGACAGATTTTAATTTAGAACAAATTTTCTTTTTTTTTTTTTTTTTCCTACCTTGAGCACAAATCCTTTCTTTTTCCCCCAAAACGAGAAGAGGTCAGACCTGAGTCAAAGTAACATTACTCTGACCTCTACTCTATGACCTGGGCCATGGTCACACCCCAAAAGAAATTAACCCTTTAATAGCCCGTTACGCAGACGTATATTGTATCGACTCGCCAATGGCGGCAGCCAAATGGTTCTAAAAATGGTCTTTAAGGAAATAGAGACCTGCCAGAAGGCAAAGATATTCTGAATGAAATCACCTGTATTCAAGCAGGAATTTCAGCTGTTCAAATTTTAAATACAATTCAAAATTGGAAAATTGGATGAAAAAGGGATTAGAGAAACTTTTATCAAATACTCTGTTGCTTTATTTTCGTTAAGTTGGGTATAAATATTAAATTAAATGTAAACATATTATTGTTTATATATCTGGGTCGAAGGAATAACTTTGCAACTGTTTGTGGACAAAAACTAAAAATCCAATAACCCCCCCCACAAAAAAAACCAAATAACCTGATATCGATGTTAGCGAAGTCGCTCGCTCCAATCCCTTATATAATGATAAGTATCATGTTTGGTGTTGTTTTTAATAAGATAAATAGCGGTAATAAGCATTACCGTCTATAAACACATTGGATAATACGTTTTACCAGCAGAGTCATTCATCATTGGCGCGTCGGCAGATGCTAATAATCTCTGCCAGAAGCCAAAGAGACGTGAAATATCTCGAGGACTTTAATTAACCCACATAATACAGCAAATCCCATTTAAATAAACAGCCCAGGAACATTATGTATAAACAGTCTTGTTGCAAAACTGTAGCCGTACCAACAATTTAAATGGTATTTGTAGGAATGGGGCTAGTAGTGCAGATTGACAACAATTTATCCCATTTTAGGTAAGGACTGGTTAGGTTAGACCAAGGGGGGGGTGGATAGTTGTATTGATCCAGTATTAACCCAAGAGAAAATAGAATCGTCAGTTAAAGTTGATAAATTTTACGTCAAATTACATAAGCTTTTGGGACCTCAGAGGTCTCCTCTACATTTGAGAATAAGAGATTTCTGATCCTGGAAGGCAAAACCCACTCATTTTAAGATATTAGCATAAAATATATCCCCATTTTCTTTAGGAAGGGACAACCAAGGCTCACGCTGGTGAGAGGAGAGAAGAGGAGCGTGGAGAAATGATGTCATATCTCAGTGCTTCTCTTCACTCATGCAGAGACTATGATGATGATGAGGGGGAGAGCCTTTTAGGACCCTCTTAAGTGTGGCTTGTTCATGCTGGCTAAGACACATAATACGTGTTACTAAATACTCCCTGTGCCCCTCTTTCCTCTCTTGATATCAATCTTCGCTCCCCTAACGCACCTCTTTCCTCTCCTGATGTCCCTCTTTCCTCCCTTGATGCCCTTCTCCCTCCCCTGGTGCTCCCCTTTCCTCCCCCCGATGCCCCTCTCTCCTCCCCTGATGCCCCTCTTTTCTAGGAGGTCAGAATGTTTGCTGGGTATGAGGGGATCGCAGGGTTCTACAGCCCTAAAAGCCCCGATAATGTGTATAGAAACAGCAGGAAACGGCTTTATAAATTAAACGGGGTAAATAAACCCCATTATTCTTCTTCTAAATGCCCCACCCAGTTACATATATATATATATATATAGCTATCAAGAGATCTCAGTCATGAAAAGGAAAGTCTCGGATTAAACCCCTCCCATAACCACGCCTCTAACCACACCCCCTAAAGCAAATGTGTCCCTCTTTGGCTGTTCGGAATATCGGCAGGTATGACGTAATGTTTTTCGGGAAGACAGCGCTGTTCCAAGGCATGCATGGCAAGAATTCTGTTAATACAACGTCTTGCCTGTTTATTTTCAAATGTGACACAATTACAACAAAATGATTTCATCAGGAATTAATATTGTTACATTGTAACCATGGCTGAAGGATGAATGCAAAACAATTGCGTCTGATAAAACAAAGCGTTTTTCTGCACGTGCTCAGTGAGTAGATGAGTTAAGCTGGCGGGGGGGGGGGGCTAGGATGGCTGCATTTAAATTATAATAAAGTAGCTGCATTAAAGGAACCCCAACCTTCATATCTGATAGCCCCTTTCTCTTTTACCTGATCCTTTTGGCATGATCCTCTCTATGCGTTTGATGTGTTTCCCTTGTATCCCAGCCTTTCTCATTATGATGGATAGAACCTCCTGACCACCAGTGTTTATGCGCGGATACCCTCCACCAACCAGTTCCACCATTGGCTTACGTGACCTCTCCAGGTGGTCTAAACAGACAACCCCTGTTACATGTTCAGTTTTAATGGGAGCACATTCCGGCCAGTGATAATAATAATAATAATAATAATGCATAAAAAAATGAAAAAAACATAATAATAATGATGATGATGATAATAATGTATATGCATAAAAATAAATAATAATAATAATACATTCAGGAAAACAATGTATTATTATTATTATTATTATTATTATTATTCTATATTATTATTATTATTAAATAATGCTTCATTGCCCCTAAGTAAAAAAAAACAAAAAACACTAAAAACTATTTGAGATGTTTTTTGCTCATATCTATAAAACCATTGTTTTCTTCTTGTACAATAAAAAGTTAGAATGAAATAGAATGAAAGAAACTGCATGGAATCAAAAATTGCATTTACGTTTCAATGTCTTCCTAAACAAATTTAACAGTATCCCTATTCCTGGGGGGGGGGGAGCTGTCATGTTACCACCTGCTCAGATTACAGCCTGGGGGTCTCTCTACCAGCTGAGCAAAAATCCGGGAAAATGCAGTGAGATTCGGCAGCTGGCAGGGGCTTAATCACGTCTGTAACTGTACTTCCAGTAATAAAATCCATCCCGCCGCCGAGCGAGCGCACGGCCCAGGCACAGACACTCTGTTGGCTTTGGCCGGTTTCTTGTGTTACAGACGCAGTAACTTTGTAACCTTTTCACTCGCAGTCGTGTCGCGGCTACGGGACGGGGACAATAATCATGTTAATCCTCCAATTTTACAGCGTCTGTAATACAAGAAACCAAGCGAAATGTGACTATTGATACAGCGTTGCACATAAAGGAATTACTGGAATAGAACCGCGTGCATTTATTGGACTGTTCTATATGTTCTTGGCCAAAAGATGAAGACAGACATATTACCCATAGGAGACAGAAACGGGGCATGTCTGAGCTGGGGCAGTGTGTAAGGGTGGGGTATTGTAGCCTAGGCCCTATTGGACTGCCTGGCTCACCGTTGAATACAGGGCGGGCCCGACAATGGAGCCGAGTGGGGCAACCGCTCCAGGCGGCACTCTTGAAGGGGCGGCACTTCGCCGCCCCAAGCCCTTTTTTTTTAAATTTTTAAAGCGAAAGAGAGAGAAAGGGGCGCCGCTGTCAGTACCGCTCGGCGCCCCTCTCTCTCTCTCCTCTGCGGCGAGTCTCCCTGTTCGGTCTCGGTGCTGGCTTGTAATGCTGAGTGCCGGAAGATTTACAAGCCGGCACCGAGACCGAACAGGGAGACTCGCCGCAGGACTGCTGAAAGGTAAGTACAAGAAGGGGGGGGCGGCAGGGACGGAGGGAGAGGAAGGGTAGATAAGGGGAGGGGCGGCAAGGATGGAGGGAGAGGACGGGTAGATAAGGGGGGGGGGCATTTTAAAATTCACCCAAGGGGCCTTTTTGCCTTGGGCCGGCCCTGGTTGAATATGATGTCATAGCCTGGCGCACATCAGTAGAGGCAGCTGCAGAGCTAATGGGCTGGGGCAACAGTCTCTGGACAGGACCCCTAGAGGCTTGAAGGTGCCAAAGTGACAGAATAAGGGTAGGCTTTGGGCAGGACCTGGATGGAAACAAATGCCACAGCCCCCAATGGAGCTTAAAAATACCTATTAGGAGGCTTTGGGTTGAATCTTGAGGTTCAAGAGACTCTGGGTGGCATATAGATAATTTACAGTTATATTGGCCTTACTTGTATTTACCATTGTTTCCAGTTTTCTGCACCAGTTACAAATCAGGTAACAAAGGAAAAGGTGAGATGCAGGAAAGAAAAAGTGCAAATCTCTTTGAAATACTGTCGCATGGAATTATCCGGTAACTGCATTCAGGGCCAAGTGCCTGACGTCCAGGTACGGACTGGCAACCTGGCACAACCGGGAAAACCCAACGTGAATACTGCCGGCTGCATAGTGCTTGGGATGAAAAACACAATGTGCGGCCGCACTTACGTCATTTGGCCCTAAAGTGCCAGGGCCTCCCAGTCAACCCCGGTCTCTCGAGGACAGCCCCGCTTTATGGATACCGAAATGCGAAACCAGGTTTCAGGAAGCATTAGGGCTCCCAAGGTACCTAACGTATGGCATTTTTACGAACCTCGTGTCCACAGGAGATATGGAACATGTTGACCCATCGGAAATAAGCGAAGAAGAGAAGTAGTTAGTTAAACATTCTCGAGCTCTTGGCAGTTTCCCTGGGTCTGGTGCATTTCAGACTATGGGGAACGAGGGTTTGGGGTCTATAAGATCTTGTTTCTAAAGTCTAGATTACAGCGAAGTCTTTCCAAGCCACAATCGCTTTGGATTCTCGTGAAAAGCGGATTGAAGCTCAGATGAAGTTTCTGGACTGCGCGGTGCTGGCAGAAGAGTCCCATATTTCGAAAGGAAATGGAAGAAGAAGGAAGAAGGAGAAGAATGAACGGCTCAAGGGAATGAAAAATAAATCTATATGCGTTCCCTGACCTCGACCCAGAACGTCCATCAACCATAACAATGATAATACTCGTGTATTAATATTTACTGATATAAATAAGCAAAATTAGCAACCTTAACAAGTTCTGCAACATTATTCCTCCTCGTTAAGTTATCCCTATCCTGCTACTAAGTTGCTGGTGGCTGGTGATTGGTCCAGATACCCTTTGTACGAATGGGGGAGAGGAAGGAGAACTTCAGGACAGGAGTGATTAGGACTGATTAAGGTTTGAGCCTTTACACAGGAGACCAGATGTTCCTATGTCTTTTAGATTAAGAGACGTCGCTCCAGCGTTGGGTCGAAGAAAATATTATTTTGGATACATAACTATTCCAGCTGCCAGATTTGACATACTTCATACCCCCGGATCCGAGCGGAATCCATCTCTGGTTGTCACAAAGAAATATAGGAAGTAATTAATCATGAAGCGAGAGAGGTTCGGACATGGAGAAAGAATACACCCCACCTGCCACTCAGGAAACATACAGAAGTGATGAGAAGTTTAGAATCCAGATTTAGTGGTTTAGAATAGCAGCGGGACATTTCAAGTGCCGGGTGCCAGCTCGTGTCACTGACCCCATCACTTCTTACCGGGGAAAGTATTTGCTCCTTCGTAGCTAAACGTCGTCTTCATTTTGTGGCTACGGTTCTTAAAATATTGTGCTATTGATCAGGTGTTCTGGAATATGACCGGAACCTGGATCCAGAATTTGGACCCAAATGTCAAGAATTTTACTCCAACCTAATGCTAAGTGGACAGACTGTGAGGAATACTCAGTATGGAGTAGACTCCTTTCTCGTAAGCAGGCAAACTGGAACAACCTGCTTGGATGCAGGTGACTCTGATAAGTATTGAGCTACCTGGATGCGGAACGTTAGATCTCGATAAATAATAATAATAATAAAAATAATAATAATAATTAATAATAATAACAATAATAATAATAATAATAATAATAATAATAATAGAGCTTGGATCAGAGCCCGCAGGGGTCTCAGGGTTCTGCCCTCCATAATAGTCTGGGAGAAAAACAATGTATCTATGGTAGCTGATTACCAGGCGTCCAAGTCATTAAGTGCGTCCTCAAGAGGGTCGTGGTGCTCAGCTGCAGAGCTTTGGCCACTGGGGGGCTGCGATGGAGACCCCCATTGATTTTACAGCTCCCTGAGTGGGTCAGTGGAGATCAGAGGATCTTCTCAAGCGGCTCGCGATCCCTAATGTCTGCAGAAGAGGGACAATGGGGCAGCTGCCCAGGACAGCATGACGGTGCCCAAAAATCAGAACTGTCCCCGTAACAACAGGAAACTTGGGAGGTATTGTATACAATATCTTCTGTATCACTATTACAAAAATGGAGACTACAAAATTACCAATAACTTAACATTGAAACCGACTGAGGGTCCCAGTCTTTTAAGCTTACAATCTAATCTTGGTGTCCACCGACTTGCAATAACGTTCTTCTTTCTCGGGGGCCACGCACTTTTTTTTTTATTGGTGTTCTTTCGCTATACTAAATTCAGATTTCCCGTCATTTCCTAAATTAAACGCTTAACCGGGTTTTTTTTATGGCTGATTAATAAAGTCTTTCTTATTTGAAGTACAAACACAGGCTTTTCCTTTTTGGAGCAGCGATGGAATTTGCAGACTCAGTCATTGCAGACAATCCGTCCGCTTAAAGCACAAAATATCTGAAAGATTTAGCTCAACATATATATAAAAAAAATCTTCGCATTCCCCTCCCCCGCTCGCTTTGCTGACTAGCTTCTTGTCTGAGCTCCTGTGTCTTTGTTCTTTTTTAACGCTCCTGCTGGACGACTTCCCACCCGTTCCACACCTAAGACATTCATTCTGCGCTGGAACGCCGTCAAACATTCTCCCCATGCGCGGCGTTGCCACAAAGTACAGCCCCGTGAAACATTTCCTGTCTGGATAATCGAGGCACTGTGCGGAAAAAAGACCACATCCGCTAAACCCGGCCTGCCGTTAAATCGCTCGGAACATACAATCTCCACCGGACAGTTTATACTTCCAGGAATCTACGTCCTTCCCTTAAATCTATGAGTTAAAGGCCATTTTGGTCATAATTTTATGGCAAAAAAAAAAATAAAAATCTAATTTTATGCTTTAATAAAAAGCAACATGAGAACATCTCTTTGCAAAATGACCGTATTTTACTTTGTTAAGCGGTGGTAGATAAGTGGAGCAGCCTCCCAGCCTTCCTGCTGTTATTTAGACTGTATGCTCTATGGGTTAAGGGAGCTGGAGACAGCTGCGGGTTTGGAGATTTATCCCTAATTTATTATTTTTATCATTTTTTTAGCTATTTTTTTCACAAGTCTCTTTCTCTAAGACGTTACCAGGGGCAACCGGGGATAATAAAAACGTAATATTAAAATTCGTCCATATCAGCCTCCAATAATCACTCCAATCCCAGGGCTATAACTAATCAATAACCAAATATTCCCGGAACCCCTCAAAATGTGATGCAAACACCTAAAATGAACGCAGGACGCAATCTGGGCAAAATTAATGAATATGAATATGACTGTTGAAAACTTTTAGGGAAAAAAAGCAAAAAAATGATTTGTGATGGAGAATTGTGTCTCTTTTGCCCCCTGGGGGGTAAAAACAAACAAAAAAAAAATCTCTGGCCTTTCCCTTATCTTAAGCAGTAAATTTAGGGCTTTTCTTTTATATTTAAAAGTAGTTTTATGCCCCCGGCAAATATAGTTTCATGACGGGAATGAAATTTATTACTCAAAATACCTTAAAAAATGTAAAAAAAAAAAAAAAAAAAAAAAAAAGTACATAACAAACCAGAATGACCGTTTTTTGTTTTTTTTTTGCTTTACTGATAAATGTGTTTTGTGACACATTTCCTATAAATGTATCTTTATCTGGATTTTGTGTAAAGCTCTTGACATGTTGTGTTCCACGCGACGTGCACCGGGAAAGTGGCCGTCCTCGGGCGGAATTCACCCCGCGGTGGTGGAGATATATATGTTTTTTTTTTTAATGGAAGGCTGAAGCTATTTATCATGTGACTTCCCTAATTAACGCCTGGAAGGTCCTCACACGTTGAGTGTCTGATAGATTACAAAGCGCATTAATGCGATTAGACTCGTTATAAGTAAACAGCCTCCGTCTTAAAGCAATAGGTTCCATCAACGTCTCTGTCTCCTGGGTGTTGTCCTCAGCTATCTCCGTCTGATCCATCTGCTTGGCTATCATGGCGCAGGTGACCCACCCCGAGCTAAAGGATCAACGAACAAGTTCTCTCTTTTATGGTTTCCTCCACCTCTAAGTGCTCGGGTCGCTCGTTACCATTGGTGTCGCGAGACGAGTGACAATTAAATGATGTCTGGAGGACATTTAATGGAAGCCGAGCTTAATGAAAAACAGAGGGAAATGCATCACTAGCTTTAGTCTGGAGAAAGTAATAGAACGTTGGAAGGCTGGCTACAATGTATCATTCAGTTGGGAGTCCTGCTTGTCCGGGTCCTGTTGGATGAAGCCACGAGATCGTGCAGCACTTTTTTCGGTCGTATTTTGTAGCCGTTGAAGCCGGGTTAGTGAGCGTGGAGAGCAGCATACGACCTGTAGTGGGGAGGAATGAGAATTCTCAGCATACAGACCAAGTGACAAAGTTATTAAATATCGGACGTACGTGCTGCATTCTTTTTACATGTTTGATCCCGTAGAACGTGGTATATATAGAACCCTTCTGGCTTTACATACACAGGCCGGACTGGCCATCTGGCACACTGGGCAGATGTCCGGTGGGCCACTGGCCAACAGCGCCCCATACTCGCCCCAATCTGCACTTGACGTGATCATAAACACATAACGGGCTCCCACACGTATCCAGCCGTTGGTCACGCTTACGCCATGAGGTGGCCGCCAACCTTAAAGCACCCGGGCCGCCATTTTGTTTCTAGTCTGGCCCTGCACATGCCTGAAATCAGGGGCAATCAGGGGCAAATTCAATTTATTGTACATTTTTATGAATTTATTTTTCTAATTAAATGGAAATTACCTTAAGAATTTTCCTGTTTTTGGACATGTACCACTCGCAATGTAGAAACATCGACATCACAGCCTGCACCTGTTAACTTTTTCAGTCTTCGTCATACATAGGAGCAGAACGAACGCCAAGGGAGAAGATCCAACGCGTCCCGAGGTTTGGATCTCATGCTGTGTAAATGTAACGATCTAGCACACCCTTTGTATTTACTTGGAGTCAGGGGAATGGATTGTACGATATTTAGGAACATTTTGAAAGGGAAGTCCCATGAGGTCTAAGGCAGGACAGTAACCCAACGTAAACCCGACTTTTTGACACCGGGCTGCATGCTAAAGACGCCAAGCAGCGTGTGGCCTTATGAAAACCGTAGGTGTAAGCAGGGACACGAGAGTTCCCTTAAGTTTTGGAACAGTCAAATGTACTTTCCACGAAGGAGGTCCTGAGACCTCTCGTGTCTCTTTGAAGGACTTGCCAGCTACACTCAGTTAAAACATTAGCTTATCCAATTCTCCATCAAACGGAGAGGGGAGGGTGGCGTTCCCTCCCTCCGGGGTGGAATATGTAAGCGCAGTGGAAGACGTGACACCCATTTAACTGGCGAGAGACCACTTTGGGGGAAAAAATAAAATAAATAAAAATTAATAACAGCAACTTTAACCCCTTAAACACTAGAGGGTAATGCTCCACGTCTTTTGGTTGGCAACAATGTATCTCATATTATTTAATAGTTCATAAACAGCTCATTATACGAAGGGTTCATGTCTGTCTGTACTCATTAATGAAACCCAACGCTGACCAGTCCAAATATTTCCTCTCTCTCTTCCTTAAAGTGGCAACCGATTGACCTTTTGTTCCGACAGAGTGAAATGTTCACAATGTGTTAGAAGCTCTCTTGGTATTCCAGTCGAAGTCAAGAATATACATAAATATCATTAACGAGCAATCGCATTCCTATGGCTTTTTGTATCCTATGTAAAGTATCGGAGAGTTAACGTCAACTCTTATCTGGGTAAAATGCGGCTTTTAACTTTGTTGAAGTTTATGTTCTCCAAGTCGGCGCAGAGATAATTATTTTACACACTTATTTATATAAACGATCGTCTAAATAGTATGTCTTTCTCGTGGGGTTTTGGCAGACATTGAACCATGGAATATGAATATGGAATATGCCCTGCCGGAGTTAATGTTAGAATAAAGTAACGACCTCTTGGGGCATTATTTTTTTACTTTTAAGTTGATTTTTTAATTAGCTGAAAACACTAAAAAGCAGGTAGTTAATATATTGGACGTCTCACCATCGGAATAGCTGTTAAGCAACCACTTTATGCATTCCTCGCCTCCCTCTTTCAACCTGAACCCCCCCACAGAAACAGCTTTTACCAGAGCGACCAATGTCTTTCTTATAGCCGAGATAAATGACCACCTATCCTTATACGTCCTTCATACCCTGTCTTCATCCTCGGACATTGTCGGCCCGCTCCTTGCCTCCTGATTTGATTTTCTCCTTCCGCCTCGTAACGCTGTTCTCTTTTGATTTTGCGTTGGGATTTGATGATGTTTTCTTGTTCAGAATTCTAATCTTGCAACAATGTCCTGCAGGACACGTTCGACGTTGAACCACAATTGTGACCAACTTGTCCATCATGTTTTTGCCAGAACTCCTGCAGTCCTCTCCTAAATAGGTATTACCTTGCGTAACTTTTTCCAACCCATCCAGTTTGCCCTTTCCAAGTTCAACCATCTTTTCATGTCACCCCTTTCTGATGCCCTTAATCTCCCAATCAGCCATATCCAACCAAATGATAAATCTCTAACTTAAAGAGGAGTAGATACACTCAAAATTCCACCGCAAAAACCTTCCTTTAATTTATTTTAGGCGTTTGCCCCCGGCGCACTCCCGTGCCTAGGATCTTTACTCATTTTACCCATTTTACTCACATTCTGTAGATATTATTACCCCAATCCACACTATCCTTACCCACAGAGGTCTATGACCCATGGGCCATGAAGACACTCATTATTTGGACCAAAAACCTCATTAAACCCCCAATTTGCATTTGATTTATTGTATCTTTTCACGGCTCCTATTGTTACAGTTCTGGATAACTATGTTACATTGTAATGTATCCGTAGACGTTAAGAATTAAGGGGCGGTTGGGGGTGTTTTGTTATGTAAGCATCAAGTAGAAGCTGTAGCCCATGCGCGATATCTCAACGTTACATCACTTTTGACCTCGTGATGACTCCAGATCTTAGCTGTTCTACATTAAGGTGAACTTGTTTCTTCCAGCTGTTCCCATTCCTCAAGCAGGTGATTCCCATTTCGACGATGGCTACAGAGGGCTATAAGCCAGTTTGCGTCTAGCATTTCCAAGGCTGCTCTGTTTTACAGTTATAATCTTTGTGATCCCATTTGCTCCGCGAAACGTTCTGTGCAGCTGCAGCCTGTTTGCTATGCTTGGTGAACGTATGATGTCTTCGGGAACGGGACGGGTCCTTTCCACTCGTCAGCATTCTCAGTCACAATAGGTGTGTTTTTTCAGCTGCTTTTAGAAGATCAGATCCAAGCGTAAGTTATTGAAAGGTCAGATCTCCCAGGGTTAATTACAGGGGAAGCGCGTTCATTTAAACACCATAATGTTGGTCTTTGAAATGAAACGTTGTATTCTCCGGATCACGCACTTCCAGGGTATATCTGGAATAGCACATCGAGTACGTTTTGCACAGGAAACAGGAAAAACAAGACTCATTAATTGACGTATTCAGAGATAGACCTGTTTCAAGCTAATCATACAGAGGATGATGGGAATTGTAGTTAAAAATATGGCTGGTTCCATGCAAATGGTCAGACCTCCTACAAAGAAAGCCTGGTTGAAACATATTAAATACCCATTTATTAGATATTTAAAAACTGTTTTTCTCTTTTGGTTTTTATAAGCACCAGGTGCCTCTGGTTAGAGACTTTCCTTGGAATCCATTGCCTGATTTAGACCTGTATAGAACGTCTATGGAGCAGACCCTTTGGTATAAGGGACAAGTGGGGGTTACCCAGGACTTTACATTGTGTGAAGAAGGTTTGGGTTTTATTTCCCAAGTTAAATTTACAATTCCTCTATTTTTTTACTCCAAAGAAGCCATCTTGAAGACTGTTCCATCCTTTCAAAAACTCTTTGACTCTTTGAGCCAGTCCCATGCGTACTCTGAGTAGGAGCTTCGGCGTTAAATTTCACAGCTTCTAAACTTTCTGTTTTAGGTAAATAAGTTTATCAGACAGGACTGATTTTCTAAATTACGGGATGCCCGGTCATCTTATTGTGGACCATCGCTTTCGAGTTATGGCCCCTGTTGTCTTCAGACATTGTCTTGCGTTGACCCATAATCCTCACTTAATATTCCTGGTTAACCAAGAGACAGAGCGAGAATTTTCCAAGACACTAAAAGGGCAGATATTAAGGAATAACGAGGGGCACTTTATGAAACATACTCTATTAGACGTACCCAACAATGCAAATGGTGGTCTGGCCAAGATGGTGGAAAACAAAGAGGACACGCTCAACCACTCATCGTGAAGAACCAATCAACTAATACATAAACTCAAAAATACATTTATTACATTAGAGTTTTGTCTAAAAGGGGGTAAAAAAAATTTCCATAAATTCATAGATTTCTCCGAGGATCATCCATCCCACCAATGAGTCATGTAACATATTGTAACGATTGCTTTGCATTGGTCATGGATATTCCGACATACTCTTGTATGTACACGGGTCTCCACACACGCATGGGCAACATGGATACGGCGGTAAATTGTTTCCAAAGTTCTCCTGTACGTTCTGGAAGCTGTCCTGTTCTCCTGAAGACAGTCCCACCAAAGGGACCTTGAGAAAACAGATGTGAATCGTGGTGGATAATGGGCCCCAATCAAGCGAAACACGAGTCACAAGCCAGATATATCTCTGTTGGTTCAACAATAATGCTGGAACTTCTGTGTTTGATTTACTCTCTGTTGAGTTAAGCCTGAGATTAGCAATGGCTTTAAATTTCAACTATAAACCTTTGACCACTAAAAAAAAGAAATGTTTCTTAAAAGATATGATGTTGGTCTGAAGACGACACACATCCTAAACCAATTTGGTGAAGGTAAACACTTCCTAGCTTTCAAAGAGACAGTGGAATCCGCTATATATGATGCTCCATAAATTTCTTCTGCGCTGGAGAAGATGATGAAGTGCCTCTTTTTCTCAGATGTTTTCTCAGACAACATTGTATCAAAGGGATTGCACCTTTAATGAATCGTTGCTGTAGCATGCGGGTATAGTTAAATCATGGCTGGGGGCTTCCTCCGCGCTCCCACACTTTGCTATCAATCTTTTTAATCTTTAAATGTAAATGTATTTTCTCATTAGGGAATGCTCTAAAAAAAGAACTTTTTAACAGAATACACATTTTCCAAAACTGGTTTTCATTTTCCATGCATTTACTTAATCTGAGTGAAAAAAACGTGAGGCATCTGGAGTATATATATTCAATGCGAAGACTGTTAGCTTGCGCGCAAGCTCTCTTTATCGGCTCATCTTAGTTTTAGTTTTGCAAGACTTTTTGAATGTATGGACTGTAAGAAGCAATTGCTGGCGCAACAATAATAATAATAATAATTATTATTATTAATCATATTATTAATAATAATTACTAATAATATAAATCATAATAATAATAATAGTAATACTAATAATAATACAAAATAATATTAATAATAATGCTTAAATAATGCAAATAATGCCAAAAAAAATTAAAATATAATAATAATAATAAAAAAAACAAAAAAAACAAGGGACCTCAGCTGGAGTTGGTGGTGAGAGAGATATAGCTGTATTTAAAGCGGGAACCCTCTAACTTCAGCTGAATTGACTTCAAGGAGGTCGGACCGCTGAAGCACCCCTCCAAATTCAGCAGGCATGTTTGGCGGCTCTCCGTGGTACTGACACGGGTTTCATCAAAGAAAAAACTGGCACTTCAAAATGTTCCAAAGCAGACACGTATGACGTGACTTTTTGTGAATAATATTGGACAACTTACGAGGCATTGGCTGCGGGATGTATTCCTTTATCTATAAAAAAATGTATTTAAATACAAATATAGTCTAGGAGTCATTTTCCTTCTAATATTAAAACATTTTTAGAAAGGCAATTTTATCCTTCGTCAGGATTTTCCACCAACAAAATTTTACTGGTCATAAAAAAAATGATAAAAAACATGAGAAAATTAGCAGTAGACTCTTTTTTTTACGCTTTTACGTCTTATTTTCCTACTTTGGTATTAATGGGTGCAGCTGAGTGTAAAAATGGACTTTCTATTTCTTGTGATCATGGCAGTAAATCAGAAGGAAATGTACTCAATAAAATATACTGCATAATTTAGACCGAAAACAATGAAAAAAGAGAATTTTAATGACAGATCTCAACACTCCTGCCAGAAAAAACAGGAGTTTCCACCCAAACCACTGTGAGTTTTTTTGTTTTTCTTTAAATAAAACAGGACAAAGGACAGAGAAGATTTTAGAAGTTTCCGCGAGTCTTTGGAGCCAATACATTAAAAGTTGACCCAGGTTCCTTCCAGGATTAATTACCTTCAGCCGGACACCAGCTTAACCTGTGACCAAAGAGACGTTGAGGCACCGCTAATAAAAATATAAAAAAATATATAAAATGGTGGGTTTGTTCACTAGACTTGTGACATTCAGATTCGTACGAATTTTCAATTTAACCAAAATTTGCCAATTTCGTCAATTTGTAAAAAAGGCTAGAAATGAAGAAGCAACTCAACAAAACAAACAAAAACAAAGCAGAGAATACAGAATTTTCAGTTGCATTTAGTTGGATTTTTTTCACTCCTACGTGCTCTCTCTTTCTCACTCGTTCTCTTACACGCTCTACGTGCTCTCTCTTTCTCACTCTCACTCGTTCTCTTACATGCTCTACGTGCTCTCTCTTTCTCACTCTCACTCGTTCTCTCACACGCTCTCAGTCAATGTCTCCATGTCTCAGCTACTCCTTCGCTCCGTCAGTTTGAACTCTCTTTTATAAAAAGCCAACCACAGTCAGCTCCTGTAACTTGATTGGATATTGCCATATTAGCCAATGAGAAAATGGGGACAAATTGGGGGGGGGCAATTCGAAAATAAGGACAAGTTAAATGTGATACCAGTTATTGGACCGACATGGAAAAAGAGTCAACTGGCAACAAGTCTTGGGTTCGTAACAAACGGAGGCTTTGTGAATAAGCCTCTTTACATAACTTTATACAGCGGCTTGTACACGGTTTTATTTTTAATATAAAGTACAAGCTGATTCTGACATATTCCGTTCTATACTGTAGTTGGGTTTTAGGGATTTCGAAGGCTTTTGATCACGATCCAACAAAAATGCCCCAAAGCATTTCTCATGTCCACCAGAAAGAGCTGCAGAAAATATTAACTTTCTAAAGGAGATGAAGAGAAAGAGATCTTTAAAAAAAAAATCTGCTTTAACATATCCAGGATTTGACTTTCTTTTTTTACCAGGAGGAAATTAGTCTTGGATGTAAACCGTACTCTGCTTACAGGATCTGTTTCTGGAAACACTGTTGCAATTGTGTCACCGTTTTCCTACAGAAATAGATTTTATATCTCAAACTAAGGATAAATAAGTATTCTCTATGTCCCAGACAGACCAGGGATGCCACCCGGCACTCACCTCTTTTAAGATACTTTGGGTTCTAATGAGTAGGAATAGATTTGATCCAAAGTAAATCCCAGTTTGTTGGGCACTTAGTTCTTCCTCGACATCTTCGAGTCCAATAAGAATCTCATTGGAAGCCTTGAGTCGCCATTCAAACAAAGGGAGCTCCACTCAACATTGTCAAGAAAAACTCAAAGGGTTAATACAACCCCCCCAAATGTTAATACAAAGCTAAACAATTGGGGTAATTGAGAATACCCCAAGAGGGGTAAGATATGTTCAGTTGTAACTCCTGTAGATGTAACACGCCTCAACTTACTTAGTTCTAATTAAGTTATCTTGATAACATATTAACAACCTCTATTTGGGGGGGCTTTCTTTACGTAAAGGGACACTAGAGAGCCATCATATTTCACTTTAGTGCTTTTCTACTTCAAACAACCAATCAGAAGCGTGAATTATTGAACCATAGAGGAGTCGAGCAGATGCAGCCCTGGAGCTGCAGCTTCTCTCTAAAGTGAGTGTTTTTTTCATTTATTTTGTAGGTAAAAGTAATACATATACGAGCGCTTTCACATGCGTTGATTGCTTGGGGGGATGTCTAGGACATAGGAGTGTCCCGTTAACACATGTATAGGAGTAGTAAGCGGCGGTTAGCATGGATACATCTATATGTTCATAAAATGTCTGCATTAGAATTTGTAGTTCAAGGTGAATGTGAAAAGGAATTTGGATATCCTAAAGACCAAATGTTAGCTGTTTTCGACCCCATAGAGGGAAGAGAATTAGCAGAAGTCTCTGAGACACGCGTTCACCCTTAATTTTCTACATTCGTGTAGTAATTTTTTTTTTGGATGTAGTTATTGCGTCAAGACCCACGAGAATAAACTAAAACCTAACAATTTTCTAACAGAAATGATAATTACCATAACTGTACTTATTGCAATGATTTGTCTTCTACGGGCCAGTGAATAGAAACGGCTGAATCCTATGTCAGATCTTGAAAGGTAGCACCCCGCGCGGCAGCGGCAGATTGACATAATGGATAGCTTATTAAAAAATGAACAACAGATGTTAAACTAAACTCTGTCTGTGATATCATAATTAACCAAATCAATCAGCGAAATGTCTGCCAAGCGGAATCCTGCTTCAGTTTAAATCATATAGTCGTGAGTTCTACGCCATATTAACTCGTTTTCACTGCATTGGCCTGATTCTTTATGAAGAAAATGGAAGGATGGGGAAATCTTATAATATTAACCATATATTAGAACAGAAATGTCTTGGTCCGTGCCAGCTCTGTTCTTCTATAGTGGAAGTGAGTGAGATGAATTGTCTTAGGCCAAAGTAACTCATGGTTTAGTAAATAATGCCCACGGAGACTATCTACTGCAGCAGAGCCAGGGCCCACGCAGATGGAAAACCAAATGAACCTTGGGTGGCTCCAAATACTGGATGTGTTCCTGTACCCTACATTAATACCAAGCTATCTAGTGGCCTATGGTCCCCAAGCTCTGTAGTGGTCCGTTGGGTAATATTTCACCCCCAGTCAATGTTTGAGACCAAGTACATCCC
This sequence comes from Sceloporus occidentalis, assembly GCA_023333645.1. Taxonomy (NCBI): domain Eukaryota; kingdom Metazoa; phylum Chordata; class Lepidosauria; order Squamata; family Phrynosomatidae; genus Sceloporus; species Sceloporus occidentalis. Next base: position 1,367,987 of record JALMGF010000136.1, on the reverse strand, counting down.
CTTCCCCAGCGTTATTGCCTATCCTATAGACTAAGTACTCGCATCACAGAAGACATCAGGGATAGAATCCTATCGCTAATGGATCAGATACCCCTATGCTTGGCATAGTTTTCCATTCCATTGGTACTGCAACTCCCATAACCTTTATGAGTGAGAATAATGGCAGTTTGGATCTAGTAACAGCTGGTCCACCGTGGCATTTGCCCAAACCCTACATAAGGAATTTGCAGCTGTTCTTAACCGTATAACTGCTGGAAATGTTACAGAAGCCATGCTTTGGATTGAGTTGGTAGCTGGAAAAGAATTGTAGTCTTATGCAAGAAGGGGAGGCTGGTATGTTAACATCTGGAAATTGTCAATTAAAAGATCTCTGTGGCTTACACCATGAAAAATTCAACTTTTGCCATTAAGACATGTCTGGTCTAATTAGACTCAAGTTGTGATTTCCTGGCGTGAGATAGAGCTATCCTAGAAGAATGTGATGGGCATTATCCCAGTGGATGGAAGGCACTCTTCTCCGGCACCATATGGGCACACAGACATCAAAAACAAATAACATTTTAATAATGCTGTGTGTTGTCTGAATGCCGATATGCTCTCCAGCTTTGTGTGTCTTTATAATCAGTAGAGGGCCTGGTTGTGAGGTTCGTCTTACCAGGAGGAATCCGGAATGCAGGAATGGAACACACTTGCTCAGAACAGAACACGCACAAGGGGCCTGGTGAGGGTAACAGGGTGCTTGGCAGTGTAGCTGTAAGCACGGGTGGTCAGAAGGAAGCCGTTTAGTAGACCAGGGTCGGGATGCCAGAGGTACACAGGAACCGTTGAGATAGCCGGGGTCAGGAAGCCAGAGGTACACAAAGTCGTAGGGAGAGCCGGGGTCAGGATGCCAGAGATACACAGAGTCGTAGGATAGCCAGAGTCAGGATGCCAGAAGTACACGGGAACCGTTAAGCAGACCAGGGTCGGATACCGGATAAACGAGAAAGCAACTAGGAATACTGGAGGGGCTCACGAGATACAGGAAGCACCAGTATAACTGAGCACTGAGGACAAGGTAAGAGAGGTTTAAATAGCCCGGGGGGGGCGTTCCCCGACGTCCGGGACGTGATCGCGTCCTGCGTCGCCATAGCGAATCCAGTCGGCGGTCAGCCTCCTAAATATTCATGAAGCGGCCGCGCACGTGAGCGGCTGCTTCAAGTTCCAACAAGCGGTGCCGGCGTTTCTGCCGGGGGTGAGAAGAGGACGACTGGGAGCTGTTTAAGGTAGGTGCCTTACACTGGTCTTCATGCTGAGTCCCCTCCTTTGGGATTCTGAAGACTAGGCCCTGATGGATTTCATGGGACCCATCTGTATCAGAGCAGGAGTGAGGACACTCACTCACTGACACAGCAGTATTCTGAACATTAGAACTACAAAGTTCCTCCATCTTAATCATAATCTGAAGGGAAAACACAGGTGGAAAAAAGTGTGGCCATTGTTATGGTGGGTAATGACAATGTTTTTAAACCAAGACAGATACAAAACGGTGGCATAGTCCTACTATATCACCCTCGTGTATCAAAGCATCACAACATAGATGGCCCCAAGGGTTTTTAAATTCAATTTAACACCCCCGTCCCACCAGGAACAGAATACGCGAAGAGGGCGACAAAGGAATGGGGTCAGTGGTACCTATAGGCTATTTGTACAAAAACTGAACAGGGAATGGGGTGACAGGGCCTTTACACCATGGCTTACTGCATTACCCTCAACCCACCAAGTACAGGAAGGGAACATGGGCTATTATTTAATTACCTATGTTTCTAGGGTGGTATTGTTTTGTTGCTAAATTTTGAGAGTTTCATGAGAAGACATGTGAGTTTTCAGACAACTTGGATTTTATTTTTGGATTATTTTGGATTTTATATATTTCTATCAAGCACAGTACAAAATTTTATAGATTTTTAATATTTAAACAGTTTACGGCAAGAAAATCCTGCTGTGAGGCTACCACACATTTTAATTTGCTGAAAAAGGTAAAATAAGGAATTGTTGGAGAGGGTGGTAAGAGAACATAAAGTCAGAGAATGTGGATATTCACATAGACTATGGGGTAATCCAAAGAGTGGCTTCGAACTATACAGCCCTTACAGAAGGCAGAGTAATTAGGAAGGCATGTCCAAAATGGACGATCAGATTCCACCAGCTTTCCATTAACATTCTCTATTCAAGGGACACATCTTGGTTTCTAACGCTGCGTTCCAAGCCCCGACTGTCAGCCAAACACCTTCGAACTAATGCGGACGCTGTTCAGAAATGAAATACGGCTGTTCCGTCCACGCATGCCAGATTAATCGGGCTGCTGGGTAGTTCACACACCCTATGAAATGCACGATGATTTGCTGTCTTTCTTCACATCCAAAATATTTTTGACCTGTTGCCAAACTATTCTTGAGAGGGGGGGGACAGTCAAGAAAACGGGACCTAATGAAAGCTCGAGTTAAAAGCTACCTGCTTTAAAAAAAAAAAAGAAAGAAAATGCTGGTCCCAGCTGTGAAGCATCTTGGACCAAATGATAGAGAGAAAAAAAATCCCAATAATAAATCCCCTTGTAACTGCATGGGGGGATTCTGTATTTACCCCTTTCCCCATCCTCAGCTATTATCCTTCCAGCAGAGTCGGCTCCAGCTCTGGTTTGGGGAAAGCTGCAGGTGGGGGTCTGCACGTGAAAAGTGCTCCTATTGCTTTCAACGCTTTTATTGTAACATTAATGTATTAAATTTGACTATTATTATTATTATTATTATTATTATTATTATTATTACCTTTTTAACCTTCTCCATCCCAACAGTACAGGGAATGGGAGGACATAGTTAGGCATATTCCTCCTCATATGATTAAATGTATATTTTACCTCCCTATCTCACTGAACATGGGATGTGGACCAAGGAGAAAGAAGTATAAGTGTGTCCTATGCTTTTCTATGTTTTTTTATACCTCATACCTTTAACATACCTTATTGCGGGTGTTTTTGAATGTATAGTTTGTAAATGTAACTGTGAGTTGGTAGTGAGTTTAACTTGGCTGGCACAAATGACTTCGACCTTGCATGCACTCGCCCTTTATTTAAAAAAAGTCCAAGCAGAATTTTGGTGAACAACGGTGGTTGTTCACTTTTGGACCAGTTGGCATATTATAAAAAAGGGAAGGTTTTATTCACCTCAGTTTATTCTCCAAGTGGAAGACAATCTCCTGATATTAATGTGCATTATACAAGGTTAGTTCGGACACTTTATATCTGCAAGAATGGCTAAACTGTTCTGCATAATTCATAGTCAATGGGGGAATAAACAAGGACGTTCGCAGATACATTGTTCAACTCCAGATAAGCCGCTTATGGAGGAGAGTAGGAGATTTACAAAATTATGCTAGAATGGAGAGTGAAATTTGCACTTGATGGCAGGGTATAATGGTTTAATGGCTTTGTTAGAATATTTGCTCTCACTTTTTACGTGTTTCACTTTATACCCCTATCAGATAGTAGACACCTTTATATGACACCTATTGAATATCTTGTTCTTTGAAGTGTGGGGTGAAATTCGGAATGTTCTTTTATCTAACCCTTTTTTCATAACCTCCACCTCTGGTCTTATCGCAGTTCACCATCGTCAACTATGTCATAAAGCAGATGAGTCGGGTAATGTACAGTCCTGTCCTGGCCATAGAAAGGATATGAATGTTTCTTTATGATCTTGCAGAAAGGATAAAAGTTCTGTTTTTACAGCTTGTGCCGTGGAAACCTACAGATAATCAATGAACCTTAAGGACAGGAAACGCCACCCAATTTATAGGGCTGTAAATGGTGTCCTTAGGCCGCGAGAAGGTTGATATCCTGAAATACTACAATACACAGATAATATACGTCATTGAAATTATTCATTAACCCTTTGGAGCTTAAGGAGCTATGGACTGCATTGCAAAGTGTTTCGCTCAAGATGCAGTCAGGGCCATCCGTTTGCGAGGATTGTGAATAGACGTACGTGGCCAAGAAGTCCACCTGGCAGCCATATTTGACTTTTTTATTAAAAAAATCTCTAAGCATTAAGGACCTCATGGCATAGAAATAAGAACTGAAAAAAACATTTCAGCTATACATTCTCCACCAGAGCAGGCTGCACAATGTATAGGTGAAATATGTGCGCTATAAATCATTAACTTACATGCGTCTTGTAGGTGGAGTCCATGTTCAAAGGGTCGTCGGTTTTCGTTGGGCAAGATTTGTTTTATCTGTGTTTGAAAGCCCTACCTACCCCATACAGTGAGGGTAACGATGACAACAAGACATAACTTTCTCTCTGAATTACAGATGATACAGTGTAATATAGATAAACTATTAACCCGAGCCATAACCGTTATCTTAACCAAGTGGGTCAACAGGGTGAATGTTATCCAAACATAGTAGCAAAAAGCTGTGACGTCACACATGATCACGTTGCAACGCTATGTCTGCCTGGAATGTCGCGGGCGGTGCGGTTCAGATAAAAAGCCGGATCCTGGTGTTGAATGAATTTAAGGAGAAAGATCTTTCATAAGTTCACAAGACGTTCATTAGATAATGTTCTATTCAAGCTCAATCCTTCTTCTCGCTCAGGAGCAGCCCCTATGCTGCCATCTACACTATCACCATCACATATAGTTTACTTTTAGTAAAGCTGCCCTTTTTACCACCATTTTTTGTGATTTAGACTCAAACCTTAATCAGTCGTTGGTCTCGTCTTAGATTCAGGAGCCGTATGTCTATCCCATGTATGTTTAATCCCCTCACTGTATTACCCTCTACCACTTCTGCTAGGAGGCTGTTCCACTTATCTACCACCCTCTCAGTAAAGTTAAACTTCCTTACATTCCATCTTAACCTCTGACCCTCTAGCTTTAGATTATGACCTCTTGTTCTCGTTCTCCTCCTTTGTTAAATCTCTTTATGTATTGAAATGTTTCTATCGCGTCTCCTCTCTGTTACATTGTTTCACGCTAGGGTGTGTGTGTGTGATTCACATTTTTGCGTTTTTGTGTTTTATTGTGTTTTTCTGATGGAAAATACCATCTACTTACTCAAAAGGCTATCTCTCAAAGAAAGCAATGCCTTTCCAGTCTTGGAATGTAGTGTTTATTATGCTAAAGCGAAATCATTTGCAGACGGTGTTTTCCACTCGCCTCTTTAACGCAATATGGTCACTGAGACAGATTGGCGTAGTTGGGTGTAACCCGATTCAAATGGGCACGATCACTCGATACGTAAATGTTGCCAATGGCGGGGCTTGACCTTAGCAGATCTTTCATATAGGCTCTGAACCTTTCAATTGTTCTAGCTGGAAACTCAAATTTTGAACAAATTTTGGTTTTCTCGTAAACCTCAAATCCTTTATTAGGTTTTAAGAATTCCTTGCTCTGAAGTTTTGGGGGAATGACTTTGTTTCTGCTTGTATAGCATTTTTTTTTACAAAGATGGAACAAGGGTAGGTCTTCTGATCTTGCCCCATTGTGCGGCGGACAAAATGTTAACCCCTTAAGAGATATTGATACATATGAGTACATGAGGAGATTAAAGACTTGATCGAGGCGATCTAAAGTATAACGTCTCCCTTTCGTATGTCGAGAATTCGAGACGGCTTTCAAAAGACACATAATAGTCAACTAGACCTTAAAAATCTATAACTCAACCCAATGCCTGTTTAATCACCTTTTGTTCTGTTCCAACACTTTCTGCTGCTTCAGGTTCTATACCCTCAATAACGCTCTGTTTTCCTTATATCGAAAAGCCACAATTATACTCCTCGACCGCAGGCCACTCGACAAAGCCAGCAGGGAAGTGTTGGATTCCGTTTCAAAGTTTTGAGGCAGTTGGTAGAGTTCCGACTTCGGTTGGACATCCAACGAGGGAAAAATCGTTTTTTGCAATTGTTTATGTGCAAAAGAGACCAAAAAGGGGATCATATTATCGCAAAATCAGCATTATTGACCGAGATTCAGAATTGAATCTAGGATTCTATACATTTCAAAATATGTCTATAGTTTTTGTAGACACACTGGAAAAAGGAACAATGAACTTGTGGCAGATCAGGCCCGTTCGGCCCCCGTCTAGTCGCCCGTTTCTCCTGCTGTAAAGACTCAACCCTTAATCAGTCGTTGGTCTCGTCTTAGATTCAGGAGCCGTATGCCGATCCCATGCATGTTTAATCCCCTCACTGCATTACCCTCTACCACCTCTGCTGGGAGGCTGTTCCCCTTATCTACCACCCTCTCAGTAAAGTAAACCTCTGACCCGTCTAACCAAAATGGACCTTTACTCCCTGTTTGGCCACTGTTTTGGGATTATTGACAGTCCGTAAGCTTCCAATAAAATTAAGAAGACGCTTGTTCAGTTCGGTAGTCGTTCCTCTTTTGTTTAGAATTCATAATAAATAAGTAGAGAAATAAAAATAAATACATTAATAAACCCCCCCTGACTTGCAGGCATTCACTTGTATTGCGACACATTCCATGGAAGAGCCAAAAACTAAACTGCGAGTAGCATCCTTCAGCATCGGTAATACGATCCTAATGCAGGCGAGTTTATGATCATCCAGAGGAGCCTCTTTATTGTCTCCACTGTGTCTTTGGGAGAACATTAAAACGTTGGTAGGATGTTTTATAGGCAAGGCTGACAGGGCGCTCTCATCGAGTGTGACGTTTGGGACCTGCAAACAGAAAGGGACATTTAGGTGAAATGGATTCACTTTTTCGATTCCAGAAAGCCGTCACTATTTCTGGCTTTCAAAGGGTTAAAGGGAACCTTTTGTGAGATCTTCTCGAGATCAGCCAAAGAAATGCGTCTCTATCTGTCCAGAAACCTTGGTTAATGCAGATGTTCTACTTGTCCATTAAACCATTACACCCATTTCATACGTGACACCAGGTTGAATGTTACATACATGCAGAATGCAAACGTATTCAGTAGGATGAAGATCCCAAAAAAAAGTTTGCAACACATTTTAGTGGCCCAATGTTCACGGAAAGTCAACTAAGCTTTCACGACCTCAGAAACCCTTCTCGAAGCTCCGAAGGGACCTTGTGCATCATAAACTTCTATTATAAACGTATCATAAACTTCTAGACTCCTGCTGGTGATCTTCTCTGGGATTTATATGGAGAAAGACATTGCCGAATCAGTAGAATCAAAGTAAGTGTTTAGGGTTTGTCCACTCATGAGTAAAAAGTCAAACAATCAAATAAATGCAATTTAAAATAAATAATAATAAAACATTTGTAAAGTCCCAATGAAGAGTTAGAAAAAGCATTTTTGGCATTTTTTGACAGCTTTCGACATTTCATGTTACTAAATATTTTTTCTTCAACATGAAATTTCTTTAAAAAACGGAAACCTATAACTATCAGTGTCTTCCTTCAAACTGTTGAAGAATCCTGTTTTCACATCGTTTTTTGCATTCCATATTGTGCGATATTGAATATAAAAATCAGTAACTATGTTTCAAGGTTTTTTAACAAACACATGAAGTTGGCATAAGATCCTGATATAGAAATTATGGTCACCTAGCAATAATTGCTAGAAGTTCTAGACCTTAAAGTTCTTTCATAATCATTGAATATTAGTTTAAACCTTTTTGCAATATTAAGATTTTTTAAATATATATTTTCTTTTTTGCTTTCCTAGGAGTTTCTTATTATCTAAATCTTTTTTTCCCAATAGGTTAAAGGGTAAGGAAAGGTAAGGAAAGTTCTAGAAGTTCTAAGGCCAAATTCTGTCCCAAAGCCTTCCAAGACTATGAAGTGGAAACCTGTTCAGATTTATCTGGTATGATCAGTATTAATATTCAGCTTGTTCGTGAATAATATACCCAAACAGCGTCACTCGTCATTTCTGTTTAGTGAACCCAAAGCCATTGTGACGACGTTACCAGCAAGTCCCAGCCTCTTCTAATTGATCGTTGGCTGGGTCTTCAGATTTTTCTTATTCTTGGAATGTGTTTGACACCCAAAAGTAAACTAAATAATTCAAATAATTTTTAATAAAGTATAATTTCATCCCCCGTCTAGTCGCCCTTCTCTCCTGCTGTAAAGACTAAAACCTTAATCAGTCGTTGGTCTCGTCTTAGATTCAGGAGCTTAAAGCTCTACCCTCTACCACTTCTGCTGGGAGGCCGTTTTATTTATCTGCCACCCTCTCAGTAAACCTACATTATTAGAACCAATTGGTTGCCACCATTAACGTGCAGCTCCACTTGAATATTTGGCATGGGTTGTTAAAGGTCTACTAATTAATGGCAGTCTAATTATTTTATTGTAACTAAGGCACACATGGTAAATATGTGTATATGGCTCTGTGGCACTTTCTGCGTGTGATTCTCCAGGAATACAGTAACACGTATGTTCCATATCTAAAAAACAAAAGAGAATACAAGTTAAGTGGAAACACATGGAGCCGAGCGTTGGGTAAGGGCCCAGCACACCGCATGGACATCCTACTCGCCCTATCTCTTCCTCGTTCCTTTATATCTTTGTGTTTATTCTCTTCTGCGTCCCACATGAGAAGAAGTCAAATTAACTTTCTGAACTGATTCATATTACAATAACACAGTAGTTTAAACAAAAACAGCTAAAATAATATGAATATGTCATATGGATAGCAGGCAGCATTACGAAGATAAAATGCCGTGGATATAATATGCTTATTGAAAGAGGGGGAAAGAAAGAAACATCTGTCTTATGATTTGACTGGCAGTTTGATACAGCTTGCTACAATGTGTCATTAAAGTAAGGAGAAGGCATAGAGTTTTTTCTTTCCAGCTGGCCTTGGTTATCAACTCTCATCATTGTCGTCCCGTGGTTTTTTTGACACCTGATGTAAAGGGAGATCTGTGGGTTTTAAGGTAAGGAGCATCCCAGCTCACCAGGAGCTTTAAGGTGTCGCTCGCAATGATAAAGACCGCACTTCATATATATCTTAAAGAGGAACTCTCAACAAATTAACTAACAATGGCTTCTGTTTTTGCAGACTCATCATCACTTAACCCCTTAAGGACAATGGGCGGTCCCTAGACCCATTGAAAACAATGCATTTTGAGCCTGTACGGGCTTTGTCATTAAGGGGTTAATGAAACGTTACTAATGAAGTGAGATGGGTGGAGGAGCACCAAGGATGATGGAAGGATAAGGAAAGGAGCAGGTAAAGATGGATCATGACCATTGTAGACACAAAGAGTGGCCCAACTTGGCACCTGATACAGGGACATTCCAGCCATCATTCGCATCTGAATGCATAAGAGCATAAAAAAGTCATCAGGCGGCCGCTGGCCTTAAAGGGCCGGGGCTGCCCTCTACTTGTTACAAATGAATGGAGGGGATTCTGCAGGAACAGAGCCTTTAAACTGAATTCAGCCAATAGCCTCTATCAAAGCACATCTAAGCAGATCTTGATCCTTTAGGTTTATTAACGAGTTCCCCAGACCATTGGCTTCCAAATAATTCAGATTTCACATGTATCCCTTTAGCTTTGTACCCTTTTCTGTTCTGCCGCTGCTTGTAAAAAAAAAAAAAAGAAGTTTTGGGCGCTTTGAAGCAAAGTTAAAAAATATGATTCTAAAGCTTCTTTTTATTTTTTCTCATGAGCAGGTAATCCATATGAGATACATTTTGTTCCCTGTTCGTGTGTTTTCCTTTGAAATGGATACATGGCTTCCGCGTGAATCACACGAGCCAATATTTTTATTTTTGGTAAATTTGCAAAGAGTATTAGGTAACAGTTATTTATTCTACGCTATATATGATGTGGTATTGATTTAATAATACCCTAAATATTCAGCTGGAGGGTGCCAAGGAGACACGATCCAGTTCCTGTTACCAAAATGAAGTACTCAGGAAGCTGTCTCCTGATATTTGGGGAAAAAAAAAGCCAACTTAAGCCATTCCAAAATTTATAAATCACGTTGGGCAATATTTCACTGCCTTCTTTTTTTTTTCATGTATTCATCCATTTTTTACGACTTACAGAATATAAACTGTTTGTATCAAAATGTTTTATTAGTCTAGATAGTAGATCCAAGGAACACAGTCGCAGAGTGTTTGCAATAGTTTAGGTGAAGCCGGAAAGTCTTTTCAAAACATACAGAAAATGAAGTTAAAATCTAAATTAAGTAACTGAAGAACACGTCGGGGGTTATCTGTTCCATGGCGCTGAATCAAACAAATTCACTTACATTTGTAAGCATCTTTATTTTCACAGTATGGTTAAATGTAAATTCAGAGGTCCCTCTCCTTAAAAACAATGGTCATAGGTTAATAGTTCCATACTAAACCAGCATTTGTAATTGAGATCCTCCCCCCATTTAGCTGCGTCGGGCTCTGCCGCCTAAGGCCTGAGTCTCGTTGGCCTAGGCCTAAATACATCATTGCAGGGTGGTCTCCAAATCCTCCGCCTCAGGTCTTAAACCCATGAAAAACATCTTGGTTTGTAGACCATGTTTACAAATTATTAGTCTGAGCCAATGGAGGTTGCACAATACTCCATGGTAGATGTCTACTCCATCCAACTCTACAACCACAAACTTGTTTTTAGCTAAATTATGGTTTATTCAATAAAAATCAAGTTGGCGGTTGAGTTTTTGAGCCCAGTCCAACTTATATGAGCTAATTTGACTTGATTGGTAATTAAGCGTTTAGTGAATTGAAGTAGTTGATGGAAACAAGAAGATTGCATGGTGGGGGGATTGCATTTCGCTTCCAGCCGAGGAGACCACATAACTGGCTAAAGCCAACTCCATAAATCGAGGAGAGGCATTTCCTACATCACCAAAATACATGTACCTCTTTGATTCTGAACATGAACTCAATGTTCTTCCATACACCCCATAAACTCCTCGACATTTGGAATGTTGCTGTTTAACAGAAAAGAATTGCTAGTTTCTTACATTTATTGTAATTAAGCTAATAATTTCCAACGCCGTCTCTTTGAGAAGAAACAATATGCTAATTTACACCTCCGCCGAGCTATTTCTTTCAGATGCGTTGCCATTCTCGACTAGCTGGAAAAACATAAATAGAATATTAATAATGCAAATTGAATAAAGAAAAATAAAATGTGACAATTGCCTTCTTATTTTTTCTTTGGCAAGATTTTACGACCTGAAACATTAACATTACGTTGGATTCCAAAACAAACTTTGGGATGTATGGGTTGGGCCTACGTTTCACACGCCAATTCGGTTTCTGTGCCATAAATGTTCCTACTGTTAAAGTCTTGTCTTATAAAAGACTTTCTTGTTTCGCCGTTGGGCAATTGGGTTTTTAAACCTGGCACCACATTTTTAATGCATGTGTCCCACTTGGATCTTCAATGTTTCATGTCATCGTATCGGTGATGACCCATTGAATTTTTAAATATAATACCATTACCATTATTCTTTCCAAATGCACGTTGGCCAAAACACTTTTCGAATGGGTATTTCAAAAAGTGGGTAATGCACTTTTTTTATTCAACAATATCTTCCAACGAAGGACAGGTGTGAGTGATTACTGAGACGGAACGATCATTAACAATCGCTTTTCTTTATTACGTTGCCAATGTATGCCTTATATAGAACATTATCTGTCTCCATTTGGTCTCTTAGAAGGCATTCAACAAAGTTAGACCCTCCAAGCTAGCCCATGGTAGACGTTAAGGTGAAAATTTGTGTCATTTCATGTTTTGTATGAATCTCTGAAGCCCTGATTTCTGAATCTGAGCTTTTTTCACCGTTCAATATCAGAGTTTGATAATAATTACAATGTATCCACAGTTCTATAAAACTCAAATCACTGAACAACATTGATTTTTGACCGTCTAGTCAAACAAATAATTACGCTGAACGTCACATCAGCCTAGAGTTATTTTTGTAATTTTTGTAGTTTTGGAAGTCCACTATGAAACGTTATATGGGGGTCGAGGGGAAGTTTTATTTTGATTCCGGCTAAGGAGTATTTTGTACCAACCATGTTTTGGAGCTGAAACGTGGTTATGAAATTCATAATACAGGAACAGATTTATGTTGAAATCTGTGGTTTTGGTCTCTTTCTTGCTAAACAGGTGCCGTATCAGATTTGCTCTCTCCTTGGTATTTGGCAGAAAATAATTCAACGGGTATCAGATAATGAGAGGGGCTTACTGAGTGTTTGCAAAACGTCTTGGACACGGGACGGCGAGGCTAGAGAAGGAAGTAGCCAATAAGTATACTTTTTTTTAAAATGTAGTGTGAATAAAATAACTTTTTACTGGACATAGTTCAATGTTCAGCTCTCTTCTTAGTTAAAGTCATCGGTCTTATGCTCCTTCTCTATGAATATGTATTCACGTGTCTTAATGTTATTGTCAATTTTAAATATTTTTACTATCCCCTTTTGTCTACTAGCACTATATAAATAAATGTAATGTAATGAATTTAACGTGGTTCTCACCTTTTTGTCCCAAAAGTTTCCATATCTAGTGAGGAGTCTCACAGACTGATCCATAAGTAGCAGAATTATTGATTAGGCGCAACTAATGTAAAAGAAGCCACATTTTGGGTTGACTCAACTGCCAAAATTACAATGTTTATAAAAATATGGCTCCTTGTGTGTTCTCAGGAAGTCAGACTTGAGTTGAGTCAGCAGTTGGGTTTAAAATGGGTCCCGGCCTTAACCTTAACTTGGCTCTTTAGGAGGACATTAACATTAAACCGACATACAGCTTCATAACCAACTTGACTGCTGAATTACAGACCCGACCACCAACATGGCAACAATGGCCGACAGACTTTAAAGCCAACTTGACATCAACTCAACAAGCCGCTTTAGGAAGGCTCATAATGCCCAATTTAAGAGCAGTAGACTCAATCCAAGAATGGGCTGTTTAAGTTGGATGAGTTGAGGGCTATCGAGATGTTAAGTCAGTAAGTTAAGTCAGGAAAGCAGAGAAGACACAACAGACAACACAAACCTTAGTGAGAAGACTTGCCGTGACAACTAAGCTCCATAAATAGGCATAAATCTCAAATGTATAGGTTAAATCCTCATTTTAAAGGTGGGTTACAACTTACAAGTTATATTTTATAGTGATTCAAAGCAAATTAGACTCTGGTGGGAATGTTTCGTACCCCAGAGAGATATTCCAAATAATTTGGAACAAGATGGGTCCCAGCTTTGCTTTGCTAAGGAAAAACACATACAAGTGCCAAGTGGAATGAAATGGCATGTTGATTTTTTTAAATTTTTTTTTTCTTTTTTTTTTTTTCGAAACAGGAGGGCCGAGAGAACTCACAACATGCAAGAGTTCCAAAACTTGTTATCACAGGAGAATTTTCACACAGTTAAAACCTATTTCATATCAACTTGTCAATCCTCATTAGTTCCTGGCGCTGAGTGCCAGGGAAAATTTTCAGTTTCTTATTTCCAAAATATAAACCTTCCCCTCAAGCACTGGGAAAAATTAAAATGAAATATGGGCTCCACGGAATATTTTTAATCAGTCTCCCGGAGAAGCCAAAAAAAAAAAAGGTCTTTAACGAAACGAAAAAAAAACATAACGACGATTTCCAACATAGGAATTTATTTTTAATCATTCTATAAAAAATGCATTGATGTTTTTGGAATTTTACACAATTTGAGGTTCATAAAAATATTTAAGGAATTATAATGAGTTTGCACGTCCTAGTGTTTGTACAAAAATCTAAGATCTTTTCCCTGATTATTTTTGGCTTTTTTTTAAAGTGTATTTACTGCCTCCCTAGTGAAATATTACTGTTATGGGAAACACGCTTACCCAAAATCATGAAACTCCTATAGCAACAGACCAAAATATTTTTTTTTTATATATTTTTTTTTACATATCTATGGTAATTGGAAGTAACAAAGAATTGACCGCTTTAATTATTAAAAGCAAAATTAACAAGTCGCCTAAAAGTGTAGAAGGATATATATCAACACATTTTTGCCATCAAAGGGTAATTTAGTTGCTAGGATGCATTAGAATGTACTTTATGATTCTTTTTTTTTATCCATATAAGAAGTGTTCAAAAAAAGTTTTTCTTTAAATTGATAAGATTTTATTGAACTTTTGACAGAGAATAACACACTTAATTTGGCAACCGACTATATGGCTAATGTCCATTGCCAATGAAACTCTTCAACGTTCTGTGCTGCCCTGTCTTTAGCCTTTGACAAGGCAGAAATCTCTAAGTCTCCTTGGAGCAATAGTACTTCTTGGAAATCCAAAAGAATACGTTTCTGGACAGGATCAAACCCAAATATGTGACAATAAAATAACAGACGGGGGCAGAGAGAGCAGCGGAAGCTGGTTTCTTGCTGAAAGCCATGGATAGACTTCTCCTGGACATCGATGTTGCCAACATTCCAAGGAGCCACACAAGCTAAGAGTTCTTAGCGGGGTAATTATTTTGTAATCTTCAAAAAACTGCAAATGAGAACATATAAATATGAACATATTCACTAAACCTACTGGTTTAATTAAGCATGGTGAAGGAAAAAACTCAACCTAATGTCTAGCACAAGAAGGACCAGTTGACCAGTGGTGTCTTCTGGCTTAGGCCATTTAGGGTTAGGCACCTATCGCCCCTTTAGAACCACTGTTCAGCTGGTCTGTTAAAGGGCGATCACTGATCTCCCCTACTGGCCCACTAATACTCTGGAGTTCTGTGCCAAGTTGGCAGAATCCTCCATAGTTGACTTCCACCGAGCATGGCGCACCCTTAGAAAGCAGAACGCTAGGACATGATGTCACATCCTGGTGCTCAGCAGAAAGGAAGGCAAAGCACAAGGGGTGGTTTGTTTTGTATCATGTCACTGAATTAACCATGTATGATGAATTATTACGATTCCACCCATCAGGCAAGAGAAACCCTACAGAATCAGCCCTTCAATAAGCATGGTTACCTTGGGGGGATGAAATTGGTTTGATTTCATGATCCTTGTAAAATCCAAATCTTTGCTGAAAATTAATATTTTGACCTTCTAAAATCTAGTGTCGTATATATAAATAAAAATATACATACAAATATATATGACATGGAAAAACAAATCAATTTCTTGTATTGTCTCACCTATGCAAAGGCTGAGTGGACCAATCCCCCAAGCAATAGGGGATGGATGGCTTAAAGGGCACCCTAAAAACGTAAAAAAGATGGCTGCTCCCATGGAATACACAAAAGAAGGCTTTCTAATATATGTTGTCTACTTTACTCTGGAGACGCCATCACATTGGTTTATTTAGTGAATAGAACTGGATAATGTAGCCTTTGGTAAAATACAGATCCAGAGTCCAATGCCAGGCATTCAAATTTAACCAAGGCTTCTTGTAAGCGAATGCATCCTGTGATTACGTGACCTTCTCATTAGAGGTCAGAAAAAGGAACATGGGATTTCAAGATGTTCCAAAAGTGGAAAACACAAAATAAAGAACCTACAAAAAAGAAGTGATTTGGCAGTGATGAGTTTTAAAAAGTGTCCACGAATATTGTTTCTGGAGACGTTCCACGAGTGAAGTAAGAGAAAGCAAAAGCCAGTCCGGGAGGCAAAACCAGTCATCCGCGGCCATTAAACGTGTCCTAGAAAACAGGTTGGAAAGTCAAAGGAACGAAAAGGAGGACATCCAGGATTTGTGTCTAAAGGTGTTGACAAGGAGTGATATATTTCAGAGCCTTGAAGCAAAGTACTAATACTGTCCATTATTCCTTTCTCACACTTACAGTAATTATTACGCGAGACAGTCCCGTATTTCACTGTATTTTAGTTTCTTGTGCCAAATGCATATGGGAACTGAGGTAATCTTTTTTTTTTTCCGTATTAAAAAAAACCAAAAAAAAACCAAGGAGCAAGTGTGCAAAAAATTATGTTACGTTTAACCGCTACTCGGAAACCAGTAAGGTTGCTGGAATTTGGCGGAACTCGGATTCCAGTCAAAGGTTCTATTTATGTATTCTTGAGGATGGGGTCAGTTAAGAAACGCCAGAATAGAACAATGTGACCAGAATCTAAAAAAAGGCAGGAGAGTATTAATTGAAGAAGAACACTGAACCCTGGGTAACCAAGGGCTGAAAGCATGGAGCGCTTTGCTTTATTATAGCAATAAACAAAAGTGTTCTATGTAAGACTTCATGTTCCAGAACTCTTCATGGTATCAAACAAGAGCATACGGCAATCATTGGCACATACATGATAATTCCCGTGCATGACATCATCAGTGGATTGAGCTCCTGGTCGACTAGACCATAAATGTGCGGATGACTAGGTCTACTTCAGGATAATTACCATATTGTCCCGATTATAGGCCGCACTTTTTTTCCCTCCTAATTTAAATATTAAAATTAGGAATGCTGCCCTAATCGGGGTTTAGATATTTTCAGTGTCCCCCTTCCTTATCCGCAGACCTCTTCCGTGCCTCTGTCTCCTTTCACACGGCTCTGATTCTTCTCTTGCATCTTCTTGTTCTGTCTTCTTTCTTCAGTCTTCTGTCTTCTGTCTTGACTCCCAGAGCACTTCCGCAAAAGGGTGGAGCTTCCCGGCGCACTCAGTGTGCCTGGAAGCTCCGCCCTTTAGCAGAAGTGCACCAGGAGTCAAGACTGAACACACGGGGTCAAGCAGAAGACAGCACATAAGGTAGGGAGACGTTAAGAGAGAGTGAGAGTGTGAGAGTCCACGGGAGAGAGAGAAAATACAGTTTGTGCTTTCTAGTAATGTTTTTTTAAATTATATTTTCTTTAAGCTAATATCAAACTTTAGGGGTGCAGCCAATAATAGGACACGGCCAATATTCGGCACAATACGGTACAAAAAGTGTTGCAAATGTAAAAATGTATCCTTATGGATTATTTCTCTATGTTGTCAGTTCTGCGTGATCGATAGCATCTGGTTTATTAATTTGCTTGATTTTTTTTTTACATAGAACAATATATAGAATATACGTAAGCAGACTAAATAATTATATTGATGGGTAAATGGATATGAATTGTATTGCTGTGGAACCATGAGATAAGGGACATCAGGATAGCAATGACACATTTTGGGCTCAAAGAGGTACAACCCAAAAAAACACACAATATTTGGCTTGTAGACAATAGGACCTCCGATGATTAAGGCCACCAGTGATTCATTAGTGGGTCATGGTATTTAAACCCAGCCTTTCTTTTTTTTATATAACTAATGGTGGTCGTTTTTCTAGAACCCTTTCTGGATTTGGAAGGTTGATACTGAGCTTGGGGTTAGATAAAAGTTCACAAAGGAATTTGACTTACATGAGTTGTATCTGCTAAATAACCCCACAGCTGCAGCGCAAATGAATTACACATCGCTATAATCTCAATTTCCACACTCCTCGGAATCTTTCAGCCCTGGCCGCGCACACCGGGCATTAATACACATTAAGGGGGATCATGTTAACGGCATAATTACTGAACTGTTTTTACTTTCTGATGCGGCTTTACATGAGCTGGGGGGGCTGCAGCCAACAGAAGGGCTTTTATTCAGAGGGAGCTGAATGTTAATCTCTACTTTGGCCAGGTGAAGTCAGTCTCGATAATATCTGATAGAGAATCGGGCAAGTCAGACTCTTAACCCTTCCGCTGCTAAAAGCTTTTGGGAAGAATAAAGGTCTTTGTCCTGATTATCACAGACGTATTGCGAGAAACGTATACTTTGGTATCCATTTGGTAAGAGATGTATGCGAGCCATTGAGTCAAAGTACAGAGAAGGTTTGTGATGAGAGAGAAAGTCACTCCACGTATAATGTCCTATTAAATATAATAATATATTATCCAGTATCGCTGGCGAATGCATGTACTTTATACAATTTATGAACATTCTATGGCTATCTAACCTCTATGCAGGTTAAATTAACTAGATACAGCTCATTATTACCCCGTAAGAGACCCGCTATCCCTAATACCATCAACTGAAGTATTCTTTTACCCCCTTTATATCAGCAAACAGGGTTAATGTTGTAAATGATTATTGTAGCAGAAAACGGCAAATTTTTAATGGAATCTCTTCAGAGGCGTACAGAGGCCCTTTATCACTCCCATCACTCCTGTGTTCCAATGGCCCTTTATCACTCCCATCACTCCTGTGTTCCAGTGGCCCTTTATCACTCCCATCGCTCCTGTGTTCCAAGGGCCCTTTATCACTCCCATCACTCCTGTGTTCCAATGGCCCTTTATCACTCCTGTCACTCCTGTGTTCCAATGGCCCTTTATCACTCCCATCACTCCTGTGTTCCAATGGCCCTTTATCACTCCCATCACTCCTGTGTTCCAATGGCCCTTTATCACTCCCATCACTCCTATGTCCCAATGGCCCTTTCTCACTCCCATCACTCCTGTGTGCCAATGGCACGTTGTGTTCACTGATCCAAGTTTAAGTTTAAAATGCTAACTGATGGTTAGAAAAACCCTTTTGCAATTATGTTACAGTCAGAAATTCTGAGTGACCCCAAAGTTTTGAACAGTTGTGTATGTACAGCAGACATATTAAGCAAATCATTTCGTACATTTCTTTTAAGTATTAATATAATATACAGCACTGTATGCGGGAGCCGCCAAATCTATATAACATAAAAATAGTGCATTAAATAAATATAAAAATAGGACAATTGTTGGATTGTTTTCGGCTATAGATTCAGATATGGTTTTATCTTAGATGTGAAAATTCTCTTTTAACCACAATTCAGCATATGTTATTCCTCCGGGCTCTATAGAATGCTTACTAGTGGGAAAAAGAGCCCGGAGTTCATGTCCCTGAAATGAAAACTTAAAAAGAGGGATAATTTTGCTTAATTTTGCATTTTATCTACATATCTCCATCCAGTGCATTGTCCGCATTATCTGGATGATAAATAACTGAAAAACAATCTTGGGCTCAAATGCACCGTTTTTGTTTCAGCTCAGTGTAGAAAACTCATTCTGACATCAAACAAAAAATGCCCCATTTTGTGTCTTTGTTCTCAGTTTGCTGCAGCTTTACATACACGATTCTAACTCTAAACATGTTGAACTTTTTACAGATCATCTGCACCAAAACCTTTAAATAATAGTGTTTTATATTGAAACAGATGTTGAATCCTTTTTTTTTCTCTCAAGGTGCGCAGGTAGTAATAACTGTATCACAGCTGCATTGCAAGACCTTTATAGACTTTCCTATAATTGTACCAGTTCTATAATTATCATTTCATACATCATTGAACAGACATAGAAATGATGCACGCAACAAACCCATCTCCTCTTTCTCTCCTCTGCTATACATTTATACGTATTTGAATGCGTTTGTGTTAACCCCTCCAACTAACAGCACAGGGGGGTGGAGGGAAAGGGTTAAAAGTTGGGCCTGGGTCCCCATTTTTTTAATTTACTACAATTAGCATATTTTTTTAATAGTGGAATTTTGCGAGTTGTAGACGAGGGCATGCGAGTTTTAAGCCAACTTGCGTAAACTCCTTAGAGTGGCATGCAAAGGAAAAAAAAAATCCCTGAATTCAAGATAAAAGGTACCATATGCGACCCTAGCACAGAGTAGAAGGAAAGAGACGGAAAAAGTAAAAGTAAACTCTTGTAATGATGAGATCATCTGTGTGTTTTATGGAAACACCAATCTTTGATGCTACCATTCCAACAAATGTTTAAGCCATGAGGCAGAGCCCGTCGAAGAGAGTCCATTGAGCATTCAACCACGTTCCAGAGATGGCACACCCTGCTCGCGCTGACGTTATTGTCCTACATAGAACGCGCAGGGTTCATTCTCCGCTGGGAAGATGCAATTACGGAGAAACCGACCTTCATGCGTGGGATATAATTACCGTTTAGCATTGAGGAATCCTGTATCGGGAGTGTAAAAATGTAACAGCTCACAAAGGCTTCCCTTGGGGTGAGGTAATGTTTGGGCAAAATGTATTGTTCTAAAATATTCAAGTATCATTTACAAAGGTCAGAGATGTGATATAATACACTTCAAACGAGCCAAGCTTGTAAAATAGGCAGCCCAACGCCGAGAACTCGATGTATCATCATTGTGCAACTACCGGATAGTGAAAACATTTAAAAAATATGTACAGCAATATAATAAAACAAACACGTGAAATTAATTTAATACATTTAAAAAAAAAGATATTTTTAATATAATTGAATATAGTATTTTTTTATTTGAATATTTGGAAATTTGTCAAGAAAAATTGTAAAAAAAAAAAGGAAAACAATAAAAACATATATTTCTATCTAGGATGTTAATGCTTGGTATAGAGCCTGACATTAGACCAAGTAACAAGAGATCGGGTCCCACTTTATAGCCTTTCCTGTACTAACTAACTAACTAACTAACTAACTAATTAACTAATTAACTAACTGAGCAAGACTAAAATGAATTATTTGTTGCTCCTGCTGTAAAGACTCAAACATTAATCAGTCGTTGGTCTCGTCTTAGATTCAGGAGCCGTATGTCTATCCCATGCATGTTTAAATCCCCACACTATATTAACCTCTACCACCTCTGCTGGGAGGCTGTTCCACTGCTGCATTTAAACATATAACTGGAACTTTATGGCTTCTGGATCTTCATTTCCTTTCCCTTAAAGAGAAATAGGGTGATCGCATATGTTAGCACAGCCTTACAGGGCGAAAACCTGCATGTAGGAGATGAATAATGTCCATTTGAAGACCGAGAAAACATCTGTCATCAAAGCTCTGGTAATGTGCTCTAGGTCAAGGAAAAAAATCTGTTAGGTTAGCGGCCTTTTAATTCCGCGGACGGAGGGGGAGGGGGTGTGCTGATCCTTGGAACTGTCGCAAAAATGTTACGACCAAAGTTTTATGAATTGTTTTAAATAATGCTGATAGACAGGATGTGAAAGAAAATCTATAAATATTTGTGTTATTATAAGTAGATTCAAAGACACAAAACGTTTTATAGGGCCACTGTTTGAATCAGATTTTTTAAGTGTTTTTTGTCCAAATAAATTGATTGAGAAATTTGAGATTTCTTTACGTAACATACAGATTTAAGGAAAGTATGATAAATTAACCCAAAGTTGCATCTTTACAAAAGTATCCGAAAAAGAAAATGACCTCAAACTACTGATTATCAGAATGATGAAGTAAGGATTACCGCGAGGGGTTGGATTGCATGTTGGTAGTTGGTAGCCATTAAAGTATATGGTGGCTCCAGAACCTTATTTTCCAGAAAAATAATGCGATAGAGCTGACCGTTTTTTATTAAATTACAGTAATAGTCACCAAGATGACCATCAAGAAATTAGAAAATTTGTTCAATGATCAAGAAGACTACAAAGAATCCCAGGATCTCTGTAGCCAAATGAGGTACCTTGCTCAGGTGAGATTTACTGATCTTAGATCTTGGTGGCCTTTGCTAAGGTGAGACTTTACATGATCAGAAAAAAACAGAGGGTGGACAAGGGTGTCCACCAACTTTTGTTTCATGCACTCCATCAATGCCATCTAACGTTTTCACGTCTTGTGTTCTTGTATCCACACCTTGGTTCTCACAAGTTTACCTTTTAACTTGTAGGGTTGCCAGCTGGCCTTCAAGTGGACAGTTTCTGAGTTCAGGTCCTACTTGGTAATTTGTGAATGTGGCCCTGACTTTAACGGTGACAATTTCAGTTTTAAGTTTAATGGCTATTGTGTGATTCATCTGTTCACTTGACCTTTTTCATTGATCTCGACCTGGTTTTTGACTCCTGTGCTGATGACTTGGTGGTCAAAATGCAATTTTCCATTTCCTGTGTCACAAAAATGACTGATCTTGACCTGAGGACTAAATGACTCTGATCTTGACCTGAGGAGTCTCGCTGGCTTTTTTTGACCATAGTTGAGCCTTGTTGGTTGCCCAAAATCTCACAGGGAAAGGGAATGTTGTAGGAGAACATCTAACAATGGTGTTACCTTGTCGTTCCATCTGTAGATTGTAAGCCTGAGAGGAGGGCCCCCTTTAACTAATGTATCGGGTCTTCTTAGTCTGTCAGTTCTACTTTTGTCCGACCCTTTGAATGTATGGACTATGAGAAGTGCTGCAGAAATTGTTGATGCCATATAAATAAAATTATAATATTAATAAATAAATAATAATTATTTGTTTAAGGCTCTGAGAAAGAGGGATAATGAAGCTTTGAACGTCGACGTGGCCGGTGGCCAATGAACGCTACTCAAAGTTTTTGGCCTTATACTGTACAATAATAGTTTAGAGAGAATTTTAAGTTATTTGGTGCAAAGTATGCCTAAAACTACTGGGATCCAGGCCACCCTTACACCCTCCACATGACTGATTACAAAAAATATTAACTAAACACAGCCTAAAGGAAAGGTTTCTAGGTAAGCCGTTTCAGTTTCTATGAAAAACATTCAATGTACAACGTGTCCTATCGAGGAATGATGCCAAATAATTTCTATGAACAAGGAAGCGCAATCCTGGTCCAAGTCTAAAATTCCCGTCCAAGCCAATCGAACGAGCAGCTCGTAAAAGCCACCCTTCAGATCTATTCCATCGAGGAATCTCTCCCAAGAACTTGCTACGATAGATGAGAGTTTCTTTCAATTTCCTTATGAAAACTTGAATATGTAAGATAAGGGTCAGTACGTTACGAGAACTTAATAAAAACTAAACCTCAGATTCTGAACGGCTTTCAAGTAAGATCCACAGCATCCCATAACATTTAATCCAGCGCAACTTCTCAGGCAATTGCCAACCAAAGGTTCTATTACGTGGTCTTTGGAACCTCATGAAAAAAATAATGGGCCAGACAGCGTGAGGCTTTTCTGCCTCCCATTTCACATGTTTTTAGGTTACAAATCAACTTAACAGGACTGGCTCAATCATATGACACATTTTTAAAAGACAGAAAAAAAATATCTCAAAGAAGCAATTTATTTGTATTAGAGATCCACCTAACACTGGGAGCCACCACTTGGACTTCATGTTCTCGGGATCTGGATGGCTCTTCCTGCCAATTAAGTTAACGATCATTAAATATCTGTCCCTCTTTGGTGGTAGATGTTTGTTTAGCCTTACTAAGGGTGGGAAAGCAGAGGAGGAGACTATGTCAGAAGAGGAACAGGGATCAGCAAAGTGTCCAGGGAACATCATTAAATTGTCCACCAGAGACCACTGTAAATGTCCACCATGAGTAATGTTGGTGCCCACCCTTGAAGAGGAATCAGGTAAACAGTCTTTTACTTTTAAATCAAGTAAGTCCAAAACAATAATTTTGATTGATTAATAACAAAATTATTTGTTGAAATTCAAACTTAATTTGCCCAAGTTGGATGGGAATTGGCTTCATGACCTTCATGACCTATATGGCCTTACATGACCCTAACCTGGGGAACAAGGGGTACCCTAAAATTCCCTTTTGCCATAGGGACTATTTGGCTTTCCTGGACTACTGTTGGTACTCTTGGTCTTCATCTCAAACGTACCATCATCTGTTATGTACCAACGACATTGACATGGAGTTTTGCTGCCATAAATATCAATTTGTGTCAAATTTCATGCTTTTTCCAAATCCTTTTTACTTAAAGTTATAGTTCTGTCAGACCCTTTGAATGTATGGACTGTAAGAAGTGCTGCGGGAATGACTGGGCTATATAAATAAAAGATCATAATAATAATAATAATAATAATAATTTTGTTTTTCTTTGGAATAGCTGTTGTATAGGATTCGGAATAGTTAATTAAAGACATGAGGCAACAACCACTTTTATTGTTATTATTTATTATTTTTATAAATGAAAAACAGCAGAAATGAGCTCATTATGATGCATTTTGGAAGATCAGTCTGGAAATCAAGCGCTTTGAGAAGTGACAGGCATTTAGAATCAAATCGCATCCTCGCCATCCTCTTTCTCCCTTTTTTCCCCAGATACCATTTAATAATAATAATAATAACAATAATACAAAAAATAACTCTTTGATTTGACTCCACATTATAAAGGGCCAATACACGTCAGCTGACACCATGCATAGACAATAAGGAATTATTTCTTGACACAAACTTAACTAATAATACCCCATTATATATATATATATATATATATATATATATATATATATATATATATATATATATATATATATATATCAAACAACAAATTTATGGCTTTTCTTTCCAAAGGCTTCCATTTTCTCTCAAGTCCAAATCCCTCTAAATGTGCTTTGTGTGCATCCTACCACTTACTGGCTAGAATGATGTATTCTGAAAAGAAACAAATACAATAGAATTTTGAGCTGTTTTCATTAAAAATAGAACCTTTTTTTTTACACGGAGCACTAATAGAGAGGAAAATAAGCTATGTTTGTCCTTCCCAAATGAACCGAATTCTTGGTCTTTATTCTGGATTCGACAAGCAGAACAATGATTCACCGGTGCTTTTGGGCCAAATATGACTTTAAGTTGTCATCCTTAATCATTCAATTTTGTTTCTACGGGAAGAAAAAAAAAAGAATTCTGAGCGCCGGGATGCAGATGGGATGATGAGGCTCAGAAACGTGTTATTTGCAGAAGGACAAGCAGAGGAGAGCCTGGGGAGAAAAACTTACTAAGAGGTAAAGTTATTGAAGGGTAAAAAGTACTTTGTAATCCTATGGCTGCTCCATGTCAGGTTACAGAGTATACTTCGCAGAATAACGTGATTTGGGGGGATTTTATCAGATTTTATTACCCCTGATCCCACCCAGTGGTGTCCTTTATGAACATCATGTGGGTTTTTTAATAATCTGTTTAACGCTGTGATTGCCAGACGAAATGGGCAACACTGTCTGACAACCCTGTGTACAAATGTATCTCGAATCTTTGTCACTTTCTAAATGAGCAGGTATTAACCCTTTAATAGACATACCTGGGAACTTGTGGGCTCCGGCTCCTACCCTTGGGGGATGCAGTCATAACTGACCACAGTTGTCGGTGGGTGGTCCCGCTGACAATGCCAGCTGAAAAGGGGAAATGGGTGGGGAGTGGGGCGTGTCAGGACCCCTTTAAGGATTTGAGTGTTGACCTGGTAAACCAGAGAAGCAACTCTTCTCCCGGGGTTCTCCAGGCCAAACGCAAAGAGTCCCCAGGTATGTTAATAGCCCACCATGAAGATTCAACACCAACATCATCCAAAGACTACGTACGTAGGGTATCAGGGAAAGTAATACTAGGACATAGTGTTAAATATGGAGCAGCAGGGTCATTCCATTGGTTTCCATTGCAATTACTCCACATCCTCGGCACCGAATTCTTAATTGTCACCACCTCCAGACCTTAACCGGTTAATAAGACTCCCTGCCCATCATACAATAGTTCAAGGAATTTGGCCTCATGTTACAATAAGTGGATGAGAGTTTTAGCATCCAGACGTCGTGTTTACTCGTCCCATAGCGATGTAGAGTTCTTTATGGACTTCTTGGAAAGTCATCTTTCAGTAAGTTCACTTCTCCATCTCTGGATCATTTAAGCTGCTCATTCCTACAGTTTTATCTACTCGAATAACAAGGCAAGTGCGTTCGATCTCAATCTTCACCAACCCAGCTGGGCAGAGAGCGTTCGGAGATGTGTCCGCCGTCTCAACACTAACTTTAATGGCAGCGGATTAGAAGTGAATCCTTACAAATGGACACATGCTTTTAGAGCGTGAGGAAACGGAGCACATTTCTTGATTAATTTAAATGTCAATGATATCGGGGTATCTCTCGCCATCAAATCTGTGGCAACAGGTGACAGCTTTGTGTGCGATCGTCTATCACTGCTCTGGACACTTCGTGGAAAGTTAAAAAGAAACCTATAGTTTGTTAGAAAGGGTAACAACATATGTTTGTTGGCTTATCATGTGGTTGGGGAGGGAAAAGGGAGGATAAACATTGAAGGGATTCTATGAGTTTTCCAATAACCTTGCACCTGCCGTGTCGACTGATTCTATCTGACAATAAGACATAATAGGACCTTTCTGGAAGCTCAAGGGGCGATATCCAAGGTCTCGGTTATATTTAAGATAGATACATATGTACAATTAAAAAAAAACATGATATGAGGCATGAATATTCAAACATAAATACCAAATATGCACATCTCTGGCACCGCTAGGCACATGCCTACTCTTCCTAAAGTTGATGCTGACACTTCCTTGGCTGTCATAAGGGGTAACATCAAATCGTTGCTTGCAAATGGGAAAATAATGAGCAGCCCAAGAGCATGAACCCAAAGAAGATCCCTTAAACGCGTCTCTTTATTTGCCCACACTTATCATCAACTGAACGCGGTCCTTAAAATTGGAAGTCATGTAAGAGTTAATCTCTCTTCTTTGTTTAAAATGTTTCAGAGCTTGGAGCAAAAGCCTCGGTGAATGTAAAGCCGAGGCTATAAGCTTATAAGTCATAGGGCGCAACTTCCTCTACAGGTCAAGCAGGTTAACGTATTCCTTTGTCTTTTGTTTTTATGTTCTGTTGGCTCTTTTCACCTTGGATGCCGTGACCTCTTGGCACGTAGGGGTTTTGGGAAGGGGTAGGCCTTGAATTTGAGCAACCGTACAGCTGTAGGTGGAATGCGCTCTATGGAACCATTGTCTCGGAGTGAGAAAGAATTCTCCCGAACATTCTGACAGCCTTACAATCATGCACGGGCAGGTAATTACGACTTCCTTTGGTGCCAGCATTTCATTCTTCTGAGTTCTGGAATTCTTCTAGCGCAGGTGGAACATTAACCAACAATGGCACCTGTATGAAAGCTTAGAGAAAAAAAAAGTAAAGTACTAAAATCTACCGTTCTTTCCTATTGAAAAAAATCATTTTATATTCAGATTTATATTTTCCAGCTCTTTAGTTGTTCCACTTTGTAAATATTTCTGACATTAATTTTCTGATTTCTCTACACATTAAATAATTCTAAAATCTGCAAAGTTTAGGGGTTTATTGCTTTCTGGACCACTATATGGACAAATGTATTGGGACACACCTCTTAATTATTGAAATCATGGTTTGGGCCACTTACATCCAGCGAAGGAAAATCTTAATGTTTCAGCATACCGAGACATTTTGGAAAATGCTCTGCTTCCAACTTTGTGGGAACAGTTTGCGGAAAACCTTTTTCTATTCCCAATGACTGCGCCCGGCGCACAAAACAAGCTCCATAAAGACACGGTTGGATGAGTTTGTTGGGGAAGAACTTGACCGGCCGCACAGAGCCCCGACCTCAACCCCATCCAACACCTTTGGGATGAACTGGATCGGAGATTGCGAGCCCGGAGTCTCATCCAACATCAGTGCCTGTCCTCACAAACACTCTACTGGATGAACGGGCAAAAATCCCACAGGAGCTCCCCAAAATCTTGTGGAAATCCTTCTCAGAAGAGCTGGAAGCTGTTATAGCTGCAAAGGGGGGACCAACTTCATATTAATGTCTCTGTATTTAGATGTCATCAAAGTCCCTGTTGGTGTAATGGTCAGGTGTCCAAATACTTTTGTCCATATAGAGTATATCCAAGCCGTCTGATCCAATATCCTGAGTGGCCAAAATTGCAGACGCTGTAAAAATCCAGATATTTGAGTGTCCTATTTTAAAAAACATAAATTATAGGTCAAAAGCACATCTAGTTTTAACACTCTAGCTAATATATGATTAGTTGTCCTTCAAAGTAGCCTTGTGCATGTCTCTCGAATTTTAATCGCACTTATTGCTATCAGTTATTCTTGAATGGTAGGAAGTGAAGGCTGCTTACACCGTGCTAATGAACATTCATTTCCTGTTGGAATTAGTGACAATTTACTAAAATAGATTTTAAAAAAATCTTATATATTGGTCCAATGACTTTACTTTTTTGGGCACCAATAAACATTCCTACCTTCAACTAAAACCTCTAGTTTCATTGTTACCTTGTTAATACCAGTGGGTTTATTCCGTTAATGATAGCACAAGTCCAGCTGAAACCTACCAGTTACCAGCCGTCGTTGTGTATAATGGAGTGTTAAGGCATAAATTAAGTTACATCTCTCTTTTCTTGTGGCATTTAAAGAGTTAAGTGAGCCAAAGCCAGTGGAGGAGATGTCACAATCCAAGCCCTTTTTTGCCGAGACAGATTTCCAAAAATCAGTCAGGTTTTATGCCTTTTCTTATGCTATTTTTTTTTTTTAACGAACCCATTGTTGATGACTGCCAATGGCGAATATTTCTCGCGCAGGTTCGCATACATTCCGCTCTTTGATACAGAAGAATCTTGGTGCCTGAAGAAGCATTCTTGGAAATGTAGCTGCGCAAGAATGTATCTGGTCTGGCATTCTTTCTAATAACACGATTCTTTCTATTTATTTCCCAGAAATAATTAGGTTTTAATGCAATAAATTACTATATTAAAAAATGTAATTATCTGTGAGAAATACATCGAATGATCCAGTAATAACTTTTTAATGAGTAACTGCAACACCTGAAGACATTTTAATTAATAACTGAGACAGTTATTATTTTTTAAATGGTATTGTATTTAGTCCTGGAGTCGAAAAGGATCTATTCACTAAGTAGTGATGCATTGATGCAGAACACTAAGGTATGATGTCATATGCTTCAATGCATCGTGAGGTGGCCACATGGGAGCTGATATTGACGTCTACAATTGATTCTGCAGCTTGATGTACTGACTTCATTGGGCATTTTCGATGATGTCATCGGGCGACCCAGAGTTTCCTGGTGACGACCCGAAGACCAGGAAAAGCGTCACTTCTCCCGGAGTCTCTGGGTTAAACCCAGAGAGTTCCCAGCTATGGCCATTAGTGATCTTTTCGTAAAATAAGTCAAGAGCTGTCCCATAAAAAGATACAAGTAGAATAAAACAAAAATAAAGTTAAAAAAAATATATAAATATAAAAAAAGTAAAAAAAAATAATAAAAAACATTTAAAAATATTTTTATTGGTAAGGTACAATAGAGCTGTGTTTATTCTCATTAGTTTTCCCTTTGGGACCCAAATCTCTACGTCCCTCTCTTTTTCTCCCTGTTTTCTAGGAGCACAGAATGCTTGCTTGTTACAAGCACAGTTACGTTGTATCTGTCAGTGTGGAGACAATAATAATGGCCCCGCAGGGCCAGACTGGCAACGGCCTACAGGCTCAGGCACCTTACGGCTGGCGGCTCCCTGGTGACGTCGGTGCAACCAACAACTGGATACGCGCGGTCGCACGTGTGCCATATGGACAGTCAGGGCTTGATCCCCTGATTTTTTGTAGTTACACCCCTAATACTTTCTACTCTTGAAGGACGGAAGGCGAGAGCGTCCAGCGATTCCTTACAAGCCTCAGAAGAAGAAATGGTTAAACATCGTCAGCTCCAGAGACGCCGGAGAAACGTCTGGCCGCACAAACATGAAACGTTTTACCAGCGTTGCCAGAGCAGGATGAGTGAATTCCCCCCCGGACCCTGCACAGTAATGTTGTGTCAGCTGTGTGCAGATGTGTCCAGAAGCTGTGAGATTTGCACATGAATGAAATGACGGCTATGCATCGGCGGCCACGTCACGAGGGCTCCATTCCCACTACCCTGAAATGGAATCCTTAGGACAAAATGTTTTATGGTCTTTCCATATTTATAAACAAAAGGCTTAAGAATCAGAAGCCTATCAGTGGCCTCTTATATTCCATGATCCTGATGCCATTGACGTTCTATCCAGTTACATTCTCCAACGGAGCCCTGCGCGGCTTGTGTCCAGGCTAGAAAAAGATCATTTAACCACCAGAAGTGGCCAACCGGTGGAATATACAACATTTCCCACGGAGTTAGTGTCCTACTAACCGACTGGTAGGAAATAGCAGGCCATATCCTCATTTACATCCATAAATCAACATGACTGTGTTATTAACCCTTTAATACTCCATCACACAGATTTGTAGTGAGTCGCTAATAGTGGCAACCAAAAGGTCCTAAAGATGGGCCATATGAAAACTTTTTTTTCCTCCAGAATGAAAGTTCTTCTGAATCGATGAAGTAAGAGTTTCCAAGTATGTCTAACAGGTCTAACATACCCTTTTAGTTTACTAAATAATTACCCCCTGCTTCGAGATAAGCCATATCTGGTAGAGATACTTTGGCCAGCTGGGCAGGGGGAACATTGTAACACTTACGAATTACTAAGAAAGTTCCTCCTGTTTTTTTTATAGGAATTAAGGGCAGTGTTTACAGTTTTCTGGAATAATCTACAGTATATATATATATATTATTGAACGTTTTCAAAAACCCTAAGCACCTATTGCCTTTTATCAGCAGTTAACTTCAGGTATTTTTATATGGCATAGTAATTGCAGAACAAAACCATGTATCACTAATGGTCCTAACTGGTTCTAGGAAACACACATTTTTCACATTCTTTTCATTCTCAGTCTTACTAAGAAAAAGGTCGGAAGAGAAAGTGTAAGTGAGGTTGAAGGGATAGATAGAGGAATGCGAAGGACACGTCTGAAAATAAAGCTAAAACACACCAAAGAAAAACCATGTAGGAGGCACGAGTGTCTGTAGAGTGGGGTAAAGTGTAAAGGTAAATAAAAAAGGGTTTTGGACATTTTTATCTAATTCTCACCCACTAAATCCCATCCTTCCAGTCCAAAGAGTCAAGTTAGGCACCAGGAAGGCGCTGGTTCTGTTAGGTGGTGGAAAGGCGATGTCCATACCTTTGGAGGTTTTGACAGTGCAGGTCAACTTATTATGTGCAGGAAGATTCCATTGGTTTCCTTGGTAACTGCTTATTTTTTAGAACTTCATACACTTTATGGACCTTTATCTTGGCATTTTAACTCAAGGGCGTTAGAGGAAAGGGGCTGGAGCATAGGATCACCTAGAAATGACTCCTTCCCGGTCACATTGATGTCCCACTCTTGGCCATTATAAGCAACAATACTGAGACACATGGCTTCAGAAGAAGGAAGTTTTATTTTTATACTTCCCTCTGGGCAATCCTAGTAGAAGAGACGTATAAAACATGTACTCAATCTAAACAGGGCTTTGTCCTTGCAACATTCAACAAGTATTTGCCTAATTATCACCGAAAACCATCTTATCAAGCCTAATGTTGTATTGCTGTATTGTCACAATGTTGCCAATGACTATTTCATGCCGATGCCATAAAACCCAGTTATAGGGTATTGACACACCTTGTAACGTTTCCCCCGACTCATACAGTCTGAAGGTGACTCCATCCTCCCATTAAATGATATCTGGGCATGCTCTTCTCACATTGAAGTCCCTGCTTGAATACAGGTGACTTAATTTGAGTTGAGCTAATGGAAAAAGCTCCTAAGGGTGGTGGCCAGTCTCACGCAAGCTGTGATATGGCTAATGGATGAATTGTAGTCTAGAAGAAGGTGAAGGCTTCATTTTTTAATTATAATCAAAATTAATATCCCTTTTATCAACTACAGTACTGCGCTGCCCCTCACACTATTATCTCTTTTGCTAACTTTGAATATCCATGTCTTCTGTTGCCATGGGAAACTCAGTTTTTAATAATAAGAAATAAAAATAAATTAACCATCGTTCCATCTGTGCCCCTCGCTACGCGAGAAGGAAACATTGGGTTAGTCTATTTTTTACAGAATTGCCAAACATTCGCTAAACAATAAAGCGAAATGAACTCAGCTAAGTATTTTTTCAGATTTTTCTGAAGTCACGCGGTACGTTGTGAAGTTCAAAGACCTGACCTCTCTTCCTCTGATAAATCGTGTGTTTCAGAAACCGTAAGTGGATCGCCATGAGTGTTCTACAAGGTTTTGGATTACCTACATTTTGGGAACAGCGGAAGCCTTTTTTCTGCAAATGCGGATATATCTTGAATTATAGCGAAAAATCCTTCCAAGAAACAGGTAATATCCAGAACTGCCATGACGTGTACTTGGTGTCATCTACAGGTAACTCGATTTATTTTTTGACACATCAAGTTAGGCCAACTCCCTCGGCAAGTCCTCCATTCACCAAAAAAAATCTGGGCAGTACAGTCCTATCATGCGGACAATACAAGTCTTCTCAAAGCTCTTCTGAGTAGCCTTTGAGTTCCTGCTCAGTTCAACTTTCAGGCTATCAAGTTGGTTGAATCGTATCAATCCAGTTGGAGCGGTCGAGTGATTCGGCAATCCAATGGTGGTCAAACTGATCATCAAATCTATCAATTCTATTGAGTTTAATGGTGTTTTGGGTCAGAACACGTCTTCCTGAGAACTTGAATTGGAGCCTCTTTTCAACGCTACCTGCTCACCATCAGCTCCACGCAAGGTGAATTTCAATAAATGGATACATTTCTGTGCTTTTTCTTAAGAACTCATTGTGAGTTGGCACTTGACAGGAGTCGAGTTGGCACTTGAGTTCACCTCAATGAAGAGACAAGCTCTGCAATGTCCGCAATTATTATAAAATATATTTTATATACTATATTTTACATTTATTGTACACTTGGCAGGAGGGATTAAACCATCTGCAAGAAAAGTATCCACATTAACTTAGGGTTAACAAAATAAATGAATAAGGCAACCCATTCATGGCAGGAATGAGTTGACTTTTCAAGAAATAAGCGTTCGGGAAAAGCTTAGCAACTGAGTAATTAAGGGGCAATTTCCTTTCCCCATCTTTGATTCCCCTCGGTTGATACATTCTTTCAAACATTTATGAAACGCGTAACCTATTTCATATTCCTTGTCTTTCTAACATCTAATTTTGGTAAACATCACCCATC
Organism: Sceloporus occidentalis; assembly: GCA_023333645.1. Classification (NCBI taxonomy): domain Eukaryota; kingdom Metazoa; phylum Chordata; class Lepidosauria; order Squamata; family Phrynosomatidae; genus Sceloporus; species Sceloporus occidentalis. The sequence continues at coordinate 1,335,252 of JALMGF010000136.1, read as the reverse complement.
CTTACATGAGCTTCGAATAGTTTTCTTGCCGCCCGTTATGCTTTATACATGATATAGGGCCAGCTTAGTCCTTCTTGCTGGAGAAGCCTTTTGGGGTTCGGCCCTCCACAGCGCATAGTAAGGCTGGTGAGTAGAAATGTTCAGCCGTTTGGTTTCCGCTCCCGGTGCTTCTCGCTCTTTTAAGAAAGAACCTCTGTGGTGTCCTGTTTCTGAGCAACCTGATAATGAAACTCGTGGATCTGGCAGGAATGGAGAAACGGCTTGAATCTGTTTTAGTAATTGCTTTCTGATGTTCTGCAGCCATTGTATGTTTACCCTCAATATTGAGTTCTTCTGCTTTAAGTCATGAAAGCTTGGCTCGCATTAAGAGCCTTAGCCGGGACACGCTGTTTATTCATTATCCCCGCTCATTCGAAACCCCTGCATTTATCATTGTGTGCCTTCTTTATTATATTCTCGTCTTTTCTGTAACTCGGAAGACGGCGGCGCGCTGGCAGCCGGATAGAAGAATCATACAGACCAGCCGAACATAAGCTTCGCTCGTTGGTTTCCATAGTAACCGGCGAACAAACCTAAACTCTAATCTCCAAGTCAGGATATATAGTTTTGCTAAGTGCGAAGACACATGACGGCTGGGATTTGTTCTCTTCTTCTTGATACTTTGTTGCAGAAGTTTTGCTTTAGTTTCAAACGAAACGGGTCTGGGGAAGTTTTGCTCGTTAGCACATATATATAAAATCATTTTTTAAGCCGTACGTAAAGATTCAGACCTTAATCGGTCGTCGGTCTCGTCTTAGATTCAGGAGCCGTATGTCTATCCCAGGCATGTTTAATACCCTCACTGTATTACCCTCTACCACTTCTGTGGGGAATCTCTTCCCTTTACCTACTAATCCCTCTTTCTAAAAAATCCCATTTATGTTATGTTTTTCATCTGCTTTTGAGGTTTATATGGAATATAAATAACAGACCGGTTAATATGGTGTTCTGCAGCCCTTAGGAAGCATCTGGTGACACAGATCCCCTTCTCGATGGCTCTCTGCTCCTCTCCGACACACACCAAGCAGCTGTAATAGTTTAGCATATAACGCTAGAAGCCACAGCTATATTTAAATCCCCGTGTTTTAAAAATAGCAGAGGTTTTAGCTAATTCCCTCAATGTCTTTTCTTTTTTTTTTTCCCTTTAAAGAACAAAATGCTATTTAAATAAGTTTTATGAAGACCAAAATACATTTTTAAAGGGACACTCCAGCCACAATATGCACTTTGATGAAAGCTAAGTGGTCCCTTTAAATTTTCATGCAATCCCCACTGCAAACTCATACCCATTGCCAATCTGCACCAGTCTCAGTGAGATTGCCCAGAAGAGGGAGTCTAATGAGACCCCCATATGCACAATGGGAGTGTTTTTCTGCCCCTGATTGGCTGTTTCAAGCAACCAATCAGTGGAGCAAAAAATATGGCCATTGAGAAGATGTTCTTCTGCAGGTCTGGAGCTGCAACTTCTCCCAAAGATAAGTTACTTATTAAAGTATATTTTTAACAAAATGTATCTTTCTTCAGGAGACTCCCTGGGGCATTAGAGTGTCTCTCAAAGTGTTTGTTGGTTGTGTGCTCCTCACTGTGTTTTAAGTAATGTTTAGTGTCCATGGCTACAGTTCCTGTATATAACACGTGTATTTCCCATTAACTTGGGCTGGCAGTGGATGTACATTGCTGCCGCATTCACAGTAAATGAAGCTTCTTCACTCCAGCTCCACTTTCTCTACTAGGAGGACATCTACAGAATCAAGATATGGGGTCAACATCGCAACATTGTTACGAGCGGTGAATTAATGTAACACAAAAAAAGAATGTGTGGCTTAGTTGGAAACATAATGGATGAGTGATTAATGCCTGTTGGCCATGATGAAGTGCTAAAAATGTTTATATTAAGCCAAAAGAGGAATGGAGGCTTGAAGAGTCGCGAGGGCACTTGGGGGGCCATAAGATGGTCCATACGGGGGCTGCACAATTCTGTAATTGTATTCATTTGGGGCAAAGCCTTGAAAATAACAATAACATTAGGAATTACAATATATAATTTCACAATTAAGATTAATGTGTTTTAGGGACATATAGGTACATCCATAAGTGTTGTGTTAGCGTTGGTTTTCCTGTATAGACTTCATTGAAATAGCCTAGAATTTAAAGTTCCTTACATTTCCAAGTGTGTTTCTTTGAAAACGGTCTCGGATTGCACGGTGATTTTTGGTCTCGCTGTAGGATTGTGGGGGGGGGTTTTGTGTGATTTTTGTTGAGCAAAAGTAAAGGTTTAATGGAAACACTAGGTTTTAAAACCCCGCTTCACTTTAATCCTGTAAAACACACACAGCAGGTAGACCTTCACGATGAATATGCATGTCCGCGTTGGGACACCCAGTCCTGTTCTTTCCGTGCTTTCTTTTCGAACGGCTGAATCTTAGAAATCTCCTTTTTCTTCCTTTTATGTATTCTCGTCTGTTAAGACTTAGCTACACTAAACTTTTTTTTTTTCTTTCCTCCTCAGGGTTTCACAGCTTCACATATTATTTCATCCTTAATCGAGGGAGACATTCAGCACCGGTGAGATGACTCAGACCTTACTTGGCCAGAATGATGGAAAACTGCAGTTTCAATTTGTTTCAGAAGAACTTTCAGCATCTGAGCCAAACAAGACCATTAAAGAGATCAGCTGTGTGAAGACGGTGCAGCTGGTCCAGCAACGGGAAGGAATTTCCACCCTATACCCTCCGTCGCTTGTTTCCTGATCAATGAATCAGAATCCTCGCTTTCATCTGTTTGCCATGTAAAAGGACTGGGCTTTTAATCACGCTGGAATCACACAGACCTCGGAAACCTTTGTTGCTCGTACGGCCTCAAAGAATCCACCAAAGTTAGGATGGCGTCCAGACCTTTTGTGTGTTTTTTTGGACGGACGTATTGGGTTTGGGTACTTAACTTTAGATATTATAACAGAAAAGACTCTTTGGTATGGGAGCTTGGAAGGGCTGCACCATCGGAGAATGCGAAACCACCCAACAGAGTCACATGAGCGCCTTGTGGGTTAACATAATAGTGGTGGATCTGTGTTAATGCCTGCTCTTAAGTGAAGGGTTTATCATTAAATGTGTTATTATTATACATCGGACCCTTAAAAATATAATATAGGGGGCTTATCACGTACACACTCCCATGACTCTTGCCAGCAAAGGCTTCCATGGGGGAACAAACTGGCTGTAGCACAAACGGCCATCTAGATAATGCCAAGTCCACACATAAACCAAGGGAAACATGGCTTTCTGATACTCAGTGTTCCTCTAGGAGAGGACATAAAGACCCAAAGATAAGAGGAGCAACCAATTAAGCTATCCTCTTTCTTGTTCTGTCTCCATCCACCCCAAAGGAACTGGCCAAGACAGCTCTCGCAACCAGCTCGTCTAGAGGTGGTGGCCTAATACATTGTTACCGAGCGTGTTGGTTTCTCTTACCCAAAAGATCTTTTTAGTTTAACCAACAAATCTCTTCTTATGGCAAGAATTCCGACACCATTATTTGCCATTAACACCTCGGGTTCCTTACCATCAAACAGAACCGTTTCTGTGTTATTTTGTCTGGGAACATAGCACTGCTAATGGAGTTACTTTTGTATCAAAAAATTGTTGCAAAAAGTCACAAAAGAAAACCAAAAATGTGGTCAACAAAATTTTTAGGGCTGCTAAATTACTTTGAATTTTAAAATAAAGGTGTCCAGAAGGCAAAGGTTTCATAGAAAAGGATATGTGAGTTTGTTTTGGGAATCCATATGTTACTCCGTGCTGCTCTTGGCTGCCCCTGAGAAAGGATGATATTTTTATTAGGGTCGAGTACATTTTTTTTTTTTGCCAAAAAAGCAAACATAAAAGTTCCCACCTTGTGCACAGGAATTCCCAAGGGAACATCCATATTTCACACCAAAAAAAATAGACAAAACCATTGTAGAAACAAACATAAAATGCAGCTTCTGGGAATATTTTGCTCATTTTAGTCTAAAATAGTTTTATAAAGTTTTACACAAGGTAAAAAATTTTGGTTTTTTTAATCCTTTTAATCCTCTAATTTATATAATGTTTTCATAAATGAGAATATAAGGAGGAAGTCGGAAATTTTGTTTCACAACTGTGAAGAAATGCAGACAAAGAACACCAAGAAATTCAAGCTTTTATTGCTAAATTCTTACTAAGCACAAGGCCTTAATCAAAGAGATTTTTTTCCCTTGAGTATAAACCCTAGTGCTGTATACAGTAATATAACTCCCCAGCGCTGTATACAGTAATATAACCCCCCAGCGCTGTATACAGTAATATAACCCCCCAGCGCTGTATACAGTAATATAACCCCCCAGTGCTGTATACAGTAATATAACCCCCAGCACTGTATACAGTAATATAACCCCCAGCGCTGTATACAGTAATATAACCCCCAGCGCTGTATACAGTAATATAACCCCCAGCGCTGTATACAGTAATATAACCCCCAGCGCTGTATACAGTAATATAACCCCCCAGCACTGTATACAGTAATATAACCCCCAGCGCTGTATACAGTAATATAACCCCCAGCGCTGTATACAGTAATATAACCCCCAGCGCTGTATACAGTAATATAACCCCCAGCGCTGTATACAGTAATATAACCCCCCAGCGCTGTATACAGTAATATAACCCCCCAATGCTGTATACAGTAATATAACCCCCAGCGCTGTATACAGTAATATAACCCCCAGCGCTGTATACAGTAATATAACCCCCAGCGCTGTATACAGTAATATAACCCCCCCAGCGCTGTATACAGTAATATAACCCCCAGCGCTGTATACAATAATATAACCCCTCATACGAATGGCTAATATGCATCTGCTTGAAAACATTATATTATGAAAGTAGTAATAAAAATGAGTAAATTGCTACATTTATTATCAGTTAATAGATGCTGCCATCTTTAGCCAAATGAGGCACTCAGCAGAGGTTTTTAATGGGTGGCTTATAACAGAACATATAATGTTATCCAAATATGATACTTCATAACTTTACTTGCCAAGAAATAACGAACAATTATAATAATGATGATAAAACTGCAACAATAATACAATAATCTCACTTTTAAGGATTTACAATGTACTACAGGCCAAGATGCGCTGCTAAATCTTGTGGGTTTTTTTTAATGGCAAAATTAAGTCATGCAAACTCATGCTGACCCCCTACCCTTACACACACATCATGTTCCTCATCTCCCTCGGACCAGTAAACCTAGGCTCACCCCTGACACTCTAATATCATACACGTGTACGCACACTAACTCCCACATATGAATGTTAACACCAAATACTAACACACAAACTCATGCTAACACCATACACTACCATACACACACAGCACACAGTAACATGCTAACAACCTACACTCACACATACACCGTACACTAACACATGCACACTCTCACTAACATTATATACTAACATACACACATACACACTAACATCGTACACTACCACATACATACACTCTAACACCATGCACTCATACATGTACACACACACAGGCACTCTCACTTTGTCTCATCATCACTGCAGCTGGTAACAGGCGTGATGAACAAAGTTCCCCTTTAAGGCACATTGCACCGGAGTGATGGGGGAGACACTTCGAAGGAACGTATCGTTTCAGTACTATTTATATAATTTCTGCTAGCTTTCCGTTCCAGTGATATCTCACGACCTTGCAGGTTGTCTGGACCGACCTTCGTTGCTAATGTTAAATTAATAACATGTCTAGTTAAGAATTATCCAGATTTAATATTAAACGTTTTTTATAGCTTTATATTTTAAGCTACAACACATTTCTTTTTAAAGACATTGCATTTATATTTGGCTACATAATGATGAGCATGTAGCTTTATTATAGCTTTATAAATAGCTTTATTCCAGAAATATCTATCTAATACAATGAATTACAATGCAAAGCTGACCGTTCCACTCTTGGTACATTTGTACCAGGACTGTTCAGATAATTCCTGGACTATTGGTAGCGATAACATGGGTAAGCGGCCATTATTAATGAAATAATTAATTTTATTAGTTTTATTTAACAGCGAACCTGCGCTGAATGCTGGCCGTTTCAGTCTCTCTGAGAGCAAAAATAAAAAGTTGCATTTTATGGAGACAAAAAAGGGGATAACCGGCCAGCAAAAATGATCCCGGGGAACGTGGAGGAAACGAGAAGCCATTTGAAGTCCCCGAAGCGCTGTTTTTGTTTATTCTTTCACTAGAATCTGATACGTTTCAGCATTCTTATTGGTTGGCAGGTGTAAGGAACGCCAAAGTCCATCCCCCGGCTTGCGAAAAACATTTCAGATTTGTCGAAAGACCAAAGTAGCAAAACTCGGTTTGCTAATCTTCATTTATATCCCACGGAGAATAAGTCCACGGAATGAGGGTTATATCACAGAAATATGATCCATTTAAATGTCCCTTAACCCTTTAGAGCCACTGCTACGTAAGAAGCTCACTGCACCGGGAGGTTATTCGTCACATAGGTTTTCCCAGCTGAAAAGAGAAGCAAAGATTCCGATGACCATTACAATTCTGCATGGAATCTTTCAGGCCTTCCAATTTCCAATAATTAAATGGTTTTTTTGGTTTGTTTGTTTGTTTGTTTTTTTACGTCGTTCCTAAGCGAAACGTTGTCAAAGCTCCTGACAGTAAGGCCATTGTATGTACGTCCATTCTAGGGTTTTGTTTAATTATAGATCCACAATAACACATTCTGTGGGGTCCATGTTTTATGGACAACCTGCTGGTTTATTTTATTTTATTTTTCTCTTTTTCCCAAAATATATAATCCTGTGGTGTGTTTTAATTAGACGCTTAGAACTGCATCCTATAGCGCAGGACTTCTCCCTACTGGAAGAGTACGGTCGTAGCTAATTCAGGGCAAATGAGACCACCCTGTTCAAACCACAATGTGGGGAGGACATTCTGCCAAATGCTGGCCGAATCGGGTCTCCTTACTTGATACGTTAAGGAAGTGGGAATCCAAGACCCACTGTTCAGAGAGTGGCACCGGGGATGGGTGCAGGCAAGACGGAAGGGAAGTAAATCGCTTCCTACTGGAGTGTAATGAGATGAGATGGACTCGGCGTTACCTTCAAAAGATTCTTGGGTCAAAAAGAACTTGAGAAACTTTGTTGCCAAAGTCAATGCCTTTTTATAGCTAAAGGAACCCTGTAGAAGAGAACATATTAGGCTGGTGAAGACATTATCAGTCACATAACCATGGAACTTTAGCTTTCAAGCCACGACTAGTTGGCTACTGTTACTAGAGTAAAGGTTGTCTGTAATCCCATAGCCAGGCAATGCCAAGGAAGACCATAGCTAATAAACCTTATCATGTTTCGTAATACCGAGGGGGCACGAGAAGAACCATATGACAAATATATAACCTGCCGACAGATCGGCCCCTTTCGGCCCCCGTCTTGTCGCCCGTTTCTCCTGCTGTAAAGGCTCAAACCTTAATCAGTCGTTGGTCTCGTCTTAGATTCAGGAGCCGTATGTCTATCCCATGCGTGTTTAACACCCTCACTGAATTACCCTCTACCACTTCTGCTGGGAGGCTGTTCCACTTTCTACCCACCTCTCAGCAAAGTTAAACTTCCTTACATTACATCTTAAATGATAAATTTACATTGGATATTACATGAGGAGCGCAGTGCCTCGTAACACCACTCGTAATCACATGCAACAAACATTTATTCCAAACACGTTCATTTTCTCCATATAATATTTAAATTCTCCCATTTTTTGCCTTAAAAAACTCTTTCCCTCTGCAGCATCGATGGCCAAATTCGTGGTGGTGGAGGTTTAACAATACCAAACGCTAGAGATTTAATCTGATTCCTGGTGCTTTTTTTTCCACGTTAGTAAATAATTATCATTTTTTTTTCTTTTTTTTTTTTTACCCCGGGCAACATAACACAACTTCATACACAATAAATCTTTATATGTAGTCTTAAGGAATCTTATGGTAGTACCACAATCTAATGTTTCCATCCTGGTGGTCAGCGTCGTGCCAGAGTCACACCCTACAACGCAGCAGACGGAGAAATCACACAGAACTGGCTTTAATTAGATAATGTTCAGAATGTGTTCCCTTTCTCTTCAGTGTTTTCGCTTACTTTTAAATAATAATAATAAATATATATATATATATACAGCTCCAACTTCAAATGGAAAAAGTTGTGCACGGAGGGCGAGGAGATCCAAAATGTTTGTAAAAAAAGGAGTTTAAAGTTTCAAAGTGGAGATATTTTACTCTGTGCTTCAGAGAAAGAAGTGAAGCCCTGCGGAGATCGTCAACGTCCTCCGAGATACCCGAGTGGAAACATCTCCTGTATCTTCTGCGGGCACCAAAAAAACCCCCCAAAGGGCATTATTATTGATTATAAATTAACGAAACCGAAATTGTTCCATGACCTTGCAGAACATTTTAATGATACAAACCTCATTTAGTCTGCTTGATTTTTAAGCACGAGGGTTCCATTCAGACATCATAAATGGTTTTGAGGAGCGTATTTAATCTCTTAGAGTTTCTGGTGCCCTGCTCAGTCTGAATGAAATGTATCTCTTTGGTGACATTCCACCAGTGTCAAAGTAACCCACGTAAAGAGCATAAAAACCCAACTAAAGACGCTCATCCGGATGACCTGAGGTCAAATTCACCCAAGTGATGAGCATTACCGAGCTTTATGGTAGAATTCCAGGATTAGGTTTAATAAGACAAACATGTCCATGGAAGAGTATCTTCGGAGAAATAAAGGGTTACAGCCAGGGGTTAATTCCATATTCACCAAACCGTTTCAACGCTATAAGTCAGCCGTTGGGAAGTTGTAAAAGGCACCTGTGACCCATTCACATGTAACGCGATGGATCTGTCCTACGTCCGCACGTCTTTTTTTTTCTCTCTCTCTTTCTTCGCTCCTTCCTAAATTTCCACCATCTGCGGTGATATCACCGAGCTGTGAGTGCTTGTTTCGAATGAGCTTTGCTGGAGATTGTGTACTCAGGTGCAAGCTGTTGTCTGAGCTCATTGCTATAATCATCGCCAAGAGTTTTACATAGAGGAGTTAGATGCCTCTTCCATTCCTTAGCACCTTGGCATTAATCTCATCCCGGGGGCCACCACGGCCCCCCCCCCCAAAAAAAGCCAAAAATGCAGAAGGACGTAAGGAATTATCTGTAAAAGTCTTGATTTTGGCTTTTGTTTTGCATGAAATGTCCTCCTCCGTGAGGGAAATGGGAATTACAAATTTATGTTTTTAAGACTTTTCTTGTAGTTCCGTTTCCTGCGCCATTTGGCCGAGCGGACCCAACAAAACGCTTAAAAACACAGAAGCTTCAATCTTTTTTTTCTGTTATATCCAAAACAGGGAAAACCCAACTTTTTTTTTCTTTTGCTTGTTCATGTGCTCCGTGTATTGACCCAATTATAACTTTTTCACAAAAAAGTTAAAGAACGTGTAAAAAACAAAGGACATAATTACAGCGAAATAAAGAAAAAAGAATGTCAATATGACCTTTGAATGGTTTTAGAACCCCCCCCCAAACATTTTTAAGTTATAGGATGCCAAAACCTAAAATGTTATAATTATGCTATTATTTGCCAATCAGCACTCGTTATGACATGTATATGCTAATATAAAACATGTGGGGGTTTTTTCCAACTCAAAGTACATATTATAATGTTTATGAGAAAATGATTCCATGATGCAAAGTGAATTTACTTAAAACCCCCAAATCAATCAACGCCTTGACCTGGCATCGCTCGGGGTGCCAATCTCAGCCTTTCTGTGTCAAAATGGAGCCATTTGTTCAGATTTCTTGTTTAAAGGGCACCCGCCACCCTCAGAGCTTTTAGCTTCACCCAATCAGTTAAAACGTTACTTCTTCATTTTATAAACAACGTAACTACTTTAGAGAGTTAACGGTTTCCCGGAGAGAATCTTGTTCAATCAATTTCCTGTCCTGAAGGTCTCTTCCTGGTCTATAAAGGCTGCCCCAACCAATCAGCAACAATCAGCGACGTAACCATAGAGGGAGATCCCGATAACAGGAAGTTAAGATGGCTGCTGCCATGTTAGTCAGAAAATGTGTATTTTTAATACTTTTTACTCATGCCAACCTGCAAATACAATTACATACAGCGATGTATCCTGGTGGACTAGGCCTCGGTCAGCAGGCCGAGGGAGCGGGAATCCCCTTGTTACAATACCGAGGGAATGGGACATTTCACAATGAGTGGGCTACAAGGAAGATCTTTGATCTACCCAACTGGCCTATTGAGACTACGGAGGCTGTGCCGGCTCCATAGACTTCATCAAAAGGTGCTGCATGCCTTAAAGGCACGGCAGACCGGGATATGATGTCATACCCTGGCACCCCCTTCCTTTTGTTTTACTTGGGATGGCAACCATGAAGGAAGAGGTGGCCGGGGGGGGGGGGGCTGAAATCTCTTCTTCTTCTGCTTCTACTAATTAGCTGCATGGATTCTCTCGTACAAAAGAAGGCAAATTATGTTATTATTATTTTTTTGTTAACACGCTTGATTTGATTAATTGAGAGATAAATGATTGAACTCATTGATTGCAAAAAAATCACTTCCTTTGATACTCAATACAGCTTCTTAAGGTCACGGATCTGAATCACTGTGACACGTACCACCGCTGAATATGACCTCATTAAAGTCTCACTTAAACAATCTTCTTCTTCTTTGTCTCTGATGTATTGTTTTCTCAGTTAAAACCATGCACTTTGTAATATTTAGCACATTTGGTATTAAATAGGATATATGACAAAAGTTTGCTACAACCGCACTTCAGATTATTGTTTTTTGTTTTTTTCACAGGAGAGAAACGATGTTAAACTTTTATATTGTATCATTTTTTAAAGCAACTAAGAACACGTAAGAGTATCAAATATTTATTGGATCAGGGATTTTACTCCTGTGAATGGAATGAAGTCAAGGGTTTTTTTTTTTACTAGACCTGAATATGCGATCATTGCTGAACACTTTAAAGGAGAATGGGCATAACCCCCAGCGCTGTACACAGTAATATAACCCCCAGCACTGTATACAGTAATATAACCCCCCAGCGCTGTATACAGTAATATAACCCCAGCGCTGTATACAGTAATATAACCCCCAGCGCTGTACACAGTAATATAACCCCCAGCACTGTATACAGTAATATAACCCCCCAGCGCTGTATACAGTAATATAACCCCCCAGCGCTGTATACAGTAATATAACCCCCAGCGCTGTATACAGTAATATAAACCCCAGCGCTGTATACAGTAATATAACCCCCAGCACTGTATACAGTAATATAACCCCCCAGCACTGTATACAGTAATATAAACCCCAGCGCTGTATACAGTAATATAACCCCCCAGGGCTGTATACAGTAATATAACCCCAGCGCTGTATACAGTAATATAACCCCCAGCGCTGTACACAGTAATATAACCCCCAGCACTGTATACAGTAATATAACCCCCCAGCGCTGTATACAGTAATATAACCCCCGGCGCTGTATACAGTAATATAACCCCCCAGCACTGTATACAGTAATAACCCCCCAGCGCTGTATACAGTAATATAACCCCCCAGCACTGTATACAGTAATAACCCCCCAGCGCTGTATACAGTAATATAACCCCAGCGCTGTATACAGTAATATAACCCCCCAGCGCTGTATACAGTAATATAACCCACAGCACTGTATACAGTAATATAACCCCCAGCGCTGTATACAGTAATATAACCCCCCCTCCCCAGCGCTGTATACAGTAATATAACTCCCCAGCACTGTATACAGTGATGTGATTTGTTGACCTGGTTCTATCTCATTTCTTTCTAATAAACTCCCTTTATCTGCAGACCTGGAGCCGCCGTTGCTGTCAGTCATGTGATATTTTGGGAGAGGTTTCCCGGCTCAAACACCGCACTGAGCTGATGCTTTATGGCGACACTAATGAAGTCCGTTCCTACATAGACTTTCATTAGACAGAGCGCCCAGCTGGGTGATTAAGACTGAGCCATTCTATTGTCCCCCACAGGCAGTATGATAAGGAGTCGGGGGGTTTAGTAGATCGGGGATCAGATAACGGAGCGAGAATCATACAAATGGCTGATATGCAGCTACCTGAAAACATTATATTATTTGGCAAAAACTACAACTGGTTTATAAAAGAAAACAGCTGAATATTTGTGATCTGATCCTAGTAACAAAAACATTAAACATTATACCGGGACAGCTCAGCCCTTCCTGCATGAGAACCTCTCTGGGTTTGGCCGCCCAGTAAAAAAAGTAACCAAAAAGGAACCAAACTCTTCCCGTGAGTGATCCTTGTTTACTTAAAACCTTCAAACTAGACAATGAAGCTTCACGGGACTATGTCAGCAGATTCCCTGGCCATTCCTGGTGGGAAAAAGATCTTTATAACGCTATCTGGGTGAGTCTCTGGAAATAAGACAGAAACACCTTTCAGCAGGATACAGGACCCACCTAGAAAAGGAACTTTGACGTTCAGATAATTTTTAACGGAAAGCTGACCTATAGGGTTTGGAGATCCAGGAGGACGCGGCCACGGAGAATCTTTATCTGCTCCGAGACCTCTCCTTTAACCATCATGTTGACTTTGGTCTGGACTTCCATGGCTTCTAGTTCTAATCTACTTTCCACAATGTGTTTATGTCCGTTTTTAGGATGAGATCCTCACCTTTAATGTATAGTTATCTTTGGGATTGGATACAAAGTCGGCGAGTCCGAAGCCGGCCGGATGATCATTATCCTCACACCCATTTCCCATTCGTTGTCGTTGCTGCTATTTTTGGAATCCGTAACAAGTTTCCATTGCGTTTGTCTTTCAAATAACATACTATTCTTTTCTTTATGTAATAGTAACTGGCAACAGGATAATTAGAACAATGGAAATGTTGCAGAATGTTATAATTACAAGCTGTTCAATGTTATGATTAAAAGATCAAGAAGGGACTTATTAGTTCCAGCAGATTGCGACCAGATATTTTTGTGCAATGGAGACAAAAACTCATCAACTACATAAAATTTTTGTTCATTTAATTTATTGTGTTATAAAGTTTACAATGCGTTTGTAGAAATCAGTTAACTTATCTTTGGAAGCCTTTCATTGGGATACACGGAAGAAGGTGGAAGCTTTCAAGACTTCAGAGGTCTCCTGAGACGGAATCATCTTCAATTAAAGACTCGACCCTCTTTCACACAATTCAGAGATCAAAAATGATGATACAAACATCAGAGCGATATCGGTTCCTGCTCATCTTCAGTAAGCTTTCTTGTAAGTTCTTTAAGTACAATTAATATGGAACTTAATGTTTGCAAGTTGATACAGAAATATCTTTTTATGCTGTTCTGGCATCGACCTGGAATTGGATCGCACTCATTTTACCTCCTGCCAACATATACAGTATATCAGAATGCAAAGGAATGAATTCGTTCTTATCTGTACTGTATATATATATATATATATATATATATATATATATATATATATATATATATAGATACAGATCTATCAGAGACATTTTGGTTGTGACACCTTTTTGTCACTAGGTTACATCTCTAAATTCTATCAACTGCATGATTTGATGAACTATTCAGATGAGTTAAGAAAGGATCAGCGTCCCCACTGTGTGAGATTCAAGGTCTCAATAGCGTAATAATAAAATAACATAAAGAGGGGCTGTTGCACTTTTTGGTTTTCAATTAGCTTTGGAGGTATTTTTGTTCAAATGTAGGGTATCTGAGATCAATGATGAACGGAGACAGAAGTAGAGCTTTCTCCTTGCCCTAAAGGTCTCTGCTTTCTTCTCACCCTCATCCTTACAAAGGCTGCCTGGACCAATGAGCAACAATCAGCATCTTCACAAGTGCGATGGCATGCAGAAAAATCGATCTGATTTGCTGTTCCTAGTCTTCCTGAGTCTCAATCCCGTGACGTAAATGGAGATGATTGATGGTTTTACACTCTGACGTAATATTACGTCCATAGGACTTAAGTGGCGGGGTCTTGGGGACATAATATTACATGCAAGGTCATTAAGAGTCAATAAGAGCACATAAGGAGTAGATTATAATTAGACAGCTGGGAACTCTCCTGCAAGCTAACACTGGACCCGGTTGCTGGTGAACATACCGCGCATGCACATTGGTTAGCAAATAAATGTGGTTGAATGCATCTTTCACAAACCAAAGAGCAGGAAGACAGAGAAAAAGAGAACACATGCATGGGGCGGGGGGCTTCTGATGAGTTCTGAAAAAACTTAAATTCAAAGGGACCGCTCAGCTATTATATGCATTAAAGTGAATATGATGTCTGGAGGGTCCCCTTAAGTATTCATTAAAGACGCTCCTTTAAGAAGCGGCCTCTTTTTTTTTAAGCGATATTGCCTTGATTATAGGCAAGGAAGCAAATGGACTGCACAATGTTCGTTTTTACAGTCTCATCACAAGTTTTTTGATGACTTCTCGAAGCAATAAGCAGAACCATTCCAAACGGATTAAAATCGGATCGAAAGAAAATTCTCCAAAACCCCAGAGAAAGTTTCCTCCTTACAAGGAATTACGTTTGGCAAACAGGACCGGTGCAAACAGAACATTATTATTTGTAACATTTAAACATTAAAGGAATTCTAAATGGGCTCCCGTTTGTACTTTTATAGTTTGAACCGAAGTCATGATCATTTTTATTGATGTTTGTTCATATGTCTACAGAATGGAAAAAAAAGCTTCTCTCACCAATGGAAAGATTATTTGACAACCAAAATTCTTGTAGTAATGCAGTTATTGGCAAAATAAAAGCTATTTCTGTCTTTTGGGGTCACGTCCAGTAAAAAAGAAATGGGTTTAAAAGTTGGATTAAATGTCTTTTTCTGGCAAAATGTTTTGGGTGATCCTTTTGAATTTTATTTGCTTACTAAAAGCTTTTACCCTTCGACGTAACATACTATTATTTTGTTACATTATATTTAATTTCCAAACCAGTTTATTATTTTCTCTGCAAGAAATCAAAAGCGGGAGGGAGAATTCTTGCAAAAAAAAAAAAAAAAAGTGTTTAAATACAGGCTCTGTTGCTAATGTTAATATTTATATAACCCCTTTTTTGACCCGGCACATAAATTGAACATCTTAAAAAGTTGGTTCGATTGCATTCTGTCCCACCGCAAACTGTTTGGGCTCACAGTACATTGAGTCTGGGATATATTAACCCTTAGAGTGATGCAGCGTGGCTATTAAGAGTCTCAAAAATATGTCTTTGGAATCATAGCTAATCCGGAAGAGTGTAATAATATATTATTATTATTATTATTATTTATTTACTAAGTGATAACTTATTCCATAGCGCTATAGAATTTAAATATGGGGTGGTATACAAATATATATATATATATATATATATATATATATATATATATATATATATATATATATATATATATATCATTGTTGTCTCTGGCATCTCAGTTTCTACTTGGCGTTCACGTTAGGCAAACATTCGACCCCCTTCTCTCCCTGTCTTCAACTTGAATTTCTAAGTCTTTTTTCTTTTTTTTTAAGAATATACAGCTTTATTGATCATGTTCCAAACTTCTCCTTCTGGTTCTGCTTTATTAAAAGGGGATTATTTGCGCTGGACTACTATTCGAGGCTCTTCAAATACAGAAGGGGTGCACTAGAATGTACAATAAGTTAATATAAGATGGCTCTCCTTAAAGCAAAACTGTATCTTTTTCCAGAATTCTAAATTGTACAGATCTATATAGCAAATAAACTTTTTAAAGTGGTTTACAGATCAAAAAAAAACAATATACAATATATTTATTATAAACCCATCTCATGTGTATACCACGGGAGCAGCCATCTTTACTTCCGGTAACTTCCTGTTCTCAGGATCGGCATGATTTTAATAAACGAATTCAGTTATAATTATTATTATTACTTATTGTTTTATATGGTACCATCAAGTTCCGTAGCGCTGTACAATGGGTAGACAGGACATAACAAGTAGTATGTAACATAACAAATTGACTTACAGGAGAACTGGTGAGGAGGGCCCTGCGCACAGGAGCTTACAATCTAGAGGATCGGTTATGCAAATGGCCATGATGATTACAGTTCCCCTTTAATGTTACAGACTGGGTTGATACTATGTAATCGTTAACCATTTCACAATTCTAGTTTTAACCAGTATACCCTATAAATGTAATTCCCAGAACCGTGCCAGCCCAGGTGCCCAGTATGGGTCCCGTAGGGCAGGATCGTTACTTATCGGCTGACGTCCTTAAGATACAGACATCCCGGAGCCCAGCTATTGCATGACTACTAAAACCTCCGCAGTCCGGATACTAATAATGACTCAACGCTGACCGTGGCAGGAACTAAGCCGTCACCCTCTTTTCTCTTGGCATTATTTAAAAGTACGCAACAAGTTATACTGTGTTTATATTGTAACAAACTTCCTACATTAACCGAATCGAAATGTTCCGCTTCATTTATATGTCAAACGTTTCAAAACCTTGTTTCGAAACGTTTCTGTTTGTTTCCTTCATTTTTAATGATTTTAGCCCAGTTTGGAAAATGATGTCTCGATGTTCCCCTATTCTTGATACTGTGAGAACTGGAGGAAGCCCATAACTTATATCACGGATACAAATGTATCTTACAGTGATTGTTTCATTTTACTTTAAGGTGTTATTTGTAATGTGAAAAGAAATGAAAGATCCCACCAAGAAGTTGTCCTTGATGACCTAAATTCTAAAAGGTTTCAATTTTTCATGAAGCTCAGCTCTTTATACGGGACAGAGACACAAGGCTCTATGTTAAAGGTGCTGTTCCACCAGTAACTGTTAGGGACCAGGAACCAGACGGACACAAAACGTAAAATGCAATCACCTTTATTGTAATGACAATAGTGAACAAAGCCAAATCGTGATCCAAAAGCATATACCAAAAGACAAGCCAGGGTCAGGAACCAAGACGGGTACTCAGACAAGCCGGGGTCAGGAATACAGAGATCAGCGAAGTCAGGAACAAGCCAGGAATCAGGAGCTGGGATGGACGTCAGAGAAAGCCAGGTCATACACAGGAATTCAGGAACACAGCAATAGCACTTGCAGCCGGAAACAACACAAGGGCCAGGAGGAAGTGAAGTTTAGCTGCTTAAATAGCCAAAAGGGGTTGGCTGTGGGCTGGACAATGGGCTGAGTCACAGGAGTGACAGGAGTGTAGCCATGGCAACCCAGCCAGGCTGTAAGCCTCCAGCAATGCAGCAGAAAAGCAGCTAGACCATAACAGTACCTCCTCCTCAACGACCCCCTCCCCGCGGAGCAGGGCCGGGTTTGAGGGGAAAACGCGAGTGAAAGGCACGAAGGAGAGCGGGAGCATGGACATCTGAGGCTGGAACCCAAGATCTCTCCTCGGGACCGTACCCCTTCCAATGGACCAAATACTGGAGCCTCCCATGGAACCAACGAGAGTCGACTATGGAGCGGAGCTCGAACTCCTCATGATTGTCTACAGTCACCGAACGGGGGCGAGGAGTGACTGTAGTAAAACGATTACAGACCAGAGGTTTCAACAGTGAGACATGGAACACATTGTGGATGTGCATGTTAGAAGGAAGATCCAGGGCATAGGCCACAGGGTTTACCCGTCGCAGGATACGGAAGGGCCCCACATACCGGGGAGCCAGTTTCTGGGAGGGCACCCGGAGGTGGAGATTTCTGGAGGATAACCAGACCCTCTCCCCGACCTGATAGGAAGGCGCGGGTAGGCGTTTACGATTAGCCTGGAGCTCCTGACACTGTTGTGAGCGTTGAAGTGCCTCCTGAACCTGCACCCATGTGGAACGGATCTGCTGGAGATGATCCTCCAGTGCCGGAATCCCCTGGGAAGTGAAATTATCAGGAATCATGGAGGGCTGATACCCATAATTCACCATGAAAGGGGAGAACCGGGTAGAGGCCGAAACAGCACTATTATGAGCAAATTCCGCCCAGGGTAGCAGATCCGACCAGTTATTTTGGTGGTCCGAGATGTAGCACCGCAGGAATTGCTCCAAGCCCTGATTGGCCCTTTCCGCAGCCCCATTAGATTGTGGGTGGTAGGCCGAGGAGAAGGAGAGTTGGATACCCAGTTGCGCACAGAAGGCCTTCCAAAATCTCGAGACGAACTGGCTACCCCGGTCAGAAAGTATGACTTTGGGAACCCCATGTAGCCGATAGATCTCCATGATAAAAACTGTAGCCAACTCCTTAGCGGAAGGGAGCTTTTTGAATGGGATGCAGTGTATCATTTTAGAAAACCGGTCAACAACCATGAGGATAACTGTGTTACCGTTAGACAGCGGAAGATCGACTATGAAATCCATGGCAAGGTGAGACCATGGCCTCTCACCAATAGGTATGGGTTGGAGAAGGCCCACTGGAAGGTGACGGGGTGATTTAGTCTGCGCGCAGACAGGACAGGCTGCTACGAAGGCAACAATATCTTTGTTAATTCCTGGCCACCAGAAGAGACGGGAAACCGACCAGAGAAGTTGGTTCCTCCCGGGATGACCTGCTGATTTAGGATTATGATAGGTGGAAAGTAACTTGGTACGCAGGTTGACAGGTACAAAACATCGCCCTGAGGGGGTTTCAGCAGGTGCATCTACCTGAGCGGCCCTTATTCTGTCCCCGAGGGGAGATGTTATGCTGGTACGTATGGTAGCCAGTACTCGGTCTGGGGGAATAATCGGACTAGGAGGACACTCCTCTTTAGCTTTCGAGAACTGTCTAGAGAGAGCATCGGCCCGGACATTTTTGGTCCCCGGCAGGTACGAGACCACATAATTAAAACGGGATAAAAATAATGCCCAACGGGCCTGCCTCGGAGTTAAGCGTTTAGCCTCGGACAGGTAGGTGAGATTTTTATGATCTGTGAGAATTAGGATTGGTACGGAAGTTCCCTCAAGCAAATGCCTCCATTCTTTGAGAGCCAGTATTATCGCAAGCAACTCACGGTCACCAATTTCATAGTTGCATTCCGCAGCACCTAGCTTCTTGGAGAAGTACCCACATGGGTGCAACTGGCTCTCAGGAGTAGGACGTTGAGACAGGAGGGCGCCTACCCCTGTCTCAGACGCATCGACCTCAAGTATGAATGGAAGTTCGGGTTTCGGGTGTACCAAAACAGGAGCTGCGGCAAAAGCGGCCTTCAATGACTCAAAAGCTTTGATGGCCCCTGGGGACCAAAGAGAGGCATTGCCATCTTTTTTGGTCATGTCTGTAAGAGGCTTAACAATAGAGGAAAAATTCCGAATGAATTTCCTATAATAAGTAGCGAAGCCGAGGAACCGTTGAAGGGAGCGGAGACCTACAGGTCGTGGCCACTCGAGAACAGACGAGAGTTTTTCAGGATCCATAGCGAAACCGACCTCTGAAATTACGTACCCCAGAAAGGTGACCTGCTTGCGGTGGAACTCGCACTTCTCCAATTTGCAAAAGAGATTATTCTCTCGTAACCTCTGTAGGACTCGGGCTACATCAGCGTGGTGGCTTTCTATGGAGGTGGAATGGATCAAAATATCATCTAGGTATACCACCACACATTGTTGGAGCATGTCCCTTAGGACATCATTTATGAATTCCTGGAAAACCGCGGGGGCATTGCAGAGACCGAAGGGCATAACTAGGTATTCATAATGCCCACTCCTGGTGTTAAACGCGGTTTTCCATTCGTGGCCCTCCTTAATCCTTACTAAATTATACGCCCCTCGCAGGTCGAGCTTTGTAAATACCTTGGACCCTTTTAAGCGATCGAATAACTCGGTAATGAGTGGAATCGGGTAGGCATTCTTAACCGTGACACGGTTGAGCCCCCTGTAATCTATACAGGGTCTCAGTTCGCCGCTCTTCTTTTTCACAAAAAAGAATCCGGCCCCAGCAGGGGAAGAGGATTTACGGATGAACCCCCGGGACAGCGCATCCGCAACATACTCCTCCATGGCCTTATTCTCTGCGACAGATAATGGGTAGACTCGACCTCGAGGGGGTATGGCACCAGGTTGCAGCTCAATGGCGCAATCGTACGGGCGGTGAGGTGGGAGCTCACCAGCCCGGCCCTTATCGAATACATCATGAAACTCTTGATACTCCTCAGGCAACAAAGAGACCGGAGAAGTGGTTAGCACCTTCACCACTCTCCCTAGGCATGTTTTGGAACAATTAGGCGACCATGCCAAGACTTCGGCCCTTAACCAATCAAACACGGGATTATGTTTGCGCAACCATGGATATTCTAAAACCACAGGATAATGAGGAGAGTGTATCACCTGGAGTTGAATAATTTCATGATGGAGAGCCCCAACAGCCATAGACAAAGGAGCGGTTTCATGGGTGACCTGCGGGGGCTGTAACGGTCTGCCATCGATCGCCTCAATGGCAAGTGGAGCAGTCAGAAGCTGCAACGGAATAGAGTGCTTCTGAGCAAAGGTGCTGTCAATAAAGAGGCCCGCTGCCCCCGAGTCAATGAGTGCCTCTGAAATGACGGAAATCTTGCCCCAAGTGAGACCCACCGAGACTAGAGGTTTATCCTTCTGGATATCTGGGGACGCCGAGACGCCACCTAAGGACTGTCCCCTCTGGAGCCTTAGGTGCAGGCGTTTCCCGGACGTGTAGGGCAAGTTCGCAGCAGGTGCCCTGCTTTACCACAGTAAAGACAAAGACCCTCCCTCCTCCTAAAGGCCCTCTCCTCAACCGAGAGACGAGTAAATCCAAGCTGCATGGGTTCCACAACGCCCGAAGTGTCGAGACCAGGAGGCATGGGAGGAGAGGGAGGCACGGGTGGGGATGAAAAGCTCAGGGCTAAACGTATAGGAGGCCTCCGCAGGCGCTCCCGGAAGGATGGTCTCTCACGGATTCGTGAGTCAATAAGGATACAAAAAGAGACCAATTCCTCCAAATCACTGGGAAGGTCCCGGGCCGCAATCTCATCCTTAAGTATATCCGAGAGCCCATTAGAAAAAGCAGCCACGAGAGCCTCATTATTCCAACCAACCTCAGCGGCCAGGGTGCGAAACTCAATAGCATAGTCCGAAACCGTCCTTGTACCCTGCCGAATGGACATTAATCGTTTGGCAGCCGAAGCAGAGCGTGCCGGTACATCAAATACCCGTTTTAGAGACGCAACAAACTCAGGGTAATTGTGTACTAAAGGTTTCTGTGTCTCCCAAAGGGGATTCGCCCATGCCAAGGCCCTGTCTGAGAGTAAAGAAATCACGAAGCCCACCTTACTCCTGTCAGACGGAAAGGCCTGAGGTACCATCTCCAGATAGATACTGACCTGGTTCAGGAAACCTCTGCACAAATTAGGGTTGCCCCCATAACGTTCGGGAAGCGGGGCAGACCCTGTCAAGCCTCTGGCAGTATTAAAATCACCAGTGGCAGACGGAGCGGAAGCAGCAGCAGGTGTAGAGGCAGCCTGTGCCGTGGGGACCTGAGCTGGCAGAACCAGATGTGCAGTACGGAGCAACAAGGTCTGGAGAGCTAGCGCAAATTGGTCCATGCGCTGGTCTACCTGGTCCAGCCTGGTAAAAACATTTGGTGGATTGCCTGCCCCTTCTGGGTTCATGGCCCTTGTGTAATGTTAGGGACCAGGAACCAGACGGACACAAAACGTAAAATGCAATCACCTTTATTGTAATGACAATAGTGAACAAAGCCAAATCGTGATCCAAAAGCATATACCAAAAGACAAGCCAGGGTCAGGAACCAAGACGGGTACTCAGACAAGCCGGGGTCAGGAATACAGAGATCAGCGAAGTCAGGAACAAGCCAGGAATCAGGAGCTGGGATGGACATCAGAGAAAGCCAGGTCATACACAGGAATTCAGGAACACAGCAATAGCACTTGCAGCCGGAAACAACACAAGGGCCAGGAGGAAGTGAAGTTTAGCTGCTTAAATAGCCAAAAGGGGTTGGCTGTGGGCTGGACAATGGGCTGAGTCACAGGAGTGACAGGAGTGTAGCCATGGCAACCCAGCCAGGCTGTAAGCCTCCAGCAATGCAGCAGAAAAGCAGCTAGACCATAACAGTAACGAGCTATGAGAAGAGATTACAACCCAATCCAGTGCATCCCTGCTTGCAACAGAAAAATCGCTTTCAGAACCATAAAAGTATTTCTTGCATCCCACTAGACTAAAAGCTCCAGATCTTGACTTATTACTACTCTTGGGGAATTTTCCTTTGGGGGGGGTTCTCCTGAGGTTCTCTCAAGATGAGCCAAGATGTGGACCTCATTGCTCACGGCGTCGGAGTCCACCAGTACCTTCACTTTGTCAGAACTTAAGTCCTGCTACTCTCATGACATTCAGAGGCAAGGAAAGAAAGGCAACCAGGTGAAAGGGTTACCTTTGGCCCCGAGCAGACAAACCCCAGGAACTAAAGACTTAAATGCCATGAACCCTCCGTGGTCCCTATAGTTATGCCACTGGTTCGGAGCTAGGAGAAAGCCAGCAGCCTTTTCACAAATATTTCAATTCCCAGCATTAATTCCGTGTCCTTTCTATCTCTCCCTCGGTCCATTCTCTACGCGTGTGAAGCTTTATTTTTCTCCACCGGTTTGCCGTTCTATTTCCATTTCCATAATCGATGAGGCTTTGAAAAAAAAAAAATCACTGAGAAAAAAAAAAAAAGAAAGAAGAATTCGCTGCGGGGAACATGTCACCGCCGCTTGATAAAGTGGTACTTATGTGTAAACAAAATTAAGACTCATTGAATTTTGTGCAATCATTGGCTGCGCGGGCGACAGTTGCACAAAAGGCTAATTGGCAAGATGTCTAGAGTTTTTTTGGACAAGATTCTCTGCGCTGTGAACTTTTCCCTAATTAGTAAAATAAATAAATATAGACTTCGGGGATGAACAGTGTATTTCTGTAGAAAAAAAAAAAAAAAAAAAGACACTTTTCCAAGGCCAAAGTCTAACGGGATGCATTTGTAGATTATGATGTTAGTCGGAATATGGAATCTTTTCCAGTTCTGGACAGTGGCGTAACTACCGGGGTCGCAGGGGTCGCGACTGCGACTGGGCCCCGGCGGCAGGGGGGCCCAAGCCAAGGGGCCGCCCGAAATCTTTTTTACGTTTTTTTTTAAATAAGGCAGGGGCGTCCAACATGCGGCCCGCGGGCCAAATGCGGCCCGCGAGACCTCGAGGTGCGGCCCGCGTAAGATCGGCAGCCAGGGCAACCGATCTTACGCGAGCTGCACCTCAAGCCCTGCTACTTACTTGTGGGAGGGTCTTCTGGACTGCAAAGGAAGTGGAGTTCACGTGACTTCCTACTTCCTCTGTGCTTTAGCAGAGAAGGCAGAGGGAGGCCGCGCCCCCTGCTGAAGTCTGTGAGCGGCATCGTGGAGCGGCAGTGCAGGTAAGGGGGTGGGGAGGGTGTTTGAATGAGTGTGTGTGATTGAGGGAATGAATCTGTGAATGAATGATTATATGAATAAATGAGTCTGTGTGTGTGATAGCATGGATGTGTAAGTGCTGGAACCTAGGCATGATGGGACTGTGATTGCTGTTAGCAATCACACTCCTATCATGCCAAGTCAGCCAATACATGCTGAAACCTGGCCAGCTGCCCCCCTTGTGTAGTGATGCTGCCAGCAGTATGGGGTCTGCACTTACAGCCACCCTGTACCAGCATGTACTGGCTGACTTGGCATGATAGGAGTGTGATTGCTAACAGCAATCACAGTCCCATAATGCCTAGGTTCCAGCATTTACTGGATGGATGTGTAAGTGCTGGAACCTAGGCATGATGGGACTGTGATTGCAGTTAGCAATCACACTCCTATCATGCCAAGTCAGCCAGTACATGCTGAAACCTGGCTAGCTGCCCCCCTTGTGTATTGATGCTGCCAGCAGTATGGGGTCTGCACATCACTTACAGCCACCCTGTACCAGCGTGTATTGGCTTACTTGGCATGATAGGAGTATGATTGCTAACAGCAATCACAGTCCCATCATGCCTAGGTTCCAGCATTTACTGGATGGATGTGTAAGTGCTGGAACCTAGGCATGATGGGACTGTGACTACTGTTAGCAATCACACTCCTATCATGCCAAGTCAGCCAGTACATGCTGAAACCTAGCTAGCTGCCCCCCTTGTGTAGTGATGCTGCCAGCAGTATGGGGTCTGCACATCACTTACAGCCACCCTGTACCAGCATGTACTGGCTGACTTGGCATGATAGGAGTGTGATTGCTAACAGCAATCACAGCGAGCACAGTCCCATCATGCCTAGGTACCAGCATTTACTGGTTGCCTGGGTATGATAGGAGTGTGATTGCTGTTAGCAATCACACTCCTATCATGCCAAGTCATATTGCTAATTTTGTCCAATTGTGTGTTACCTACTTTTATTAAACATGTGAGTTTTTATTATTATTTTTAAAGGTGGGGGTCATTTTCGGTTTTGGCTAAGTGAACCCTGAATGTTTTGGTCCAGAGTTTTCCTTTTAGTTCATCCCTAGAATAAATCTAGGGAATCCTGAATTTGTAGTCGCAAAACTTTCAAGGCCCAGAAATCAGTGAGAGGAAGAGTAAAGGTTTTGTGTCATTTTACTTTATTTTAATCTGCATATTTTATTAAAGGCCATATTTTTTGTCACAGTGAAAAATGAGTGTGGCCCGCGCACGTATACAATTCTGATGAAGTGGCCCACTGCAGAAAAAACTTGGACACCCCTGGATTATGCTCTTTGTACATGCGCCCCTTTTTCTTTGATTTTTTTACAGATATGATTCAATATGGGTGGGGGGGCCCTTAACAGATTCTCGCACCCGGGCCCTGAGGCGTCTAGTTACGCCCCTGGTTCTGGAACTATCATTTGTAAACAGTTCCCCTCCCTTGTGTGCTGCAGGTTAATGGACCCGTTACAAGGGGGATCTCTGATCTCCCTCCAGCCCATTTACAGTAAGGAGGATTGTGTCGAGGGGGCTTAGCTTCCATAGGAGGTAGTAAATGGTGCGGAACATGACATGCAGCACCATAAAAGTATCTTAACCAAGCGCTTGGCACATAGGACATGGAGAAACATCGTCTTCTGTAAGCAGCACCCTTCATCTTGCACAACCTGGGTCAGTTGACTCTCTTGCCACATGGCCCTGACGTCATATCCCGGGGATCATCAGCGGCCGTAAGGTAGCCGTGAAGAGGGGTTCCTGAGGTTGCTGCCCAGGTCAGCAACAAAGGTAAATTCCATATTTGTTTGACTAAAAGGCTATATTTTTTCAGAAAAAAAATCATCCAGTAAAACGACCTTGACTTATAATCGAGGTCGTCTTTTATTGAGACCTCAGAAAAAGCACTTCCACCCAGACTCTGAACGAGTTTAAGTTTAATAGCTATTCAGCCAAATCCCAAAGAGGAGAACATCGAAAAAACACTTTATTGTGCATGTCCGTCCATCACCCCTGAGTATAAGATATTTTTCAAGTCTTGGGCAGGACGGGCACCTTCTCAAAGTTTTTACCCCAGTCTCATGGGCAGATTCTTAGCACTTCGCCCCAGTCTAAGGGTCCCGGGATGAATGGGAGATTCTCAGCATTTTAACCCAGTCTCAGGATCTCAGCGTGAATGGGCAGATTCTCAGGGTCACACAGTCTGGATCCAACAGTCTTCTCTGATTTCATGATATACGAGGATACTTATTGGTGCTTTTCTCCCTGCTTTATCACAGATACAATCCATGCTTGAATAGAGGTACCTCCATTGAGAATCTCTTTACCTCCTGACAAGTCACGGTTTCTATAAGGGACGTTATTAATTATTTTATCTTTGGGAGGGTTCACGAGCGGCTCCTCGGTTTCCATCTTTAAAAGTCCGAATTTTTTCATCCTCCGTTTCATGAGAATATTTACTCTTGGGTTGAACAGAACAAGCATATTAAAATTTAATACGAAGTCGTTTTGTAGGTTTGTATAGTCTACTTCATTCCGACTCCGTTGATCGGGCTTCATTCAGACAACCGTCACCATATTTATGTCTGGAATGGGTTGACGAAACCAATTCGCTGCTTCTAGCAATGGAATAAATAGTAGCATTTAGAAGCCCGGCAAGTGTCATATAGCCTCTCTCTAAGTATACATCCAGGAATAGGAGCCAGACTTTCTTTGTCTCCGTAAAGCAGATTGAAACAAAGCCGATAGTGTTTCAAAGCCAAGGGACACTGCGCAGTCATTTGTAAAATTTATGGTTTAATTAATTCTGGAAGAGTTTGGGAACGGTTCCCAGCACCAAATCAGGTGAAATATGAGACCGATATTTCAAGTATTGAGCAGCTGTGGTTTCGGTCTAAATAGCTCATTAACTCAAAGGGTAACAGCCAATAGCAGACGGCCACTTACAATAAAGTCACAATTCGAGCCAAGGGAAATGAACAGCTCTGGGGGGGGGGTAGCGGGGGCAGAATAGGTGAGACAGGAGTCTGTAAAGGTCAATGGACTCGAGTGAAACAAGGCAATTATGAGACCTCTCGAAATCCTCGCCTATATATCGTGATGCTTAAAATTCCTCCAATCCGGTATCAAAAAAATCACTTTGGATGTCATTTTTTTGGTACGTAAATGGGATATGACGTTGAATCTGATGAATGCAATAAATGCTAGTGGCCTTTGCTCAGTGGACCCCTGAAATGTTTGTATCTTAGTGCCCCTAAAAGCCTAGAGAAAACTATAATAACTCTCTGGGTTGGACCTGGAGTCTCCGGGTGAAGCTCTGCTACCCTGAGTCTTCGAGTCGCTCTCCTCTTTCTGCAGGTCAGGGGAGTGGTTTATAGCCAATCCCCTGTCCAGCCCCACCCATCCCACTGATAGCCGTGCCCCATGAATGTGACTAGCTCCGCCTCCTTGTGAAGCCACTCCCCCAAAAGAGGGAGCACTTTGTCTACTTTATTGTTTTTCAATAGAACTTAACTTAGTTTCATATTATTTTGTGGATAAATAGTAACAAAAAGTTTGCTTTGTAAAAATTCAAAGTGTAATCTAAGAAAAAAAACAGATAATAACCCCTTTGTATTTGGCGCGTTAAGAACGTTTAATAGCATTAACTAACATTTTTATTATTTTGCAATTGTTTTAATGCTGTAGAAGTTCTAAATACCGTGTTTATTCCGTTTGTATGAGTAATCTAGATCCGATGTGTGGGAAAAAATACAATATGAGGCATTACAGAGGTTTAAACACCCACCCACATTGAGACGTGTCCTAAAATACGGGAAAAAATAAACATGCAGGACTTTACTGTAAATTAAGCGTACAATAAACTGTAGGAAGTGATTTGCATATAAAACAAGGTCTCGCTAACATGCGATGTTTATATGTCTTTATCCCGCGCCTACAAGTCGCCTACGAGTCACCTACGAGTCGCTCTTGTGATGCAATAATTTGTAACAAACAGGATATGTATGTATCGGATGATTCTGGTGTCATTCCAGTTTAAAGGGAACTCATGACTCACGGAAAAAAGGCATCTCCTTTCCTTTGTAAAACGACTCTCGTGTGTGACAGGTAATAAAAAAGGTGTAGTGTCCTGGCTCCAAAATAGAAACGGGATTAGGCTCTTGTCTGCGTGTGCTTTACCTGCTCTGAGACGGAGCGTGAGATCTTGGGACAATGGACCCTTTAAATATTTTAGCGCAGGGCAAGTTACACCTGTGGTAAATGAAACAATGTTTATTTAAAAAAAAAATATATATATATATATAAATAAAAATAGTAAATTATTTTGAAATTGGTCATAATATCTACAAATTATTTATCTTTGTCTTTTAAGGATGAATTCACTCAATAGCAGGCATGTGACTCTCGCCTTATTTGAAGGGCTAGTATATTGATGTGGTTTTTGGCCTGGAGGTTTCCCCAGCCACAAAAACGGAGTAGATAGCCCTCTTAGGTTTTCAGGTACCCCCTGATATGCTACTGTTTAATAAAGGCGGTTAGAAGAGATATCTCTGATGTCCTCAACTGGCCTAATAACGCTATGCAAGATTGTGCCGAGTCAGCAGAACCTCCATGGACAACATTAAAAAGTGCAGTGCACCTTTAAGACACAGATTACCTTGGTATGATGTTATCATGGTGGCCCCCAGAATGAGGGGGTTGGACTGCTGCATTGTGTTAGACCTACGGTTGGCCCCGTGGTAAACAGTAAACACATTTCTGAATTTGGGAGCCATAACATAGGTGAATGGACAGTGATGGGGTGGGCCAGCATAGGAGGAGAGTAGGTGGCTATGATCAAAGGACAGCCCCTGAGGATCTGAAAACACTTGATATACCTTAATCCTACAGGACAAATCTTGAAATAATAGGTTTAATAACTAAAGAGGTGGCCAAAAACATGTAAATAATGAAATATAGCTACATAAGAACTCAAGACGTTAATTATGAAAAACTATAGCTTTATCCATGAAATTGAATGTTATTTAATCAAATAATTCATTAATTGATTAAGACATTAATTGAGTATTTTGGGGTTAGTAAATGTGAAGACCTTGCCTTTTTCTATAAACAGTAACAGTAGTTACAAAGTAACTGAGAACGTTTTCAAGAGCTGGATGCTGTCAATGATACAACACAGGACGTTTTAGCGGTTATCTTTTTGGGAAAACTTTTGCCTCCCTTAATGTTTTATTTGGTACAATAAAGATGGGTTGTAGGCTGATTATTTACTCAATAGTTTATATTTAATACTAAAAATTATGATGTATTTCTGCACTAAAGCTACCACAGCACAAATCTCAATGATTTGTTTACTTTGAACGTCTGTCCTGTCACTTATTGATGGTTATTTCTGTAACCAGGTAAACCATTTAGAACTTCATATTTGGTAACAACACTTCATTAAAAACATGTCTCCTGCTCTTCTTTTTAGGGCTGTAGAACCCTGTGTGCTAATGTGGGTGCAGCAGGTACACAGCACCCAGGAGACCAGTAACAGGGGCGCCCATCGGGGTCATATAATATGTAGTATCACATCGAGGTAAACAAAAGAGAGATGTATGTGAGTGTATGGTGTTAGTATGAGTGTGTGTTAGTGTATGGAGTTACAATGAGAATTTGTTAATGTATAGTGTTATCATGCATGTGAGTGTGTGGTGTGAGTGTGTGGTGTTAGCATGCGTGTGTGTTAGTGTATGGAGTTAGAATGAACATGTGAGTGTGTGGTGTTAGCATGCATGTGTGTTAGTGTATGGAGTGTATGGAGTTAGTCTATGAACATGTGAGTGTGTGGTGGTGCGTAGATGTACATATGGTGTAAGAGTGTGTAAGGGTATGGTGTTAGAGTGAATGTGTTTCTGTTATGTGCTAGTTTTTGGGGGAAAGGTAAACTGGGCATCACTGAAGAAATACTGCACCCAGGGGCCGCTAACGCTGGGCTAACCCCTTTAGGGGGCATGTACATTGGGTGTATTCAAGGAGAGTTTTAGTGCACACCATAAGACATGAAGCATGGCACAATGAACTACATCCCTCCTAATACTTCATTTATTTGTGGGAACATTTAAAGCCTGAATATTTAGCCCCAGAAAAGAATTTACCTACACGCAGTAAACAATAGCTGGATCATGGGTCGCTGGCAGCATTACCTCAGCTGGTTTGATGAGAACATGTACAAACTATACATAGAACGAGCTTGTAAAATCCTGTACCCCGGAGAACAGAGACATGCCTCTATTAACACAGACCACATAGTTTTCATGGTAAGTCAACTCTAGCGAAAATAGCCCCATCACTCATCCATTCTTCCCTATCGCGCAGATACAGCGATAGGCTGTTTTCTTGGCAAGGGGTCTAAACGAAATCCATGAATAAGCACCTCTGTTCTGTGCCCTGCGTCTGAAGACTCAAAAGAAAAGCCTAAATGACAACTATCTCTAGTTCTTTAACAATATCCCTATTAACATTTCTTTTTCGTTTATCATTTTTATTTATTGAAACAGAAATTTATTCAGATACTTTCATATTTCTTTTTTTGAGGGGATTTGATGATTTTCTGAATTCTTTGGGTTTAAAGGGACAACCGTGACTTTTTATTCTCCAATAATTAGTGAAGCAAACTGGGTAAGCTTCACTGATCCATCTTTTTAGTGACAATTGAACATTCTCAGCTGCTTTTGGGTATCTGGATTCACAAAAATCTTTTTACCAGTAGTGGCTGGGTTGGTGATCTAACCGAATAGTGCCCCATAGGGCCACGGGCTCCATAGCATGAGAAAACTCTACAGGGCATAGCAAGACCATAATATGTATGTAACGTAAGGGAGATTTACTTTACTGAGAGGGTGATAGATAAGTGGAACAGCCTCCCAACAGAAGTGGCTGGGACTAATACAGTGAGGGAAACATGCATGGGACAGATATATGGGAAGAGACCAAAGACTGATTACGGTTTGAGCCTTCACAGCAGGACAGACAGGCGACTGGATGATCCAAATGGGGTTTTTTGCCGTCAAATTCTTCTTAGCCTGCCATTACATCAAAGCACCCAGCCATATCTATTCCTAACGTGACTGTATTGCCTACCAAGGGGCAGAGATGCAGTACTACGTCTAAATCCACCAAGACTCTCCTGTAATGTATAGACCTCTTTAGATACAACAGAAAATGTCGGTTCAAATGCTCCTCTGTCTTTTTTTGGGGGGTTCTATCAAGAAATGAATTGCAATCTCCGCTTAACTGAAGTTAAGTTACAAGTTTAATGTCTAACACTATTCACCCAGTGCATGCTTGGCATGGCTTCCATGGGTATGAATTGGGTATAGCGGCGTCTACCAGATGTCTAATTAAGAGTAAGCATGGCTTCCCAAATAAACAGAGGGGTGCTATTCAAAAATAAATCTAAAGTCTAAGTTCACTGGTTCAAAAGGCTATTGTGTGGATTCCATCTATGGACGCAGATGTCCTATTTCCCTACGTGCATTGTAAAAGAAATATTGTACATATATGTGAGACGTAGAAAAAGGTTTCAAGGATGAAGAGCACAATCCTCTTCATATAAATTAAGACAAAAAAGGTAACTATCGAGTCGATGGTAAACATGCACAATACCGTATGTCTTGTGGATATCTCTATAAAAAATATTTTTGCTCAATATTTTATTATTAATAATTAATATATTTTTAATGAATAATAAATTATATCATATTATTATTTGTTATTATTATTATTATTGCCAAAAGCTTTTCTCTTGATCTATTGAAGTTGCCATCAAATTTTGCTGAATAAAAGAATTAGTCACAAGATTTTTGGGGCTAATAGAATGAAAGTCCTTGCAGACTTTTTGCTTCGGTGGCACTAATCCTATAGAGGTGAACAATCAGGTAGAGACCCTGCCAGCGCATTTCACAATAATGCTTCATTTACTATTGTCTGGAACTGCAAAGCATTCATGCCAAGATTGTCATTAAATGGAAAGGCTACTAATTCATCACTTTTTGTACATATTAACTAACAAGCGCGGGGGGTCTAAAGTTCATGGGCAATAGTTCTGGTTTAATAGGATGTCAACGCTTACACCGTACCCAGGGATATTAATCAGTCGGCAAACAAATATTTTTGATTTTACGGTTAAATGGATAAGGTGAAAAAATGATTTCTTAGCATCTTTGTACATGAGATGTATATGGGAAAATAATGATATTAAAATAAGTAAAAATAAAAATGTATTTAAATATTAAAATTACCATAGAATATTAAACATGTTTAAATGGAAAAACTATTTTTTGTCCCTAAAAATGGGTAAAAAAGTGCAAAGCTGTAATTTCTGCAATGGATAATGAATTGAAAGTCACCCAATCTGGTCACATAAAGTCATGATTAAACACTGACCCAAAGACATACCTGCCAACTGTCCCGATGTCCTGCTCTCCTGAGCAGGTGTGGGGATAGCCCTCTATCTCTATAGACTTTTGTATACAGAAAAATTACAAATGTACATATCTAAAACACTGGGAAAAAAATAATAATTCTGGTCATATGCCCATATATAGTAATGGACAATCAATGACTATATCGAGTATCCTCCCACCGTGTTATCCACCAATTACATAACAGATTACAAAGATGGAAAATGAGCATATGGCCCCCTTGCATTCTGGGAAGTATCCTGTTCTGAATAAACATATTGATAAACCATCTGAAAAAAAATTAAAACTGCTTTTTTTTTATTAGATAAACCTAATAAAAAAAAATGTAATAATCTGGATAATAATGTTAAATGTTTTTTGATTGATTGGTACCTGTGGCTCGGTCTCTGCGAATTAGATATTGAGAAGACGTGTTAGGGAACCTCTCCCCTGGGTAAAAGGGGCAAAGCCAGAAAAATAAAACCCCCTCGTCGAGAACAAGTTGTTCAGTACGCTTCATGCGCTGCCAGCAATCTGATAGCAAACCTGAAACTCTCCCCGGGCTGTTGCCGTCTCGGTAACCGAGCTCGGAGCGTGTGTTAAACAGCTTAAACGTGTAAAACGTATAAATAGATCATAAATGAACATACATACGGAACGGGTCGAAGTCAAAAAGGGGTCCCGTGTTTGTTAGGAGTTCTAATTAAAAGGAAAGTAGTCTCATTTATTTTAATGGAGGCACCTTCCTGACACTGATTGGCTGCTTCAAACAGCCAATCACTGGCAAGAATTGTCAGACTTTATGAAGACTTCATAACATACTTTAATATTCTTTCCTCTTTATTGGGGCTGTCAGAGACATTAAACTGTCCCTTGTATTACATACACCCTGACAGGGCCAGATTAATGGCACAGAACGCTGAGCAGTTGCTCCAGAATCCCGGCATTCGGATTGGTTTGGATAATGTACTCAAATGTCCCAAGAAGCAGTAATCTGATTGGTTCTCGCGTCGTGCGCCAATCATGTTCCCTCGCTGACACTGTACGCCAGGAAATGACATCACTCCCCGCTGGGCAGTGTCAGTGAAGGAGGGTGAATACCGCATGTCGCGGGGCCCCGATCGGATTGCAGCATAGTAAGGGAGCGGAGGGAAGACAAGCAAGATAAAAGAAAAAAGTGAAAGACGACAGAAAAAGGTGAGAAAGAGATGTCAACAGGTGAGGTGCAAAAAAGAGAGAGAATAAACTGCCAAAGAGCGAGGAAAAAAGACTATAAGAGACAGAAAGGAGAGAAAAAAGGGGGGAAAAGCCAGGAAATCCTCTAGATTGTAAACTCTGGTGAGCCGGGCCCTCCTGTTGTCTCTGTAAGTCAAATTGTTATGTTATATTCTACTTGTTATGTCCTTTCCACCTACTGTACAGCGCTACGGAACTTGATGGCCCTATATAAAATAATAAATAATAATTATAATAAATCCTGAGAAGGGGCCCTGCCTTTACGATGGCTCCAGGGCCCAAAGCTTCTTAGTCTGACTTCGGGCGCAGGAATGTGCAAGTTTAGCATTTTCAGCTTAATTCATTTTAGTACATACAGATTACACACTTTTCCCTGCCTCCGCACCATCCAAATCTGAGGTGGCCCCGGGCACTGTGTGAATTAATAGCTGAAGAGGGATTGCTGCTATTAATAGAAATCCCGGGAATGGTTTCATCAGCCCACAATTCCACCTTAATTCAGGTAAAGGCGCATTTCTCTGTAGGTGTAACAGTTTGCGGTCAGATCTCCTGCCTTAATAATTTCTTGGCTGCCGTCGTGACTTACAGCGCTCCCTTTCTGACAGTTTGCACATACAGTAGCTAGATAAGCCGGGTGGTGACCCCCTTTTAACAGGCGACTGGGGGCAAATCTACGTCCCCTGGGTAAATCTGAGGCTCTCGATATCATGCCTGGCATTCAGAAAGCATTTCCACACAGAAGCTGTTTATTGCATCTGCTCCAGGATCACCCGACGCCAAGAGCCGAACTCAAGGCTCCAGCGACACACATAGCTACCAACACTCCTGAATTTGCCGAGGCAATACCAAGAAGTTATGTGCCTGTGTCCTGATACTTGGTGTTATATCCATTCCATGCTATTTAATGTGCAGCGGATAAAGACTCTCCCGTGCAGCTACTTCCTATATCAAGCAGCTGAAAGTCTAACTATGTAAGGTGGAAGAACTACTATTATTTCTTATTCCTAGTATCAGATAAAAAACAATGTTTCGTGAATATTCTCAAAATGGTCTAGTTTTTGCCCCGTAATATAATGTTTTCAGGCAGCTGCATATCAGCCATTAGTATGAGTTCTTGCTCTGTTATCTGATCTGACTCCTTATCATGCTGATTGTGGGAGACAATAGAATGGCTCAGTCTTAATCACCCAGCCGGTCTCTCTGACTAATGAAAGTCTATGGAGGAGCGGACTTCATTAGCATTGCCATAAAGCATCAGTTGAGTGTGGTGTTTGAAAGTCACCCAAAATATCACATGACTGACAGCAACGGCGGCTCCAGGTCTGCAGATAAAGGGAGTTTATTGTGAGAAAAACAGAGGTTTTTGTCAATAACAACCTACATTAATGAATACAGCTCTGGGGGGTTATAGCTGTATACAGTGCTGGGGGTCATTAATGTATACAGAATATGCAGTATATATATATATATTTCTGATTATGAAATAGAAGCAGGTGGCTTTGTGCCACTTGTCTCCGAACAAGAATAACCTGCCACCTGCCACCTGCCCATTATATAAGCCAATGGAATAAGTGTCGTTTATCATACGAATCGCATTATAACAACTGGCACTCGAGGTGAAGCTGCACAAACTTGAATGTTTTTATCTGCGTTGCTGGAGTGTGAGTGACAGGCGAGCATTATGCCGGCAGCACGGAGAGCTGCCTTTACTTGCTGAAACCTGCGCGGTATTTTCACAGTTTAGAATAATGCTGATTGGGCTAATTTCCCCTACACTTTGCAGTGCATCGCGCTTAACCCTTTCAGCACCTTGAGAATGTGCAACACACGACAGTGACTTCTTATACAAAAAAAAAAAAAAATGATCTCTTGTGTATGTCCCCCAAACCATTGTCAGGTACCAGACCTACTTCTACACTTTGGGGGCAGCTTGTGGGGGTGATTGTCGAAGTTCTGGTGGTGCCTGATTTGCCTGGAACTAAGACTGTCCCTGCTGAAAGGGTTAACGTTTGATCATTCTCAGCCTGTAAAGGGTTAGCATGTAGTAGTAGTACGTATAAGGCTCTGCTCTGTGCAAAGTCCTTAAATCACCTACGGTATAGGAGGAATGAGATATTTGCGGCATCGCGGAGCCCCAGAGGTAAGCAATTCCTCTGTAGGTATTTGATCGTTATCGTTCTAAACACACACGCCAGCCCTGCTAATAAACACGGCTCCTGTTAATATCGGATTCCTACGTCGGGTCTTGATGGACGCTCAGACTAAGAGAAGAAACTCGTCTTTTTTTTTTTTTCTTCCCTCTTCTCCATTTTCCATTATTCATATTTGAAACACTTCAAAGCACCTGGTATTCCCTTCGGACATCCATTGACACCGATACCGACAGACAGAGGAAACATTCAATGAATAACCATCAACACCAGAAAGAACAAAGGCCTTTATCTAAAAGATGAATCTGGATTGTCTAGTTTTACATGACATGAAACAATATTCCAAAAAATAAATATAACCCCCTCCCCCCCCAAAAAAAATCAATTTTTCTCCAAGCTTAATCCAAAATCCATGATCCTTTTGAGTGGTTATGAAAGGGTTAACAACTGGCACTTTTATGTCCCTGCTTACCGATGGCAGGACAATATTAAAGTTTAGGGGACACATTGTAGCACCACAGATTTACAGATCAACCAAAGGCCTAGAACATGACTGTTAAAGTAACATTGTTACCCCGATATTCTCCTGAACTTTTGCTCGGTTACGTGCGGCAATCGTCCTCCCTCACTGCCTGCCGAGAAGACCGGATCGCTGCTCCGTGGGATAGGTGAGAGGAATGGACCCATCGGAACGCTGGGGGCCCTGCAGCAATTGGAGCCTCAGATGTCCCTCTCACATCCCAACCATACATGGGAACCATCTGGGTTTGACATGGAGTCTCCAGGTGAAGCCCTGTTTCTCTGGGTCACTTTCCCCTTTTTTTTCTGGACAATGGAGTGGTGTTTGGCCACTTCCATCCCTCTCAATGCTCACTGTGGACTGTCTGCATTTAGACACCTAAATGAAGTTTTTTATATTTCTATTTACTTTACTCTGGTTGTGGAGAATGCATTTCAATATTTTGACGGACAAAAAAACAAAATCCGTCAAAACTTGAAGACCTGAGGAATCAAAGTCATAACACTAGTGGGTACAATGGCTCTTAACGTCCCCTACCTGAAGGATTGTGAAATATTGGATTGCAAAAGGGCTTACTGTGGACGGGACGTTGTTAAAGGAAAACTGTAGCTGAAATACAAGTTTATCCGACATGAAAGAGTCTTTTGTCGGAGCCACAAACTGAGCTGGGGGAACGTAACACCTGTATCGCAGGTGGTCCTTTTCAGGAGTCGGCAGCCAGTCCGCAAGAAAAAGGCAAACTAAGCTCCAAAAGGCTCAGAATTAGTACTGCTGGGGAGTGCGTGATACATTTTTATAGACCTACGTATATAGATGGTACCTTCAGGTAAAATATATAGATTTACTGGTAAGGCTAATGTATTAGACAATGAAAACACATCATTTTACGCATATGTTTATGGAAGGGAACTCTGACCATCTGATACCATGTAACTGTTTGCTGGGTCGGTCATTTGGCACCAAGGCTAAAAGTGGGACAAGGAGATGTCTTCTTTGCAAGTACCTATCTTTGTCAGACAACCAGTACCATGCTATGGGTTGGTTCTCTAGAATATCCTTCAGGTCAAGTTTCAAACGCTCTACTTTGCGTGACCATAGTGTGTGCCCCATTCAAGGCGATAGTGTTGAACCATCTGTGATGACAGGCAAAATGGCAACCTATCTACAAAAATCTGGTGCTGAGTTATTTGGATGAGTTAAAGAGAATTAAAGAGTTTTATTGAAATATATATATATATAAATCACTCATATAAAATATATTTGTCCCAAAAGCCGGACCGATGAAAGGAGTAATTCAAAAGAGCACTGAACTTCCTTTCTTTATAGCTGGCGGTACATTATACTCTGGCCATCAACCAGACAAGATTAAAACATCACTGAGTGTCATAGAGTTGTGTAAATGTATAATAATATTTACTTCTAAAAATAGTCATCTCGGGGGGGTCCTATTCAGAAACACATTTTGTATAAATCTCCCTAAAGCAGTATCTTGACTCGGAGCGAAAGTTGCCCTTGAAATCCTTGTTACAGTATCGTATTCCAAAAATACCCCGTGTGTTGGATTCTTACGAAGCTCTGTGTACATAATGAGACATATATAAACATTGACAGCACTTAGGGACTTCGAGAGCCAGCGATAAGGTTTTAACGGGCTGCCTTGTAACATTATCTACGCGGAGCTCGTTGTGACGCGTCCCAAATCACGTATCTGCCAGGACAGTGACAGACGAAGCTGAAGTTATGAAAACAGGGCGCTGAATACATCAATGCTGCGGTATATATATTGCATTTAATCATTACTTACCTAATACATCATAATTAATGTTCCTGAACTCCCACCACCCTTTACAATATTTTATTTAAATGAAGCATCTTATAAGTAATCAATGATTGATGCTTTACCTTTTTTTCCACATTTGTTATTTTTTAAATTATTTTTCATATAATAAACAAAGGTATGATCGGCATTTCTATAATAAGACAGACTTGGGTAACTAAGTGAGTAACATTATATTTCATCACATTGTTTTCAAATGAAAGAGCCCAGTAGTGACAAAGGACCTCTGAGGTTTTGAAGGCTTATGTGACTCTTCAGGGTAAATTCACAAAGTTGCAAGCTCTGCTCGCAAATCTGCAAAATGAATTGACACCCAACTCACACTTATTACAGTCTAGTCTACGGAAAATCAGCTCAAGTTCATGATATGTGACATAGTGTTCTTGACCTGCTACAATGTAACATTATCCTCAAGCAAAGTGTCCTTTTGAATACCCAGAACTTGCTTACCTAGTTGCCCATTTTGTATTGTCTTTTGAAGACAAGAACCTGGCTGGAGCTTTCCAGAAGTATCAAGAAGACCCCCAAATGCATATTTTCAGTAGGAAATATTAGAAGAAGAACATTTCAGTTGAAGGTTTAGTCTTCTTTGAATCATCTTGAAATAGCTGCCAACTTGCACGTTCCTGTTCATTCTCTACATCACTGACAACCTCACCTGGGGGGCAATCTCATTTCTCTCTCCACTCCGAGTTCCCCGGCCTCTTTGAACTTTTTCCTTGTATTACAGTCTTGGCATCGTACGTTGTTCACCTGCACACATAATGGAGCCATTCTTCTGTTGAACCATGGAGGTAGTGAACAAGCGGCTGCTTGCGATTAATATGAGACTAACTTACCTGCGCAGAACAACGGATATTGTGTGTTTCCTAAAGAGACCACCCAATTCTATTAACAGAATATATATGGATATCGGGTTTCTATCCAGTATGGTTAATGAAGCACAAATATAAATCCTGTATACAAAGGAATTTATAGCGCTCATGTCTTTAAAGGTCCTTGATGGTCACCACCGGCATATGACATCATTGTCCCATTCAGTCACCAATCCAAAAAAGCAGGGTAAAATATATATTTAAAAAAGAAACATAAATCTTAATGGAACCTTTAAAAGGTTTTATTTAATCAATCAATAAAAAAAAATAATATAAAAAAAATAACGAAGGGCACAGTATATAAAGGGGCTGGCTGTGTGGGTGGTCTTTTATCTAGGAACCCTAGTATTTTGTGAAACACAGATTTTCACATTTCCTATTATTTTTATAACGTTATCTGCTTTAAACGCAGCAACAGTTTCAATGCTGAACTTGTTCATATTATTCACAAACCCTTGAAGCAGGGAATTGGAAAACTCGTCTAATTATTCTCTTGAGCGATGAAGAATTAGCAACTGGATGATTGTCTGACTTTTGTTCCCTTTTACTAAAACACCACAACTTTCCAGGAAATAAACACCTCTGATTTGAGTTGGATTCCATGTCTCCAGAGGTTGCCAAACCCACAAAGTCAAGTAAATAGCCCCGGCTGGTAAAACAATTGGCGTTTCAGAACGCGCGGCTCTTCGGCTGAGACAAAAGACGCAAGCTGCTTTCTCACCGAGACAAGTGTGATGGCAAAAGTCATGTAGCGTGCACAATGCCAGAGGGGGGGACCTGTCATGCTCTGGTTCTCATTAGCCTTCGCATTCTTATAACCCCTGACTGGTCGGCTTTTTTTTTTTTTTTTATTGCAAGAATGGAAAAAAAAAGGAGGAAAAAAAAACCCTGTGAAATAATTATCAGACTGGGTGCAAATTGCAGCTGTTCTGTATGCGACAAAAAGAATGCGGGGAAAAAAAATAAAAAATACACATATTGAGAGAGTGAGAGGTGTTTTAGTACAGCTGCTGCCTGGCGTAAGTTACCGCTCCAGACGCAGAACATTCCGAAGGAATGAGGATTCATACAGTGGTTCTTTTGTTGAGATGAAGATATACAGTTGGCACAGATCAGGTACTAAAGCTCACAAAGGAGGGGGCGACGGAGGACCAGCTTCTAACCGTCCGTCACCATCAGCATCTTTCGAAATTTCCTCCAGACCCATTTTTTAATAAAAAAAAATCAGTATTATTGTCCATACCTAGTGCTGTGCTAGAGGGTAGTTCTGACCGTAACAGGGTTAACGGCACCTGGAAGCTTTTTGGGGGTAGGGTAACCAGAATAGGTTTTTTTTTTCGACACGTACATAATAGGCAAAAGTTAGAAGTAGGCTCACGAGACAGCACAGGTGCAAAACAGAGCTAGAAAAGAGACCTTTGGAAATGTGTATTTAACTTGTAAAAAGGACGCAGAAACTTTGAAATACTAAAATAATAATACAATTATTTTTTCGTAATAATAAATTTATGAAGATAATAATGGACTAAATAACTAAAATACTCGTGCAAACAAATTTATAAGCAAATCTATTGACAAGAGAAGAAAAGCTGGTTTAAAAATCCTCCTTTTCCATCTGATCATCACTTCTCAAAACTCAATGCTAAATCCGAGCTGAAGTCCCTGCTTGAATACAGGTGACATCATTCAGATTAAATTTATCTCCTGACAAGTCGTGGTTTTCATAAGGACAGTTGTTTGAATCATTTGATTGTCTGACTACCCCTAAAAAGATCTGCTACTGGGCTCCTTCTGCATCCATAGCTCATGAGACAGCAGTGACCTTGTAAGCACATCGCTCCATCACACTCATATCTGGCAAACACCAAGATGGGTGGAAACTCAAACTGGGGTATATTGTCCTCTTTTTTATGGCTGTGAAGAGCCAACATAGAGAAAAATGTCAAGTTGCATGAGCTTTTCAGGGCCTAAGAGGTCTCTTTGATTCCATC
Organism: Sceloporus occidentalis; assembly: GCA_023333645.1. Taxonomy (NCBI): domain Eukaryota; kingdom Metazoa; phylum Chordata; class Lepidosauria; order Squamata; family Phrynosomatidae; genus Sceloporus; species Sceloporus occidentalis. The sequence goes on along the minus strand of JALMGF010000136.1, from coordinate 1,294,609 downwards.
TGAAGAAGAGGCCCCTGGACCAATAAAAGGAATAACGTGAGATACCCTCGATTAATAATGTGATGAAGATCACGAGATTAGTCACACGACAGTTATCTGGTAACAGAGAAGCCACCATCGGATCAAGTCAATTACTGGAGACCAGCTGTTTCCACACTTGGTCCTCGAGCAGGTGGAAAGTGAGATTACCGAGTTTAATGGCCACAAACTCACTTATTCTTTGTTTATTACATGAAGCATAAAAGTCTCTATAATTACTCTTCACACAGTAATGCAGGAGTTGTATAATGACGATACATTTTAAGAAGAACTAGCTCATGGTCGGTGTCCTTATTCCTACGGTGGCCAACAAGAGACAACCAGTTCTGAACTATTTGCTTCCTCTTCTAGTTTCTCTCCTACTCAGTTACATTGTATTTGTTGAGTTTAGGGTTCTAGCACCTCTTCGGTCTTCTAAAATAAATATCAAACTGCTGTCACCTGGTCATTTTTTAATAGATTATAGATAAACGAACCTTTCTTGACAAGCTTCAAATATTTACCCTTTAACAACCTAACCCAAAGATTCTATCGTAGCGTCCCACTAATGGTGGCATCCAAATGAACCCCAAGACCCGGGAGCAAACCCTCTATATTAACAGATCGTGAAAGTAACACCTTTTGGAAGTTTGGAATGTTTAAAGTTCTTTGGGTTCTGTGACCAAATATGAATAAGAAGACAGAGCATCGGCAGTCACATTGAAGGTATGAACTGAACCGTGTAATCCAACTCATTAGCGCGTCCATCTTCTGTTCATCAAACCTTGACTGCTTCGTTTGTGTAACTGAAGGCTGAAAAACCTAGATTTAGACTGACGTGAAATTATATATATAACGTCTCTTTCGGTAATCCTCTTAGTCATGTACGTCTTGCCGGTCTTTTTAGTAGATGAATCAAAGTTTGGGGGGTTTTTTTTGAAGTTCAGACCAGTGGAAAGTAACTTAGTTACTTTGATGTCTAATTTGACTTTTGTATCCTTGTAAAAGCATTCAGGTAATATTGGAGTTAACCGGCACAGTATAAAGGATTCTGCCAACAGAACTGTGAGCCAAAAGAACTAAGGTTATAAATGACAAATGCAGTTGAAAAGCGAAATTTTATATTCTGCTGAGTCGGTTATTAAATCACAGAGAAGCAGAGAAGAGCGAGGGATTGTTTAAAACAAATACAGCCTTTTTCACTTTGCTTTGATACAATAATAGTCTTTTTTTTAAAAATCAAGAACACACAATATATTTTTTTTCCCCATGAAATAAAAGATTCCACCTCGGAAGATAAGGTCCTTGAAACATAATAAATCTCTCTATAAAATGCATCTTTTCAGCTCATTAATAAGAGAAGCTTTTTTTTTTCCCCCTTCAACTTTTATTAACCCTTTGATTACCCAAGCCAATGAAATGAGGAGAAAAGAAAAAATATATAATTCTCTACATTTTCTAACTCTAATAACTAAAGAATGTCTGCACCTACTTGCATGAAGGAAAATGCATAGAACCCTCATATACCTTTGCCATTCTATATGTATATATCTGTATCTAAATATAGATCTATCGACACATACATGTCATGCGTGTGAGTGTCAGCATGTAGAGTATCATATCCCCCAAACATTTCAGGTGTCCAAATTATGGGGAGTGGCAAGAGGGGGGGGGATGGGGTGGGCCTTTGGATAAAGTGGGTGGGGCAGACATGTAAATGGGCGGGGCAATTGATTTTGCAGCTCCCTGGACCAGTCAAGATTGATTGGACGATCTCCCCAACAGGCCCATGAGGCCCACAGCCTGTAAAAGTGGGACGGTGGGGCAGCTCCCCGGGATAGTGTTTAAAAATCGTGACTGTGCCACAAAAACCTGGACTGTTGGGAGGTACGGTATATATATGATTGCCCGTCTGTATGTTTGGCGGTCCCATTTTTTGGAGGTGTCGTTGTTCTGAAGGCCTCATTCCAGCATTGACTACAAAAACTAAGCAAAAACATTATTTTTTTAAGATTATACAATTTAAGTCACTTAATTTACAGTCGCTGCAATCTGAGCTAATGAGATAATTTTGGATTATATACATTAACTTTAAAATCATAACCTCTTCGGCTTCTTTAGATTGAGTTTCCGTTGATTCAGAACCTCTTTGCTTCCGCTGGAGAGATCTGACAGCGTGACGTCCAAACGCATCTGTTCCATGGGCTCTTCCAAAATAGAAATCCATTTGTCTTCGCTATTTCATGGGCAAAGCGAAAGGGATATCAGAACGAAAAGCAAAGAAACGTTTGCTGCTGGACGAAAAAGTATGAAAAAAACAAGTTTATTTTGATCCACAGGGTTCTGGAGATCTATTAGATCTTATAAATGTCTTATACATGCAACAATAGAACACCTGCATACTAGCTGAAGAGGGTTCCAGAGGGATGCAGACAAAGTTAAAAAAAAAATAGAAAAAAAATATATTTTTTATTTTCTTTGGTTTTTAAAAAAAAAACTCACACAAAAATTAAACCAAAATCTGCAAAAAAAGAATAAATAAAATAAAAAATTCCCGAATTCAAAATGCTCAACTCCTGGAGAAACAATAGTACACATATTTATTTTCTTGAACTTTTGCAAAAGATCTCGCAAGTGTTCCTGTAATACGTGTCATTATACGAGATCATTACATGAAAAAATATTGCTTTTGGTCTCTGCTTTTTAAAGTCGTGTAAATATTTTCATAACAAAAGTGACTTCTGTGCTTTTTTTTGTAGATTAATGGAAATGTTTCAGATTTTGGAAAGGGTACCGGTATGATGAACCCATTTCTCCAAACACAGTTAAAAGAAACGTTCCTAACGGATTGTAACAGCGTTGGATTTGGAGGTTTCTGTCCGATACATTTGATTTTACATTTGCTCTCTAATTACTTTGTTATGGATATGAATGTGAAACAATACATGGAATGTAAGGAAGTTTTTTTTTCCTAAGAGAGTGGTAGATAAGTGGAACAGCCTCCCAGCAGAAGTGGTAGAGGGTAATACAGTGAGGGTATTAAACATGCCTGGGATAGACATACAGCTCCTGAATCTAAGACGAGACCAATGACTGATTAAGGTTTGAGTCTTTACAGCAGGAGAAACGGGCGACTAGACGGGGGCCGGATGGGGCCGATCTACTATTTATCTGCTAAGTATGTCACAAAACATGCATTTTGGTCAAATATGGTGTTCTACAGATATTTGTCAACATAATTTTTTTGCACGACTGTTAATAAAGTAATAAAATAAATGTTCTGGGTAAATATTAAGGGGTTAAACAACAATCCTGCTGTGAATTTGGTATCAAAAACTTCTCTGCTTGACCGATACAGAGACAATTGGCAGCGACGCAAAACACATTTCATGACGTGTTAAACGAGCTAAAAATACCCAGCAACACAAGATAATGTTATCAAATCAAATATTTCCAGAAAGACACCCTAAAGTATCAAAAATAACATTACACGTCATGCAATTGTATATAGGGCAGCGCCGGACGTCTGCGAAATAAATAGGTTTTACAAATTTAAGAAAACAGAAAAATAAAAATGTCTCTTTTATACGCAGTATATTGATGATATATAAATTCTTCCCTGTTCAAAAGTTTGGGGTCACTTAGAAACGTATTTGTTTTTGATAGAAAAGCAAATTTTGACCATTAAAATAACGTGAAATGGATCAGAAATCCAGCACAGACGGGGTTAATGTTGTAAATGACTATTGTAGCTGGAAACAGCAAATTTTTTATGGAATCTCTTCATAGCCGTACAGAGGCCCTTTATCACTCCCATCACTCCTGTGCTCCAATGGCCCTTTATCACTCCCATCACTCCTGTGTTCCAATGGCCCTTTATCACTCCCATCACTCCTGTGTTCCAATGGCCCTTTATCACTCCCATCACTCCTGTGCTCCAATGGCACGTTGTGTTCGCTGATCCAAGTATAAGTTTAAAAGGCTACTTGATGGTTAGAAAACCCTTTTGTAATTATGTTACAGCCAGAAATCTCCTTGTTTTTCTTAAAATCAGCTGAGTGATCCCAAACTTTTGAGAAAGTTAGTTTTTAAGAAGTTAGTAAGCTGTTTCCACAAAGACAAAAATGGAAAGCATTTTTTTTTAAAAGAAGAGCTGTTACATAACGCGATACAGTATCTGAGTGACATAATGTTAGCTATTTGTAGGAGGAACAGCTTTGCTGTGTATTTAAAAAATGTCTTTGCTATAGAATAAGAAAAAATGTGAGAGAATATGATGTTTTCAGGCAGCTGCATTTTAGCCATTTTGTTTTTTGAGTTCTTGTTCTGTTATCTGAGCCCCAATCTACTAAACACCTATTTATACTGAATGACTCGGTCTTAATCGCCAGTCTGACTCTCTGACTAATGAACATCTATGAAGGAACGGACTTGGCAGCGACGCAAAGCCTAACCTAAGAGAATAAATTCACGGATCATGATCTAAGTACTGGATCTTGAGTAATGCTGGGCCAATAAAAAAGATCACATGGCTATATATTGCCTAATTTGAGTGTAAATTATTTATTACATGGCTAGGAAGATGAGGACGATCAAAGGAAAAAAAAACAAATGATTTTATCTTTCCAAGGTGTGGGGGGGTGATTCTTACAAAATGGTTTAAACTTGCTTGCATGATGTAGGAAAACAAGCCGAATCATTCTTTCGATGTATTATTCAACAAAATCTCTCTTTCTAAAACAAGTAATGGCTCCTTAGGGTATTGCTGGTATTTCACACGTATTGCTTTCCAAGGAGCGGCTCCATTCGTGGATTTAAGGGTGACGCGAACTTCGCAGCCTGAAGGCGCAAGAGGGAAAATGATTAAGTTAATACCCCTTTAAGCGAGTCTCGGTTACTGTTTCCTTACACGTACCCAGCTGTGATACAATATGTAGCGCTGTCAACAGATACCGTCTGCCAGTCCGCGTCTGGGAAGTCTAACTAAGAAAAGATATAATCATAAACATAAAAACAAAAAGTCGTAATCTAACAAAATAATGTTTATCTTTCAATACCAATCGATAATAATAATAATAACTTTTATTGTTACATCTATGTGTCTTTGCTACGTGTTATTGTAACCGTTATCTACCAACAGTTTGGAGTTGGCTCCAGACTGTGTGATCCTGAGAATCTGCCCCGAGACTGGGGTAAAAACCCTGAGAATCTGCCTATTAACCCCGAGACTGGGGTAAAGCTCTGAGAATCTGCCCATTTACATTGAGACTGGGGTAAAAACCCTGAGAATCTGCCTATTAACTCCAAAACTGGGGTAAAAACCCCTGAAAATCTGCCTATTCACTCCAAAAGTAGGGTAAAAACCCTGAGAATCTGCCCATTCACCCGTGTATTCTGATATTGGGGTAAAAACCCAGATAGTCTCTCCTTTCACCCCAAGACTTTGAAGCTAGGGTTAAACCCTCAAAATCTGTCAAATTCCCACGAATGATGAAAACCCTTAGAATCTGCTAACTCGCCACGAGACCCTGAAATTGGGGTAAAAACCCAGAGAATCTGCTCACTCACCCTGCGATAATAGCGTAAAAGCACAGGGGAAAACCCAATCATTATAAAGCAGCTAAATAAAGTATTTTTTTAATTATAATATTTTAACGCTGTCGTTTTAAGTTTGCATTCCCTGTTTTGTTAACTTCTTCGTAAATTTGATTAATGTAAAAACAATCAGTTTATTAATACCCAAATAAATATAACAGACCGTAAACACGTAAAAATATCGCGTAGAACAGCAGCAGGATATATATTACCGTCGGATGCTAATTTTATTTGGCCCCCTCTACCCCCATGCATGACGGTTACTAATTTTAAACATTCTTTTTACCCAGAGTGACCGACGGAGCTGGAAATAAAAGGCTCGTCAGATGACTATCTCAAGGAATGGGATAGCGAAGGTAAAAATAACCCAAAAGAAGGAGATGAATCCAGACAAGCACATTAAGGAGGAGAGCTCAGCTGATATATTTGTGTCGGATCATACCAGAGGGATACAAGTTACTCGTGGTATCGTCTCTCTCATCAAAGCTTCGACCTTATGTTTCAGATCTGACCTCTGCAATATTTTCTTAAACCTTAGCAGCTAATAGTCTTCCCTGTAGATCCCTCAAAACATAAGTGCACATAATTAGACTTAACGGGTCCTAAAGGAAAACGTATAGCTTTCAGAATAATCAAATTAATGAATTACTGAATGAAGGTTCTATGTCATCCGAAACACAATCAAGAACTTATCAATAGAAGAGAGAAGACTTAATGTTTGAGCATTGACAAGTGTGAATGAGTTTGATCTTTTAAACATCTTACATGTGTCATGATGTCACAAGTGGTCACAAGTGGTCGCAAGACATATTGCGTAGAGTGCATAGAAGGGCCAAAACTCAAAACATGGAATTTCGTCACGGGAGTTTTTTTTGACCAAAGGTTTTTGCACATTTTTATCGGTAGGTCGGTTAGTAGAATGATCGCTCTCCATCACAGGTTTGATGTAATGTCTTCACTCTTCAACCTTGGCAACTAAAGTTTTGTTTTGTTTTGTTTTTGTAGAGGAACAGTAAAGACTTCCAAATGGAACTTCCATTGTAAGGGACTTCCGAATAGAACTTCTATTCCAAGAGACTTCCTAATGGAACTTCCACTCCAAGGGACCTCCTAATGGAACTTGGAACTTCCATTGTAAGGGACTTCCGAATGGAGCTTTGATTCCAAGGGAGTTCCAAATAGAACTTCTATTCCAAGAGACTTCCTAATAGACCTTCTATTCCAATGGACTTCCAAATGAAGCATTCATTGCAAAGGACCTCCAAAAAGAACTTCTATTCTAAGGGACTTCCTACTTATATATACGGTAATTACTGTACCTTAATATGCATATCTCCAAGATACTGATAAAGCTATCGGAATAGATTACAAAGAATCCTTTATAAAAAAAATTCCAGAAAATAAAATAAAAAAATTTCTAACAATATTGAATGTTCCTCTGGTTGTAGTCTGTGCTGAAAAGCCTCTTGTCCTTGGAACGGCTCCATCTTCTGAGT